>CAMRHE010000208.1:0-600000 GCA_947044405.1 Leptodactylus fallax
TGAGACGGTCAGAGTGGGGCTGCAGAATAAACAGAGGCAGTCGGAGTGAGTGAGATGGGTGAATGGAGTGAATGAGACGGTCAGAGTGGGGCTGCAGAATAAACAGAGGCAGTCGGAGTGAGTGAGATGAGTGAATGGAGTGAATGAAACGGTCAGAATGGGGCTGCAGAATAAACAGAGGCAGTCGGAGTGAGTGAGATGAGTGAATGGAGTGAATGAGACGGTCAGAATGGGGCTGCAGAATAAACAGAGGCAGTCGGAGTGAGTGAGATGAGTGAATGGAGTGAATGAGACGGTCAGAGTGGGACTGCAGAATAAACAGAGGCGGCCAGAGTGAGTGAGATGGGTGAATGGAGTGAATGAGACGGTCAGAGTGGGGCTGCAGAATAAACAGAGGCAGTCGGAGTGAGTGAGATGAGTGAATGGAGTGAATGAGACGGTCAGAGTGGGACTGCAGAATAAACAGAGGCGGCCAGAGTGAGTGAGATGGGTGAATGGAGTGAATGAGACGGTCAGAGTGGGGCTGCAGAATAAACAGAGGCAGTCGGAGTGAGTGAGATGAGTGAATGGAGTGAATGAGACGGTCAGAGTGGGACTGCAGAATAAACAGAGGCGGCCAGAGTGAGTGAGATGGGTGAATGGAGTGAATGAGACGGTCAGAGTGGGGCTGCAGAATAAACAGAGGCAGTCGGAGTGAGTGAGATGAGTGAATGGAGTGAATGAGACGGTCAGAGTGGGACTGCAGAATAAACAGAGGCGGCCAGAGTGAGTGAGATGGGTGAATGGAGTGAATGAGACGGTCAGAGTGGGGCTGCAGAATAAACAGAGGCAGTCGGAGTGAGTGAGATGAGTGAATGGAGTGAATGAGACGGTCAGAGTGGGACTGCAGAATAAACAGAGGCAGCCAGAGTGAGTGAGATGGGTGAATGGAGTGAATGAGACGGTCAGAGTGGGGCTGCAGAATAAACAGAGGCAGTCGGAGTGAGTGAGATGAGTGAATGGAGTGAATGAGACGGTCAGAGTGGGACTGCAGAATAAACAGAGGCGGCCAGAGTGAGTGAGATGGGTGAATGGAGTGTATGAGACGGTCAGAATGGGGCTGCAGAATAAACAGAGGCAGTCGGAGTGAGTGAGATGGGTGAATGGAGTGAATGAGACGGTCAGAGTGGGACTGCAGAATAAACAGAGGCGGCCAGAGTGAGTGAGATGGGTGAATGGAGTGAATGAGACGGTCAGAGTGGTGCTGCAGAATAAACAGAGGCAGTCGGAGTGAGTGAGATGATTTAATGGAGTGAATGAGACGGTCAGAGTGGGACTGCAGAATAAACAGAGGCGGCCAGAGTGAGTGAGATGGGTGAATGGAGTGAATGAGACGGTCAGAGTGGGACTGCAGAATAAACAGAGGCGGCCAGAGTGAGTGAGATGAGTGAATGGAGTGTATGAGACGGTCAGAATGGGGCTGCAGAATAAACAGAGGCAGTCGGAGTGAGTGAGATGGGTGAATGGAGTGAATGAGACGGTCAGAGTGGGGCTGCAGAATAAACAGAGGCAGTCGGAGTGAGTGAGATGAGTGAATGGAGTGAATGAGACGGTCAGAGTGGGACTGCAGAATAAACAGAGGCGGCCAGAGTGAGTGAGATGGGTGAATGGAGTGAATGAGACGGTCAGAGTGGGGCTGCAGAATAAACAGAGGCAGTCGGAGTGAGTGAGATGAGTGAATGGAGTGAATGAGACGGTCAGAGTGGGACTGCAGAATAAACAGAGGCGGCCAGAGTGAGTGAGATGGGTGAATGGAGTGAATGAGACGGTCAGAGTGGGGCTGCAGAATAAACAGAGGCAGTCGGAGTGAGTGAGATGAGTGAATGGAGTGAATGAGACGGTCAGAGTGGGACTGCAGAATAAACAGAGGCAGCCAGAGTGAGTGAGATGGGTGAATGGAGTGAATGAGACGGTCAGAGTGGGGCTGCAGAATAAACAGAGGCAGTCGGAGTGAGTGAGATGAGTGAATGGAGTGAATGAGACGGTCAGAGTGGGACTGCAGAATAAACAGAGGCGGCCAGAGTGAGTGAGATGGGTGAATGGAGTGAATGAGACGGTCAGAGTGGGACTGCAGAATAAACAGAGGCGGCCAGAGTGAGTGAGATGGGTGAATGGAGTGAATGAGACGGTCAGAGTGGGGCTGCAGAATAAACAGAGGCAGTCGGAGTGAGTGAGATGGGTGAATGGAGTGAATGAGACGGTCAGAGTGGGGCTGCAGAATAAACAGAGGCAGTCGGAGTGAGTGAGATGAGTGAATGGAGTGAATGAAACGGTCAGAATGGGGCTGCAGAATAAACAGAGGCAGTCGGAGTGAGTGAGATGAGTGAATGGAGTGAATGAGACGGTCAGAGTGGGACTGCAGAATAAACAGAGGCGGCCAGAGTGAGTGAGATGGGTGAATGGAGTGAATGAGACGGTCAGAGTGGGGCTGCAGAATAAACAGAGGCAGTCGGAGTGAGTGAGATGAGTTATTGGAGTGAATGAGACGGTCAGAGTGGGACTGCAGAATAAACAGAGGCGGCCAGAGTGAGTGAGATGGGTGAATGGAGTGAATGAGACGGTCAGAGTGGGGCTGCAGAATAAACAGAGGCAGTCGGAGTGAGTGAGATGAGTGAATGGAGTGAATGAGACGGTCAGAGTGGGACTGCAGAATAAACAGAGGCGGCCAGAGTGAGTGAGATGGGTGAATGGAGTGTATGAGACGGTCAGAATGGGGCTGCAGAATAAACAGAGGCAGTCGGAGTGAGTGAGATGGGTGAATGGAGTGAATGAGACGGTCAGAGTGGGGCTGCAGAATAAACAGAGGCAGTCGGAGTGAGTGAGATGAGTGAATGGAGTGAATGAAACGGTCAGAGTGGGGCTGCAGAATAAACAGAGGCAGTCGGAGTGAGTGAGATGAGTGAATGGAGTGAATGAGACGGTCAGAGTGGGACTGCAGAATAAACAGAGGCGGCCAGAGTGAGTGAGATGGGTGAATGGAGTGAATGAGACGGTCAGAGTGGGGCTGCAGAATAAACAGAGGCAGTCGGAGTGAGTGAGATGAGTGAATGGAGTGAATGAGACGGTCAGAGTGGGACTGCAGAATAAACAGAGGCGGCCAGAGTGAGTGAGATGGGTGAATGGAGTGAATGAGACGGTCAGAGTGGGGCTGCAGAATAAACAGAGGCAGTCGGAGTGAGTGAGATGAGTGAATGGAGTGAATGAGACGGTCAGAGTGGGACTGCAGAATAAACAGAGGCGGCCAGAGTGAGTGAGATGGGTGAATGGAGTGTATGAGACGGTCAGAATGGGGCTGCAGAATAAACAGAGGCAGTCGGAGTGAGTGAGATGGGTGAATGGAGTGAATGAGACGGTCAGAGTGGGGCTGCAGAATAAACAGAGGCAGTCGGAGTGAGTGAGATGAGTGAATGGAGTGAATGAGACGGTCAGAGTGGGGCTGCAGAATAAACAGAGGCAGTCGGAGTGAGTGAGATGAGTGAATGGAGTGAATGAATGAAACGGTCAGAATGGGGCTGCAGAATAAACAGAGGCAGTCGGAGTGAGTGAGATGAGTGAATGGAGTGAATGAGACGGTCAGAGTGGGACTGCAGAATAAACAGAGGCGGCCAGAGTGAGTGAGATGGGTGAATGGAGTGAATGAGACGGTCAGAGTGGGGCTGCAGAATAAACAGAGGCAGTCGGAGTGAGTGAGATGAGTGAATGGAGTGAATGAGACGGTCAGAGTGGGACTGCAGAATAAACAGAGGCGGCCAGAGTGAGTGAGATGGGTGAATGGAGTGAATGAGACGGTCAGAGTGGGGCTGCAGAATAAACAGAGGCAGTCGGAGTGAGTGAGATGAGTTAATGGAGTGAATGAGACGGTCAGAGTGGGACTGCAGAATAAACAGAGGCGGCCAGAGTGAGTGAGATGGGTGAATGGAGTGAATGAGACGGTCAGAGTGGGGCTGCAGAATAAACAGAGGCAGTCGGAGTGAGTGAGATGAGTGAATGGAGTGAATGAGACGGTCAGAGTGGGACTGCAGAATAAACAGAGGCGGCCAGAGTGAGTGAGATGGGTGAATGGAGTGAATGAGACGGTCAGAATGGGGCTGCAGAATAAACAGAGGCAGTCGGAGTGAGTGAGATGGGTGAATGGAGTGAATGAGACGGTCAGAGTGGGACTGCAGAATAAACAGAGGCGGCCAGAGTGAGTGAGATGGGTGAATGGAGTGAATGAGACGGTCAGAGTGGGGCTGCAGAATAAACAGAGGCGGCCGGAGTGAGTGAGATGGGTGAATGGAGTGAATGAGACGGTCAGAGTGGGGCTGCAGAATAAACAGAGGCAGTCGGAGTGAGTGAGATGAGTGAATGGAGTGAATGAGACGGTCAGAGTGGGGCTGCAGAATAAACAGAGGCAGTCGGAGTGAGTGAGATGAGTGAATGGAGTGAATGAGACGGTCAGAGTGGGACTGCAGAATAAACAGAGGCAGTCGGAGTGAGTGAGATGAGTGAATGGAGTGAATGAGACGGTCAGAGTGGGGCTGCAGAATAAACAGAGGCAGTCGGAGTGAGTGAGATGAGTGAATGGAGTGAATGAGACGGTCAGAGTGGGGCTGCAGAATAAACAGAGGCAGTCGGAGTGAGTGAGATGGGTGAATGGAGTGAATGAGACGGTCAGAGTGGGGCTGCAGAATAAACAGAGGCAGTCGGAGTGAGTGAGATGGGTGAATGGAGTGAATGAGACGGTCAGAGTGGGGCTGCAGAATAAACAGAGGCAGTCGGAGTGAGTGAGATGAGTGAATGGAGTGAATGAGACGGTCAGAATGGGGCTGCAGAATAAACAGAGGCAGTCGGAGTGAGTGAGATGGGTGAATGGAGTGAATGAGACGGTCAGAGTGGGGCTGCAGAATAAACAGAGGCAGTCGGAGTGAGTGAGATGAGTGAATGGAGTGAATGAAACGGTCAGAATGGGGCTGCAGAATAAACAGAGGCAGTCGGAGTGAGTGAGATGAGTGAATGGAGTGAATGAGACGGTCAGAGTGGGACTGCAGAATAAACAGAGGCAGTCGGAGTGAGTGAGATGAGTGAATGGAGTGAATGAGACGGTCAGAGTGGGACTGCAGAATAAACAGAGGCGGCCAGAGTGAGTGAGATGGGTGAATGGAGTGAATGAGACGGTCAGAGTGGGACTGCAGAATAAACAGAGGCGGCCAGAGTGAGTGAGATGGGTGAATGGAGTGAATGAGACGGTCAGAGTGGGGCTGCAGAATAAACAGAGGCAGTCGGAGTGAGTGAGATGGGTGAATGGAGTGAATGAGACGGTCAGAGTGGGGCTGCAGAATAAACAGAGGCAGCCAGAGTGAGTGAGATGGGTGAATGGAGTGAATGAGACGGTCAGAGTGGGGCTGCAGAATAAACAGAGGCAGTCGGAGTGAGTGAGATGAGTGAATGGAGTGAATGAAACGGTCAGAATGGGGCTGCAGAATAAACAGAGGCAGTCGGAGTGAGTGAGATGAGTGAATGGAGTGAATGAGACGGTCAGAGTGGGACTGCAGAATAAACAGAGGCGGCCAGAGTGAGTGAGATGGGTGAATGGAGTGAATGAGACGGTCAGAGTGGGGCTGCAGAATAAACAGAGGCAGTCGGAGTGAGTGAGATGAGTGAATGGAGTGAATGAGACGGTCAGAGTGGGACTGCAGAATAAACAGAGGCGGCCAGAGTGAGTGAGATGGGTGAATGGAGTGAATGAGACGGTCAGAGTGGGGCTGCAGAATAAACAGAGGCAGTCGGAGTGAGTGAGATGATTTAATGGAGTGAATGAGACGGTCAGAGTGGGACTGCAGAATAAACAGAGGCAGCCAGAGTGAGTGAGATGGGTGAATGGAGTGAATGAGACGGTCAGAGTGGGGCTGCAGAATAAACAGAGGCAGTCGGAGTGAGTGAGATGAGTGAATGGAGTGAATGAGACGGTCAGAGTGGGACTGCAGAATAAACAGAGGCGGCCAGAGTGAGTGAGATGGGTGAATGGAGTGAATGAGACGGTCAGAGTGGGGCTGCAGAATAAACAGAGGCAGTCGGAGTGAGTGAGATGGGTGAATGGAGTGAATGAGACGGTCAGAGTGGGACTGCAGAATAAACAGAGGCGGCCAGAGTGAGTGAGATGGGTGAATGGAGTGAATGAGACGGTCAGAGTGGGGCTGCAGAATAAACAGAGGCAGCCAGAGTGAGTGAGATGGGTGAATGGAGTGAATGAGACGGTCAGAGTGGGACTGCAGAATAAACAGAGGCGGCCAGAGTGAGTGAGATGGGTGAATGGAGTGAATGAGACGGTCAGAGTGGGGCTGCAGAATAAACAGAGGCAGTCGGAGTGAGTGAGATGGGTGAATGGAGTGAATGAGACGGTCAGAGTGGGACTGCAGAATAAACAGAGGCGGCCAGAGTGAGTGAGATGGGTGAATGGAGTGAATGAGACGGTCAGAGTGGGGCTGCAGAATAAACAGAGGCAGCCGGAGTGAGTGAGATGGGTGAATGGAGTGAATGAGACGGTCAGAGTGGGGCTGCAGAATAAACAGAGGCAGTCGGAGTGAGTGAGATGAGTGAATGGAGTGAATGAGACGGTCAGAGTGGGACTGCAGAATAAACAGAGGCGGCCAGAGTGAGTGAGATGGGTGAATGGAGTGAATGAGACGGTCAGAGTGGGGCTGCAGAATAAACAGAGGCAGTCGGAGTGAGTGAGATGAGTGAATGGAGTGAATGAGACGGTCAGAGTGGGACTGCAGAATAAACAGAGGCGGCCAGAGTGAGTGAGATGGGTGAATGGAGTGAATGAGACGGTCAGAGTGGGGCTGCAGAATAAACAGAGGCAGTCGGAGTGAGTGAGATGAGTTAATGGAGTGAATGAGACGGTCAGAGTGGGACTGCAGAATAAACAGAGGCGGCCAGAGTGAGTGAGATGGGTGAATGGAGTGAATGAGACGGTCAGAGTGGGGCTGCAGAATAAACAGAGGCAGTCGGAGTGAGTGAGATGAGTGAATGGAGTGAATGAGACGGTCAGAGTGGGACTGCAGAATAAACAGAGGCGGCCAGAGTGAGTGAGATGGGTGAATGGAGTGTATGAGACGGTCAGAATGGGGCTGCAGAATAAACAGAGGCAGTCGGAGTGAGTGAGATGGGTGAATGGAGTGAATGAGACGGTCAGAGTGGGGCTGCAGAATAAACAGAGGCAGTCGGAGTGAGTGAGATGAGTGAATGGAGTGAATGAGACGGTCAGAGTGGGGCTGCAGAATAAACAGAGGCAGCCGGAGTGAGTGAGATGGGTGAATGGAGTGAATGAGACGGTCAGAATGGGGCTGCAGAATAAACAGAGGCGGCCAGAGTGAGTGAGATGGGTGAATGGAGTGAATGAGACGGTCAGAGTGGGGCTGCAGAATAAACAGAGGCAGTCGGAGTGAGTGAGATGAGTTAATGGAGTGAATGAGACGGTCAGAGTGGGACTGCAGAATAAACAGAGGCGGCCAGAGTGAGTGAGATGGGTGAATGGAGTGAATGAGACGGTCAGAGTGGGGCTGCAGAATAAACAGAGGCGGCCAGAGTGAGTGAGATGGGTGAATGGAGTGAATGAGACGGTCAGAGTGGGGCTGCAGAATAAACAGAGGCAGTCGGAGTGAGTGAGATGAGTGAATGGAGTGAATGAGACGGTCAGAGTGGGGCTGCAGAATAAACAGAGGCAGTCGGAGTGAGTGAGATGAGTGAATGGAGTGAATGAGACGGTCAGAGTGGGACTGCAGAATAAACAGAGGCGGCCAGAGTGAGTGAGATGGGTGAATGGAGTGAATGAGACGGTCAGAGTGGGGCTGCAGAATAAACAGAGGCAGTCGGAGTGAGTGAGATGAGTGAATGGAGTGAATGAGACGGTCAGAGTGGGACTGCAGAATAAACAGAGGCGGCCAGAGTGAGTGAGATGGGTGAATGGAGTGAATGAGACGGTCAGAGTGGGGCTGCAGAATAAACAGAGGCAGTCGGAGTGAGTGAGATGAGTGAATGGAGTGAATGAGACGGTCAGAGTGGGACTGCAGAATAAACAGAGGCGGCCAGAGTGAGTGAGATGGGTGAATGGAGTGAATGAGACGGTCAGAGTGGGGCTGCAGAATAAACAGAGGCAGTCGGAGTGAGTGAGATGGGTGAATGGAGTGAATGAGACGGTCAGAGTGGGGCTGCAGAATAAACAGAGGCAGTCGGAGTGAGTGAGATGAGTGAATGGAGTGAATGAGACGGTCAGAGTGGGACTGCAGAATAAACAGAGGCGGCCAGAGTGAGTGAGATGGGTGAATGGAGTGAATGAGACGGTCAGAGTGGGGCTGCAGAATAAACAGAGGCAGCCGGAGTGAGTGAGATGGGTGAATGGAGTGAATGAGACGGTCAGAATGGGGCTGCAGAATAAACAGAGGCAGTCGGAGTGAGTGAGATGAGTGAATGGAGTGAATGAGACGGTCAGAGTGGGACTGCAGAATAAACAGAGGCGGCCAGAGTGAGTGAGATGGGTGAATGGAGTGAATGAGACGGTCAGAGTGGGGCTGCAGAATAAACAGAGGCAGTCGGAGTGAGTGAGATGAGTGAATGGAGTGAATGAGACGGTCAGAGTGGGACTGCAGAATAAACAGAGGCGGCCAGAGTGAGTGAGATGGGTGAATGGAGTGAATGAGACGGTCAGAGTGGGGCTGCAGAATAAACAGAGGCAGTCGGAGTGAGTGAGATGATTTAATGGAGTGAATGAGACGGTCAGAGTGGGACTGCAGAATAAACAGAGGCGGCCAGAGTGAGTGAGATGGGTGAATGGAGTGAATGAGACGGTCAGAGTGGGGCTGCAGAATAAACAGAGGCAGTCGGAGTGAGTGAGATGAGTGAATGGAGTGAATGAGACGGTCAGAGTGGGACTGCAGAATAAACAGAGGCGGCCAGAGTGAGTGAGATGGGTGAATGGAGTGTATGAGACGGTCAGAATGGGGCTGCAGAATAAACAGAGGCAGTCGGAGTGAGTGAGATGGGTGAATGGAGTGAATGAGACGGTCAGAGTGGGGCTGCAGAATAAACAGAGGCAGTCGGAGTGAGTGAGATGAGTGAATGGAGTGAATGAGACGGTCAGAGTGGGACTGCAGAATAAACAGAGGCGGCCAGAGTGAGTGAGATGGGTGAATGGAGTGAATGAGACGGTCAGAGTGGGGCTGCAGAATAAACAGAGGCGGCCAGAGTGAGTGAGATGGGTGAATGGAGTGAATGAGACGGTCAGAGTGGGGCTGCAGAATAAACAGAGGCAGTCGGAGTGAGTGAGATGAGTTAATGGAGTGAATGAGACGGTCAGAGTGGGACTGCAGAATAAACAGAGGCGGCCAGAGTGAGTGAGATGGGTGAATGGAGTGAATGAGACGGTCAGAGTGGGGCTGCAGAATAAACAGAGGCGGCCAGAGTGAGTGAGATGGGTGAATGGAGTGAATGAGACGGTCAGAGTGGGGCTGCAGAATAAACAGAGGCAGTCGGAGTGAGTGAGATGAGTGAATGGAGTGAATGAGACGGTCAGAGTGGGACTGCAGAATAAACAGAGGCAGTCGGAGTGAGTGAGATGGGTGAATGGAGTGAATGAGACGGTCAGAGTGGGACTGCAGAATAAACAGAGGCAGTCGGAGTGAGTGAGATGGGTGAATGGAGTGAATGAGACGGTCAGAGTGGGGCTGCAGAATAAACAGAGGCAGTCGGAGTGAGTGAGATGGGTGAATGGAGTGAATGAGACGGTCAGAGTGGGGCTGCAGAATAAACAGAGGCGAGTCGGAGTGGGTGAGATGGGTGAATGGAGTGAATGAGACGGTCAGAGTGGGGCTGCAGAATAAACAGAGGCAGTCGGAGTGAGTGAGATGGGTGAATGGAGTGAATGAGACGGTCAGAGTGGGGCTGCAGAATAAACAGAGGCAGTCGGAGTGAGTGAGATGAGTGAATGGAGTGAATGAGACGGTCAGAGTGGGACTGCAGAATAAACAGAGGCGGCCAGAGTGAGTGAGATGGGTGAATGGAGTGAATGAGACGGTCAGAGTGGGGCTGCAGAATAAACAGAGGCAGTCGGAGTGAGTGAGATGAGTGAATGGAGTGTATGAGACGGTCAGAGTGGGGCTGCAGAATAAACAGAGGCAGTCGGAGTGAGTGAGATGGGTGAATGGAGTGAATGAGACGGTCAGAGTGGGGCTGCAGAATAAACAGAGGCAGTCGGAGTGAGTGAGATGAGTGAATGGAGTGAATGAGACGGTCAGAGTGGGGCTGCAGAATAAACAGAGGCAGTCGGAGTGAGTGAGATGAGTGAATGGAGTGAATGAGACGGTCAGAGTGGGGCTGCAGAATAAACAGAGGCAGTCGGAGTGAGTGAGATGAGTGAATGGAGTGAATGAGACGGTCAGAGTGGGACTGCAGAATAAACAGAGGCGGCCAGAGTGAGTGAGATGGGTGAATGGAGTGAATGAGACGGTCAGAGTGGGACTGCAGAATAAACAGAGGCGGCCAGAGTGAGTGAGATGGGTGAATGGAGTGAATGAGACGGTCAGAGTGGGGCTGCAGAATAAACAGAGGCAGTCGGAGTGAGTGAGATGGGTGAATGGAGTGAATGAGACGGTCAGAGTGGGACTGCAGAATAAACAGAGGCGGCCAGAGTGAGTGAGATGGGTGAATGGAGTGAATGAGACGGTCAGAGTGGGGCTGCAGAATAAACAGAGGCAGCCGGAGTGAGTGAGATGGGTGAATGGAGTGAATGAGACGGTCAGAATGGGGCTGCAGAATAAACAGAGGCAGTCGGAGTGAGTGAGATGAGTGAATGGAGTGAATGAGACGGTCAGAGTGGGACTGCAGAATAAACAGAGGCGGCCAGAGTGAGTGAGATGGGTGAATGGAGTGAATGAGACGGTCAGAGTGGGGCTGCAGAATAAACAGAGGCAGTCGGAGTGAGTGAGATGAGTGAATGGAGTGAATGAGACGGTCAGAGTGGGACTGCAGAATAAACAGAGGCGGCCAGAGTGAGTGAGATGGGTGAATGGAGTGAATGAGACGGTCAGAGTGGGGCTGCAGAATAAACAGAGGCAGTCGGAGTGAGTGAGATGATTGAATGGAGTGAATGAGACGGTCAGAGTGGGACTGCAGAATAAACAGAGGCAGCCAGAGTGAGTGAGATGGGTGAATGGAGTGAATGAGACGGTCAGAGTGGGGCTGCAGAATAAACAGAGGCAGTCGGAGTGAGTGAGATGAGTGAATGGAGTGAATGAGACGGTCAGAGTGGGACTGCAGAATAAACAGAGGCGGCCAGAGTGAGTGAGATGGGTGAATGGAGTGAATGAGACGGTCAGAGTGGGGCTGCAGAATAAACAGAGGCAGTCGGAGTGAGTGAGATGGGTGAATGGAGTGAATGAGACGGTCAGAGTGGGGCTGCAGAATAAACAGAGGCGGCCGGAGTGAGTGAGATGGGTGAATGGAGTGAATGAGACGGTCAGAGTGGGGCTGCAGAATAAACAGAGGCAGCCGGAGTGAGTGAGATGGGTGAATGGAGTGAATGAGACGGTCAGAGTGGGACTGCAGAATAAACAGAGGCGGCCAGAGTGAGTGAGATGGGTGAATGGAGTGAATGAGACGGTCAGAGTGGGGCTGCAGAATAAACAGAGGCAGTCGGAGTGAGTGAGATGGGTGAATGGAGTGAATGAGACGGTCAGAGTGGGGCTGCAGAATAAACAGAGGCGGCCAGAGTGAGTGAGATGGGTGAATGGAGTGAATGAGACGGTCAGAGTGGGGCTGCAGAATAAACAGAGGCAGCCGGAGTGAGTGAGATGGGTGAATGGAGTGAATGAGACGGTCAGAGTGGGGCTGCAGAATAAACAGAGGCAGTCGGAGTGAGTGAGATGAGTGAATGGAGTGAATGAGACGGTCAGAGTGGGACTGCAGAATAAACAGAGGCGGCCAGAGTGAGTGAGATGGGTGAATGGAGTGAATGAGACGGTCAGAGTGGGGCTGCAGAATAAACAGAGGCAGTCGGAGTGAGTGAGATGAGTGAATGGAGTGAATGAGACGGTCAGAGTGGGACTGCAGAATAAACAGAGGCGGCCAGAGTGAGTGAGATGGGTGAATGGAGTGAATGAGACGGTCAGAGTGGGGCTGCAGAATAAACAGAGGCAGTCGGAGTGAGTGAGATGAGTGAATGGAGTGAATGAGACGGTCAGAGTGGGACTGCAGAATAAACAGAGGCAGCCAGAGTGAGTGAGATGGGTGAATGGAGTGAATGAGACGGTCAGAGTGGGGCTGCAGAATAAACAGAGGCGGCCGGAGTGAGTGAGATGGGTGAATGGAGTGAATGAGACGGTCAGAGTGGGGCTGCAGAATAAACAGAGGCGGCCAGAGTGAGTGAGATGGGTGAATGGAGTGAATGAGACGGTCAGAGTGGGGCTGCAGAATAAACAGAGGCAGTCGGAGTGAGTGAGATGAGTGAATGGAGTGAATGAGACGGTCAGAGTGGGACTGCAGAATAAACAGAGGCAGTCGGAGTGAGTGAGATGGGTGAATGGAGTGAATGAGACGGTCAGAGTGGGGCTGCAGAATAAACAGAGGCAGTCGGAGTGAGTGAGATGAGTGAATGGAGTGAATGAGACGGTCAGAGTGGGGCTGCAGAATAAACAGAGGCAGTCGGAGTGAGTGAGATGAGTGAATGGAGTGAATGAGACGGTCAGAGTGGGGCTGCAGAATAAACAGAGGCAGTCGGAGTGAGTGAGATGAGTGAATGGAGTGAATGAGACGGTCAGAGTGGGGCTGCAGAATAAACAGAGGCAGTCGGAGTGAGTGAGATGAGTGAATGGAGTGAATGAGACGGTCAGAGTGGGGCTGCAGAATAAACAGAGGCAGTCGGAGTGAGTGAGATGAGTGAATGGAGTGAATGAGACGGTCAGAGTGGGACTGCAGAATAAACAGAGGCGGCCAGAGTGAGTGAGATGGGTGAATGGAGTGAATGAGACGGTCAGAGTGGGGCTGCAGAATAAACAGAGGCAGTCGGAGTGAGTGAGATGGGTGAATGGAGTGAATGAGACGGTCAGAGTGGGGCTGCAGAATAAACAGAGGCAGTCGGAGTGAGTGAGATGAGTGAATGGAGTGAATGAGACGGTCAGAGTGGGACTGCAGAATAAACAGAGGCGGCCAGAGTGAGTGAGATGGGTGAATGGAGTGAATGAGACGGTCAGAGTGGGGCTGCAGAATAAACAGAGGCAGTCGGAGTGAGTGAGATGAGTGAATGGAGTGAATGAGACGGTCAGAGTGGGACTGCAGAATAAACAGAGGCGGCCAGAGTGAGTGAGATGGGTGAATGGAGTGAATGAGACGGTCAGAGTGGGGCTGCAGAATAAACAGAGGCAGTCGGAGTGAGTGAGATGGGTGAATGGAGTGAATGAGACGGTCAGAGTGGGGCTGCAGAATAAACAGAGGCAGTCGGAGTGAGTGAGATGAGTGAATGGAGTGAATGAGACGGTCAGAGTGGGGCTGCAGAATAAACAGAGGCGGCCAGAGTGAGTGAGATGGGTGAATGGAGTGAATGAGACGGTCAGAATGGGGCTGCAGAATAAACAGAGGCGGCCGGAGTGAGTGAGATGGGTGAATGGAGTGAATGAGACGGTCAGAGTGGGGCTGCAGAATAAACAGAGGCAGTCGGAGTGAGTGAGATGAGTGAATGGAGTGAATGAGACGGTCAGAGTGGGACTGCAGAATAAACAGAGGCGGCCAGAGTGAGTGAGATGGGTGAATGGAGTGAATGAGACGGTCAGAGTGGGGCTGCAGAATAAACAGAGGCGGCCAGAGTGAGTGAGATGGGTGAATGGAGTGAATGAGACGGTCAGAGTGGGGCTGCAGAATAAACAGAGGCAGTCGGAGTGAGTGAGATGAGTGAATGGAGTGAATGAGACGGTCAGAGTGGGACTGCAGAATAAACAGAGGCAGTCGGAGTGAGTGAGATGGGTGAATGGAGTGAATGAGACGGTCAGAGTGGGGCTGCAGAATAAACAGAGGCAGTCGGAGTGAGTGAGATGAGTGAATGGAGTGAATGAGACGGTCAGAGTGGGGCTGCAGAATAAACAGAGGCAGTCGGAGTGAGTGAGATGGGTGAATGGAGTGAATGAGACGGTCAGAGTGGGGCTGCAGAATAAACAGAGGCAGTCGGAGTGAGTGAGATGAGTGAATGGAGTGAATGAGACGGTCAGAGTGGGGCTGCAGAATAAACAGAGGCAGTCGGAGTGAGTGAGATGAGTGAATGGAGTGAATGAGACGGTCAGAGTGGGGCTGCAGAATAAACAGAGGCAGTCGGAGTGAGTGAGATGAGTGAATGGAGTGAATGAGACGGTCAGAGTGGGACTGCAGAATAAACAGAGGCGGCCAGAGTGAGTGAGATGGGTGAATGGAGTGAATGAGACGGTCAGAGTGGGGCTGCAGAATAAACAGAGGCAGTCGGAGTGAGTGAGATGAGTGAATGGAGTGAATGAGACGGTCAGAGTGGGGCTGCAGAATAAACAGAGGCAGTCGGAGTGAGTGAGATGGGTGAATGGAGTGAATGAGACGGTCAGAGTGGGGCTGCAGAATAAACAGAGGCAGTCGGAGTGAGTGAGATGAGTGAATGGAGTGAATGAGACGGTCAGAATGGGGCTGCAGAATAAACAGAGGCAGTCGGAGTGAGTGAGATGAGTGAATGGAGTGAATGAGACGGTCAGAGTGGGACTGCAGAATAAACAGAGGCAGTCGGAGTGAGTGAGATGAGTTAATGGAGTGAATGAGACGGTCAGAGTGGGACTGCAGAATAAACAGAGGCGGCCAGAGTGAGTGAGATGGGTGAATGGAGTGAATGAGACGGTCAGAGTGGGACTGCAGAATAAACAGAGGCGGCCAGAGTGAGTGAGATGGGTGAATGGAGTGAATGAGACGGTCAGAGTGGGGCTGCAGAATAAACAGAGGCAGTCGGAGTGAGTGAGATGGGTGAATGGAGTGAATGAGACGGTCAGAGTGGGACTGCAGAATAAACAGAGGCGGCCAGAGTGAGTGAGATGGGTGAATGGAGTGAATGAGACGGTCAGAGTGGGGCTGCAGAATAAACAGAGGCAGACGGAGTGAGTGAGATGGGTGAATGGAGTGAATGAGACGGTCAGAGTGGGGCTGCAGAATAAACAGAGGCAGTCGGAGTGAGTGAGATGAGTGAATGGAGTGAATGAGACGGTCAGAGTGGGACTGCAGAATAAACAGAGGCGGCCAGAGTGAGTGAGATGGGTGAATGGAGTGAATGAGACGGTCAGAGTGGGGCTGCAGAATAAACAGAGGCAGTCGGAGTGAGTGAGATGAGTGAATGGAGTGAATGAGACGGTCAGAGTGGGACTGCAGAATAAACAGAGGCGGCCAGAGTGAGTGAGATGGGTGAATGGAGTGAATGAGACGGTCAGAGTGGGGCTGCAGAATAAACAGAGGCAGTCGGAGTGAGTGAGATGAGTGAATGGAGTGAATGAGACGGTCAGAGTGGGACTGCAGAATAAACAGAGGCAGCCAGAGTGAGTGAGATGGGTGAATGGAGTGAATGAGACGGTCAGAGTGGGGCTGCAGAATAAACAGAGGCAGTCGGAGTGAGTGAGATGAGTGAATGGAGTGAATGAGACGGTCAGAGTGGGACTGCAGAATAAACAGAGGCGGCCAGAGTGAGTGAGATGGGTGAATGGAGTGAATGAGACGGTCAGAGTGGGGCTGCAGAATAAACAGAGGCAGTCGGAGTGAGTGAGATGGGTGAATGGAGTGAATGAGACGGTCAGAGTGGGACTGCAGAATAAACAGAGGCGGCCAGAGTGAGTGAGATGGGTGAATGGAGTGAATGAGACGGTCAGAATGGGACTGCAGAATAAACAGAGGCAGCCAGAGTGAGTGAGATGGGTGAATGGAGTGAATGAGACGGTCAGAGTGGGACTGCAGAATAAACAGAGGCGGCCAGAGTGAGTGAGATGGGTGAATGGAGTGAATGAGACGGTCAGAGTGGGGCTGCAGAATAAACAGAGGCAGTCGGAGTGAGTGAGATGGGTGAATGGAGTGAATGAGACGGTCAGAGTGGGACTGCAGAATAAACAGAGGCGGCCAGAGTGAGTGAGATGGGTGAATGGAGTGAATGAGACGGTCAGAGTGGGGCTGCAGAATAAACAGAGGCAGCCGGAGTGAGTGAGATGGGTGAATGGAGTGAATGAGACGGTCAGAATGGGGCTGCAGAATAAACAGAGGCAGTCGGAGTGAGTGAGATGAGTGAATGGAGTGAATGAGACGGTCAGAGTGGGACTGCAGAATAAACAGAGGCGGCCAGAGTGAGTGAGATGGGTGAATGGAGTGAATGAGACGGTCAGAGTGGGGCTGCAGAATAAACAGAGGCAGTCGGAGTGAGTGAGATGAGTGAATGGAGTGAATGAGACGGTCAGAGTGGGACTGCAGAATAAACAGAGGCGGCCAGAGTGAGTGAGATGGGTGAATGGAGTGAATGAGACGGTCAGAGTGGGGCTGCAGAATAAACAGAGGCAGTCGGAGTGAGTGAGATGATTTAATGGAGTGAATGAGACGGTCAGAGTGGGACTGCAGAATAAACAGAGGCAGCCAGAGTGAGTGAGATGGGTGAATGGAGTGAATGAGACGGTCAGAGTGGGGCTGCAGAATAAACAGAGGCAGTCGGAGTGAGTGAGATGGGTGAATGGAGTGAATGAGACGGTCAGAGTGGGGCTGCAGAATAAACAGAGGCGGCCAGAGTGAGTGAGATGGGTGAATGGAGTGAATGAGACGGTCAGAGTGGGGCTGCAGAATAAACAGAGGCAGTCGGAGTGAGTGAGATGAGTGAATGGAGTGAATGAGACGGTCAGAGTGGGACTGCAGAATAAACAGAGGCAGTCGGAGTGAGTGAGATGAGTGAATGGAGTGAATGAGACGGTCAGAGTGGGACTGCAGAATAAACAGAGGCAGTCGGAGTGAGTGAGATGGGTGAATGGAGTGAATGAGACGGTCAGAGTGGGGCTGCAGAATAAACAGAGGCAGTCGGAGTGAGTGAGATGGGTGAATGGAGTGAATGAGACGGTCAGAGTGGGGCTGCAGAATAAACAGAGGCGAGTCGGAGTGGGTAGATGAGTGAATGGAGTGAATGAGACGGTCAGAGTGGGGCTGCAGAATAAACAGAGGCAGTCGGAGTGAGTGAGATGAGTGAATGGAGTGAATGAGACGGTCAGAGTGGGGCTGCAGAATAAACAGAGGCAGTCGGAGTGAGTGAGATGAGTGAATGGAGTGAATGAGACGGTCAGAGTGGGACTGCAGAATAAACAGAGGCGGCCAGAGTGAGTGAGATGGGTGAATGGAGTGAATGAGACGGTCAGAGTGGGGCTGCAGAATAAACAGAGGCAGTCGGAGTGAGTGAGATGAGTGAATGGAGTGAATGAGACGGTCAGAGTGGGGCTGCAGAATAAACAGAGGCAGTCGGAGTGAGTGAGATGAGTGAATGGAGTGAATGAGACGGTCAGAGTGGGACTGCAGAATAAACAGAGGCGGCCAGAGTGAGTGAGATGGGTGAATGGAGTGAATGAGACGGTCAGAGTGGGGCTGCAGAATAAACAGAGGCAGTCGGAGTGAGTGAGATGAGTGAATGGAGTGAATGAGACGGTCAGAGTGGGACTGCAGAATAAACAGAGGCGGCCAGAGTGAGTGAGATGGGTGAATGGAGTGAATGAGACGGTCAGAGTGGGGCTGCAGAATAAACAGAGGCAGTCGGAGTGAGTGAGATGAGTGAATGGAGTGAATGAGACGGTCAGAGTGGGACTGCAGAATAAACAGAGGCGGCCAGAGTGAGTGAGATGGGTGAATGGAGTGAATGAGACGGTCAGAGTGGGGCTGCAGAATAAACAGAGGCAGTCGGAGTGAGTGAGATGAGTGAATGGAGTGAATGAGACGGTCAGAGTGGGGCTGCAGAATAAACAGAGGCAGTCGGAGTGAGTGAGATGAGTGAATGGAGTGAATGAGACGGTCAGAGTGGGGCTGCAGAATAAACAGAGGCGGCCAGAGTGAGTGAGATGGGTGAATGGAGTGAATGAGACGGTCAGAGTGGGGCTGCAGAATAAACAGAGGCAGCCGGAGTGAGTGAGATGAGTGAATGGAGTGAATGAGACGGTCAGAGTGGGGCTGCAGAATAAACAGAGGCAGTCGGAGTGAGTGAGATGAGTGAATGGAGTGAATGAGACGGTCAGAGTGGGACTGCAGAATAAACAGAGGCGGCCAGAGTGAGTGAGATGGGTGAATGGAGTGAATGAGACGGTCAGAGTGGGGCTGCAGAATAAACAGAGGCAGTCGGAGTGAGTGAGATGAGTGAATGGAGTGAATGAGACGGTCAGAGTGGGACTGCAGAATAAACAGAGGCGGCCAGAGTGAGTGAGATGGGTGAATGGAGTGAATGAGACGGTCAGAGTGGGGCTGCAGAATAAACAGAGGCAGTCGGAGTGAGTGAGATGATTTAATGGAGTGAATGAGACGGTCAGAGTGGGACTGCAGAATAAACAGAGGCAGCCAGAGTGAGTGAGATGGGTGAATGGAGTGAATGAGACGGTCAGAGTGGGGCTGCAGAATAAACAGAGGCAGTCGGAGTGAGTGAGATGAGTGAATGGAGTGAATGAGACGGTCAGAGTGGGACTGCAGAATAAACAGAGGCGGCCAGAGTGAGTGAGATGGGTGAATGGAGTGTATGAGACGGTCAGAATGGGGCTGCAGAATAAACAGAGGCAGTCGGAGTGAGTGAGATGGGTGAATGGAGTGAATGAGACGGTCAGAGTGGGGCTGCAGAATAAACAGAGGCAGTCGGAGTGAGTGAGATGAGTGAATGGAGTGAATGAGACGGTCAGAGTGGGACTGCAGAATAAACAGAGGCGGCCAGAGTGAGTGAGATGGGTGAATGGAGTGAATGAGACGGTCAGAATGGGGCTGCAGAATAAACAGAGGCGGCCAGAGTGAGTGAGATGGGTGAATGGAGTGAATGAGACGGTCAGAGTGGGGCTGCAGAATAAACAGAGGCAGTCGGAGTGAGTGAGATGAGTGAATGGAGTGAATGAGACGGTCAGAGTGGGACTGCAGAATAAACAGAGGCGGCCAGAGTGAGTGAGATGGGTGAATGGAGTGAATGAGACGGTCAGAGTGGGGCTGCAGAATAAACAGAGGCGGCCAGAGTGAGTGAGATGGGTGAATGGAGTGAATGAGACGGTCAGAGTGGGGCTGCAGAATAAACAGAGGCAGTCGGAGTGAGTGAGATGAGTGAATGGAGTGAATGAGACGGTCAGAGTGGGACTGCAGAATAAACAGAGGCAGCCGGAGTGAGTGAGATGGGTGAATGGAGTGAATGAGACGGTCAGAGTGGGGCTGCAGAATAAACAGAGGCAGTCGGAGTGAGTGAGATGAGTGAATGGAGTGAATGAGACGGTCAGAGTGGGGCTGCAGAATAAACAGAGGCAGTCGGAGTGAGTGAGATGGGTGAATGGAGTGAATGAGACGGTCAGAGTGGGGCTGCAGAATAAACAGAGGCAGTCGGAGTGAGTGAGATGAGTGAATGGAGTGAATGAGACGGTCAGAGTGGGGCTGCAGAATAAACAGAGGCAGTCGGAGTGAGTGAGATGAGTGAATGGAGTGAATGAGACGGTCAGAGTGGGGCTGCAGAATAAACAGAGGCAGTCGGAGTGAGTGAGATGAGTGAATGGAGTGAATGAGACGGTCAGAGTGGGACTGCAGAATAAACAGAGGCGGCCAGAGTGAGTGAGATGGGTGAATGGAGTGAATGAGACGGTCAGAGTGGGGCTGCAGAATAAACAGAGGCAGTCGGAGTGAGTGAGATGGGTGAATGGAGTGAATGAGACGGTCAGAGTGGGACTGCAGAATAAACAGAGGCGGCCAGAGTGAGTGAGATGGGTGAATGGAGTGAATGAGACGGTCAGAGTGGGGCTGCAGAATAAACAGAGGCAGTCGGAGTGAGTGAGATGAGTGAATGGAGTGAATGAAACGGTCAGAATGGGGCTGCAGAATAAACAGAGGCAGTCGGAGTGAGTGAGATGAGTGAATGGAGTGAATGAGACGGTCAGAGTGGGACTGCAGAATAAACAGAGGCGGCCAGAGTGAGTGAGATGGGTGAATGGAGTGAATGAGACGGTCAGAGTGGGGCTGCAGAATAAACAGAGGCAGTCGGAGTGAGTGAGATGAGTGAATGGAGTGAATGAGACGGTCAGAGTGGGACTGCAGAATAAACAGAGGCGGCCAGAGTGAGTGAGATGGGTGAATGGAGTGAATGAGACGGTCAGAGTGGGGCTGCAGAATAAACAGAGGCAGTCGGAGTGAGTGAGATGATTTAATGGAGTGAATGAGACGGTCAGAGTGGGACTGCAGAATAAACAGAGGCAGCCAGAGTGAGTGAGATGGGTGAATGGAGTGAATGAGACGGTCAGAGTGGGGCTGCAGAATAAACAGAGGCAGTCGGAGTGAGTGAGATGAGTGAATGGAGTGAATGAGACGGTCAGAGTGGGACTGCAGAATAAACAGAGGCGGCCAGAGTGAGTGAGATGGGTGAATGGAGTGAATGAGACGGTCAGAGTGGGGCTGCAGAATAAACAGAGGCAGTCGGAGTGAGTGAGATGGGTGAATGGAGTGAATGAGACGGTCAGAGTGGGACTGCAGAATAAACAGAGGCGGCCAGAGTGAGTGAGATGGGTGAATGGAGTGAATGAGACGGTCAGAGTGGGGCTGCAGAATAAACAGAGGCAGCCGGAGTGAGTGAGATGGGTGAATGGAGTGAATGAGACGGTCAGAGTGGGGCTGCAGAATAAACAGAGGCGGCCAGAGTGAGTGAGATGGGTGAATGGAGTGAATGAGACGGTCAGAGTGGGGCTGCAGAATAAACAGAGGCAGTCGGAGTGAGTGAGATGGGTGAATGGAGTGAATGAGACGGTCAGAGTGGGACTGCAGAATAAACAGAGGCGGCCAGAGTGAGTGAGATGGGTGAATGGAGTGAATGAGACGGTCAGAGTGGGGCTGCAGAATAAACAGAGGCAGTCGGAGTGAGTGAGATGAGTGAATGGAGTGAATGAGACGGTCAGAGTGGGGCTGCAGAATAAACAGAGGCAGTCGGAGTGAGTGAGATGAGTGAATGGAGTGAATGAGACGGTCAGAGTGGGACTGCAGAATAAACAGAGGCGGCCAGAGTGAGTGAGATGGGTGAATGGAGTGAATGAGACGGTCAGAGTGGGGCTGCAGAATAAACAGAGGCAGTCGGAGTGAGTGAGATGAGTGAATGGAGTGAATGAGACGGTCAGAGTGGGACTGCAGAATAAACAGAGGCGGCCAGAGTGAGTGAGATGGGTGAATGGAGTGAATGAGACGGTCAGAGTGGGGCTGCAGAATAAACAGAGGCAGTCGGAGTGAGTGAGATGATTTAATGGAGTGAATGAGACGGTCAGAGTGGGACTGCAGAATAAACAGAGGCAGCCAGAGTGAGTGAGATGGGTGAATGGAGTGAATGAGACGGTCAGAGTGGGGCTGCAGAATAAACAGAGGCAGTCGGAGTGAGTGAGATGAGTGAATGGAGTGAATGAGACGGTCAGAGTGGGACTGCAGAATAAACAGAGGCGGCCAGAGTGAGTGAGATGGGTGAATGGAGTGTATGAGACGGTCAGAGTGGGGCTGCAGAATAAACAGAGGCAGTCGGAGTGAGTGAGATGGGTGAATGGAGTGAATGAGACGGTCAGAGTGGGGCTGCAGAATAAACAGAGGCAGTCGGAGTGAGTGAGATGAGTGAATGGAGTGAATGAGACGGTCAGAGTGGGACTGCAGAATAAACAGAGGCGGCCAGAGTGAGTGAGATGGGTGAATGGAGTGTATGAGACGGTCAGAGTGGGGCTGCAGAATAAACAGAGGCGGCCAGAGTGAGTGAGATGGGTGAATGGAGTGAATGAGACGGTCAGAGTGGGGCTGCAGAATAAACAGAGGCAGTCGGAGTGAGTGAGATGAGTGAATGGAGTGAATGAGACGGTCAGAGTGGGACTGCAGAATAAACAGAGGCGGCCAGAGTGAGTGAGATGGGTGAATGGAGTGAATGAGACGGTCAGAGTGGGGCTGCAGAATAAACAGAGGCGGCCAGAGTGAGTGAGATGGGTGAATGGAGTGAATGAGACGGTCAGAGTGGGGCTGCAGAATAAACAGAGGCAGTCGGAGTGAGTGAGATGAGTGAATGGAGTGAATGAGACGGTCAGAGTGGGGCTGCAGAATAAACAGAGGCAGCCGGAGTGAGTGAGATGAGTGAATGGAGTGAATGAGACGGTCAGAGTGGGACTGCAGAATAAACAGAGGCAGTCGGAGTGAGTGAGATGGGTGAATGGAGTGAATGAGACGGTCAGAGTGGGGCTGCAGAATAAACAGAGGCAGTCGGAGTGAGTGAGATGAGTGAATGGAGTGAATGAGACGGTCAGAGTGGGGCTGCAGAATAAACAGAGGCAGTCGGAGTGAGTGAGATGAGTGAATGGAGTGAATGAGACGGTCAGAGTGGGGCTGCAGAATAAACAGAGGCAGTCGGAGTGAGTGAGATGGGTGAATGGAGTGAATGAGACGGTCAGAGTGGGGCTGCAGAATAAACAGAGGCAGTCGGAGTGAGTGAGATGGGTGAATGGAGTGAATGAGACGGTCAGAGTGGGACTGCAGAATAAACAGAGGCGGCCAGAGTGAGTGAGATGGGTGAATGGAGTGAATGAGACGGTCAGAGTGGGGCTGCAGAATAAACAGAGGCAGTCGGAGTGAGTGAGATGAGTGAATGGAGTGAATGAGACGGTCAGAGTGGGGCTGCAGAATAAACAGAGGCAGTCGGAGTGAGTGAGATGGGTGAATGGAGTGAATGAGACGGTCAGAGTGGGGCTGCAGAATAAACAGAGGCAGTCGGAGTGAGTGAGATGAGTGAATGGAGTGAATGAGACGGTCAGAGTGGGGCTGCAGAATAAACAGAGGCAGTCGGAGTGAGTGAGATGAGTGAATGGAGTGAATGAGACGGTCAGAGTGGGACTGCAGAATAAACAGAGGCAGTCGGAGTGAGTGAGATGAGTTAATGGAGTGAATGAGACGGTCAGAGTGGGACTGCAGAATAAACAGAGGCGGCCAGAGTGAGTGAGATGGGTGAATGGAGTGAATGAGACGGTCAGAGTGGGACTGCAGAATAAACAGAGGCGGCCAGAGTGAGTGAGATGGGTGAATGGAGTGAATGAGACGGTCAGAGTGGGGCTGCAGAATAAACAGAGGCAGTCGGAGTGAGTGAGATGGGTGAATGGAGTGAATGAGACGGTCAGAGTGGGACTGCAGAATAAACAGAGGCGGCCAGAGTGAGTGAGATGGGTGAATGGAGTGTATGAGACGGTCAGAGTGGGGCTGCAGAATAAACAGAGGCAGACGGAGTGAGTGAGATGGGTGAATGGAGTGAATGAAACGGTCAGAATGGGGCTGCAGAATAAACAGAGGCAGTCGGAGTGAGTGAGATGAGTGAATGGAGTGAATGAGACGGTCAGAGTGGGACTGCAGAATAAACAGAGGCGGCCAGAGTGAGTGAGATGGGTGAATGGAGTGAATGAGACGGTCAGAGTGGGGCTGCAGAATAAACAGAGGCAGTCGGAGTGAGTGAGATGAGTGAATGGAGTGAATGAGACGGTCAGAGTGGGACTGCAGAATAAACAGAGGCGGCCAGAGTGAGTGAGATGGGTGAATGGAGTGAATGAGACGGTCAGAGTGGGGCTGCAGAATAAACAGAGGCAGTCGGAGTGAGTGAGATGATTTAATGGAGTGAATGAGACGGTCAGAGTGGGACTGCAGAATAAACAGAGGCAGCCAGAGTGAGTGAGATGGGTGAATGGAGTGAATGAGACGGTCAGAGTGGGGCTGCAGAATAAACAGAGGCAGTCGGAGTGAGTGAGATGAGTGAATGGAGTGAATGAGACGGTCAGAGTGGGACTGCAGAATAAACAGAGGCGGCCAGAGTGAGTGAGATGGGTGAATGGAGTGAATGAGACGGTCAGAGTGGGGCTGCAGAATAAACAGAGGCAGTCGGAGTGAGTGAGATGGGTGAATGGAGTGAATGAGACGGTCAGAGTGGGACTGCAGAATAAACAGAGGCGGCCAGAGTGAGTGAGATGGGTGAATGGAGTGTATGAGACGGTCAGAATGGGGCTGCAGAATAAACAGAGGCGGCCAGAGTGAGTGAGATGGGTGAATGGAGTGAATGAGACGGTCAGAGTGGGGCTGCAGAATAAACAGAGGCGGCCAGAGTGAGTGAGATGGGTGAATGGAGTGAATGAGACGGTCAGAGTGGGGCTGCAGAATAAACAGAGGCAGTCGGAGTGAGTGAGATGGGTGAATGGAGTGAATGAGACGGTCAGAGTGGGACTGCAGAATAAACAGAGGCGGCCAGAGTGAGTGAGATGGGTGAATGGAGTGAATGAGACGGTCAGAGTGGGGCTGCAGAATAAACAGAGGCAGACGGAGTGAGTGAGATGAGTGAATGGAGTGAATGAAACGGTCAGAATGGGGCTGCAGAGTAAACAGAGGCAGTCGGAGTGAGTGAGCTGAGTGAATGGAGTGAATGAGACGGTCAGAGTGGGACTGCAGAATAAACAGAGGCGGCCAGAGTGAGTGAGATGGGTGAATGGAGTGAATGAGACGGTCAGAGTGGGGCTGCAGAATAAACAGAGGCAGTCGGAGTGAGTGAGATGAGTGAATGGAGTGAATGAGACGGTCAGAGTGGGACTGCAGAATAAACAGAGGCGGCCAGAGTGAGTGAGATGGGTGAATGGAGTGAATGAGACGGTCAGAGTGGGGCTGCAGAATAAACAGAGGCAGTTGGAGTGAGTGAGATGATTTAATGGAGTGAATGAGACGGTCAGAGTGGGGCTGCAGAATAAACAGAGGCAGCCGGAGTGAGTGAGATGGGTGAATGGAGTGAATGAGACGGTCAGAATGGGGCTGCAGAATAAACAGAGGCAGTCGGAGTGAGTGAGATGGGTGAATGGAGTGAATGAGACGGTCAGAGTGGGGCTGCAGAATAAACAGAGGCAGTCGGAGTGAGTGAGATGGGTGAATGGAGTGAATGAGACGGTCAGAGTGGGGCTGCAGAATAAACAGAGGCAGTCGGAGTGAGTGAGATGAGTGAATGGAGTGAATGAGACGGTCAGAGTGGGACTGCAGAATAAACAGAGGCGGCCAGAGTGAGTGAGATGGGTGAATGGAGTGTATGAGACGGTCAGAATGGGGCTGCAGAATAAACAGAGGCGGCCAGAGTGAGTGAGATGGGTGAATGGAGTGAATGAGACGGTCAGAGTGGGGCTGCAGAATAAACAGAGGCAGTCGGAGTGAGTGAGATGAGTGAATGGAGTGAATGAGACGGTCAGAGTGGGACTGCAGAATAAACAGAGGCAGTCGGAGTGAGTGAGATGAGTGAATGGAGTGAATGAGACGGTCAGAGTGGGGCTGCAGAATAAACAGAGGCAGTCGGAGTGAGTGAGATGGAGTGAATGGAGTGAATGAGACGGTCAGAGTGGGGCTGCAGAATAAACAGAGGCAGTCGGAGTGAGTGAGATGAGTGAATGGAGTGAATGAGACGGTCAGAGTGGGGCTGCAGAATAAACAGAGGCAGTCGGAGTGAGTGAGATGAGTGAATGGAGTGAATGAGACGGTCAGAGTGGGGCTGCAGAATAAACAGAGGCAGTCGGAGTGAGTGAGATGAGTGAATGGAGTGAATGAGACGGTCAGAGTGGGGCTGCAGAATAAACAGAGGCAGTCGGAGTGAGTGAGATGAGTGAATGGAGTGAATGAGACGGTCAGAGTGGGGCTGCAGAATAAACAGAGGCGGCCAGAGTGAGTGAGATGGGTGAATGGAGTGAATGAGACGGTCAGAGTGGGGCTGCAGAATAAACAGAGGCAGTCGGAGTGAGTGAGATGAGTGAATGGAGTGAATGAGACGGTCAGAGTGGGGCTGCAGAATAAACAGAGGCAGTCGGAGTGAGTGAGATGAGTGAATGGAGTGAATGAGACGGTCAGAGTGGGGCTGCAGAATAAACAGAGGCGGCCAGAGTGAGTGAGATGGGTGAATGGAGTGAATGAGACGGTCAGAGTGGGGCTGCAGAATAAACAGAGGCAGTCGGAGTGAGTGAGATGAGTGAATGGAGTGAATGAGACGGTCAGAGTGGGACTGCAGAATAAACAGAGGCGGCCAGAGTGAGTGAGATGGGTGAATGGAGTGAATGAGACGGTCAGAGTGGGGCTGCAGAATAAACAGAGGCAGTCGGAGTGAGTGAGATGAGTGAATGGAGTGAATGAGACGGTCAGAGTGGGGCTGCAGAATAAACAGAGGCAGTCGGAGTGAGTGAGATGAGTGAATGGAGTGAATGAGACGGTCAGAGTGGGACTGCAGAATAAACAGAGGCGGCCAGAGTGAGTGAGATGGGTGAATGGAGTGAATGAGACGGTCAGAGTGGGGCTGCAGAATAAACAGAGGCAGTCGGAGTGAGTGAGATGAGTGAATGGAGTGAATGAGACGGTCAGAGTGGGACTGCAGAATAAACAGAGGCGGCCAGAGTGAGTGAGATGGGTGAATGGAGTGAATGAGACGGTCAGAGTGGGGCTGCAGAATAAACAGAGGCAGTCGGAGTGAGTGAGATGAGTGAATGGAGTGAATGAGACGGTCAGAGTGGGGCTGCAGAATAAACAGAGGCAGTCGGAGTGAGTGAGATGGGTGAATGGAGTGAATGAGACGGTCAGAGTGGGACTGCAGAATAAACAGAGGCGGCCAGAGTGAGTGAGATGGGTGAATGGAGTGAATGAGACGGTCAGAGTGGGGCTGCAGAATAAACAGAGGCAGTCGGAGTGAGTGAGATGAGTGAATGGAGTGAATGAGACGGTCAGAGTGGGGCTGCAGAATAAACAGAGGCGGTCGGAGTGAGTGAGATGAGTGAATGGAGTGAATGAGACGGTCAGAGTGGGACTGCAGAATAAACAGAGGCGGCCAGAGTGAGTGAGATGAGTGAATGGAGTGAATGAGACGGTCAGAGTGGGGCTGCAGAATAAACAGAGGCAGTCGGAGTGAGTGAGATGAGTGAATGGAGTGAATGAGACGGTCAGAGTGGGACTGCAGAATAAACAGAGGCGGCCAGAGTGAGTGAGATGGGTGAATGGAGTGAATGAGACGGTCAGAGTGGGGCTGCAGAATAAACAGAGGCGGCCAGAGTGAGTGAGATGGGTGAATGGAGTGAATGAGACGGTCAGAGTGGGGCTGCAGAATAAACAGAGGCAGTCGGAGTGAGTGAGATGAGTGAATGGAGTGAATGAGACGGTCAGAGTGGGGCTGCAGAATAAACAGAGGCAGTCGGAGTGAGTGAGATGGGTGAATGGAGTGAATGAGACGGTCAGAGTGGGGCTGCAGAATAAACAGAGGCAGTCGGAGTGAGTGAGATGAGTGAATGGAGTGAATGAGACGGTCAGAGTGGGGCTGCAGAATAAACAGAGGCGGTCGGAGTGAGTGAGATGGGTGAATGGAGTGAATGAGACGGTCAGAGTGGGGCTGCAGAATAAACAGAGGCGGCCGGAGTGAGTGAGATGAGTGAATGGAGTGAATGAGACGGTCAGAGTGGGACTGCAGAATAAACAGAGGCGGCCAGAGTGAGTGAGATGGGTGAATGGAGTGAATGAGACGGTCAGAGTGGGGCTGCAGAATAAACAGAGGCAGTCGGAGTGAGTGAGATGATTTAATGGAGTGAATGAGACGGTCAGAGTGGGACTGCAGAATAAACAGAGGCGGCCAGAGTGAGTGAGATGGGTGAATGGAGTGAATGAGACGGTCAGAGTGGGGCTGCAGAATAAACAGAGGCAGTCGGAGTGAGTGAGATGAGTGAATGGAGTGAATGAGACGGTCAGAGTGGGACTGCAGAATAAACAGAGGCGGCCAGAGTGAGTGAGATGGGTGAATGGAGTGTATGAGACGGTCAGAATGGGGCTGCAGAATAAACAGAGGCAGTCGGAGTGAGTGAGATGGGTGAATGGAGTGAATGAGACGGTCAGAGTGGGGCTGCAGAATAAACAGAGGCAGTCGGAGTGAGTGAGATGGGTGAATGGAGTGAATGAAACGGTCAGAATGGGGCTGCAGAATAAACAGAGGCAGTCGGAGTGAGTGAGATGAGTGAATGGAGTGAATGAGACGGTCAGAGTGGGACTGCAGAATAAACAGAGGCGGCCAGAGTGAGTGAGATGGGTGAATGGAGTGAATGAGACGGTCAGAGTGGGGCTGCAGAATAAACAGAGGCAGTCGGAGTGAGTGAGATGAGTGAATGGAGTGAATGAGACGGTCAGAGTGGGACTGCAGAATAAACAGAGGCGGCCAGAGTGAGTGAGATGGGTGAATGGAGTGAATGAGACGGTCAGAGTGGGGCTGCAGAATAAACAGAGGCAGTCGGAGTGAGTGAGATGATTTAATGGAGTGAATGAGACGGTCAGAGTGGGACTGCAGAATAAACAGAGGCAGCCAGAGTGAGTGAGATGGGTGAATGGAGTGAATGAGACGGTCAGAGTGGGGCTGCAGAATAAACAGAGGCAGTCGGAGTGAGTGAGATGAGTGAATGGAGTGAATGAGACGGTCAGAGTGGGACTGCAGAATAAACAGAGGCGGCCAGAGTGAGTGAGATGGGTGAATGGAGTGTATGAGACGGTCAGAATGGGGCTGCAGAATAAACAGAGGCAGTCGGAGTGAGTGAGATGGGTGAATGGAGTGAATGAGACGGTCAGAGTGGGGCTGCAGAATAAACAGAGGCAGTCGGAGTGAGTGAGATGAGTGAATGGAGTGAATGAAACGGTCAGAATGGGGCTGCAGAATAAACAGAGGCAGTCGGAGTGAGTGAGATGGGTGAATGGAGTGAATGAGACGGTCAGAGTGGGGCTGCAGAATAAACAGAGGCAGTCGGAGTGAGTGAGATGAGTGAATGGAGTGAATGAGACGGTCAGAGTGGGACTGCAGAATAAACAGAGGCGGCCAGAGTGAGTGAGATGGGTGAATGGAGTGAATGAGACGGTCAGAGTGGGGCTGCAGAATAAACAGAGGCAGTCGGAGTGAGTGAGATGAGTGAATGGAGTGAATGAGACGGTCAGAGTGGGACTGCAGAATAAACAGAGGCGGCCAGAGTGAGTGAGATGGGTGAATGGAGTGAATGAGACGGTCAGAGTGGGGCTGCAGAATAAACAGAGGCAGTCGGAGTGAGTGAGATGAGTGAATGGAGTGAATGAGACGGTCAGAGTGGGACTGCAGAATAAACAGAGGCGGCCAGAGTGAGTGAGATGGGTGAATGGAGTGAATGAGACGGTCAGAGTGGGGCTGCAGAATAAACAGAGGCAGTCGGAGTGAGTGAGATGAGTGAATGGAGTGAATGAGACGGTCAGAGTGGGACTGCAGAATAAACAGAGGCAGCCAGAGTGAGTGAGATGGGTGAATGGAGTGAATGAGACGGTCAGAGTGGGGCTGCAGAATAAACAGAGGCAGTCGGAGTGAGTGAGATGAGTGAATGGAGTGAATGAGACGGTCAGAGTGGGACTGCAGAATAAACAGAGGCGGCCAGAGTGAGTGAGATGGGTGAATGGAGTGAATGAGACGGTCAGAATGGGGCTGCAGAATAAACAGAGGCAGTCGGAGTGAGTGAGATGGGTGAATGGAGTGAATGAGACGGTCAGAGTGGGACTGCAGAATAAACAGAGGCGGCCAGAGTGAGTGAGATGGGTGAATGGAGTGAATGAGACGGTCAGAGTGGGGCTGCAGAATAAACAGAGGCAGTCGGAGTGAGTGAGATGATTGAATGGAGTGAATGAGACGGTCAGAGTGGGACTGCAGAATAAACAGAGGCGGCCAGAGTGAGTGAGATGGGTGAATGGAGTGAATGAGACGGTCAGAGTGGGACTGCAGAATAAACAGAGGCGGCCAGAGTGAGTGAGATGAGTGAATGGAGTGTATGAGACGGTCAGAATGGGGCTGCAGAATAAACAGAGGCAGTCGGAGTGAGTGAGATGGGTGAATGGAGTGAATGAGACGGTCAGAGTGGGGCTGCAGAATAAACAGAGGCAGTCGGAGTGAGTGAGATGAGTGAATGGAGTGAATGAGACGGTCAGAGTGGGACTGCAGAATAAACAGAGGCGGCCAGAGTGAGTGAGATGGGTGAATGGAGTGAATGAGACGGTCAGAGTGGGGCTGCAGAATAAACAGAGGCAGTCGGAGTGAGTGAGATGAGTGAATGGAGTGAATGAGACGGTCAGAGTGGGACTGCAGAATAAACAGAGGCGGCCAGAGTGAGTGAGATGGGTGAATGGAGTGAATGAGACGGTCAGAGTGGGGCTGCAGAATAAACAGAGGCAGTCGGAGTGAGTGAGATGAGTGAATGGAGTGAATGAGACGGTCAGAGTGGGACTGCAGAATAAACAGAGGCGGCCAGAGTGAGTGAGATGGGTGAATGGAGTGAATGAGACGGTCAGAGTGGGGCTGCAGAATAAACAGAGGCAGTCGGAGTGAGTGAGATGATTGAATGGAGTGAATGAGACGGTCAGAGTGGGACTGCAGAATAAACAGAGGCGGCCAGAGTGAGTGAGATGGGTGAATGGAGTGAATGAGACGGTCAGAGTGGGGCTGCAGAATAAACAGAGGCAGTCGGAGTGAGTGAGATGAGTGAATGGAGTGAATGAGACGGTCAGAGTGGGACTGCAGAATAAACAGAGGCGGCCAGAGTGAGTGAGATGGGTGAATGGAGTGAATGAGACGGTCAGAGTGGGGCTGCAGAATAAACAGAGGCAGTCGGAGTGAGTGAGATGAGTGAATGGAGTGAATGAGACGGTCAGAGTGGGACTGCAGAATAAACAGAGGCGGCCAGAGTGAGTGAGATGGGTGAATGGAGTGAATGAGACGGTCAGAGTGGGGCTGCAGAATAAACAGAGGCAGTCGGAGTGAGTGAGATGGGTGAATGGAGTGAATGAGACGGTCAGAGTGGGGCTGCAGAATAAACAGAGGCAGTCGGAGTGAGTGAGATGAGTGAATGGAGTGAATGAGACGGTCAGAGTGGGACTGCAGAATAAACAGAGGCGGCCAGAGTGAGTGAGATGGGTGAATGGAGTGAATGAGACGGTCAGAGTGGGGCTGCAGAATAAACAGAGGCAGTCGGAGTGAGTGAGATGGGTGAATGGAGTGAATGAGACGGTCAGAGTGGGACTGCAGAATAAACAGAGGCGGCCAGAGTGAGTGAGATGGGTGAATGGAGTGTATGAGACGGTCAGAATGGGGCTGCAGAATAAACAGAGGCAGTCGGAGTGAGTGAGATGGGTGAATGGAGTGAATGAGACGGTCAGAGTGGGGCTGCAGAATAAACAGAGGCAGTCGGAGTGAGTGAGATGGGTGAATGGAGTGAATGAGACGGTCAGAGTGGGGCTGCAGAATAAACAGAGGCAGTCGGAGTGAGTGAGATGAGTGAATGGAGTGAATGAGACGGTCAGAGTGGGGCTGCAGAATAAACAGAGGCAGTCGGAGTGAGTGAGATGAGTGAATGGAGTGAATGAGACGGTCAGAGTGGGACTGCAGAATAAACAGAGGCGGCCAGAGTGAGTGAGATGGGTGAATGGAGTGAATGAGACGGTCAGAGTGGGGCTGCAGAATAAACAGAGGCAGTCGGAGTGAGTGAGATGAGTGAATGGAGTGAATGAGACGGTCAGAGTGGGACTGCAGAATAAACAGAGGCGGCCAGAGTGAGTGAGATGGGTGAATGGAGTGAATGAGACGGTCAGAGTGGGGCTGCAGAATAAACAGAGGCGGCCAGAGTGAGTGAGATGGGTGAATGGAGTGTATGAGACGGTCAGAATGGGGCTGCAGAATAAACAGAGGCAGTCGGAGTGAGTGAGATGGGTGAATGGAGTGAATGAGACGGTCAGAGTGGGACTGCAGAATAAACAGAGGCGGCCAGAGTGAGTGAGATGGGTGAATGGAGTGAATGAGACGGTCAGAGTGGGGCTGCAGAATAAACAGAGGCAGTCGGAGTGAGTGAGATGAGTGAATGGAGTGAATGAGACGGTCAGAGTGGGACTGCAGAATAAACAGAGGCGGCCAGAGTGAGTGAGATGGGTGAATGGAGTGAATGAGACGGTCAGAGTGGGGCTGCAGAATAAACAGAGGCAGTCGGAGTGAGTGAGATGATTTATTGGAGTGAATGAGACGGTCAGAGTGGGACTGCAGAATAAACAGAGGCAGCCAGAGTGAGTGAGATGGGTGAATGGAGTGAATGAGACGGTCAGAGTGGGGCTGCAGAATAAACAGAGGCAGTCGGAGTGAGTGAGATGAGTGAATGGAGTGAATGAGATGGTCAGAGTGGGACTGCAGAATAAACAGAGGCGGCCAGAGTGAGTGAGATGGGTGAATGGTGTGTATGAGACGGTCAGAATGGGGCTGCAGAATAAACAGAGGCAGTCGGAGTGAGTGAGATGGGTGAATGGAGTGAATGAGACGGTCAGAGTGGGGCTGCAGAATAAACAGAGGCAGTCGGAGTGAGTGAGATGAGTGAATGGAGTGAATGAAACGGTCAGAATGGGGCTGCAGAATAAACAGAGGCAGTCGGAGTGAGTGAGATGAGTGAATGGAGTGAATGAAACGGTCAGAATGGGCTGCAGAATAAACAGAGGCAGTCGGAGTGAGTGAGATGAGTGAATGGAGTGAATGAGACGGTCAGAGTGGGACTGCAGAATAAACAGAGGCGGCCAGAGTGAGTGAGATGGGTGAATGGAGTGAATGAGACGGTCAGAGTGGGGCTGCAGAATAAACAGAGGCAGTCGGAGTGAGTGAGATGAGTGAATGGAGTGAATGAGACGGTCAGAGTGGGACTGCAGAATAAACAGAGGCGGCCAGAGTGAGTGAGATGGGTGAATGGAGTGAATGAGACGGTCAGAGTGGGGCTGCAGAATAAACAGAGGCAGTCGGAGTGAGTGAGATGAGTGAATGGAGTGAATGAGACGGTCAGAGTGGGACTGCAGAATAAACAGAGGCGGCCAGAGTGAGTGAGATGGGTGAATGGAGTGAATGAGACGGTCAGAGTGGGGCTGCAGAATAAACAGAGGCAGTCGGAGTGAGTGAGATGATTTAATGGAGTGAATGAGACGGTCAGAGTGGGACTGCAGAATAAACAGAGGCAGCCAGAGTGAGTGAGATGGGTGAATGGAGTGAATGAGACGGTCAGAGTGGGGCTGCAGAATAAACAGAGGCAGTCGGAGTGAGTGAGATGAGTGAATGGAGTGAATGAGACGGTCAGAGTGGGGCTGCAGAATAAACAGAGGCAGTCGGAGTGAGTGAGATGAGTGAATGGAGTGAATGAGACGGTCAGAGTGGGACTGCAGAATAAACAGAGGCGGCCAGAGTGAGTGAGATGGGTGAATGGAGTGTATGAGACGGTCAGAATGGGGCTGCAGAATAAACAGAGGCAGTCGGAGTGAGTGAGATGGGTGAATGGAGTGAATGAGACGGTCAGAGTGGGACTGCAGAATAAACAGAGGCGGCCAGAGTGAGTGAGATGGGAGAATGGAGTGAATGAGACGGTCAGAGTGGGGCTGCAGAATAAACAGAGGCAGTCGGAGTGAGTGAGATGATTTAATGGAGTGAATGAGACGGTCAGAGTGGGACTGCAGAATAAACAGAGGCGGCCAGAGTGAGTGAGATGGGTGAATGGAGTGAATGAGACGGTCAGAGTGGGACTGCAGAATAAACAGAGGCGGCCAGAGTGAGTGAGATGAGTGAATGGAGTGTATGAGACGGTCAGAATGGGGCTGCAGAATAAACAGAGGCAGTCGGAGTGAGTGAGATGGGTGAATGGAGTGAATGAGACGGTCAGAGTGGGGCTGCAGAATAAACAGAGGCAGTCGGAGTGAGTGAGATGAGTGAATGGAGTGAATGAGACGGTCAGAGTGGGACTGCAGAATAAACAGAGGCGGCCAGAGTGAGTGAGATGGGTGAATGGAGTGAATGAGACGGTCAGAGTGGGGCTGCAGAATAAACAGAGGCAGTCGGAGTGAGTGAGATGAGTGAATGGAGTGAATGAGACGGTCAGAGTGGGACTGCAGAATAAACAGAGGCGGCCAGAGTGAGTGAGATGGGTGAATGGAGTGAATGAGACGGTCAGAGTGGGGCTGCAGAATAAACAGAGGCAGTCGGAGTGAGTGAGATGAGTGAATGGAGTGAATGAGACGGTCAGAGTGGGACTGCAGAATAAACAGAGGCGGCCAGAGTGAGTGAGATGGGTGAATGGAGTGAATGAGACGGTCAGAGTGGGGCTGCAGAATAAACAGAGGCAGTCGGAGTGAGTGAGATGAGTTAATGGAGTGAATGAGACGGTCAGAGTGGGACTGCAGAATAAACAGAGGCGGCCAGAGTGAGTGAGATGGGTGAATGGAGTGAATGAGACGGTCAGAGTGGGGCTGCAGAATAAACAGAGGCAGTCGGAGTGAGTGAGATGAGTGAATGGAGTGAATGAGACGGTCAGAGTGGGACTGCAGAATAAACAGAGGCGGCCAGAGTGAGTGAGATGGGTGAATGGAGTGAATGAGACGGTCAGAGTGGGGCTGCAGAATAAACAGAGGCAGTCGGAGTGAGTGAGATGAGTGAATGGAGTGAATGAGACGGTCAGAGTGGGACTGCAGAATAAACAGAGGCGGCCAGAGTGAGTGAGATGGGTGAATGGAGTGAATGAGACGGTCAGAGTGGGGCTGCAGAATAAACAGAGGCAGTCGGAGTGAGTGAGATGAGTGAATGGAGTGAATGAGACGGTCAGAGTGGGGCTGCAGAATAAACAGAGGCAGTCGGAGTGAGTGAGATGAGTGAATGGAGTGAATGAGACGGTCAGAGTGGGGCTGCAGAATAAACAGAGGCAGTCGGAGTGAGTGAGATGAGTGAATGGAGTGAATGAGACGGTCAGAGTGGGACTGCAGAATAAACAGAGGCGGCCAGAGTGAGTGAGATGGGTGAATGGAGTGAATGAGACGGTCAGAGTGGGGCTGCAGAATAAACAGAGGCAGTCGGAGTGAGTGAGATGGGTGAATGGAGTGAATGAGACGGTCAGAGTGGGGCTGCAGAATAAACAGAGGCAGTCGGAGTGAGTGAGATGAGTGAATGGAGTGAATGAGACGGTCAGAGTGGGACTGCAGAATAAACAGAGGCGGCCAGAGTGAGTGAGATGGGTGAATGGAGTGAATGAGACGGTCAGAGTGGGGCTGCAGAATAAACAGAGGCAGTCGGAGTGAGTGAGATGGGTGAATGGAGTGAATGAGACGGTCAGAGTGGGACTGCAGAATAAACAGAGGCGGCCAGAGTGAGTGAGATGGGTGAATGGAGTGTATGAGACGGTCAGAATGGGGCTGCAGAATAAACAGAGGCAGTCGGAGTGAGTGAGATGGGTGAATGGAGTGAATGAGACGGTCAGAGTGGGGCTGCAGAATAAACAGAGGCAGTCGGAGTGAGTGAGATGAGTGAATGGAGTGAATGAGACGGTCAGAATGGGGCTGCAGAATAAACAGAGGCAGTCGGAGTGAGTGAGATGGGTGAATGGAGTGAATGAGACGGTCAGAGTGGGGCTGCAGAATAAACAGAGGCAGTCGGAGTGAGTGAGATGAGTGAATGGAGTGAATGAGACGGTCAGAGTGGGACTGCAGAATAAACAGAGGCGGCCAGAGTGAGTGAGATGGGTGAATGGAGTGAATGAGACGGTCAGAGTGGGGCTGCAGAATAAACAGAGGCAGTCGGAGTGAGTGAGATGAGTGAATGGAGTGAATGAGACGGTCAGAGTGGGACTGCAGAATAAACAGAGGCGGCCAGAGTGAGTGAGATGGGTGAATGGAGTGAATGAGACGGTCAGAGTGGGGCTGCAGAATAAACAGAGGCGGCCAGAGTGAGTGAGATGGGTGAATGGAGTGAATGAGACGGTCAGAATGGGGCTGCAGAATAAACAGAGGCAGTCGGAGTGAGTGAGATGGGTGAATGGAGTGAATGAGACGGTCAGAGTGGGACTGCAGAATAAACAGAGGCGGCCAGAGTGAGTGAGATGGGTGAATGGAGTGAATGAGACGGTCAGAGTGGGGCTGCAGAATAAACAGAGGCAGTCGGAGTGAGTGAGATGAGTGAATGGAGTGAATGAGACGGTCAGAGTGGGACTGCAGAATAAACAGAGGCGGCCAGAGTGAGTGAGATGGGTGAATGGAGTGAATGAGACGGTCAGAGTGGGGCTGCAGAATAAACAGAGGCAGTCGGAGTGAGTGAGATGAGTGAATGGAGTGAATGAGACGGTCAGAGTGGGGCTGCAGAATAAACAGAGGCAGTCGGAGTGAGTGAGATGAGTGAATGGAGTGAATGAGACGGTCAGAGTGGGACTGCAGAATAAACAGAGGCGGCCAGAGTGAGTGAGATGGGTGAATGGAGTGAATGAGACGGTCAGAGTGGGGCTGCAGAATAAACAGAGGCAGTCGGAGTGAGTGAGATGAGTGAATGGAGTGAATGAGACGGTCAGAATGGGGCTGCAGAATAAACAGAGGCAGTCGGAGTGAGTGAGATGGGTGAATGGAGTGAATGAGACGGTCAGAGTGGGGCTGCAGAATAAACAGAGGCAGTCGGAGTGAGTGAGATGAGTGAATGGAGTGAATGAGACGGTCAGAGTGGGACTGCAGAATAAACAGAGGCGGCCAGAGTGAGTGAGATGGGTGAATGGAGTGAATGAGACGGTCAGAGTGGGGCTGCAGAATAAACAGAGGCAGTCGGAGTGAGTGAGATGGGTGAATGGAGTGAATGAGACGGTCAGAGTGGGGCTGCAGAATAAACAGAGGCAGTCGGAGTGAGTGAGATGAGTGAATGGAGTGAATGAGACGGTCAGAGTGGGACTGCAGAATAAACAGAGGCGGCCAGAGTGAGTGAGATGGGTGAATGGAGTGAATGAGACGGTCAGAGTGGGGCTGCAGAATAAACAGAGGCAGTCGGAGTGAGTGAGATGAGTGAATGGAGTGAATGAGACGGTCAGAGTGGGACTGCAGAATAAACAGAGGCGGCCAGAGTGAGTGAGATGGGTGAATGGAGTGAATGAGACGGTCAGAGTGGGACTGCAGAATAAACAGAGGCGGCCAGAGTGAGTGAGATGGGTGAATGGAGTGAATGAGACGGTCAGAGTGGGGCTGCAGAATAAACAGAGGCAGTCGGAGTGAGTGAGATGGGTGAATGGAGTGAATGAGACGGTCAGAGTGGGGCTGCAGAATAAACAGAGGCAGTCGGAGTGAGTGAGATGAGTGAATGGAGTGAATGAGACGGTCAGAGTGGGGCTGCAGAATAAACAGAGGCAGTCGGAGTGAGTGAGATGAGTGAATGGAGTGAATGAGACGGTCAGAGTGGGACTGCAGAATAAACAGAGGCAGTCGGAGTGAGTGAGATGAGTGAATGGAGTGAATGAGACGGTCAGAGTGGGACTGCAGAATAAACAGAGGCAGCCAGAGTGAGTGAGATGGGTGAATGGAGTGAATGAGACGGTCAGAGTGGGGCTGCAGAATAAACAGAGGCAGTCGGAGTGAGTGAGATGGGTGAATGGAGTGAATGAGACGGTCAGAGTGGGACTGCAGAATAAACAGAGGCGGCCAGAGTGAGTGAGATGGGTGAATGGAGTGAATGAGACGGTCAGAGTGGGACTGCAGAATAAACAGAGGCGGCCAGAGTGAGTGAGATGGGTGAATGGAGTGAATGAGACGGTCAGAGTGGGGCTGCAGAATAAACAGAGGCGGCCAGAGTGAGTGAGATGGGTGAATGGAGTGAATGAGACGGTCAGAGTGGGGCTGCAGAATAAACAGAGGCAGTCGGAGTGAGTGAGATGAGTGAATGGAGTGAATGAGACGGTCAGAGTGGGACTGCAGAATAAACAGAGGCGGCCAGAGTGAGTGAGATGGGTGAATGGAGTGAATGAGACGGTCAGAGTGGGGCTGCAGAATAAACAGAGGCAGTCGGAGTGAGTGAGATGAGTGAATGGAGTGAATGAGACGGTCAGAGTGGGACTGCAGAATAAACAGAGGCGGCCAGAGTGAGTGAGATGAGTGAATGGAGTGAATGAGACGGTCAGAGTGGGACTGCAGAATAAACAGAGGCGGCCAGAGTGAGTGAGATGGGTGAATGGAGTGAATGAGACGGTCAGAGTGGGGCTGCAGAATAAACAGAGGCAGTCGGAGTGAGTGAGATGAGTGAATGGAGTGAATGAGACGGTCAGAGTGGGACTGCAGAATAAACAGAGGCAGCCAGAGTGAGTGAGATGGGTGAATGGAGTGAATGAGACGGTCAGAGTGGGGCTGCAGAATAAACAGAGGCGGCCAGAGTGAGTGAGATGGGTGAATGGAGTGAATGAGACGGTCAGAGTGGGGCTGCAGAATAAACAGAGGCAGTCGGAGTGAGTGAGATGAGTGAATGGAGTGAATGAGACGGTCAGAGTGGGGCTGCAGAATAAACAGAGGCAGTCGGAGTGAGTGAGATGAGTGAATGGAGTGAATGAGACGGTCAGAGTGGGGCTGCAGAATAAACAGAGGCAGTCGGAGTGAGTGAGATGAGTGAATGGAGTGAATGAGACGGTCAGAGTGGGACTGCAGAATAAACAGAGGCGGCCAGAGTGAGTGAGATGGGTGAATGGAGTGAATGAGACGGTCAGAGTGGGGCTGCAGAATAAACAGAGGCAGTCGGAGTGAGTGAGATGGGTGAATGGAGTGAATGAGACGGTCAGAGTGGGGCTGCAGAATAAACAGAGGCAGTCGGAGTGAGTGAGATGGGTGAATGGAGTGAATGAGACGGTCAGAGTGGGGCTGCAGAATAAACAGAGGCAGTCGGAGTGAGTGAGATGGGTGAATGGAGTGAATGAGACGGTCAGAGTGGGACTGCAGAATAAACAGAGGCAGTCGGAGTGAGTGAGATGAGTGAATGGAGTGAATGAGACGGTCAGAGTGGGACTGCAGAATAAACAGAGGCGGCCAGAGTGAGTGAGATGGGTGAATGGAGTGTATGAGACGGTCAGAATGGGGCTGCAGAATAAACAGAGGCAGTCGGAGTGAGTGAGATGGGTGAATGGAGTGAATGAGACGGTCAGAGTGGGGCTGCAGAATAAACAGAGGCAGTCGGAGTGAGTGAGATGAGTGAATGGAGTGAATGAGACGGTCAGAGTGGGGCTGCAGAATAAACAGAGGCAGTCGGAGTGAGTGAGATGAGTGAATGGAGTGAATGAGACGGTCAGAGTGGGGCTGCAGAATAAACAGAGGCAGTCGGAGTGAGTGAGATGAGTGAATGGAGTGAATGAGACGGTCAGAGTGGGACTGCAGAATAAACAGAGGCGGCCAGAGTGAGGAGTGAGATGGGTGAATGGAGTGAATGAGACGGTCAGAGTGGGACTGCAGAATAAACAGAGGCGGCCAGAGTGAGTGAGATGGGTGAATGGAGTGAATGAGACGGTCAGAGTGGGGCTGCAGAATAAACAGAGGCAGTCGGAGTGAGTGAGATGGGTGAATGGAGTGAATGAGACGGTCAGAGTGGGGCTGCAGAATAAACAGAGGCAGTCGGAGTGAGTGAGATGAGTGAATGGAGTGAATGAGACGGTCAGAGTGGGGCTGCAGAATAAACAGAGGCAGTCGGAGTGAGTGAGATGGGTGAATGGAGTGAATGAGACGGTCAGAGTGGGGCTGCAGAATAAACAGAGGCAGTCGGAGTGAGTGAGATGAGTGAATGGAGTGAATGAGACGGTCAGAGTGGGACTGCAGAATAAACAGAGGCGGCCAGAGTGAGTGAGATGGGTGAATGGAGTGAATGAGACGGTCAGAGTGGGGCTGCAGAATAAACAGAGGCAGTCGGAGTGAGTGAGATGAGTGAATGGAGTGAATGAGACGGTCAGAGTGGGACTGCAGAATAAACAGAGGCGGCCAGAGTGAGTGAGATGGGTGAATGGAGTGAATGAGACGGTCAGAGTGGGGCTGCAGAATAAACAGAGGCAGTCGGAGTGAGTGAGATGGGTGAATGGAGTGAATGAGACGGTCAGAGTGGGACTGCAGAATAAACAGAGGCGGCCAGAGTGAGTGAGATGGGTGAATGGAGTGAATGAGACGGTCAGAGTGGGGCTGCAGAATAAACAGAGGCAGTCGGAGTGAGTGAGATGGGTGAATGGAGTGAATGAGACGGTCAGAGTGGGGCTGCAGAATAAACAGAGGCAGTCGGAGTGAGTGAGATGAGTGAATGGAGTGAATGAGACGGTCAGAGTGGGACTGCAGAATAAACAGAGGCAGCCAGAGTGAGTGAGATGGGTGAATGGAGTGAATGAGACGGTCAGAGTGGGGCTGCAGAATAAACAGAGGCAGTCGGAGTGAGTGAGATGAGTGAATGGAGTGAATGAGACGGTCAGAGTGGGACTGCAGAATAAACAGAGGCGGCCAGAGTGAGTGAGATGGGTGAATGGAGTGAATGAGACGGTCAGAATGGGGCTGCAGAATAAACAGAGGCAGTCGGAGTGAGTGAGATGGGTGAATGGAGTGAATGAGACGGTCAGAGTGGGGCTGCAGAATAAACAGAGGCAGTCGGAGTGAGTGAGATGAGTGAATGGAGTGAATGAGACGGTCAGAGTGGGACTGCAGAATAAACAGAGGCGGCCAGAGTGAGTGAGATGGGTGAATGGAGTGAATGAGACGGTCAGAATGGGGCTGCAGAATAAACAGAGGCGGCCAGAGTGAGTGAGATGGGTGAATGGAGTGAATGAGACGGTCAGAGTGGGGCTGCAGAATAAACAGAGGCAGTCGGAGTGAGTGAGATGAGTGAATGGAGTGAATGAGACGGTCAGAGTGGGACTGCAGAATAAACAGAGGCGGCCAGAGTGAGTGAGATGGGTGAATGGAGTGAATGAGACGGTCAGAGTGGGGCTGCAGAATAAACAGAGGCAGTCGGAGTGAGTGAGATGAGTGAATGGAGTGAATGAGACGGTCAGAGTGGGACTGCAGAATAAACAGAGGCGGCCAGAGTGAGTGAGATGGGTGAATGGAGTGAATGAGACGGTCAGAGTGGGGCTGCAGAATAAACAGAGGCGGCCGGAGTGAGTGAGATGAGTGAATGGAGTGAATGAGACGGTCAGAGTGGGGCTGCAGAATAAACAGAGGCAGTCGGAGTGAGTGAGATGAGTGAATGGAGTGAATGAGACGGTCAGAGTGGGACTGCAGAATAAACAGAGGCAGCCAGAGTGAGTGAGATGGGTGAATGGAGTGAATGAGACGGTCAGAGTGGGGCTGCAGAATAAACAGAGGCAGCCAGAGTGAGTGAGATGGGTGAATGGAGTGAATGAGACGGTCAGAGTGGGGCTGCAGAATAAACAGAGGCAGTCGGAGTGAGTGAGATGAGTGAATGGAGTGAATGAGACGGTCAGAGTGGGGCTGCAGAATAAACAGAGGCAGTCGGAGTGAGTGAGATGGGTGAATGGAGTGAATGAGACGGTCAGAGTGGGGCTGCAGAATAAACAGAGGCAGTCGGAGTGAGTGAGATGAGTGAATGGAGTGAATGAGACGGTCAGAGTGGGACTGCAGAATAAACAGAGGCGGCCAGAGTGAGTGAGATGGGTGAATGGAGTGAATGAGACGGTCAGAGTGGGGCTGCAGAATAAACAGAGGCAGTCGGAGTGAGTGAGATGGGTGAATGGAGTGAATGAGACGGTCAGAGTGGGGCTGCAGAATAAACAGAGGCGGCCGGAGTGAGTGAGATGGGTGAATGGAGTGAATGAGACGGTCAGAATGGGGCTGCAGAATAAACAGAGGCAGTCGGAGTGAGTGAGATGAGTGAATGGAGTGAATGAGACGGTCAGAGTGGGACTGCAGAATAAACAGAGGCGGCCAGAGTGAGTGAGATGGGTGAATGGAGTGAATGAGACGGTCAGAGTGGGGCTGCAGAATAAACAGAGGCAGTCGGAGTGAGTGAGATGAGTGAATGGAGTGAATGAGACGGTCAGAGTGGGACTGCAGAATAAACAGAGGCGGCCAGAGTGAGTGAGATGGGTGAATGGAGTGAATGAGACGGTCAGAGTGGGGCTGCAGAATAAACAGAGGCAGCCGGAGTGAGTGAGATGAGTGAATGGAGTGAATGAGACGGTCAGAGTGGGGCTGCAGAATAAACAGAGGCAGTCGGAGTGAGTGAGATGAGTGAATGGAGTGAATGAGACGGTCAGAGTGGGACTGCAGAATAAACAGAGGCAGCCAGAGTGAGTGAGATGGGTGAATGGAGTGAATGAGACGGTCAGAGTGGGGCTGCAGAATAAACAGAGGCGGCCAGAGTGAGTGAGATGGGTGAATGGAGTGAATGAGACGGTCAGAGTGGGGCTGCAGAATAAACAGAGGCAGTCGGAGTGAGTGAGATGAGTGAATGGAGTGAATGAGACGGTCAGAATGGGGCTGCAGAATAAACAGAGGCAGTCGGAGTGAGTGAGATGAGTGAATGGAGTGAATGAGACGGTCAGAGTGGGGCTGCAGAATAAACAGAGGCAGTCGGAGTGAGTGAGATGAGTGAATGGAGTGAATGAGACGGTCAGAGTGGGACTGCAGAATAAACAGAGGCGGCCAGAGTGAGTGAGATGGGTGAATGGAGTGAATGAGACGGTCAGAGTGGGGCTGCAGAATAAACAGAGGCAGTCGGAGTGAGTGAGATGGGTGAATGGAGTGAATGAGACGGTCAGAGTGGGGCTGCAGAATAAACAGAGGCAGTCGGAGTGAGTGAGATGGGTGAATGGAGTGAATGAGACGGTCAGAGTGGGGCTGCAGAATAAACAGAGGCAGTCGGAGTGAGTGAGATGAGTGAATGGAGTGAATGAGACGGTCAGAGTGGGGCTGCAGAATAAACAGAGGCAGTCGGAGTGAGTGAGATGGGTGAATGGAGTGAATGAGACGGTCAGAGTGGGGCTGCAGAATAAACAGAGGCAGTCGGAGTGAGTGAGATGAGTGAATGGAGTGAATGAGACGGTCAGAGTGGGACTGCAGAATAAACAGAGGCAGTCGGAGTGAGTGAGATGGGTGAATGGAGTGAATGAGACGGTCAGAATGGGGCTGCAGAATAAACAGAGGCAGTCGGAGTGAGTGAGATGGGTGAATGGAGTGAATGAGACGGTCAGAGTGGGGCTGCAGAATAAACAGAGGCAGTCGGAGTGAGTGAGATGAGTGAATGGAGTGAATGAGACGGTCAGAGTGGGACTGCAGAATAAACAGAGGCGGCCAGAGTGAGTGAGATGGGTGAATGGAGTGAATGAGACGGTCAGAGTGGGGCTGCAGAATAAACAGAGGCAGTCGGAGTGAGTGAGATGAGTGAATGGAGTGAATGAGACGGTCAGAGTGGGACTGCAGAATAAACAGAGGCGGCCAGAGTGAGTGAGATGGGTGAATGGAGTGAATGAGACGGTCAGAGTGGGGCTGCAGAATAAACAGAGGCAGTCGGAGTGAGTGAGATGGGTGAATGGAGTGAATGAGACGGTCAGAGTGGGGCTGCAGAATAAACAGAGGCAGTCGGAGTGAGTGAGATGAGTGAATGGAGTGAATGAAACGGTCAGAATGGGGCTGCAGAATAAACAGAGGCAGTCGGAGTGAGTGAGATGAGTGAATGGAGTGAATGAAACGGTCAGAATGGGGCTGCAGAATAAACAGAGGCAGTCGGAGTGAGTGAGATGAGTGAATGGAGTGAATGAGACGGTCAGAGTGGGACTGCAGAATAAACAGAGGCGGCCAGAGTGAGTGAGATGGGTGAATGGAGTGAATGAGACGGTCAGAGTGGGGCTGCAGAATAAACAGAGGCAGTCGGAGTGAGTGAGATGAGTGAATGGAGTGAATGAGACGGTCAGAGTGGGACTGCAGAATAAACAGAGGCGGCCAGAGTGAGTGAGATGGGTGAATGGAGTGAATGAGACGGTCAGAGTGGGGCTGCAGAATAAACAGAGGCAGTCGGAGTGAGTGAGATGAGTGAATGGAGTGAATGAGACGGTCAGAGTGGGACTGCAGAATAAACAGAGGCGGCCAGAGTGAGTGAGATGAGTGAATGGAGTGAATGAGACGGTCAGAGTGGGACTGCAGAATAAACAGAGGCGGCCAGAGTGAGTGAGATGGGTGAATGGAGTGAATGAGACGGTCAGAGTGGGGCTGCAGAATAAACAGAGGCAGTCGGAGTGAGTGAGATGGGTGAATGGAGTGAATGAGACGGTCAGAGTGGGACTGCAGAATAAACAGAGGCGGCCAGAGTGAGTGAGATGGGTGAATGGAGTGAATGAGACGGTCAGAGTGGGGCTGCAGAATAAACAGAGGCAGTCGGAGTGAGTGAGATGAGTGAATGGAGTGAATGAGACGGTCAGAGTGGGACTGCAGAATAAACAGAGGCGGCCAGAGTGAGTGAGATGGGTGAATGGAGTGAATGAGACGGTCAGAGTGGGACTGCAGAATAAACAGAGGCGGCCAGAGTGAGTGAGATGAGTGAATGGAGTGAATGAGACGGTCAGAGTGGGGCTGCAGAATAAACAGAGGCAGTCGGAGTGAGTGAGATGGGTGAATGGAGTGAATGAGACGGTCAGAGTGGGGCTGCAGAATAAACAGAGGCAGTCGGAGTGAGTGAGATGAGTGAATGGAGTGAATGAGACGGTCAGAGTGGGGCTGCAGAATAAACAGAGGCAGTCGGAGTGAGTGAGATGGGTGAATGGAGTGAATGAGACGGTCAGAGTGGGGCTGCAGAATAAACAGAGGCAGTCGGAGTGAGTGAGATGAGTGAATGGAGTGAATGAGACGGTCAGAGTGGGACTGCAGAATAAACAGAGGCGGCCAGAGTGAGTGAGATGGGTGAATGGAGTGAATGAGACGGTCAGAGTGGGGCTGCAGAATAAACAGAGGCAGTCGGAGTGAGTGAGATGAGTGAATGGAGTGAATGAGACGGTCAGAGTGGGACTGCAGAATAAACAGAGGCAGCCAGAGTGAGTGAGATGGGTGAATGGAGTGAATGAGACGGTCAGAGTGGGGCTGCAGAATAAACAGAGGCAGTCGGAGTGAGTGAGATGAGTGAATGGAGTGAATGAGACGGTCAGAGTGGGACTGCAGAATAAACAGAGGCGGCCAGAGTGAGTGAGATGGGTGAATGGAGTGTATGAGACGGTCAGAATGGGGCTGCAGAATAAACAGAGGCAGTCGGAGTGAGTGAGATGGGTGAATGGAGTGAATGAGACGGTCAGAGTGGGGCTGCAGAATAAACAGAGGCAGTCGGAGTGAGTGAGATGAGTGAATGGAGTGAATGAGACGGTCAGAGTGGGACTGCAGAATAAACAGAGGCGGCCAGAGTGAGTGAGATGAGTGAATGGAGTGAATGAGACGGTCAGAGTGGGGCTGCAGAATAAACAGAGGCAGCCGGAGTGAGTGAGATGGGTGAATGGAGTGAATGAGACGGTCAGAGTGGGACTGCAGAATAAACAGAGGCGGCCAGAGTGAGTGAGATGGGTGAATGGAGTGAATGAGACGGTCAGAGTGGGGCTGCAGAATAAACAGAGGCAGTCGGAGTGAGTGAGATGGGTGAATGGAGTGAATGAGACGGTCAGAGTGGGACTGCAGAATAAACAGAGGCGGCCAGAGTGAGTGAGATGGGTGAATGGAGTGAATGAGACGGTCAGAGTGGGGCTGCAGAATAAACAGAGGCAGTCGGAGTGAGTGAGATGAGTGAATGGAGTGAATGAGACGGTCAGAGTGGGGCTGCAGAATAAACAGAGGCAGTCGGAGTGAGTGAGATGGGTGAATGGAGTGAATGAGACGGTCAGAGTGGGGCTGCAGAATAAACAGAGGCAGTCGGAGTGAGTGAGATGAGTGAATGGAGTGAATGAGACGGTCAGAGTGGGACTGCAGAATAAACAGAGGCGGCCAGAGTGAGTGAGATGGGTGAATGGAGTGAATGAGACGGTCAGAGTGGGGCTGCAGAATAAACAGAGGCAGTCGGAGTGAGTGAGATGGGTGAATGGAGTGAATGAGACGGTCAGAGTGGGGCTGCAGAATAAACAGAGGCAGTCGGAGTGAGTGAGATGAGTGAATGGAGTGAATGAGACGGTCAGAGTGGGACTGCAGAATAAACAGAGGCGGCCAGAGTGAGTGAGATGGGTGAATGGAGTGAATGAGACGGTCAGAGTGGGGCTGCAGAATAAACAGAGGCAGTCGGAGTGAGTGAGATGGGTGAATGGAGTGAATGAGACGGTCAGAGTGGGACTGCAGAATAAACAGAGGCGGCCAGAGTGAGTGAGATGGGTGAATGGAGTGTATGAGACGGTCAGAATGGGGCTGCAGAATAAACAGAGGCAGTCGGAGTGAGTGAGATGGGTGAATGGAGTGAATGAGACGGTCAGAGTGGGGCTGCAGAATAAACAGAGGCAGTCGGAGTGAGTGAGATGAGTGAATGGAGTGAATGAGACGGTCAGAGTGGGGCTGCAGAATAAACAGAGGCAGTCGGAGTGAGTGAGATGGGTGAATGGAGTGAATGAGACGGTCAGAGTGGGGCTGCAGAATAAACAGAGGCAGTCGGAGTGAGTGAGATGAGTGAATGGAGTGAATGAGACGGTCAGAGTGGGACTGCAGAATAAACAGAGGCGGCCAGAGTGAGTGAGATGGGTGAATGGAGTGAATGAGACGGTCAGAGTGGGGCTGCAGAATAAACAGAGGCAGTCGGAGTGAGTGAGATGGGTGAATGGAGTGAATGAGACGGTCAGAGTGGGACTGCAGAATAAACAGAGGCGGCCAGAGTGAGTGAGATGGGTGAATGGAGTGAATGAGACGGTCAGAATGGGGCTGCAGAATAAACAGAGGCAGTCGGAGTGAGTGAGATGGGTGAATGGAGTGAATGAGACGGTCAGAGTGGGGCTGCAGAATAAACAGAGGCAGTCGGAGTGAGTGAGATGAGTGAATGGAGTGAATGAGACGGTCAGAGTGGGACTGCAGAATAAACAGAGGCAGCCAGAGTGAGTGAGATGGGTGAATGGAGTGAATGAGACGGTCAGAGTGGGGCTGCAGAATAAACAGAGGCAGTCGGAGTGAGTGAGATGAGTGAATGGAGTGAATGAGACGGTCAGAGTGGGACTGCAGAATAAACAGAGGCGGCCAGAGTGAGTGAGATGGGTGAATGGAGTGAATGAGACGGTCAGAGTGGGGCTGCAGAATAAACAGAGGCAGTCGGAGTGAGTGAGATGGGTGAATGGAGTGAATGAGACGGTCAGAGTGGGGCTGCAGAATAAACAGAGGCAGTCGGAGTGAGTGAGATGAGTGAATGGAGTGAATGAGACGGTCAGAGTGGGACTGCAGAATAAACAGAGGCGGCCAGAGTGAGTGAGATGGGTGAATGGAGTGAATGAGACGGTCAGAGTGGGGCTGCAGAATAAACAGAGGCAGTCGGAGTGAGTGAGATGAGTGAATGGAGTGAATGAGACGGTCAGAGTGGGACTGCAGAATAAACAGAGGCGGCCAGAGTGAGTGAGATGGGTGAATGGAGTGAATGAGACGGTCAGAGTGGGGCTGCAGAATAAACAGAGGCGGCCAGAGTGAGTGAGATGGGTGAATGGAGTGAATGAGACGGTCAGAATGGGGCTGCAGAATAAACAGAGGCAGTCGGAGTGAGTGAGATGGGTGAATGGAGTGAATGAGACGGTCAGAGTGGGGCTGCAGAATAAACAGAGGCAGTCGGAGTGAGTGAGATGGGTGAATGGAGTGAATGAGACGGTCAGAGTGGGACTGCAGAATAAACAGAGGCGGCCAGAGTGAGTGAGATGGGTGAATGGAGTGAATGAGACGGTCAGAGTGGGGCTGCAGAATAAACAGAGGCAGTCGGAGTGAGTGAGATGAGTGAATGGAGTGAATGAGACGGTCAGAGTGGGACTGCAGAATAAACAGAGGCGGCCAGAGTGAGTGAGATGGGTGAATGGAGTGAATGAGACGGTCAGAGTGGGGCTGCAGAATAAACAGAGGCAGTCGGAGTGAGTGAGATGGGTGAATGGAGTGAATGAGACGGTCAGAGTGGGGCTGCAGAATAAACAGAGGCAGCCGGAGTGAGTGAGATGGGTGAATGGAGTGAATGAGACGGTCAGAGTGGGACTGCAGAATAAACAGAGGCGGCCAGAGTGAGTGAGATGGGTGAATGGAGTGAATGAGACGGTCAGAATGGGGCTGCAGAATAAACAGAGGCAGTCGGAGTGAGTGAGATGGGTGAATGGAGTGAATGAGACGGTCAGAGTGGGACTGCAGAATAAACAGAGGCGGCCAGAGTGAGTGAGATGGGTGAATGGAGTGAATGAGACGGTCAGAGTGGGGCTGCAGAATAAACAGAGGCAGTCGGAGTGAGTGAGATGAGTGAATGGAGTGAATGAGACGGTCAGAGTGGGACTGCAGAATAAACAGAGGCGGCCAGAGTGAGTGAGATGGGTGAATGGAGTGAATGAGACGGTCAGAGTGGGGCTGCAGAATAAACAGAGGCAGTCGGAGTGAGTGAGATGAGTGAATGGAGTGAATGAGACGGTCAGAATGGGGCTGCAGAATAAACAGAGGCAGTCGGAGTGAGTGAGATGAGTGAATGGAGTGAATGAGACGGTCAGAGTGGGACTGCAGAATAAACAGAGGCGGCCAGAGTGAGTGAGATGGGTGAATGGAGTGAATGAGACGGTCAGAATGGGGCTGCAGAATAAACAGAGGCAGCCGGAGTGAGTGAGATGGGTGAATGGAGTGAATGAGACGGTCAGAGTGGGGCTGCAGAATAAACAGAGGCAGTCGGAGTGAGTGAGATGAGTGAATGGAGTGAATGAGACGGTCAGAGTGGGACTGCAGAATAAACAGAGGCGGCCAGAGTGAGTGAGATGGGTGAATGGAGTGAATGAGACGGTCAGAGTGGGGCTGCAGAATAAACAGAGGCGGCCAGAGTGAGTGAGATGGGTGAATGGAGTGAATGAGACGGTCAGAGTGGGGCTGCAGAATAAACAGAGGCAGTCGGAGTGAGTGAGATGGGTGAATGGAGTGAATGAGACGGTCAGAGTGGGGCTGCAGAATAAACAGAGGCAGTCGGAGTGAGTGAGATGGGTGAATGGAGTGAATGAGACGGTCAGAGTGGGACTGCAGAATAAACAGAGGCGGCCAGAGTGAGTGAGATGGGTGAATGGAGTGAATGAGACGGTCAGAGTGGGGCTGCAGAATAAACAGAGGCAGTCGGAGTGAGTGAGATGAGTGAATGGAGTGAATGAGACGGTCAGAGTGGGACTGCAGAATAAACAGAGGCGGCCAGAGTGAGTGAGATGGGTGAATGGAGTGAATGAGACGGTCAGAGTGGGGCTGCAGAATAAACAGAGGCAGTCGGAGTGAGTGAGATGGGTGAATGGAGTGAATGAGACGGTCAGAGTGGGGCTGCAGAATAAACAGAGGCAGCCGGAGTGAGTGAGATGGGTGAATGGAGTGAATGAGACGGTCAGAGTGGGACTGCAGAATAAACAGAGGCGGCCAGAGTGAGTGAGATGGGTGAATGGAGTGAATGAGACGGTCAGAATGGGGCTGCAGAATAAACAGAGGCAGTCGGAGTGAGTGAGATGGGTGAATGGAGTGAATGAGACGGTCAGAGTGGGACTGCAGAATAAACAGAGGCGGCCAGAGTGAGTGAGATGGGTGAATGGAGTGAATGAGACGGTCAGAGTGGGGCTGCAGAATAAACAGAGGCAGTCGGAGTGAGTGAGATGAGTGAATGGAGTGAATGAGACGGTCAGAGTGGGACTGCAGAATAAACAGAGGCGGCCAGAGTGAGTGAGATGGGTGAATGGAGTGAATGAGACGGTCAGAGTGGGGCTGCAGAATAAACAGAGGCAGTCGGAGTGAGTGAGATGGGTGAATGGAGTGAATGAGACGGTCAGAGTGGGGCTGCAGAATAAACAGAGGCAGTCGGAGTGAGTGAGATGAGTGAATGGAGTGAATGAGACGGTCAGAGTGGGACTGCAGAATAAACAGAGGCAGCCAGAGTGAGTGAGATGGGTGAATGGAGTGAATGAGACGGTCAGAGTGGGGCTGCAGAATAAACAGAGGCAGTCGGAGTGAGTGAGATGGGTGAATGGAGTGAATGAGACGGTCAGAGTGGGACTGCAGAATAAACAGAGGCGGCCAGAGTGAGTGAGATGGGTGAATGGAGTGAATGAGACGGTCAGAGTGGGGCTGCAGAATAAACAGAGGCAGTCGGAGTGAGTGAGATGGGTGAATGGAGTGAATGAGACGGTCAGAGTGGGGCTGCAGAATAAACAGAGGCAGTCAGAGTGAGTGAGATGGGTGAATGGAGTGAATGAGACGGTCAGAATGGGGCTGCAGAATAAACAGAGGCAGTCGGAGTGAGTGAGATGGAGTGAATGGAGTGAATGAGACGGTCAGAGTGGGGCTGCAGAATAAACAGAGGCAGTCGGAGTGAGTGAGATGAGTGAATGGAGTGAATGAGACGGTCAGAGTGGGACTGCAGAATAAACAGAGGCGGCCAGAGTGAGTGAGATGGGTGAATGGAGTGAATGAGACGGTCAGAGTGGGGCTGCAGAATAAACAGAGGCAGTCGGAGTGAGTGAGATGGGTGAATGGAGTGAATGAGACGGTCAGAGTGGGGCTGCAGAATAAACAGAGGCAGTCGGAGTGAGTGAGATGAGTGAATGGAGTGAATGAGACGGTCAGAGTGGGACTGCAGAATAAACAGAGGCAGCCAGAGTGAGTGAGATGGGTGAATGGAGTGAATGAGACGGTCAGAGTGGGGCTGCAGAATAAACAGAGGCAGTCGGAGTGAGTGAGATGGGTGAATGGAGTGAATGAGACGGTCAGAGTGGGACTGCAGAATAAACAGAGGCGGCCAGAGTGAGTGAGATGGGTGAATGGAGTGAATGAGACGGTCAGAGTGGGGCTGCAGAATAAACAGAGGCAGTCGGAGTGAGTGAGATGGGTGAATGGAGTGAATGAGACGGTCAGAGTGGGGCTGCAGAATAAACAGAGGCAGTCGGAGTGGTGTGAGTGAGATGAGTGAATGGAGTGAATGAGACGGTCAGAATGGGGCTGCAGAATAAACAGAGGCAGTCGGAGTGAGTGAGATGAGTGAATGGAGTGAATGAGACGGTCAGAGTGGGACTGCAGAATAAACAGAGGCAGTCGGAGTGAGTGAGATGAGTGAATGGAGTGAATGAGACGGTCAGAGTGGGACTGCAGAATAAACAGAGGCGGCCAGAGTGAGTGAGATGGGTGAATGGAGTGAATGAGACGGTCAGAGTGGGGCTGCAGAATAAACAGAGGCAGTCGGAGTGAGTGAGATGGGTGAATGGAGTGAATGAGACGGTCAGAGTGGGGCTGCAGAATAAACAGAGGCAGTCGGAGTGAGTGAGATGAGTGAATGGAGTGAATGAGACGGTCAGAGTGGGACTGCAGAATAAACAGAGGCAGCCAGAGTGAGTGAGATGGGTGAATGGAGTGAATGAGACGGTCAGAGTGGGGCTGCAGAATAAACAGAGGCAGTCGGAGTGAGTGAGATGAGTGAATGGAGTGAATGAGACGGTCAGAGTGGGACTGCAGAATAAACAGAGGCGGCCAGAGTGAGTGAGATGGGTGAATGGAGTGAATGAGACGGTCAGAATGGGGCTGCAGAATAAACAGAGGCAGTCGGAGTGAGTGAGATGGGTGAATGGAGTGAATGAGACGGTCAGAGTGGGGCTGCAGAATAAACAGAGGCAGTCGGAGTGAGTGAGATGGGTGAATGGAGTGAATGAGACGGTCAGAGTGGGGCTGCAGAATAAACAGAGGCAGCCGGAGTGAGTGAGATGGGTGAATGGAGTGAATGAGACGGTCAGAGTGGGGCTGCAGAATAAACAGAGGCGGCCAGAGTGAGTGAGATGGGTGAATGGAGTGAATGAGACGGTCAGAGTGGGGCTGCAGAATAAACAGAGGCAGTCGGAGTGAGTGAGATGAGTGAATGGAGTGAATGAGACGGTCAGAGTGGGACTGCAGAATAAACAGAGGCGGCCAGAGTGAGTGAGATGGGTGAATGGAGTGAATGAGACGGTCAGAGTGGGGCTGCAGAATAAACAGAGGCAGTCGGAGTGAGTGAGATGAGTGAATGGAGTGAATGAGACGGTCAGAGTGGGTCTGCAGAATAAACAGAGGCGGCCAGAGTGAGTGAGATGAGTGAATGGAGTGAATGAGACGGTCAGAGTGGGACTGCAGAATAAACAGAGGCGGCCAGAGTGAGTGAGATGAGTGAATGGAGTGAATGAGATGGTCAGAGTGGGGCTGCAGAATAAACAGAGGCAGTCGGAGTGAGTGAGATGAGTGAATGGAGTGAATGAGACGGTCAGAGTGGGACTGCAGAATAAACAGAGGCAGCCAGAGTGAGTGAGATGGGTGAATGGAGTGAATGAGACGGTCAGAGTGGGGCTGCAGAATAAACAGAGGCGGCCAGAGTGAGTGAGATGGGTGAATGGAGTGAATGAGACGGTCAGAGTGGGGCTGCAGAATAAACAGAGGCAGTCGGAGTGAGTGAGATGAGTGAATGGAGTGAATGAGACGGTCAGAGTGGGGCTGCAGAATAAACAGAGGCAGTCGGAGTGAGTGAGATGAGTGAATGGAGTGAATGAAACGGTCAGAATGGGGCTGCAGAATAAACAGAGGCAGTCGGAGTGAGTGAGATGAGTGAATGGAGTGAATGAGACGGTCAGAGTGGGACTGCAGAATAAACAGAGGCGGCCAGAGTGAGTGAGATGGGTGAATGGAGTGAATGAGACGGTCAGAGTGGGGCTGCAGAATAAACAGAGGCAGTCGGAGTGAGTGAGATGGGTGAATGGAGTGAATGAGACGGTCAGAGTGGGGCTGCAGAATAAACAGAGGCAGTCGGAGTGAGTGTGATGGGTGAATGGAGTGAATGAAACGGTCAGAATGGGGCTGCAGAATAAACAGAGGCAGTCGGAGTGAGTGAGATGAGTGAATGGAGTGAATGAAACGGTCAGAATGGGGCTGCAGAATAAACAGAGGCAGTCGGAGTGAGTGAGATGGGTGAATGGAGTGAATGAGACGGTCAGAGTGGGGCTGCAGAATAAACAGAGGCAGTCGGAGTGAGTGAGATGGTTTAATGGAGTGAATGAGACGGTCAGAGTGGGACTGCAGAATAAACAGAGGCAGCCAGAGTGAGTGAGATGGGTGAATGGAGTGAATGAGACGGTCAGAGTGGGGCTGCAGAATAAACAGAGGCAGTCGGAGTGAGTGAGATGAGTGAATGGAGTGAATGAGATGGTCAGAGTGGGACTGCAGAATAAACAGAGGCGGCCAGAGTGAGTGAGATGGGTGAATGGTGTGTATGAGACGGTCAGAATGGGGCTGCAGAATAAACAGAGGCAGTCGGAGTGAGTGAGATGGGTGAATGGAGTTAATGAGACGGTCAGAGTGGGGCTGCAGAATAACCAGAGGCAGTCGGAGTGAGTGAGATGAGTGAATGGAGTGAATGAAACGGTCAGAATGGGGCTGCAGAATAAACAGAGGCAGTCGGAGTGAGTGAGATGAGTGAATGGAGTGAATGAAACGGTCAGAATGGGGCTGCAGAATAAACAGAGGCAGTCGGAGTGAGTGAGATGAGTGAATGGAGTGAATGAGACGGTCAGAGTGGGACTGTAGAATAAACAGAGGCGGCCAGAGTGAGTGAGATGGGTGAATGGAGTGAATGAGACGGTCAGAGTGGGGCTGCAGAATAAACAGAGGCAGTCGGAGTGAGTGAGATGAGTGAATGGAGTGAATGAGACGGTCAGAGTGGGACTGCAGAATAAACAGAGGCGGCCAGAGTGAGTGAGATGGGTGAATGGAGTGAATGAGACGGTCAGAGTGGGGCTGCAGAATAAACAGAGGCAGTCGGAGTGAGTGAGATGAGTGAATGGAGTGAATGAGACGGTCAGAGTGGGACTGCAGAATAAACAGAGGCGGCCAGAGTGAGTGAGATGGGTGAATGGAGTGAATGAGACGGTCAGAGTGGGGCTGCAGAATAAACAGAGGCAGTCGGAGTGAGTGAGATGGGTGAATGGAGTGAATGAGACGGTCAGAGTGGGGCTGCAGAATAAACAGAGGCAGTCGGAGTGAGTGAGATGGGTGAATGGAGTGAATGAGACGGTCAGAGTGGGACTGCAGAATAAACAGAGGCGGCCAGAGTGAGTGAGATGGGTGAATGGAGTGAATGAGACGGTCAGAGTGGGGCTGCAGAATAAACAGAGGCAGTCGGAGTGAGTGAGATGAGTGAATGGAGTGAATGAGACGGTCAGAGTGGGACTGCAGAATAAACAGAGGCAGCCAGAGTGAGTGAGATGGGTGAATGGAGTGAATGAGACGGTCAGAGTGGGACTGCAGAATAAACAGAGGCGGCCAGAGTGAGTGAGATGGGTGAATGGAGTGTATGAGACGGTCAGAATGGGGCTGCAGAATAAACAGAGGCAGTCGGAGTGAGTGAGATGGGTGAATGGAGTGAATGAGACGGTCAGAGTGGGACTGCAGAATAAACAGAGGCGGCCAGAGTGAGTGAGATGGGTGAATGGAGTGAATGAGACGGTCAGAGTGGGGCTGCAGAATAAACAGAGGCAGTCGGAGTGAGTGAGATGATTTAATGGAGTGAATGAGACGGTCAGAGTGGGACTGCAGAATAAACAGAGGCGGCCAGAGTGAGTGAGATGGGTGAATGGAGTGAATGAGACGGTCAGAGTGGGGCTGCAGAATAAACAGAGGCAGTCGGAGTGAGTGAGATGAGTGAATGGAGTGAATGAGACGGTCAGAGTGGGGCTGCAGAATAAACAGAGGCAGTCGGAGTGAGTGAGATGGGTGAATGGAGTGAATGAGACGGTCAGAATGGGGCTGCAGAATAAACAGAGGCAGTCGGAGTGAGTGAGATGAGTGAATGGAGTGAATGAGACGGTCAGAGTGGGACTGCAGAATAAACAGAGGCGGCCAGAGTGAGTGAGATGGGTGAATGGAGTGAATGAGACGGTCAGAGTGGGGCTGCAGAATAAACAGAGGCAGTCGGAGTGAGTGAGATGGGTGAATGGAGTGAATGAGACGGTCAGAGTGGGGCTGCAGAATAAACAGAGGCAGTCGGAGTGAGTGAGATGAGTGAATGGTGTGAATGAGACGGTCAGAGTGGGACTGCAGAATAAACAGAGGCGGCCAGAGTGAGTGAGATGGGTGAATGGAGTGAATGAGATGGTCAGAGTGGGGCTGCAGAATAAACAGAGGCAGTCGGAGTGAGTGAGATGGGTGAATGGAGTGAATGAGACGGTCAGAGTGGGGCTGCAGAATAAACAGAGGCGGCCAGAGTGAGTGAGATGGGTGAATGGAGTGAATGAGACGGTCAGAATGGGGCTGCAGAATAAACAGAGGCAGTCGGAGTGAGTGAGATGGGTGAATGGAGTGAATGAGACGGTCAGAATGGGGCTGCAGAATAAACAGAGGCAGTCGGAGTGAGTGAGATGAGTGAATGGAGTGAATGAGACGGTCAGAGTGGGACTGCAGAATAAACAGAGGCGGCCAGAGTGAGTGAGATGGGTGAATGGAGTGAATGAGACGGTCAGAGTGGGGCTGCAGAATAAACAGAGGCAGTCGGAGTGAGTGAGATGAGTGAATGGAGTGAATGAGACGGTCAGAGTGGGACTGCAGAATAAACAGAGGCGGCCAGAGTGAGTGAGATGGGTGAATGGAGTGAATGAGACGGTCAGAGTGGGGCTGCAGAATAAACAGAGGCAGTCGGAGTGAGTGAGATGAGTGAATGGAGTGAATGAGACGGTCAGAGTGGGACTGCAGAATAAACAGAGGCGGCCAGAGTGAGTGAGATGAGTGAATGGAGTGAATGAGACGGTCAGAATGGGGCTGCAGAATAAACAGAGGCAGTCGGAGTGAGTGAGATGGGTGAATGGAGTGAATGAGACGGTCAGAGTGGGGCTGCAGAATAAACAGAGGCAGTCGGAGTGAGTGAGATGGGTGAATGGAGTGAATGAGACGGTCAGAGTGGGACTGCAGAATAAACAGAGGCGGCCAGAGTGAGTGAGATGGGTGAATGGAGTGAATGAGACGGTCAGAGTGGGGCTGCAGAATAAACAGAGGCAGTCGGAGTGAGTGAGATGAGTGAATGGAGTGAATGAGACGGTCAGAGTGGGGCTGCAGAATAAACAGAGGCGGTCAGAGTGAGTGAGATGGGTGAATGGAGTGAATGAGACGGTCAGAGTGGGACTGCAGAATAAACAGAGGCGGCCAGAGTGAGTGAGATGGGTGAATGGAGTGAATGAGACGGTCAGAGTGGGGCTGCAGAATAAACAGAGGCAGTCGGAGTGAGTGAGATGGGTGAATGGAGTGAATGAGACGGTCAGAGTGGGACTGCAGAATAAACAGAGGCGGCCAGAGTGAGTGAGATGGGTGAATGGAGTGAATGAGACGGTCAGAGTGGGGCTGCAGAATAAACAGAGGCAGTCGGAGTGAGTGAGATGGGTGAATGGAGTGAATGAGACGGTCAGAGTGGGACTGCAGAATAAACAGAGGCGGCCAGAGTGAGTGAGATGGGTGAATGGAGTGAATGAGACGGTCAGAGTGGGGCTGCAGAATAAACAGAGGCAGTCGGAGTGAGTGAGATGAGTGAATGGAGTGAATGAGACGGTCAGAGTGGGGCTGCAGAATAAACAGAGGCAGTCGGAGTGAGTGAGATGGGTGAATGGAGTGAATGAGACGGTCAGAGTGGGGCTGCAGAATAAACAGAGGCAGTCGGAGTGAGTGAGATGAGTGAATGGAGTGAATGAGACGGTCAGAGTGGGACTGCAGAATAAACAGAGGCGGCCAGAGTGAGTGAGATGGGTGAATGGAGTGAATGAGACGGTCAGAGTGGGGCTGCAGAATAAACAGAGGCAGTCGGAGTGAGTGAGATGGGTGAATGGAGTGAATGAGACGGTCAGAGTGGGGCTGCAGAATAAACAGAGGCGGTCAGAGTGAGTGAGATGGGTGAATGGAGTGAATGAGACGGTCAGAGTGGGACTGCAGAATAAACAGAGGCGGCCAGAGTGAGTGAGATGGGTGAATGGAGTGTATGAGACGGTCAGAATGGGGCTGCAGAATAAACAGAGGCAGTCGGAGTGAGTGAGATGGGTGAATGGAGTGAATGAGACGGTCAGAGTGGGGCTGCAGAATAAACAGAGGCAGTCGGAGTGAGTGAGATGGGTGAATGGAGTGAATGAGACGGTCAGAGTGGGACTGCAGAATAAACAGAGGCGGCCAGAGTGAGTGAGATGGGTGAATGGAGTGAATGAGACGGTCAGAGTGGGGCTGCAGAATAAACAGAGGCAGTCGGAGTGAGTGAGATGGGTGAATGGAGTGAATGAGACGGTCAGAGTGGGGCTGCAGAATAAACAGAGGCAGTCGGAGTGGGTGAGTGAGATGAGTGAATGGAGTGAATGAGACGGTCAGAGTGGGGCTGCAGAATAAACAGAGGCAGTCAGAGTGAGTGAGATGGGTGAATGGAGTGAATGAGACGGTCAGAGTGGGGCTGCAGAATAAACAGAGGCAGTCGGAGTGAGTGAGATGAGTGAATGGAGTGAATGAGACGGTCAGAGTGGGACTGCAGAATAAACAGAGGCGGCCAGAGTGAGTGAGATGGGTGAATGGAGTGAATGAGACGGTCAGAGTGGGGCTGCAGAATAAACAGAGGCAGTCGGAGTGAGTGAGATGAGTGAATGGAGTGAATGAGACGGTCAGAGTGGGACTGCAGAATAAACAGAGGCGGCCAGAGTGAGTGAGATGGGTGAATGGAGTGAATGAGACGGTCAGAGTGGGGCTGCAGAATAAACAGAGGCAGTCGGAGTGAGTGAGATGGGTGAATGGAGTGAATGAGACGGTCAGAGTGGGGCTGCAGAATAAACAGAGGCAGTTGGAGTGAGTGAGATGAGTTAATGGAGTGAATGAGACGGTCAGAGTGGGACTGCAGAATAAACAGAGGCAGCCAGAGTGAGTGAGATGGGTGAATGGAGTGAATGAGACGGTCAGAGTGGGGCTGCAGAATAAACAGAGGCAGTCGGAGTGAGTGAGATGAGTGAATGGAGTGAATGAGACGGTCAGAGTGGGACTGCAGAATAAACAGAGGCGGCCAGAGTGAGTGAGATGGGTGAATGGAGTGTATGAGACGGTCAGAGTGGGGCTGCAGAATAAACAGAGGCAGTCGGAGTGAGTGAGATGGGTGAATGGAGTGAATGAGACGGTCAGAGTGGGGCTGCAGAATAAACAGAGGCAGTCGGAGTGAGTGAGATGAGTGAATGGAGTGAATGAGACGGTCAGAGTGGGACTGCAGAATAAACAGAGGCGGCCAGAGTGAGTGAGATGGGTGAATGGAGTGAATGAGACGGTCAGAGTGGGGCTGCAGAATAAACAGAGGCGGCCAGAGTGAGTGAGATGGGTGAATGGAGTGAATGAGACGGTCAGAGTGGGGCTGCAGAATAAACAGAGGCAGTCGGAGTGAGTGAGATGAGTTAATGGAGTGAATGAGACGGTCAGAGTGGGACTGCAGAATAAACAGAGGCGGCCAGAGTGAGTGAGATGGGTGAATGGAGTGAATGAGACGGTCAGAGTGGGGCTGCAGAATAAACAGAGGCAGTCGGAGTGAGTGAGATGAGTGAATGGAGTGAATGAGACGGTCAGAGTGGGACTGCAGAATAAACAGAGGCGGCCAGAGTGAGTGAGATGGGTGAATGGAGTGAATGAGACGGTCAGAGTGGGACTGCAGAATAAACAGCGGCAGCCGGAGTGAGTGAGATGAGTGAATGGAGTGAATGAGACGGTCAGAGTGGGGCTGCAGAATAAACAGAGGCAGTCGGAGTGAGTGAGATGAGTGAATGGAGTGAATGAGACGGTCAGAGTGGGACTGCAGAATAAACAGAGGCAGCCAGAGTGAGTGAGATGGGTGAATGGAGTGAATGAGAATGTCAGAGTGGGGCTGCAGAATAAACAGAGGCAGCCAGAGTGAGTGAGATGGGTGAATGGAGTGAATGAGACGGTCAGAGTGGGGCTGCAGAATAAACAGAGGCAGTCGGAGTGAGTGAGATGGAGTGAATGGAGTGAATGAGACGGTCAGAGTGGGGCTGCAGAATAAACAGAGGCAGTCGGAGTGAGTGAGATGGGTGAATGGAGTGAATGAGACGGTCAGAGTGGGGCTGCAGAATAAACAGAGGCAGTCGGAGTGAGTGAGATGAGTGAATGGAGTGAATGAGACGGTCAGAGTGGGACTGCAGAATAAACAGAGGCGGCCAGAGTGAGTGAGATGGGTGAATGGAGTGTATGAGACGGTCAGAATGGGGCTGCAGAATAAACAGAGGCAGTCGGAGTGAGTGAGATGGGTGAATGGAGTGAATGAGACGGTCAGAGTGGGGCTGCAGAATAAACAGAGGCAGTCGGAGTGAGTGAGATGGGTGAATGGAGTGAATGAAACGGTCAGAATGGGGCTGCAGAATAAACAGAGGCAGTCGGAGTGAGTGAGATGAGTGAATGGAGTGAATGAAACGGTCAGAATGGGGCTGCAGAATAAACAGAGGCGGTCGGAGTGAGTGAGATGGGTGAATGGAGTGAATGAGACGGTCAGAGTGGGGCTGCAGAATAAACAGAGGCAGTCGGAGTGAGTGAGATGATTTAATGGAGTGAATGAGACGGTCAGAGTGGGACTGCAGAATAAACAGAGGCAGCCAGAGTGAGTGAGATGGGTGAATGGAGTGAATGAGACGGTCAGAGTGGGGCTGCAGAATAAACAGAGGCAGTCGGAGTGAGTGAGATGAGTGAATGGAGTGAATGAGACGGTCAGAGTGGGACTGCAGAATAAACAGAGGCGGCCAGAGTGAGTGAGATGGGTGAATGGAGTGTATGAGATGGTCAGAATGGGGCTGCAGAATAAACAGAGGCAGTCGGAGTGAGTGAGATGGGTGAATGGAGTTAATGAGACGGTCAGAGTGGGGCTGCAGAATAACCAGAGGCAGTCGGAGTGAGTGAGATGAGTGAATGGAGTGAATGAGACGGTCAGAATGGGGCTGCAGAATAAACAGAGGCAGTCGGAGTGAGTGAGATGGGTGAATGGAGTGAATGAAACGGTCAGAATGGGGCTGCAGAATAAACAGAGGCAGTCGGAGTGAGTGAGATGAGTGAATGGAGTGAATGAGACGGTCAGAGTGGGGCTGTAGAATAAACAGAGGCGGCCAGAGTGAGTGAGATGGGTGAATGGAGTGAATGAGACGGTCAGAGTGGGGCTGCAGAATAAACAGAGGCAGTCGGAGTGAGTGAGATGAGTGAATGGAGTGAATGAGACGGTCAGAGTGGGACTGCAGAATAAACAGAGGCGGCCAGAGTGAGTGAGATGGGTGAATGGAGTGAATGAGACGGTCAGAGTGGGGCTGCAGAATAAACAGAGGCAGTCGGAGTGAGTGAGATGAGTGAATGGAGTGAATGAGACGGTCAGAGTGGGACTGCAGAATAAACAGAGGCGGCCAGAGTGAGTGAGATGGGTGAATGGAGTGAATGAGACGGTCAGAGTGGGGCTGCAGAATAAACAGAGGCAGTCGGAGTGAGTGAGATGATTTAATGGAGTGAATGAGACGGTCAGAGTGGGACTGCAGAATAAACAGAGGCAGCCAGAGTGAGTGAGATGGGTGAATGGAGTAAATGAGACGGTCAGAGTGGGGCTGCAGAATAAACAGAGGCAGTCGGAGTGAGTGAGATGGGTGAATGGAGTAAATGAGACGGTCAGAGTGGGGCTGCAGAATAAACAGAGGCAGTTGGAGTGAGTGAGATGAGTGAATGGAGTGAATGAGACGGTCAGAGTGGGACTGCAGAATAAACAGAGGCGGCCAGAGTGAGTGAGATGGGTGAATGGAGTGTATGAGACGGTCAGAATGGGGCTGCAGAATAAACAGAGGCAGTCGGAGTGAGTGAGATGGGTGAATGGAGTGAATGAGACGGTCAGAGTGGGACTGCAGAATAAACAGAGGCGGCCAGAGTGAGTGAGATGGGTGAATGGAGTGAATGAGATGGTCAGAGTGGGGCTGCAGAATAAACAGAGGCAGTCGGAGTGAGTGAGATGATTTAATGGAGTGAATGAGACGGTCAGAGTGGGACTGCAGAATAAACAGAGGCGGCCAGAGTGAGTGAGATGGGTGAATGGAGTGAATGAGACGGTCAGAGTGGGACTGCAGAATAAACAGAGGCAGCCAGAGTGAGTGAGATGGGTGAATGGAGTGTATGAGACGGTCAGAGTGGGGCTGCAGAATAAACAGAGGCAGTCGGAGTGAGTGAGATGGGTGAATGGAGTGAATGAGACGGTCAGAGTGGGGCTGCAGAATAAACAGAGGCAGTCGGAGTGAGTGAGATGAGTGAATGGAGTGAATGAAACGGTCAGAATGGGGCTGCAGAATAAACAGAGGCAGTCGGAGTGAGTGAGATGAGTGAATGGAGTGAATGAGACGGTCAGAGTGGGACTGCAGAATAAACAGAGGCGGCCAGAGTGAGTGAGATGGGTGAATGGAGTGAATGAGACGGTCAGAGTGGGGCTGCAGAATAAACAGAGGCAGTCGGAGTGAGTGAGATGATTTATTGGAGTGAATGAGACGGTCAGAGTGGGACTGCAGAATAAACAGAGGCGGCCAGAGTGAGTGAGATGGGTGAATGGAGTGAATGAGACGGTCAGAGTGGGGCTGCAGAATAAACAGAGGCAGTCGGAGTGAGTGAGATGAGTGAATGGAGTGAATGAGATGGTCAGAGTGGGACTGCAGAATAAACAGAGGCGGCCAGAGTGAGTGAGATGGGTGAATGGTGTGTATGAGACGGTCAGAATGGGGCTGCAGAATAAACAGAGGCAGTCGGAGTGAGTGAGATGGGTGAATGGAGTGAATGAGATGGTCAGAGTGGGACTGCAGAATAAACAGAGGCGGCCGGAGTGAGTGAGATGGGTGAATGGAGTGAATGAGACGGTCAGAGTGGGGCTGCAGAATAAACAGAGGCAGTCAGAGTGAGTGAGATGATTTAATGGAGTGAATGAGACGGTCAGAGTGGGACTGCAGAATAAACAGAGGCGGCCGGAGTGAGTGAGATGGGTGAATGGAGTGAATGAGACGGTCAGAGTGGGACTGCAGAATAAACAGAGGCATTCGGAGTGAGTGAGATGAGTGAATGGAGTGAATGAGACGGTCAGAGTGGGGCTGCAGAATAAACAGAGGCACTCGGAGTGAGTGAGATGGGTGAATGGAGTGAATGAGACGGTCAGAGTGGGACTGCAGAATAAACAGAGGCGGCCAGAGTGAGTGAGATGGGTGAATGGAGTGAATGAGACGGTCAGAGTTGGGCTGCAGAATAAACAGAGGCAGTCGGAGTGAGTGAGATGAGTGAATGGAGTGAATGAGACGGTCAGAGTGGGACTGCAGAATAAACAGAGGCGGCCAGAGTGAGTGAGATGGGTGAATGGAGTGAATGAGACGGTCAGAGTGGGGCTGCAGAATAAACAGAGGCAGTCGGAGTGAGTGAGATGATTGAATGGAGTGAATGAGACGGTCAGGTGGGACTGCAGAATAAACAGAGGCGGCCAGAGTGAGTGAGATGGGTGAATGGAGTGAATGAGACGGTCAGAGTGGGACTGCAGAATAAACAGAGGCGGCCAGAGTGAGTGAGATGGGTGAATGGAGTGTATGAGACGGTCAGAATGGGGCTGCAGAATAAACAGAGGCAGTCGGAGTGAGTGAGATGGGTGAATGGAGTGAATGAGACGGTCAGAGTGGGACTGCAGAATAAACAGAGGCGGCCAGAGTGAGTGAGATGGGTGAATGGAGTGAATGAGACGGTCAGAGTGGGGCTGCAGAATAAACAGAGGCAGTCGGAGTGAGTGAGATGATTTAATGGAGTGAATGAGACGGTCAGAGTGGGACTGCAGAATAAACAGAGGCGGCCAGAGTGAGTGAGATGGGTGAATGGAGTGAATGAGACGGTCAGAGTGGGGCTGCAGAATAAACAGAGGCAGTCGGAGTGAGTGAGATGGGTGAATGGAGTGAATGAGACGGTCAGAGTGGGGCTGCAGAATAAACAGAGGCAGTCGGAGTGAGTGAGATGGGTGAATGGAGTGAATGAGACGGTCAGAGTGGGGCTGCAGAATAAACAGAGGCAGTCGGAGTGAGTGAGATGGGTGAATGGAGTGAATGAGACGGTCAGAGTGGGGCTGCAGAATAAACAGAGGCGGCCGGAGTGAGTGAGATGGGTGAATGGAGTGAATGAGACGGTCAGAGTGGGGCTGCAGAATAAACAGAGGCAGTCGGAGTGAGTGAGATGGGTGAATGGAGTGAATGAGACGGTCAGAGTGGGGCTGCAGAATAAACAGAGGCAGTCGGAGTGAGTGAGATGGGTGAATGGAGTGAATGAGACGGTCAGAGTGGGGCTGCAGAATAAACAGAGGCGGCCGGAGTGAGTGAGATGGGTGAATGGAGTGAATGAGACGGTCAGAGTGGGGCTGCAGAATAAACAGAGGCAGTCGGAGTGAGTGAGATGGGTGAATGGAGTGAATGAGACGGTCAGAGTGGGACTGCAGAATAAACAGAGGCGGCCAGAGTGAGTGAGATGGGTGAATGGAGTGAATGAGACGGTCAGAGTGGGGCTGCAGAATAAACAGAGGCAGCCGGAGTGAGTGAGATGGGTGAATGGAGTGAATGAGACGGTCAGAGTGGGGCTGCAGAATAAACAGAGGCAGTCGGAGTGAGTGAGATGAGTGAATGGAGTGAATGAGACGGTCAGAGTGGGGCTGCAGAATAAACAGAGGCAGTCGGAGTGAGTGAGATGGGTGAATGGAGTGAATGAGACGGTCAGAGTGGGGCTGCAGAATAAACAGAGGCAGTCGGAGTGAGTGAGATGGGTGAATGGAGTGAATGAGACGGTCAGAGTGGGACTGCAGAATAAACAGAGGCAGCCAGAGTGAGTGAGATGGGTGAATGGAGTGAATGAGACGGTCAGAGTGGGGCTGCAGAATAAACAGAGGCAGTCGGAGTGAGTGAGATGAGTGAATGGAGTGAATGAGACGGTCAGAGTGGGACTGCAGAATAAACAGAGGCGGCCAGAGTGAGTGAGATGGGTGAATGGAGTGAATGAGACGGTCAGAATGGGGCTGCAGAATAAACAGAGGCAGTCGGAGTGAGTGAGATGGGTGAATGGAGTGAATGAGACGGTCAGAGTGGGACTGCAGAATAAACAGAGGCGGCCAGAGTGAGTGAGATGGGTGAATGGAGTGAATGAGACGGTCAGAGTGGGGCTGCAGAATAAACAGAGGCAGTCGGAGTGAGTGAGATGGGTGAATGGAGTGAATGAGACGGTCAGAGTGGGGCTGCAGAATAAACAGAGGCGGTCGGAGTGAGTGAGATGGGTGAATGGAGTGAATGAGACGGTCAGAGTGGGACTGCAGAATAAACAGAGGCGGCCAGAGTGAGTGAGATGAGTGAATGGAGTGAATGAGACGGTCAGAATGGGGCTGCAGAATAAACAGAGGCAGTCGGAGTGAGTGAGATGGGTGAATGGAGTGAATGAGACGGTCAGAGTGGGGCTGCAGAATAAACAGAGGCGGTCGGAGTGAGTGAGATGAGTGAATGGAGTGAATGAGACGGTCAGAATGGGGCTGCAGAATAAACAGAGGCAGTCGGAGTGAGTGAGATGAGTGAATGGAGTGAATGAGACGGTCAGAGTGGGACTGCAGAATAAACAGAGGCGGCCAGAGTGAGTGAGATGGGTGAATGGAGTGAATGAGACGGTCAGAGTGGGGCTGCAGAATAAACAGAGGCAGTCGGAGTGAGTGAGATGGGTGAATGGAGTGAATGAGACGGTCAGAGTGGGACTGCAGAATAAACAGAGGCGGCCAGAGTGAGTGAGATGGGTGAATGGAGTGAATGAGACGGTCAGAGTGGGGCTGCAGAATAAACAGAGGCAGTCGGAGTGAGTGAGATGAGTGAATGGAGTGAATGAGACGGTCAGAGTGGGACTGCAGAATAAACAGAGGCGGCCAGAGTGAGTGAGATGGGTGAATGGAGTGAATGAGACGGTCAGAATGGGGCTGCAGAATAAACAGAGGCAGTCGGAGTGAGTGAGATGAGTGAATGGAGTGAATGAGACGGTCAGAATGGGGCTGCAGAATAAACAGAGGCAGTCGGAGTGAGTGAGATGGGTGAATGGAGTGAATGAGACGGTCAGAGTGGGGCTGCAGAATAAACAGAGGCGGCCGGAGTGAGTGAGATGGGTGAATGGAGTGAATGAGACGGTCAGAGTGGGGCTGCAGAATAAACAGAGGCAGTCAGAGTGAGTGAGATGGGTGAATGGAGTGAATGAGACGGTCAGAGTGGGGCTGCAGAATAAACAGAGGCAGCCGGAGTGAGTGAGATGGGTGAATGGAGTGAATGAGACGGTCAGAGTGGGGCTGCAGAATAAACAGAGGCAGTCGGAGTGAGTGAGATGAGTGAATGGAGTGAATGAGACGGTCAGAGTGGGGCTGCAGAATAAACAGAGGCAGTCAGAGTGAGTGAGATGGGTGAATGGAGTGAATGAGACGGTCAGAGTGGGGCTGCAGAATAAACAGAGGCAGCCGGAGTGAGTGAGATGGGTGAATGGAGTGAATGAGACGGTCAGAGTGGGGCTGCAGAATAAACAGAGGCGGCCAGAGTGAGTGAGATGGGTGAATGGAGTGAATGAGACGGTCAGAGTGGGGCTGCAGAATAAACAGAGGCAGTCGGAGTGAGTGAGATGAGTGAATGGAGTGAATGAGACGGTCAGAGTGGGACTGCAGAATAAACAGAGGCGGCCAGAGTGAGTGAGATGGGTGAATGGAGTGAATGAGACGGTCAGAGTGGGGCTGCAGAATAAACAGAGGCAGTCGGAGTGAGTGAGATGAGTGAATGGAGTGAATGAGACGGTCAGAGTGGGACTGCAGAATAAACAGAGGCGGCCAGAGTGAGTGAGATGGGTGAATGGAGTGAATGAGACGGTCAGAGTGGGGCTGCAGAATAAACAGAGGCAGTCGGAGTGAGTGAGATGGGTGAATGGAGTGAATGAGACGGTCAGAATGGGGCTGCAGAATAAACAGAGGCAGTCGGAGTGAGTGAGATGGGTGAATGGAGTGAATGAGACGGTCAGAGTGGGACTGCAGAATAAACAGAGGCGGCCAGAGTGAGTGAGATGGGTGAATGGAGTGAATGAGACGGTCAGAGTGGGGCTGCAGAATAAACAGAGGCAGTCGGAGTGAGTGAGATGAGTGAATGGAGTGAATGAGACGGTCAGAGTGGGACTGCAGAATAAACAGAGGCGGCCAGAGTGAGTGAGATGGGTGAATGGAGTGAATGAGACGGTCAGGGTGGGGCTGCAGAATAAACAGAGGCAGTCGGAGTGAGTGAGATGAGTGAATGGAGTGAATGAGACGGTCAGAGTGGGGCTGCAGAATAAACAGAGGCAGTCGGAGTGAGTGAGATGGGTGAATGGAGTGAATGAGACGGTCAGAGTGGGGCTGCAGAATAAACAGAGGCGGCCAGAGTGAGTGAGATGGGTGAATGGAGTGAATGAGACGGTCAGAGTGGGGCTGCAGAATAAACAGAGGCGGTCGGAGTGAGTGAGATGAGTGAATGGAGTGAATGAGACGGTCAGAGTGGGACTGCAGAATAAACAGAGGCGGCCAGAGTGAGTGAGATGGGTGAATGGAGTGAATGAGACGGTCAGAGTGGGGCTGCAGAATAAACAGAGGCAGTCGGAGTGAGTGAGATGAGTGAATGGAGTGAATGAGACGGTCAGAGTGGGGCTGCAGAATAAACAGAGGCGGCCGGAGTGAGTGAGATGGGTGAATGGAGTGAATGAGACGGTCAGAGTGGGACTGCAGAATAAACAGAGGCGGCCAGAGTGAGTGAGATGGGTGAATGGAGTGTATGAGACGGTCAGAATGGGGCTGCAGAATAAACAGAGGCAGTCGGAGTGAGTGAGATGGGTGAATGGAGTGAATGAGACGGTCAGAGTGGGACTGCAGAATAAACAGAGGCGGCCAGAGTGAGTGAGATGGGTGAATGGAGTGAATGAGACGGTCAGAGTGGGGCTGCAGAATAAACAGAGGCAGTCGGCGTGAGTGAGATGATTTAATGGAGTGAATGAGACGGTCAGAGTGGGACTGCAGAATAAACAGTTGCGGCCAGAGTGAGTGAGATGGGTGAATGGAGTGAATGAGACGGTCAGAGTGGGGCTGCAGAATAAACAGAGGCAGTCGGAGTGAGTGAGATGAGTGAATGGAGTGAATGAAACGGTCAGAATGGGGCTGCAGAATAAACAGAGGCAGTCGGAGTGAGTGAGATGAGTGAATGGAGTGAATGAAACGGTCAGAATGGGGCTGCAGAATAAACAGAGGCAGTCGGAGTGAGTGAGATGAGTGTATGGAGTGAATGAGACGGTCAGAGTGGGACTGCAGAATAAACAGAGGCGGCCAGAGTGAGTGAGATGGGTGAATGGAGTGAATGAGACGGTCAGAGTGGGGCTGCAGAATAAACAGAGGCAGTCGGAGTGAGTGAGATGGGTGAATGGAGTGAATGAGACGGTCAGAGTGGGGCTGCAGAATAAACAGAGGCAGTCGGAGTGAGTGATATGAGTGAATGGTGTGAATGAGACGGTCAGAGTGGGACTTCAGAATAAACAGAGGCGGCCAGAGTGAGTGAGATGGGTGAATGGAGTGAATGAGATGGTCAGAGTGGGGCTGCAGAATAAACAGAGGCAGTCGGAGTGAGTGAGATGGGTGAATGGAGTGAATGAGACGGTCAGAGTGGGACTGCAGAATAAACAGAGGCGGCCAGAGTGAGTGAGATGGGTGAATGGAGTGTATGAGACGGTCAGAATGGGGCTGCAGAATAAACAGAGGCAGTCGGAGTGAGTGAGATGGGTGAATGGAGTGAATGAGACGGTCAGAGTGGGGCTGCAGAATAAACAGAGGCAGTCGGAGTGAGTGAGAAGAGTGAATGGAGTGAATGAAACGGTCAGAATGGGGCTGCAGAGTAAACAGAGGCAGTCGGAGTGAGTGAGCTGAGTGAATGGAGTGAATGAGACGTTCAGAGTGGGACTGCAGAATAAACAGAGGCAGTTGGAGTGAGTGAGATGGGTGAATGGAGTGAATGAGACGGTCAGAGTGGGACTGCAGAATAAACAGAGGCAGCCAGAGTGAGTGAGATGGGTGAATGGAGTGAATGAGACGGTCAGAGCGGGGCTGCAGAATAAACAGAGGCAGTCGGAGTGAGTGAGATGAGTGAATGGAGTGAATGAGACGGTCAGAGTGGGACTGCAGAATAAACAGAGGCGGCCAGAGTGAGTGAGATGGGTGAATGGAGTGAATGAGACGGTCAGAATGGGGCTGCAGAATAAACAGAGGCAGTCGGAGTGAGTGAGATGGGTGAATGGAGTTAATGAGACGGTCAGAGTGGGGCTGCAGAATAAACAGAGGCAGTCGGAGTGAGTGAGATGGGTGAATGGAGTGAATGAGACGGTCAGAGTGGGGCTGCAGAATAAACAGAGGCGGCCGGAGTGAGTGAGATGGGTGAATGGAGTGAATGAGACGGTCAGAGTGGGGCTGCAGAATAAACAGAGGCAGTCGGAGTGAGTGAGATGAGTGAATGGAGTGAATGAGACGGTCAGAGTGGGACTGCAGAATAAACAGAGGCGGCCAGAGTGAGTGAGATGGGTGAATGGAGTGAATGAGACGGTCAGAGTGGGGCTGCAGAATAAACAGAGGCAGTCGGAGTGAGTGAGATGAGTGAATGGAGTGAATGAGACGGTCAGAGTGGGACTGCAGAATAAACAGAGGCGGCCAGAGTGAGTGAGATGGGTGAATGGAGTGTATGAGACGGTCAGAATGGGGCTGCAGAATAAACAGAGGCAGTCGGAGTGAGTGAGATGGGTGAATGGAGTGAATGAGACGGTCAGAGTGGGGCTGCAGAATAAACAGAGGCAGTCGGAGTGAGTGAGATGAGTGAATGGAGTGAATGAGACGGTCAGAGTGGGACTGCAGAATAAACAGAGGCGGCCAGAGTGAGTGAGATGGGTGAATGGAGTGAATGAGACGGTCAGAGTGGGGCTGCAGAATAAACAGAGGCAGTCGGAGTGAGTGAGATGAGTGAATGGAGTGAATGAGACGGTCAGAGTGGGACTGCAGAATAAACAGAGGCGGCCAGAGTGAGTGAGATGGGTGAATGGAGTGAATGAGACGGTCAGAGTGGGGCTGCAGAATAAACAGAGGCAGTCGGAGTGAGTGAGATGGGTGAATGGAGTGAATGAGACGGTCAGAGTGGGACTGCAGAATAAACAGAGGCGGCCAGAGTGAGTGAGATGGGTGAATGGAGTGAATGAGACGGTCAGAGTGGGGCTGCAGAATAAACAGAGGCAGTCGGAGTGAGTGAGATGAGTGAATGGAGTGAATGAGACGGTCAGAGTGGGACTGCAGAATAAACAGAGGCGGCCAGAGTGAGTGAGATGGGTGAATGGAGTGAATGAGACGGTCAGAGTGGGGCTGCAGAATAAACAGAGGCAGTCGGAGTGAGTGAGATGGGTGAATGGAGTGAATGAGACGGTCAGAGTGGGGCTGCAGAATAAACAGAGGCAGTCGGAGTGAGTGAGATGAGTGAATGGAGTGAATGAGACGGTCAGAGTGGGGCTGCAGAATAAACAGAGGCAGTCGGAGTGAGTGAGATGGGTGAATGGAGTGAATGAGACGGTCAGAGTGGGACTGCAGAATAAACAGAGGCGGCCAGAGTGAGTGAGATGGGTGAATGGAGTGAATGAGACGGTCAGAGTGGGGCTGCAGAATAAACAGAGGCAGTCGGAGTGAGTGAGATGAGTGAATGGAGTGAATGAGACGGTCAGAGTGGGACTGCAGAATAAACAGAGGCGGCCAGAGTGAGTGAGATGGGTGAATGGAGTGAATGAGACGGTCAGAGTGGGGCTGCAGAATAAACAGAGGCAGTCGGAGTGAGTGAGATGAGTGAATGGAGTGAATGAGACGGTCAGAGTGGGACTGCAGAATAAACAGAGGCGGCCAGAGTGAGTGAGATGGGTGAATGGAGTGAATGAGACGGTCAGAGTGGGGCTGCAGAATAAACAGAGGCAGTCGGAGTGAGTGAGATGAGTGAATGGAGTGAATGAGACGGTCAGAGTGGGGCTGCAGAATAAACAGAGGCGGCCAGAGTGAGTGAGATGGGTGAATGGAGTGAATGAGACGGTCAGAGTGGGGCTGCAGAATAAACAGAGGCAGTCGGAGTGAGTGAGATGAGTGAATGGAGTGAATGAGACGGTCAGAGTGGGACTGCAGAATAAACAGAGGCGGCCAGAGTGAGTGAGATGGGTGAATGGAGTGAATGAGACGGTCAGAGTGGGGCTGCAGAATAAACAGAGGCAGTCGGAGTGAGTGAGATGATTTAATGGAGTGAATGAGACGGTCAGAGTGGGACTGCAGAATAAACAGAGGCGGCCAGAGTGAGTGAGATGGGTGAATGGAGTGAATGAGACGGTCAGAGTGGGGCTGCAGAATAAACAGAGGCAGTCGGAGTGAGTGAGATGAGTGAATGGAGTGAATGAGACGGTCAGAGTGGGACTGCAGAATAAACAGAGGCGGCCAGAGTGAGTGAGATGGGTGAATGGAGTGAATGAGACGGTCAGAGTGGGGCTGCAGAATAAACAGAGGCAGCCGGAGTGAGTGAGATGGGTGAATGGAGTGAATGAGACGGTCAGAGTGGGGCTGCAGAATAAACAGAGGCAGTCGGAGTGAGTGAGATGGGTGAATGGAGTGAATGAGACGGTCAGAGTGGGACTGCAGAATAAACAGAGGCGGCCAGAGTGAGTGAGATGGGTGAATGGAGTGAATGAGACGGTCAGAGTGGGGCTGCAGAATAAACAGAGGCAGTCGGAGTGAGTGAGATGGGTGAATGGAGTGAATGAGACGGTCAGAATGGGGCTGCAGAATAAACAGAGGCAGCCGGAGTGAGTGAGATGGGTGAATGGAGTGAATGAGACGGTCAGAGTGGGGCTGCAGAATAAACAGAGGCGGTCGGAGTGAGTGAGATGAGTGAATGGAGTGAATGAGACGGTCAGAGTGGGACTGCAGAATAAACAGAGGCGGCCAGAGTGAGTGAGATGGGTGAATGGAGTGAATGAGACGGTCAGAGTGGGGCTGCAGAATAAACAGAGGCAGTCGGAGTGAGTGAGATGGGTGAATGGAGTGAATGAGACGGTCAGAGTGGGGCTGCAGAATAAACAGAGGCGGTCAGAGTGAGTGAGATGGGTGAATGGTGTGAATGAGACGGTCAGAGTGGGGCTGCAGAATAAACAGAGGCGGCCAGAGTGAGTGAGATGGGTGAATGGAGTGAATGAGATGGTCAGAGTGGGGCTGCAGAATAAACAGAGGCAGTCGGAGTGAGTGAGATGGGTGAATGGAGTGAATGAGACGGTCAGAGTGGGACTGCAGAATAAACAGAGGCGGCCAGAGTGAGTGAGATGGGTGAATGGAGTGAATGAGACGGTCAGAATGGGGCTGCAGAATAAACAGAGGCAGTCGGAGTGAGTGAGATGGGTGAATGGAGTGAATGAGACGGTCAGAGTGGGGCTGCAGAATAAACAGAGGCAGTCGGAGTGAGTGAGATGAGTGAATGGAGTGAATGAGACGGTCAGAATGGGGCTGCAGAGTAAACAGAGGCAGTCGGAGTGAGTGAGCTGAGTGAATGGAGTGAATGAGACGGTCAGAGTGGGACTGCAGAATAAACAGAGGCAGTTGGAGTGAGTGAGATGGTTGAATGGAGTGAATGAGACGGTCAGAGTGGGACTGCAGAATAAACAGAGGCAGCCAGAGTGAGTGAGATGGGTGAATGGAGTGAATGAGACGGTCAGAGTGGGGCTGCAGAATAAACAGAGGCAGTCGGAGTGAGTGAGATGAGTGAATGGAGTGAATGAGACGGTCAGAGTGGGACTGCAGAATAAACAGAGGCGGCCAGAGTGAGTGAGATGGGTGAATGGAGTGAATGAGACGGTCAGAGTGGGGCTGCAGAATAAACAGAGGCAGTCGGAGTGAGTGAGATGGGTGAATGGAGTGAATGAGACGGTCAGAGTGGGACTGCAGAATAAACAGAGGCGGCCAGAGTGAGTGAGATGGGTGAATGGAGTGAATGAGACGGTCAGAATGGGGCTGCAGAATAAACAGAGGCAGTCGGAGTGAGTGAGATGGGTGAATGGAGTGAATGAGACGGTCAGAGTGGGGCTGCAGAATAAACAGAGGCAGTCGGAGTGAGTGAGATGGGTGAATGGAGTGAATGAGACGGTCAGAGTGGGGCTGCAGAATAAACAGAGGCAGTCGGAGTGAGTGAGATGAGTGAATGGAGTGAATGAGACGGTCAGAGTGGGACTGCAGAATAAACAGAGGCGGCCAGAGTGAGTGAGATGGGTGAATGGAGTGTATGAGATGGTCAGAATGGGGCTGCAGAATAAACAGAGGCAGTCGGAGTGAGTGAGATGGGTGAATGGAGTGAATGAGACGGTCAGAGTGGGGCTGCAGAATAAACAGAGGCAGTCGGAGTGAGTGAGATGAGTGAATGGAGTGAATGAGACGGTCAGAGTGGGACTGCAGAATAAACAGAGGCGGCCAGAGTGAGTGAGATGGGTGAATGGAGTGTATGAGACGGTCAGAATGGGGCTGCAGAATAAACAGAGGCGGCCAGAGTGAGTGAGATGGGTGAATGGAGTGAATGAGACGGTGAGAGTGGGGCTGCAGAATAAACAGAGGCAGTCGGAGTGAGTGAGATGATTTAATGGAGTGAATGAGACGGTCAGAGTGGGACTGCAGAATAAACAGAGGCGGCCAGAGTGAGTGAGATGGGTGAATGGAGTGTATGAGACGGTCAGAGTGGGGCTGCAGAATAAACAGAGGCAGTCGGAGTGAGTGAGATGAGTGAATGGAGTGAATGAGACGGTCAGAGTGGGTCTGCAGAATAAACATAGGCGGCCAGAGTGAGTGAGATGAGTGAATGGAGTAAATGAGACGGTCAGAGTGGGACTGCGGAATAAACAGCGGCGGCCAGAGTGAGTGAGATGAGTGAATGCAGTGAATGAGATGGTCAGAGTGGGGCTGCAGAATAAACAGAGGCAGTCGGTGTAAGATGAGTGAATGGAGTGAATGAGACGGTCAGAGTGGGACTGCAGAATAAACAGAGGCAGCCAGATTGAGTGAGATGGGTGAATGGAGTGAATGAGACTGTCAGAGTGGGGCTGCAGAATAAATAGAGGCGGCCAGAGTGAGTGAGATGGGTGAATGGAGTGAATGAGACGGTCAGAGTGGGGCTGCAGAATAAACAGAGGCAGTCGGAGTGAGTGAGATGAGTGAATGGAGTGAATGAGACGGTTAGATTGGGACTGCAGAATAAACAGAGGCAGTCGGAGTGAGTGAGATGAGTGAATGGAGTGAATGAGATGGTCAGAGTGGGACTGCAGAATAAACAGAGGCAGTCGGAGTGAGTGAGATGAGTGAATGGAGTGAATGAGATGGTCAGAGTGGGGCTGCAGAATAAACAGAGGCAGTCGGAGTGAGTGAGATGAGTGAATGGAGTGAATGAGACGGTCAGAGTGGGGCTGCAGAATAAACAGAGGCAGTCGGAGTGAGTGAGATGAGTGAATGGAGTGAATGAGACGGTCAGAGTGGGGCTGCAGAATAAACAGAGGCAGTCGGAGTGAGTGAGATGAGTGAATGGAGTGAATGAGACGGTCAGAGTGGGACTGCAGAATAAACAGAGGCGGCCAGAGTGAGTGAGATGGGTGAATGGAGTGAATGAGACGGTCAGAGTGGGGCTGCAGAATAAACAGAGGCAGTCGGAGTGAGTGAGATGAGTGAATGGAGTGAATGAGACGGTCAGAGTGGGGCTGCAGAATAAACAGAGGCAGTCGGAGTGAGTGAGATGAGTGAATGGAGTGAATGAGACGGTCAGAGTGGGGCTGCAGAATAAACAGAGGCAGTCGGAGTGAGTGAGATGAGTGAATGGAGTGAATGAGACGGTCAGAGTGGGACTGCAGAATAAACAGAGGCGGCCAGAGTGAGTGAGATGGGTGAATGGAGTGAATGAGACGGTCAGAGTGGGGCTGCAGAATAAACAGAGGCAGTCGGAGTGAGTGAGATGAGTGAATGGAGTGAATGAGACGGTCAGAGTGGGACTGCAGAATAAACAGAGGCGGCCAGAGTGAGTGAGATGGGTGAATGGAGTGAATGAGACGGTCAGAGTGGGGCTGCAGAATAAACAGAGGCGGTCAGAGTGAGTGAGATGAGTGAATGGAGTGAATGAGACGGTCAGAGTGGGGCTGCAGAATAAACAGAGGCAGTCGGAGTGAATGAGATGAGTGAATGGAGTGAATGAGACGGTCAGAGTGGGACTGCAGAATAAACAGAGGCGGCCAGAGTGAGTGAGATGGGTGAATGGAGTGAATGAGACGGTCAGAGTGGGGCTGCAGAATAAACAGAGGCAGTCGGAGTGAGTGAGATGAGTGAATGGAGTGAATGAGACGGTCAGAGTGGGACTGCAGAATAAACATAGGCGGCCAGAGTGAGTGAGACGGGTGGATGGAGTGAATGAGACGGTCAGAGTGGGGCTGCAGAATAAACAGAGGCAGTCTTAGTGAGTGAGATGAGTGAAAGGAGTGAATGAGATGGTCAGAGTGGGGCTGCAGAATAAACAGAGGCAGTCGGAGTGAGTGAGATGAGTGAATGGAGTGAATGAGACGGTCAGAGTGGGACTGCAGAATAAACAGAGACGGCCAGAGTGAGTGAGATGGGTGAATGGAGTGAATGAGACGGTCAGAGTGGGGCTGCAGAATAAACAGAGGCGGTCAGAGTGAGTGAGATGAGTGAATGGAGTGAATGAGACGGTCAGAGTGGGACTGCAGAATAAACAGAGGCGGCCAGAGTGAATGAGATGAGTGAATGGAGTGAATGAGACGGTCAGAGTGGGACTGCAGAATAAACAGAGGCGGCCAGAGTGAGTGAGATGAGTGAATGGAGTGAATGAGATGGTCAGAGTGGGGCTGCAGAATAAATAGAGGCAGTCGGAGTGAGTGAGATGAGTGAATGGAGTGAATGAGACGGTCAGAGTGGGACTGCAGAATAAACAGAGGCGGCCAGAGTGAGTGAGATGGGTGAATGGAGTTAATGAGACGGTCAGCGTGGGACTGCAGAATAAACAGAGGCGGCCAGAGTGAGTGAGACGGTTAAATGGAGTGAATGAGACGGTCAGAGTGGGGCTGCAGAATAAACACAGGTAGTCGGAGTAAGTGAGACGTGTGAATGGAGTGAATGAGACGGTCAGAGTGGGGCTGCAGAATAAACTGAGGCAGTCGGATTGAGTGAGATGCGTGAATGGAGTGAATGAGACGGTCAGAGTGGGGCTGCAGAATAAACAGAGGCAGTCGGAGTGAATGAGATGAGTGAATGGAGTGAATGAGACGGTCAGAGTGGGGCTGCAGAATAACAGAGGCGGTCGGAGTGAGTGAGATGGGTGAATGGAGTGAATGAGACGGTCAGAGTGGAACTGCATAATAAACAGAGGCGGCCAGAGTGAGTTAGATGAGTGAATGGAGTGAATGAGACGGTCAGAGTGGGACTGCAGAATAAACAGAGGCGGCCAGAGTGAGTGAGATGAGTGAATGGAGTGAATGAGACGGTCAGAGTGGGGCTGCAGAATAAACATAGGCAGTCGGAGTGAGTGAGATGAGTGAATGGAGTGAATGATATGGTCAGAGTGGGGCTGCAGAATAGACAGAAGAGGCCCGATTGAGTGAGATGGGCGAGTGGGGTTGTAGAAAAACAGAAACAACTGGAGTGAGTGAACTGCAGTCAGGGATATCATGTGGCTGTTAAATTTGTCTAAATCTCAGTTTTTGAATGGGGCTATTTAGCATCCACACCTTGTCCCTCTATCAATAGTCCCCAGCACTTTTAGAAAAGTGGCAAATGCTGTGTAACATGCAAATTTTTCAACAAAATTTTGTCCTTTTTGAGAAATTTCTGGTTCACAGCCTGTAATTTCCCTATTAAGGCTAATGCCGCACGTAGTGAGCTGCAGCCAAAAAGTGCTGTGGGAAAAACCACAGTGGAAACGCATTGCTGTTTTTCATGTATAGAGGGCACTGTACGTGTGGCACTATATGTAGAAAGCACGTCATATAGAGGGCACAGTACATGTGGCACTATATATAGACAGCACATTATAGGAAGGGCATGTTATATAGAGGGCATGGTACATATGGCTCTACATGTAGAGGGCACTGTACATCGCTATATGGTACTTGTGGCACTATATATAAAAAGCATGGTACGAGTGGCACCATATACATGGTACATGTTGCAGTATACATAGAGGGCATGGTGTGTTTGGCACTATATGCAGAGGGTACAGTACTCGTGTGGCACTATATACACAGAGCACATGTGGCACTATATACAGAGGTCATATACTATGAGTTTTCCTTTCAGTAACAAGATGTGGCTAAGACCACACAAACACTACTGAATACCCTCTTAATGCCCCAAACTGCATCCATAGGTCAAAATCCAGGGGTAAGTCACTTTGCGAAATCACATTATACAGTGGCACACCCCAAAGTGTGTTTTTGACTAATGTGACATTAGTTGGGGCAGGGTCAGTTAATGAGGTTACAGTCCTGTCAAAAGGGGAAGGGGGTGCCCAAATGAATCTTTCTCCTTGGTGAAGAAAAGCCTAGCTACGCCTCTGGATTAGTTGCGAATAGGTTGCCATCGGGATATGGCCCAGAAGCTGATACCCGGCATGCCAGGGAGAATTGCAGAAATCTTGAAAAATAAGGGTCAACACTGTAAAAACTGAGTCTGCATAACCTTGATGTATTTCTAGAAGTGTAAAATCTTGTGAAATGCTTATAGTTGTACTTCAGTCTATCATAGAAACATCTGACTAAAAGGTCTAAAAACACCAAAGCAACATTTGTGAGAGCCAACATTTGTGTCAGTCTAAAACCTTTTGTTCATGACTATGTGTTAGGGACAAGAGTATATATTGTATATTAGATTGTAAGCTCTTAGTAGCAAAGTATATATTGTATATTAGATTGTAAACTCTTAGGAGCAAAGTATATATTATATATTAGATTGTAAGCTCTTAGGAGCAGGATGTATATTGTATATTAGATTGTAAGCTTTAGGAATAGAGTGTGTATTGTATATTAGATTGTAAGCTCTTAGGAGCAGGATGTATATTGTATATTAGATTGTAAGCTCTTAGGAGCAGAGTATATATTGTATATTAGATTGTAAGCGCTTAGGAGCAGGATGTATATTGTATATTAGATTGTAAGCTCTTTGGAGCAGAGTGTATATCGTATATTAGATTGTAAGCTCTTTGGAGCAGAGTGTATATCGTATATTAGATTGTAAGCTCTTCGGACCAGAATATATATTGTATATTAGATTGTAAGCTCTTAGGAGCAGGATGTATACGTTTCTTTCAGTCCACTCTCCTGAGTGTACAATTTATAATACATAAAACAATAAGCAGCAGTATAGGTGTGATCCAGGGAGATATCCAATTGCCACATCTGGGGTCAGGAAGGAATTTTTTCCTCCCCTGAGGTATAACTCTCAGGGAGGTTGTTTCGCCTTCCTCTGGATCACTAGGTCGGGCGGCTCTCATTTCAGGACATTGGTGGACTGGTCTGAATGACCACAGCAAGTTCTGTGGTGTCCACCGAGCCTCACCCGAGAGTCACCGTGACCCCTTTGTAATTTATTAAAGGGCCAGTAATATTTTCATTACAATGCTGCTTGTTCCTTATGAAATAAAAAAAAAAAAATCTAAAATGAATATATTGTGGTGCTTGCTTTGTTTTTTTGTCTCGATTCCTCCATAATGAGTATGAGCCCTGCCGCTAAGAACTAAAAGTAGACTTCGCTATGATCCTGCTTATAATAAAGTGAATCACACCCTAAACACATGACGGCAGCTGCTGTAGGGCCAGAATCTATGGGATCTCCATACAGACAGCAGATGACATATAACAGCACTCATTGAGATGCTATAATGTCTACTCCTGTCCCAAGTTACAACTGCTGTGGGGTTCAATCTGTGTGATGGGGTAATAATTCTGTTTGTGCCCTCACTGCTACACAACAAGCCACCTGAAAGAAGACCAGGTCAGGTAATCCATACAATACAGTGGACACTGGGGGTCCTGACCATTTACGATCTGCCAAGTCACATGATGAGGGCTATGGTTGAAAAAGTGCCAGGGCTCTACAGAGAGTAATAGGCGGAGCTAGAAGCAGGTTGTTAAAATTAGAACAAAGCCAAATTGGCACTAGAGAGAAAAAAAAAAAAAACTGATGTGTAATTAATATAAATTGAGGATTGCTGAAATGAAAACTGGGCCCAAATTTTCACTTTTCTTCTCTCCGCCACATTTACCACTAGGAGTACACATATATCAAAGTCAACCTAAGATGGTTTTAGGAGGCCAATTTCTGCCATCTCTATTGTGTCCTCTGACATTTCCTTTCTTGCCTATTACAACACATAGTCAGATATGTCAACTCACCCAGTTTTATTATTAGCTGTGGCTGGTGGCACCTCCCTACAATTTGCCCGGTGCTGCGTCCCCCTCATTGCACAACAACAACATGTGACACAGGAGCTGCTAACTATAACAGCCACTTGCCATATTCCACCTCTGCTTGCTTCCTGCTCCCCAGCAGAGATCTGAGCTCCCACTTCATACATGAGGGAGACCAGTGGCCTAACTAGGAATGGCTGGGCCCCAAGGCAAACATTTGACATGGGGCCACCCCGAACCGGTTACAGGTCCCCAAACAGTAAAATATGCTCAACAGTGGCCCCGGATAGTTTTATATGCTCGACAGTGGCCCCCACTCAGCATTATATGCTCCACATTAGCCCCCATACAGCATTATATGCTCTACATTTCTCCACCCACACACAGTATAATATGCTCCCCACAGTGGCCCCCACCCTGTATTATATGCTCCCTGCAGTGGTCCCCACCCAGTATTATATGCTTCTCATAGTGGCCCCACCCAGTATTATATGCTTCCCACAGTGGGCCCCACCCAGTATCATATGCTCCTTACAGTGGCCCCACCCAGTATTATATGCTCTACAGTGGCCCCCATCCCGTATTATATGCTCTACAGTGGCCCCCACCCAGTATTATATGCTCTACAGTGGCCCCCACCCAGTATTATATGCTCCACAGTGGCCCCCACCCAGTATTATATGCTTCCCACAATGGCCCCACCCAGTATTATATGCCCCCCACAGTGGGCCCCCACCCAGTATTATATGCTCCCTACATTGGCCCCCATCAAGTATTATATGCTCCCCACAGTGGCCCCCACATAGTATTATATGCTCTACAGTGGCCCCACCCAGTATTATATGCTCCACAGTGGCCCCCACACAGTAGTATATGCTCCCAACAGCCCCCCTCCGCTTCGGTGCTATTATTATACTCTGGGGTCTCCTCAGACCCCAGAGTATAATAATCGGAGGCCCAGGGAAGGTGATTAAAAATAACAAACTCTCATACTTACCTTGCCTTACCTTCAATGTCTTCAGGCCCTCTTCCGACGTCGCTGCTGAGGCCTGTGATTGGGCCTCAGCGGTCACATGAGGGCGCACTGACGTCATTCACAGGCCTCAGTCACATGACGGGAGAGTGCCGGAGAGGACGCTGTGCCCAGGAGAGGTGAGAATATGTATTTATTGTTTTCAGTCACCTCCCCGGGTGCCCTGCCCTGCCATATATTGGAAAGGGGCCTGCGATATGCCAGGGTCCCTTTCCAATAACAGTATGTATAGCGGTCGGGGAACCAGACATATCCAGGATATGGTGTACAAGTGTCGCATTCCATGTGTCAGGCCACTCATGACCAATAGACAACACCAGAAGTGTCTCACCTGGGCCAAGGGAAGAAAGAACTGGACTGTTGGTCAGTGGTCAAAGGTGTTGTTTTCAGATGAAAGTAAGTTTTGCATTTCATTTGGAAATCAAGGTCACAGAGTCTGGAGGAAGAGTGGAGAGGCCACAGTCCAAGCTGCTTGAGGTCTAGTGTGAAGTTTCCACAATCAGTGATGGTTTGGGGAGCCATGTCATCTGCTGGTGTAGGTCCACTGTGTTTTATCAAGACCAAAGTCAATGCAGCCGTCTACCAGGAAATTCTAGAGCACTTCATGCTTCCCTCTGCCCAAAAGCTTTTTGGAGATGGAATTTTCATTTTCCAACAGGAAAATACCCGGTTTAATAACCACAGTATCACTGTGCTTGATTGGCCAGCAAACTCGCCTGACCTTAACCCCATGGGGTATTGTCAAGAGGAAGATGAGAGACACCAGACCCAACAATGCAGATGAGCTGAAGGCTGCTATCAAAGCAACCTGGGCTTCCATAACAACTCTGCAGTGCCACAGGCTGATCTCCTCCATGCCACGCCGCATTGATGCAGTCATTCATGCAAAAGAAGCCCTGACCAAGTATTGAGGGCATTTACTGTGCATACTTTTCATTTGGCCAACATTTCTGTGTTAAATATTTTTTTTACACTTTGTCTTATATAATATTAGAATTTACTCAGATAATGACTTTTGGGTTTTCGTTGGCTGTAAGCCATAATCATCAATATTAACAGAAATAAACACTTGAAAAGTTCACTCTGTTTGTAATGACTCAATATAATATATGTGTTTCACTTTTTCAATTGAATTACTAAAAAAATAAACTTTTTGATGATATTCTAATTTATTGAGATGCACTTGTATAACACTCATGCACAGTCTGCATGCTCAATATTATAAAACGGCTTTGGCCTTCATATTCTGTATGTTGAGTGTGGTGCTGGACATAGACAATCCCAAATCTAATAAAATTTATATTAAACTTTTCAATAGAGAAGGTGGTAGAAGACTGGCTGCCAGCATTTCTAGTGCTACTTTTCTTGTGTGTAGATCATGCTGGTGAAAGTCACAGCTTGGATTTAGTTGTCTCTTCTACGCTTTGCTTGGTTGATAAGCATCGGTTTAGTGTTCCTCCATTTCTTAATTTCTTGGATGGATTCCTTGTTGCTGACCCAGGTTGACCCTGACTTTGCTCTTTCCACTGAATTCTACGCTCCAGCTAGGATACCTTGTCAATCTCTGACTGTCACTTAATAGTACCAGCTGCTGCTGTGTGCCATACTCTACCCCAGTTATTTACACGTAGTGTCCTATCGGGAGTGCTACAAAAAGGTTACATAACATTTAATCTATGCCATAAAAGAACATGTTTGCATTGGTGAGTATTCATGTTGTGTAACCTATATCTTTAATTGGCTGAACGCCTGCATGATGGGTGCTGAGAGATGGTACAAACCAGACAGAAAGAGTTATGGGACGCAGAGGGGACAAAGGATCTTCTGTTCCTCTCTGGAGCAGGAGGAAGTATAGTGTAGTGTGAGGAGAGATCAAACCAGAACCCAGGTTAGTCTGGAGAAAGTCCTGCTAGGCCATTCCCACATCAGTCAGCAATAAGGAGATGGAATAATCCCTGATCAAGTTGTGGTCAAGAGTGAAGTTTGACAGAACCTGAGGATAAGCGTTAAATGGGCCTCAGAGCTATGACTCTGTTTGTGCCTCAGGATAAACTGCTGACCTACACCCTGCAGTGGGAACCTGTAGAGATTTGTGGAATTTTTTAGAAGTATTGCATATTATTTAAAGTGAAGACTGCCCCAGCCAGGGAGATGCAGATTGTTGATGGGTTCATTATTAATCAGCTCAGCCACTGACTCCAGTGGTAACTCCATAAGCATTGTACCTTGGATGCTGCTTTACCTTCACCTACTTCAAAAACTGTAAGTTACGTTGATCTCCAAAGACCATGTTGCCAGAGTCTTATTCCTGCATGACCATCATGGGCACTCCAACCACCACCAGGCTCATGGAGAACATCTAGGACATGCCTCAGGGGAAACACTATCGTAGCCTGTAGGTCACCTCAGCACTGCATCAGCCCAGGAGGAGAACTGGAGGTTTTGGAAGTACTCTACTCTCAGCTTGGTAGCGGGTTGCTGCATACACTCCAGCTGATGCATCTCTCTAGTCCACTAGTGCCATTGTAGATTCCCAGCCACTGCTGTGTGCCACACTGTGTAGCAGTCCAATTCCTGCTGATTTTTGCTCTGCTGCCTTTACTCTAGAGTTGAGATGCCTTGCCAATCTATAAATGCTACATTAGTGTAATAGCCACTTTTGTTTGCTCTTAGCCATCAGTCTTTCTACTAGCTCCAAACATAGTGTCTTATTCTCTGTGGGTAGAAGTGATATCTTGCTTGGAGGCATTTCTATACCATGGTCGTCCAGGTCTTTACTTCTCTCGAGATACATTTCATATTGGTCATGCCTATGGTAAAGTGTGATATAGTAAATTAAAGCCTGCTCCTATGTAAAGGCATTAGGTGGTTTTACAAAGTGGAATCAAACCAAAGTAAAATTGCATATATTACACAGGCAATAATAATACTAACACTAACTGAATACACACAAAGGCCTTTGCTTGTAATACCTGATGCTAGACTATTATTATCTAGCTGATAAAAATGCATAAACCATAGTATCAGAAACACACAAAAGCGGTTTTATGCTATGATTTCCCTGCTAAAATTCAATGGTATATTTGTGTGATCTGGAGCTGGTGAAATTATAATTTGAATAGCAGACATAAGATTATCATGAATATAAAAGAAGGCCAAAGATGAAATGGCTGTGTGATTTTACAGCAGGTAAGAACAGGGCACACAGATCTAAGAGGAAAAGCCTTTGTCAGAACAAAGAAATCTATTGAATTGAGCTTGCCGTACGTGGTATTATCAAAGGGAAATAGAGCGCAATGGACAGGGCTCCGCTAACTAAGCTGCAGTCTTGTATTATCTCAGCAACTAAAGTATAAATGAGTTTAGACACTTGACGTGAGACACCCCTGGTGTTACGTCTTCATGAAAGGGATCTGTCACCCTGAAGCACTCTGATCTGCCAGCGTCACATTGAAGAGCAGCAGGAACTGAACTGAGATATATATAATTTTTTTTTTATTATTTTTTTTTATGTATATATAAGAATTATATTAAGAATGCTTTAAAAGATAGAAGTGATAATGGTTTATTTTTATCACTTAACAAAATTAAGTGAATGAATAAAAGAGAAATGTAAATCCCATCAATATTTGGTGTGACCTTTGCCCTTTGGAGGAGGAGTCCTGGAAGTGATGATACGGCCCCCACAGATATAGCCCTGATCTCATCATCATCCAGTCTGTCTGGGATTACATGAAGAGACGGAAGGATTGGAGCAAGCCTACATCCACAGAAGATCTGTGCTTAGTTCTCCAAGATGGCGGGAACAACCTCCCTGCCGAGTTCCTTCAAAAATTGTCTGCAAGTACCGAGAAGACCTGATGGAAGGCAAAGGGCAAAAAGTCACACCAAATATTGATGAGATTTACATTTCTCTTTTCTTCATTCTCTTCATTTTGTTGGTTGACAAAAATAAATTATTAACACTTCTTTTTCTGAAAACATTCTTACTTTGCAGCATTTTGCCACACCTGTCAAAAACTCTTGCACAGTACTCTACATAGATAGATAGATAGATAGATAGATACAGTGCTGGCCAAAAGTATTGGCACCCCTGCAATTCTGTCAGATAATACTCAATTTCTTCCAGAAAATGATTGCAATCACAAATGCTTTGGTAATAATATCTTCATTTATTTTGCTTGCAATGAAAAAACACAAAAGAGAATGAAAAAAAAAGTCAAATCATTGATCATTTTACACAAAACCCCCAAAATGGGCCGGACAAAAGCATTGGTACCCTCAGCCTAATACTTGGTAGCACAACCTTTAGACAAAATAACTGCGAACAACCGCTTCCGGTAACCATCAATGAGTTTCTTACAATGCTCTGCTGGAATTTTAGACCATTCTTCTTTGGCAAATTTCTCCAGGTCCCTGAGATTTGAAGGGTGCCTTCTCCAAACTGCCATTTTGAGATCTCTCCACAGGTGTTCTATGGGATTCAGGTCTGGACTCATTGCTGGCCACTTTAGAAGTCTCCAGTGCTTTCTCTCAAACCATTTTCTAGTGCTTTTTGAAGTGTGTTTTGGGTCATTGTCCTGCTGGAAGACCCATGACCTCTGAGGGAAACCCGCTTTCTCACACGGGCCCACATAGCTGCAAAATTGTGGTAGTCTCAGACTCTAATGCCATCCACACGGTCAAGCAGCCCAGTGCCAGAGGCAGCAAAGCAACCCCAAAACATCAGGGAACCTCCGCCATGTTTGACTGTAGGGACCGTGTTCTTTTCTTTGAAGGCCTCTTTTTTTTTTCCTGTAAACTCTATGTTGATGCCTTTTCCCAAAAAGCTCTACTTTTGTCTCATCTGACCAGAGAACATTCTTCCAAAAAGTTTTTGGCTTTCTCAGGTAAGTTTTGGCAAACTCCAGCCTGGCTTTTTTATGTCTCTGGGTCAGAAGTGGGGTCTTCCTGGGTATCCTACCAAAGAGTCCCTTTTCATTCAGACGCCGACGGATAGTACGGGTTGACACTATTGTACCCTCGGACTGCAGGGCAGCTAGAACTTGTTTGGATGTTAGTCGAGGTTCTTTAGCCACCATCCGCACAATCTTTCGTTGAAATCTCTCGTCAATTTTTCTTTTCTGTCCACATCTAGGGAGGTTAGCCACAGTGCCATGGGCTTTAAACTTCTTGATGACACTGTGCACAGTAGACACAGGAACATTCAGGTCTTTGGAGATGGACTTGTAGCCTTGAGATTGCTCATGCTTCCTCACAATTTTGCTTCTCAAGTCCTCAGACAGTTCTTTGGTCTTCTTTCTTTTCTCCATGCTCAATGTGGTACACACAAGGACACAGGACAGAGGTTGAGTCAACTTTAATCCATTTCAACTGGCTGCAAGTGTGATTTAGTTATTGCCACCACCTGTTATGTGCCACATGTAAGTAACAGGTGCTGTTAATTACACAAATTAGAGAAGCATCACATGATTTTTCAAAGGGTGCCAATACTTTTGTCCACCCCCTTTTTATGTTTGGTGTGGAATTATATCCAATTTGGCTTTTTGACAATTCTTTTTGTGGTTTTCCATTGAAGACAAATTAAATGAAAATATTATTACCAAAGCATTTGTGATTGCAATAATTTTCTGGAAGAAATTGAGTATTATCTGACAGAATTTCAGGGGTGCCAATACTTTTGGCCAGCACTGTAGATAGATCCTTCCTTACTTTTAATCTTTGATCAAAATATCCAAGGCATGAGATGATCAGCTTTCTAGAAAAACGTGAATCCGCGATACTCTACCACAAGATGTCTTTCCTATGTGTGTCTATGTACCAACCTTTGGCTTGTCGAGTGTTGAGACCTGTCAAGACTTTTGCTACCATGATTCAATATTGTTTGACTTTTGCCTTTAACTTTGAGTTTCCACAAATTAATATATCAATCTGCTGATCTGTATGCCATACTGCTGGCAGATCAGACTGCTTGTTCAACATCACAGGTTGTTCAACAACACAGGTTCACCTTTAAGTGGTGAGGATAGCTAGACATACTTTATCAGGAACATGGTAGATGTTTAGTATTTGACAGGTTCACTTTAAATATATTGTACTTTTCTTAATTATAGAATTTTATTGAGTCTATGTTGCCATGGAGATCACGGCTGGTGTTCTGATGACCTCCATGTAGAACATGGAACTTTAGTTAGAGATCTATAAATCTATAAATGTACCATTACTTATTATTCAAGAAAAAACAAGAATATTTCTCTGTACTGCTTCTTCATAAGCTTTATTAATGCTGCCCCCACCATAAATATCTCAGAACAGCCCCCGATTCCTGTAATGGGAGGAGCAAATTCACATCACAGAAGGAATTTGCATATTATATATGTTTTGCTATATTTTTGTGTTGATTTAGTGGAATAAATAACAAAGTAAAACTACAGAACAGTTTTGTAAATGTAAATGAAGAAAAATACAACTGATTATAATTATAGAGAGTGGCACAGATGACCTCAACGCAGATGGCTGACACGGGAATTAAAATCACCACTCTTAGAGACACAATGTTTTTCCTGTTTGGATACTGAATACGTATTTTGTACATGATTGTTTAATGTACAACCCAAAGGCTTTAACAAGTTTGTTACACATTATAAAACAACTTATCATAAATGTATAGTACAAGTGAACATAAGAAACTTTGTAATAAATCTTATTAAATAATAATATTACCCTCTCCACTTATCAAGCTGTTTTCATCCTCCTTCCCTTCACTCGGACTCTTATCTCTAATAGCGTCCATATCCAGCCTCGCGCACAGAAGTCTATGGAGAGGGGAGGTGGAGGAGGGGGCTCCTACTGGCTAATAATTGATTTACACTGATGAGCAAAAGGGTAACAATGTTTAGACCTTGTGACTTTCAGGCTCCATATCTCACCATCCACTACAGCTTCCAATGTGAGACTACCATCATTTTATAGACAGTCCTCTTGGCTATCTCATACATACATTTGACTCACAACTATTTAGCATATGATCAGTTATGCAGATTCTTGTCATGTAACTGCATTGTTACTGTTTTGCTCCTGGTGGTGGAAAAATCTTTTTCTTCTTGTATACTACAAATTACAACCTGTTCTCACATTCCCTAATAGCTAAGTGTTATTAGATTGCTTATCAAGTGAAAAGTCATTGGTTCAAATCGAGGATCAGCTATGAAGAAGATTTCCCAAGAAAAGAGAAACAGCAACATCCAGTTCATCGATAGTGGTCTCTTGGTCAAGAAAATTGCCAAACTGCATCATGTGAGTGCCATGACAGTTGTAAGAATACGAAATGAAGTCCGTCCATCCATTCAAAAGCCAAGAGGTGGACGTCCAGGCAAAATATCGAAGTCAACAAGTTGGCTCATCCCAAGGTGTATCAGTCCTAGCCTGGCAAACACAGCAGTGGAGGTGGCTTGTATGCTTCGCAATAGTGAGATCACAGTCATCAATGCAAGCATCGTGAAACGCCCATTACACAAGTCTAGAATGGTTGCCCGAAAAAAGGTGAAGAAGCCTCGACTTCAAATTCGTCATAAAAAGCGTTAGCTTGAGTTTGCAAAAAAGTATGAAAGTGGACAGTAGAAGATTGGAAACAGGTGACTTGGAGCAATGAGATGAAAGTCAATAGACTGGGCTCTGATGGATGCAAATGGGTCTGGAAGAAAGAAGGGAAAAGGGGGCTAACAGAGAAATTGAAGGAACTATCAAGTTTGGTGGAGGAAGCCTGATGTTATGGGGTTGTTTCACAGCCATAGGCAGTGGATATTTGACCAGGATCAATGATGGTCTCAATGCTGAACTATATGTGAATATCCCACAAGACGAGTTACTTTGTACACTCGAGTACTACTAGCAGGACAATGACCCGAAGCATACATCGAGATTAGTGAAGAAATGGCTCAATGACAATGAAGTAGAGGTGCTGGATTGGACCCCAAAGTCCCCAGAACTCAACCCAATCGAACACTACTGGGAAGAGTTGAAGAAAAAGCGGTATTCGTACCCAAGTGAGTCGACCAGTATGCACCAACATTGGGAATGTGTAGAAGAGACCTGGGATCAGATTTCGGTCAAAACATGCTTGAATCTGATTGTGAGCATGCCCAGAAGGATTCAGGCAGTGTTGAAAGCCAAAGGTGGATTAACAAAATAATAAAAATTTAAAATTAGATTTTTAGGAGCAAAACAGTAACAATGCAGTTACATGACAAGAATCTGCAGAACTAATCTTATGTTAAATAGTTACCTATAACATGATGGTAGTCACAGTATTATCTCATTATCTTAGTATATGTATATATATATTACCAGGGCGAAGTATCGAGGTGGCCCGGAACATCAGGATAGCACTCTAAATGCAAGATCATCCTGTTGTCCCAATGGAGCCTCCACTACCATAGGGCCTGGTGCAAGTGCACCATTGGCTCTATGGTTAAAGCGGCTCTGAGTTTAGTGTTCCTGGATGTCCTATATGATGGTTGTTTGGGCTTTTGTCAAGTATTTGTTTGCTCTTGTACAGTTACTCCTGGCAGAATCGCATGTAAACAAACCAAATTAGTTAGAATAGATAGACTGCTCCTTATTGTACATGCCCACAGCCTCAAAATAAAATGCAATATGTGCTTCACCCAAAATAGGGACATTAGCAGCAGAAAAACTTATAGGACACCATGTGTGAAGGATTATACAACCAGAACAGACTGCACAACAAGACCCTGCACATATTTCAACTTTTCATGAAAACTTAGGTACCCTTTAAATCAGTCCTTTTACCATGTCCACTTAAAAGGTGATATAATCTTGAAAATTTTCCTGATCTATTTTTATTTTCTGATTGAATATGTTTTATTGTACTTTCAAAATTAGTGAGCACCTGTAATCCGCCCAATCAAATAAATCATCAGATAAGCGCTGTAGTCCTGAGCATTTTGGTGTTTTGTTTATCCAAATCCGTTCAGCCATTCCAAAGATATAAGCTCTTTTAGTGTTGATCCAAATTAGGGTAGACTAGCGAAGTGGACAGTTACACTGTACAGCACATAGAGACCCTAGAGAATTCACAGTGTTACCACCCACTTGGCTACTAGACACTGCTCTGAGCTGAGCACAGCAGTTCAGTGATCTGCTTTACAGCAGCCACATAGGAATACTGTGAGGTGGTGGAACTTTAGACTGCGAGTTTCCCCTTTAAGGGCAACTTGTTTAGGAGGGTTCCCATTTATTATAACGAAGTATTACATGTTGTGTTGAATATGTGTATATCTGTATCCTATATTGTGTTGACATTTACCTGTCTAATGCATTATATGCCATAGATATACAAATGGTTAATGTTATGCTGTCTTTGTAGTGTGAGAAAAGGTCCCATCTCCCCTTAAAGAGGACACTTGACGAACCTCCAACAAGTCCAGTTCTTTACATCAATTAATATTCGCTGCTCCACTGATTCCAGCACAGTCAGAATTTTCTCTCTAGCCCCCACTGTTCCTGAGCAATCAGTGCTGTTAGTTTTGGTCCCTGATATGCAATGATTTCCTATGATGGATGACAGCAATGGACATTAACAATGGTAGTGTGAATCAACCCTTACTGTGCTTGTTGCTCTGGAATGGTTGGGGCTACATAAATAATTCCAACTGTGCCAGAATCAGTGGAGCAGCAGCTATTACTTTCTGTGAAGAACTGGACATTATTCACAGTATAACCATGGTTAACAGGGTCTACACATTGGGACAACCAATATATAAGGTTGGGGTCCAGAGGTATTACTTAACTGCTGATTTACCTCTCTGTACCATTTAAACTACTTTGATGGAAGTCTGAGATGAATATTTCAAATTATTCCATAGTGTTTCCAACTTAGAGCTTTCCTTGTCATAGGAGCTATGGACAAACGTGCTCTGTGTGTTCACAAAGGATCAAGTGCTGATCGTTTTAAATGGTAAGTTCATATGTTGGAAAACGAAGAGGAATTTGAGGCAGCCATGGAATCAGCGGCAAGATTGAGCAGGATGCTTTTTTTTTTTCAGCGTCCTGTTCTGATCTGTGCCCCCATTGAATACAATAGGAGGAAGATTCTTTTTGCACTTGAGAAAGATTACTGATTTATGCTGCTTTTAGGCTAATGTATATCTGAACTTGCTTGAGTAAACAACTAATTGCAACTAAAGGGTCAGAGTATGTTACCTGGTTTGCAAAGTGCCCGACTACAAAGTTCACTTCACAAGCCATATCTATATTGTGAGCATTTAATTTAGGGCAACCAAAGGGCCCTCAAAATAAGAAAGCCCTATCAGAAAACAACCTATTGATATCTACGGGAGAATGTTAGGGCATGCTTAGTGACATGTGCAGAAGTCAACATGCAGGAAGGTAAGGAGCTGATCTCATCACATATTATCAATGGAGTGATTCTGTGTTATGTGCGTCCAACTTTATAATAGAGGTGTTACCTTTCATTGTAATCCTGCATTCCATAATAATGTGAAGTGATCTCTACAGAACAGGAAGCATCAGCCTATTGTGAGGATCAATTTTTATTTTAAAAATTTCAAGATTTCAGGATTATTTTTAACATAATAGTTTATGCCCATAGGGCCCAAATTAGCAACTGATGGGAGATTTTTGCAAGGAGCAGAATTTTCCAATTATCCAAAAATGTACAACTTGTTTAACAGGCAATTACATGTAATGTCAATGTTAATTGAATGTATTATTAGGGCGGGATAAAATGTTAATGTGTTTCTCTGTTCTGTGTTTGTTGCTACTGAGCGTCTCTAAGTTGCTTGACATGAACTGCTCAGACAATAAACATATTTGAAGGTTATCAGTAGTTTAATGTTGTGAAACGGATACCCGACACAGGAAACATCTGGCCTCCGACTCTCCCAGACAGGTGGAATACAAATCAGACTGACCACATAGCGTGCAGGAAAATATTGTTCTTGTCCATTTTGTCTAGTTTATGGGTCAGAATTTGTAGCAGTACATCTGGACATATTATGTTATATTTATGTTTATTTAGTGTGAGGGCAGGGATGAGCGAACCCATTCAGATCAAACCGGATTTGATCAGAATTTTCCAAAAGATTCCTGTTCCACCTGAACACGAAACTTTTGGGGTTCGTCACTCATGAAACACTATTATACTCTGGGGTCTCCTCAGGTCCAAGAGTATAATAAGTGAAGGCCCAGGGGGTTTGTAAAAAAATGACAAACAGTTATACTCACCTTGCCTCACCTATTCTGGGCATTGTCTGATGGTCCCCTGACATCCTCTTCCAGTCTCTTCCAGCCTCTGGTTTTGTTATGCACCCCAGGGTCACTGCTGATGCTGGTAATTGGGTGGTTTGACCCAGCATCATAATGTTGGCGTGCCCCATGTCACCACTGGGACCCAACCACAGGCCTCAGCAGTGACCCCAATGGATGCTCAGGAGAGGTGAGGGAAGGTGAGTAAAACTGTTTGTTATTTTTACTCACCTCTCCTGGGTCTCCACTCATTATACTCTGGAGTCTGGGCATCATCCTGGTGTACTCTGGGGGTCACCACTTAAGCCTGTGATTGGGCCTCAGTGGTGATGTAGGACATGCTGACATCAATACTAAAGATTTTAGAAAGTTACTGAGCAGATCCCTCCAAATCTTTGTTTTATTTCTTTTTTTCATTAGGTATAAGGCGGGGATTGAACCCAGGACATGGTGTACACAAAGCCGTCACCCTACTGACTGAGTAGGGTGAGAGCTTTGAAAGCATCATGTTGTGGGTTCAATCCCCGCCTTATACCAAATGAAAACTACTTTAAGTTGTTGGAAGGATCTCACTGTGGAGTGAATATTAATGAGCCGGCAGCCGAAAGTGAGTGTGAAAGTGAGTATTCCAAGTAAGGGGGCCTGAAAACTGGAAGACTCCTTGGAAACCTAGGTGAGTTGACATATCTGGCAAAATAGCAGTGTGGATCAGGGGACTGAGCTTGGTGATCCAGCAATAATGCAGAGTAAGACCAGTGATGCAGCAGAGCTGAGGCTACTGTAGTGTAGCAGAGGGTCACACAAGAAATAGGAATGCAACCTGTATACCTAGAACACAACCTGTATAGTTAGTTGGCTTCCTGTAACCTGAGCTGTGGTTAAATAATCTCAGTGGGTGACATCTTTAGTGAGTGCTGGGCTGCTGCAGCATCTGATGCTAAGAGAGCAGAGAAGTGACCAGAGGAGGGCAAGGCAGGACATAGTGCTGGATCTGGGACAGGTGAGTACTACAATCCTTCTCCATTGGAGTCTATTTTCTTGTAAGTTCTTTCAGACATCATCTACTGCACCTTATGGATAATTATTGAGTTAAGAGTTTAAGGCCTTATTCACACAACAATGAAAAACTGCTGTGTGTCGTTTGTTGTTTTAAGGGCCATATGCCGCAACCCAGTCGGATGCGACCGGAGGATGGGAGTAGTAGTGGCGGATGCTGTGCCACCTAGCAGGCCGAGCACGCTCACTACCGCTTCAGTCCCACTCCTAGGCCGGACAAAGTCGAGGGGGGTCCTGCAGCACTACCGGATGGTGGTGGTAGCAGTTCTTTCCCCCAGGGCGCTTCCATTTGGAGAGGGGACCTCTTCTCTCTGAGCCGGTGAGGTGTTGTTTGGAAGGGCCCTGATGGTGAAGCAGGCACGACTCAGGAGTCAGCGGTGCAGGTAAACCAAACAGCCTTTTATTCGGCAACAGGAACAGAAAGGCAACAGCAGCTTTCAAATGGGGGTAGTAGTCCTACAGTGTCCAACCCCCAGCCTTGGTTCTAAGAGGGTGCCCAAAGATGATACAGGCTCCACAGGGTGGCTTCCCTCTACTCTTCCTCTCTGCCTCTCCCAGCCAGGTACACTGGGGATGGAGTCACAGGGAGCCCTGACAGGGATCTGGTTACCTGTATGCTAGGCCCGAATGCGTCTCTCCTGTCAGGGTCCTCTCCTGCTCCTCCTGGCACGGCACCAAATGAGTCCAGCAGCTTGGATAGCTTTACTCCCTTGCTCTGACCAACCGGCATGCCCCATGTCACCACTGAGGCCCGATGACAGGCCTTAGCGATGACCCCAGAGGATGCTCAGGAGAGGTGAGGCAAAGTGAGTTACGCTAGGTTCACACCAGCGTTCGGATTTCCATTTTTCAGGTCTGCTTGGGGACCCGAAAAACAGAAACCCAATCCGCTTAAAAAGCGATTACCCGTAGAAACCCGCAGACCCCATAGACTATAATGTGGTCTGCTGGGTTTCCGCCCAAAAAATCCGGAGAGAAAAGTCCTGCTTGCCTGGGAATGTAATCCCCAAAGGGAAACCGAGCGCTAGTGTGAACCCAGCCTTAAAAAGATGCAAAAATGGATGATACTCTGCAACTAAAAAAGGAAAAACGGACACTTAATAGTTGCACAACTATCGTCAGAAACATTTGTGCTTTTCACTGTTGTTAGGTCCATTAAAAACGTAAATTGTCATTTGAAAAAGTCCTAAGAGAATACATTCTAAAAAGATGGGGGGTCGGCCTTCACAAACCTTTCCTCTGCTGGGTCAAAAGAATCACATATTAATATTTGAGGAACAAAAGAAGTCTAGAAGGAAAGACGTAAAGCTGCTGTGAAGTCACTGGAGACTGCCCTTTCTGTGTTTGCAAACCGTTCCACATCGCCTTCGCTCAGATTGTTCACTAATCCTATTATGCCATTGTAATTGCCAGACTTTGGAGTATTTTTTTTTTTATTTAGTTTACAAAAATACCATTACATGAGAAATATTCTATGCATTGTAAGGGACCAAAAGCAACCCTCTGGATACAGGACCATAATAAGGTCAAATGAATTTATTGCAGGCCAACACTATTAGTCACCTCAGATCTCCATAGGGCCCCTGCACATGACTATAGGACCTCTATGTGTAGTGTTGTATGAATACCACTACATCTGCAGTACCGTCACTATTCACATTAGGCTGTGTTGTGCATTGTTAAAACGACTTTCCGACAATGGAGGCTGAAACACCTTAAAACAGATAACTGTTCTATATGAGGGAAGAACCACACTGTAATAGGAAATTTGCCCATCGGCAAGCACATTTTCACAGATTCGCTCATATCTGCTTTCTACCCCCTGTGTAGAAAAGATTTACATACTTCACTTCTTCCAGCATATATTCCACTGGGCAGAGGCTCTTCATTATCTCAGGAAGGAAGAAACGATTTCTGCATAAAGTTTAGGTTCACTTTAAAAAGAAAAGCTCAAAATACATTTTATTTTATACATGAATTTGGATTGTGCCCTGCAGGGCCATCTATTGGCCGCATCAAATAGGGTTGCTTGCTTAGAAGTCTTTCTTTGTAGTCTGAATTCACCTTCACAGTTGTTAGAAGACTGTTCGGAGCAGTTATACAGCAAGCCTTACTACAAAATTGTAAGTGGGCGGTCCAGACGACGCCGGCCCCCATGTATCAGGTTATTGTTATGGAACATTTTTAGGTCGACTTACATGAAGACCTGGAGGAAACTCTGAAGGACACAAAGTTCAATTGGAGTAAAAATAATTAAATAAGGTTACACATAAAAGAGGTCATAGCTGTTTGCTATAATGTGTTGATGACTACAAAGAGTTCAGAGGGCTCTGAATACAAAGCAGTGAAGGTGTGGTTTTTTGTCCCTCTGTTCTGAATGGAACAGTAGTCACGTGGTGGTTGGGCAGCATATGTACTGCTCCACTAATTTCAATGGGAGTGCCAGAAAAAGCATTCATAGAGTACAGTACTCGGTTATCTCCAGTGTTCCCATTAAAATAAATTCAGAACAATGCTCCATTAAGAACAGGGCAAAAAAATCCCATTTCCTGATTGGTGTGAGCCTGAGTGGTTGGACACCCACGGGTCTGCAAGCTATCCCCTATCCTGTGGAAAGTAGATAACTTAATAAGATGAGAAACCCCTTAAGACTCAGGACACACACTGCAGAAAAGCTGCATTATTTGCTGCTGATTTTGCTGCTGTTTTTTGAGTCAAAGCCAAGACTGGATTTAGCAGAAGGGAAAAGTATAAGTTCTTTTTTATTCCTTTCTGCATTGTGTGGTCTCAGCCTTAAAGGGCTTGTCCAGAGACGTCTATATAACTAACTTTGGCCAGTAGTTTCTTCATTGAGGACCTGGGGGTTCTGAGCTAGTTCCAACAACGCCCATTAACCCCCATTCCCTGGGTTGTTCTGCCTCCTCCCTCCTCTCCCATTTTTACAGGTATTGGGGGGATGGCAGACCGTAATTATTATTGTTTATTTATATAGCACCATTAATTCCATGTTGCTGTACATTATTATATTAATTCCATGGTGCTTTACATATGAGGGTTTACATACGGTACACAAGATATACAAAACAGATAATACTAACAGTGACCAACTGGCACAGTGGGATAGAGGGCCCTGCCCGCAAGGGCTTACAATCTATGAGGGAAGAGGGATAGAGACAGAAGGTGGGGGTAGAGGCTGCACAGATGGTGGTGTGGTGACAGTAGTGTTATTGGAGGTTGTAGGCCTTCCTGAATAGGTGAGTCTTCAGGGCCTTTTTGAAGCTTGTGATTGTGGGGGTCAGTCTTATGATAATGAAAGCCTCCATAACACAGGTAAATACCTGTGAAAATTAAGTGACTTGTGGGGCAGGAATTGTTCTGATCATGTGACCTTGGGTTGGAACCAACCTGGAACCCCCAGGTCCTGCATGAATAAACCATTGGCCAAAGTAAGTTAAATAGAAGTCTCCAGACAACCTGTTTAAGTAGCAAAATCTGTGCGTCTTAGTGTTTCCCACTGCAACTTTGCAACAAAGGAACTTGAACAAAATGGTAATCTGTGTCCATTTTTCAATCCGTTTTTCCATCTTTATTCTTCTCTGTGCATGCGTTGAGGGATCTGTCAAAAACAACGGGTTATGGTATGCGTTGTCTAACCATTTGTGTCCGTTTTTTTGAGGAATCCCTTATTTTTTTTAGATGGATTCACAATGCTCGGACACCCTGCGCAGATGAGAACATAGCCTGAGAATGTATCATGCAAAAAAGTGCAAAAATAATAAACAGCATTGCACAATTCGCACGACAAGAATGACCATGTGGCCCTAATGGCTAGAAGCCAGAGTTTGACTTTAACATTTAAAATCCAATATTTCCAATGGCAAACTGTCTATATATTCCCTATTTTCTGAAGTATATCTTCTATAGCTGTAAAAAATACTATATGTATGTCAGTCACGCACAAGTAACTATATATCTGATTCCATGACACATAGTAATTGTTTAGAGAAGTGATCTCGCTCCTCACCTGGATGTTGGTTATTCTCGGAGGTTTATTTATTGCCGGCTCCCTTGCTGTTCTTGTCACCCTGCATTCTGTCAGATCCTGATAGATTTAATGAATTTGCTGTGTGACTGATTCCCAGAGGGAGTGCGCGGTGTACTTCAGTATGATACACATCTTACAGACTGCGGGGACTATAGAAAACAAGCGTGAAGATGTTAATTTCTTTTCTTCTTTTACGTATTCCGACTTCTGACTCAGTATTTTTGTATGAATCATTATAAGTTTATTATCCATTATGACTGTACTTTATGGTAGAAAATAAAAATCCGGTTTCTGTGTACTGTAGATAGAAAGACTGCGGGCTTGAAAGGAAAAAAAAATCCAATCCAATCCATTAAGTGTGACCTTTCATTTTTTCTAGTACTTACCATTCAGGGCAAGTATAAAACATTCAGTATAAACATCTTTTTTCTGATATGAATAGAGAATCTTTAAATACAGATAAACCACATTTTGAAAGTTTCCAGTCTGTACATGAACTTGTAAAGCAGTTGTCAGGGCCTCCGCCTATTGTGACTCCTCATATAGGGTCAGGGTTATACAAACACTTCATGTTAGACTATGTTTTCACAATGGCAATAAAACAGTAAAAGGACACTCCTGGTAACAATGAAAAAATTCACAATAGGATGGTAAGAACACCGTAGAAATACATGTTACAAGTAAACACAAGATAATGTTCCCGATACTATTAGTCTATAGGGTTTTCTATGCATTTCTGAAATAAACAATATTGTAGAAATCCTCCAAAAAATGTAAATTTATTGCTGAACTCTTCCATTTTCAGCTGGTTAATGGCTAAGGAAGCAATCTACTGGAGACAGAGCAGAAGGGAGAGGATCCTGCTGCAGTCTGATGTCTTATAGTTAGGTATGGGACAGTGAGGAGGAGGGAGGATACTTAATGCAGACTCACTCCTATTACTTGAATAGGAGCTGACTGCTTCTGCTCTCCATCCACTGCAGCAACTTCCAGTGCCTGGAGGGAGGCTACCACAACAGCTGATCTTTGCAGGGTCTGGGTGTCCTACACTATGTTTTATAGATAGGTTCCTAGGAGCCCTGACAGTGTTATACACTGTGATTTATAGATAGGATCCTAGGAGCCCTGACAGTGTGATACACTATGTTTTATAGATAAGTTCCTAGGAGCCCTGACAGTGTCCTACACTATGTTTTATAGATAGGTTCCTACAGTCCCTGACAAAAGTTCTGTCGCTTATCCATGTTGTGGAATCAAAAGCTTATAACCTGACTTTAAATTCATCCATTGGTTTTAGAAATGACTCATATGAAAGCTGAAAGCCTCCCAAATGATTTTTTGGTTAAGAAAATAAATTGGCTTCACTGCTGAAATATTCATCATTTAATGAACACAGAAAGGTCAGATTTTGGCAAGACAAAAGTTTTGTCGCCTTGTCATGTAATACACCCAATCCTAGTTTAAAGCCTCACCTGTGCTCACTAATTGATCAGTTAATTAGTGGGTGTGTATAAAAAGAACTCCAGCACCCCAGACCTTCACTTGAACTGCAACTTCACCTCTGACAACATGCCAAAAATCAACCCTGCGACCAAAGCCTTGATTATCAAGAGGCTGAAGACCAGATCCACTGCAGAGGTGGCTGGCACCTTTAATGTGTCTCTGCGTCAAGTACAAAGAATTAAAAAAAGATTTGAACAGACTGATGTTTTTGACAAGCCCAGGTCCGGCAGACCCCGCAAGACAACGGCTCAGGAGGAACGTTTGTTGGTTAGAAAATCAAAAGCCAGCCCCTCTTCCACTGCAGCAGAGCTCCTACAGGCCTGGTCACCGCAAGTCCCTGTGTCAACTAGAACAGTTTGTAGGATTCTGTCTCGAAATGGCCTCCATGGTCGAATCAGTGCCCAGAAGCCAGCACTAAACAAAAGGCAATTAAAAAAATGTGTGGCATTTGCCAAGGCCCACAGCCTGCTAAACGGATGGACGCTGGAAAAGTGGCAGAAGGTGGATTTCTCAGATGAATCTTCAGTTGAATTACACCACAGCCGCCGCAAATACTGCAGGAGACCTACTGGAGCCCGTATGGATCCAAGATACACCCAGAAAACAGTTAAGTTTGGTGGTGGAAAGATCATGGTCTGGGGTTACATTCAGTATAGGGGTGTGCAAAACATTTGCAAGGTGGAAGGCAATATCAATAGCCTAAAATATCAAGAAGTATTAGCTTCCTCTTACATTCCCAATCATAAAAGGGGTCAAATTTTGCAGCAGGATGGTGCTCCATCTCATACATCCATCTCTACATTAAAGTTCCTCAAGGCAAAGAAGATCAAGGTGCTCCAGGACTGGCCAGCCCAGTCACCAGACATGAACATCATTGAGCATGTTTGGGGTAGGATGAAAGAGGAAGCTTGGCAGACAAAACCAAAGAATCTTAATGAACTCTGGGAGGCATGTAAGACTGCATTCTGTGCTATTCCTTATGACTTCATCAATAAATTGTATGAATCATTGTTGAAACGCATGGATGCAGTCCTTCAAGCTCATGGAAGTCACACAAAATATTAAATATGGCTCTAATAGCACCACAACTTCATTCACCAATGTTATGAAACATATCTTTGTTTTTGAACAGAATTATTGGTTTGATTTTCACATTACTTTATGTGTGCGACAAAACTTTTGTCTTGCCAAAATCTGACCTTTCTGTGTTCATTAAATGATGAATATTTCAGCAGTGAAGCCAATTTATTTTCTTAACCAAAAAATCATTTGGGAGGCTTTCAGCTTTCATATGAGTCATTTCTAAAACCAATGAATGAATTTAAAGTCAGGTTATAAGCTTTTGATTCCACAACATGGATAAGCGACAGAACTTTTGTCAGGGACTGTAGGAGTACTGACAGTGTTATACACTATGTTTTATATATAGGTTCCTAGGAGCCCTGACAGTGTTCTACACTATGTTTTATAGATAGGTTCCTAGGAAACCTGACAGTGTTCTACACTATGTTTTATAGATAGGTTCCTAGGAGCCCTGACAGTGTTATACACTATGTTTTATAGATAGATTACTAGGAGCCCTGACAGTATTCTACACTATGTTATATAGATAGGTTCCTAGGAGCCCTGACAGTGTTCTACACTATGTTTTATACATAGGTTCCTAGGAGCCCTGGTAGTATTCTACACTATGTTTATAGATAGGTTCCTAGGAGCCCTGACAGTGTTCTACACTATGCTTTATAGATAGGTTCCTAGGAGCCCTGACAGTGTTATACATTATGTTTTATAGATAGGTTCCTAGGTGCCCTGACAGTGTTCTACACTATGTTTTATAGATAGGTTCCTAGGAGCCCTGACAGTATTCTACACTATGATTTATAGATAGGTTCCTAGGAGTCCTGAGAGTATTCTACACTATGTTTTATAGATAGGTTCCCAGGAGTCCTGACAGTGTTCTACACTATGTTTTATAGATAGGTTCCTAGGAGCCCTGACAGTTTTCTACTCTATGTTTTATAGATAGGTTCCCAGGAGTCCTGACAGTGTTCTACACTATGTTTTAAGCCAATTTAAGGTGTGGTTTATACCAAACTTGTTTGACCCAAAACAAATCCTGTGAGGTTCGTCCATCTCTAGTATTGCATATCCATTGGGGTATAAACACAGAGTTTTACAGTCCGAATCCCTAGCAAATCCCATCCACACATTGCAGAAAAATACACACAGCGGAATTGCTGTGATTTCCAAAACCTTTGCATTTTTGGAAATTGCAGCATGTCAATTATACCTATGGAAATGCCGGAAGCAGAAAGACCACAGAGGAAAACTCTGCAAACTTTCTGTGAAAAACACTGCAAAAAAAAAAAGCCAATCTGTTTCTGCTGCAGTCTTTTCCGCAGCGTTTTTTGACTGTTGCTCTCTACGTGAGTCCTTAGCCTAAGCCCTTTTTCCAGTACATGATACTGGAATTGCCTTAGCTCTGCTTGAACCTCTTTTGCTTTTTTTCCACTGTGAAAAAATACCAAAACATACTCGGTTCTAGAAGATCACGTCACCCTGCTCATGTTTATTTATATGTTGATTGTAATGTGGGACGAAGTAGGATCAAAGAAAAGATTTAATCTACATTCACATGACTGAGTTTCACCCTTGAAACTTGGTCCTTGTGTTCTTGTGTGAGCCGGATTTACCGGCCTGAACATTATGCCGGGAGAGGGACTCCTAGAATTATAGTTATCTGAGCTGCGGGGAGTCCATGCCTCCCACGGAAATGTTGTGACTTTATTGCAGATTTCACTCTTTGCATGGCAGACTTAAAATTCACTCCACAGGTCAATTCTCTCACAGATTTTCAATATGACCATTCCAAAAACCTGAAGTATTTGTGGATGAGATTTAGGATAAAGTCATAATAATAGTAATAATAACTTTATTTATATAGCGCCAACATATTCTGCAGCACTTTACAAATCCGAGGACACATGAACAGACAATATGAGACATTACAATATGACAAAGAAATAAACATATCAAACAATAGGAGTGAGGGCCCTGCTCACAAGAGCTTACATTCTCTTTCCTGGTACTATAATACACTTCAGATTTTCTGCACACAGTTCCACAGTGGAAAATCTGGACCATATCTACAATCTGTGAACATACCCTATGAGAGCAAATTTTGTGTTTTGTGATATTTTTTCTGAAAATGATACAAACAATTCTATGTAAAAATTTGGGCATACTGGTTATGGTCGGCATAGATGAAATATGGAAATGATATCTTTCTGCAAATATTAGCGTACAAGTTCTTCTATTATGCTCAGTTTTGTAGCTTGAAAAATATTCCAGATCTGCCATGTGCAAATATTTGCTTACCCTTTGCGACAATTACTTTTAATTGAAATGTTTCAGTGAACGGCCTCTTTTATTCTTGGTGTGGGAATCTGCGTATACATCAGAAATATCTATTTTGCATGAACTGCATGTTTTACATTCTCCCACAGATTTTCAATATGGCCATTCCAAAAAGCTGTTCTTGTATTTTTTGAAGTAGATCATAGTCGATTTCATGATATTGTCTGTGTGTAATATAAACTCTCTTTACAGCGTCGGCTTTCTTCTGATCTTGGAATATTTCATATACAAATAATTACAGTATGTTTCCTATCAGTTCAATCCAATGATCCAAGCCAAAGCATAATAGTTCTAGTTTAAGCCCTACCTCCTTCCCCGCAACAACATTTTATCTCAGCTAGATTTATATTAGGAAATGTTCATGAAGAATAGACCATATCTCCATGGTAACAGACTACAGACAAATTCTCTGTAGTCTGATCCCTCAGTCATACTGCCTTCCATCTTCCCACTCCTTGTTGTCTTATATTAGGATTAAGGCTAAGGCCCCATGTAGCATCCCGCAGCAAAAAAGAGCTGCAAGAAAAACCGTGGCAGCCACACATCATGGTTTTTCCCGCAGCACTTTCTACTTCAATTATACCTATAGGGAAAGCACCGGCGTTTCTGTAGGTATAACTGACATGCTGCAATTTCCAAAACTACAATGGTTTTGGAAATCACAGTGTTTCCCCTGCGCATATTTTTCCGCAGTACTATACAGTGACTGTAAAACTTGGCGTTTTTTTTCTGCAACGTTTTCACCACAGTCAAAGCGTGGTGTTTATGCGATGTGGGGCTTTGGCATAAAGTAGGAGACAAATAAAGAGTATAACTGCAGGATCAGACTACACCTTATTTTTCATCTCTTACCTTGGAGTTTTTTATTTTAGAAGAATTGGGACAGCAGGATTGCAGGTTTACATAGCGTTTAATCACTAATATACCCTTTTTAGCATGTGTTCACACACAGGAATTTGATGCTGAATTTGAGGAAAAAATCCACGGCAAAATTCGCCTCAAATTCCACCTAAAATCTGCCTTGGCCCTGCCCAATAAAGGCAAAATAGGCAAAATACAGTGACATTTTTATCCAAATTCAGCATCAAAATCCGTGTCAGTTTTTGTCAAGCAGGAAAAATCTGCTTTAGGCTAAGGCCCTACATAGCGAGCCGCAGCAGAAAAGTGCTACGGGAAGAACCGTGGAGGAAACGCATCGCGTTTTTTTGCAGTGCTTTTCACAGAAATTCCACGGAGTTTTCCTCTGCAAACTTTCTGTTACAATTATACCTATAGGGAAAAAGGCAGCATTTCCTTAGATATATTTAAAATGCTGCGTTTTACAAAAACGCAACGTTTTTGAAATCGCAGCATTTCCGCTGCGGATATTTTTCTACCATGTGTGGATGGGATTATCCAAATCCCATTCACTTTTCAGTTACTGTAAAAATCAGCAAATTCGATGCATTTACACTACGTAGAGCCCCCAACCTCGGATTTCTGAAGCAGAAATTTTCTGCTTGACAGATTCACTGTCAAATTCCTAAGTGTGAACACCCCCTTAGGGTAAATCTTGAAGCGTGTATACATGTTTGCAACCAATTTTTTTTATTTATTTGCTTTAAATATAATAACTCGTTGTCTAAATTAAAATGATTCATTTTTATCTTCATCTTCCAAGCAGACCTACAGATGTGTCCAACTTTAAATTAGCTCAGATTTGACTAAGAACTCAGAATTCTCATAAAACCAATTCCATACAATATTATGGCATGCTAGCAATTTTCTTGAAAGACTGTTTGTGTCAAATGTACTGAATGCATGTTAGCAAGAATATATGGGATATGGAAGGGATTCCAATCAGACTGCATAGGGTTTGTTTGTAGTCTGTAACCATGGAGACACTGCTGTAAAAACAAAAGAGTGTATATTTTTAACCAAGGCTATTCATAGAAACATTTGACTTTGAGTCATACGTTTGTAACAGTGCCAGGTATCTTCCATTACACCAACCTACCTACATAGAGGTCAGGACAGCCAGCTTCCCTCTACGCCAGTTCTTCTAGAAGCACTCGTAGGTCATAGTTTCACTGAACACTTTACTGGAGGTAATTTTTGGTTACAGCAGAACTTCAAAGCAGTTTCTCAGCAGCCTCACAAAACACAGGTAATGGGCTTCCTGAAATTTGACACTGAATTTGTCAAGCAGAAAATTTTCACTTCAGGAATTTGAAGCAGATTTTTCTGCTTGACAAAACCGATGCAGATTTTAACGCTGAATTTGAAGCTGATTTTGACACTGAATTTGAAGTGGAATATGGAGAAGAGTACCACTGTACTTTACCTATTTTGCCTTTACTGGGCAAAATTTAGCAAGCAAATTCTGCACCCAATTCCACATCGGTGTTTGTCAAGAGGTGTATTTTGGATCTCCCACTCATTTCAATGAGAGTTCTCGGGCAGAATATGCCTGAAAAACAAGCAGGACACTTATTTTTTCCGCTAACTGATAATATTAATTCCACCTCAAATTCAGCATCAAATTCCTACGTGTGAACACCCCCTAACCTAGAGTTGCTAATTATGCAGAAATACAGCAGTGTTCCTGTTCACATAGGGAATCTGCTATGCTTATATGGAAGCTGTTACTCAAGGCTATCACCCACTCATCTGGCTTGCTGGGAAAAAGCCCAGCTGCCATTCTGGAATTGCATAGGTGCTGCACTGGTTGCACGAAATTCTCAGATTTTACCTTACAAAGACAATGCACACAGTACAGCCAATAGACGCAACAGAGTTTCACCTGCAAGAGAATTATCACCCCATCTCTTATCTAAAAAGTACCAGAAACAAGAAGTGGTGCAATAAGTGAGCAGCGACAGTTAAAGTGACTGTAGCATACAAATGTACAACTCACTCTTGAGTCATTGAGAATAGCATCAGTGAATCATACAATACACAGAAAGTACTTTATTGTTACAAAACACGGAAATACTTATGGCACAAAAACATGTAAATAATGGTACGTGGCCTACCTAGAATGGGGTCGTCTTGTGAGTGCTATATTTAAAGGGAGCCTGTCACCAGAACCCAGCATATCACCCCAGCCCTGCAGATAGATAGGTTAGGATCACCAGAACCCAGAATATCACCCCAGCCCTGCAGATAGATAGGTTAGTGTCACCAGACCCCAGCATATCACCCCAGCCCTGCAGATAGATAGGTTAGTGTCACCAGAACCCAGCATATCACCCCAGCCCTGCAGATAGATAGGTTAGGATCACCAGAACCCAGAATATCACCCCAGCCCTGCAGATAGATAGGTAGGGGACCCGGCACCACACACCCCCCCCCCCCCCCCCCCCCCCCCCCCCCAGATAGATAGGTTAGGGTCACCAGAACCCAGCATATCACCCCAGCCCTGCAGATAGATAGGTTAGGGTCACCAGAACCCAGCATATCTCCCCAGCCCTGCAGATAGATAGGTTATGGTCACCAGAACCCAGAATATCAACCCAGCCCAACAGATAGATAGGGTCACCTTGTGAATTGCTTCCTCCATTGCCAATATAGCATTGTTTTGTCAACATGCAAATGAGCTCTTTGGAGCAATGAGGGCATTGTCATTGCTCCAAAGAGGTAAGCTGCATTGCTGTTGTTGCTCCATGGAGTTAATTTACATATTGACAAAAACAGCGATATCTCAGCAATGGAGGCAGCGATTCACAAGGGGGAAAACACCGTTTGATTCAGGTGACCCTAACTTATCTATCTGCAGGGCTGGGTTGATATGCTGGGTTTTGGTGACACTAATCTATCTATCTGCAGGGCTGGTATAATATGCTGGGTTCTGGTGACACTAACCTATCTATCTGCAGGCCTGGGGTGATATCCTGGGTTCTGGTGACACTAACCTATCTAATCTGCAGGGCTGGGTTGATATGCTGGGGTCTGGTGACCCTAACCTATCTATCTGCAGGGCTGGGTTGATATGCTGGGGTCTGGTGACCCTAACCTATCTATCTGCAGGGCTGGGTTGATATTCTGGGTTCTGGTGACACTAACCTATCTATCTGCAGGCCTGGGGTGATATGCTGGTTCTGGTGACACTAACCTATCTAATCTGCAACGCTGGGGTGATATGCTAGTTCTGGTGACACTAACCTATATATCTGCAGGGCTGGGTTTATAAGCTGGGTCTGGTGACTATAACCTATCTATCTGCAGGGCTGGGATGATATGCTGAGTTCTGGTGACACTAATCTATGTAATCTGCTAAACTGGGTTGATATGCTGGTTCTGGTGACACTAACCTATCTATCTGCAGGGCTAGGTTGATATGCTGGGGTCTGGTGACCCTAACCTATCTATCTGCAGTGCTGGGGTTATATGCTGGGTTCTGGTGATCCTAACCTATCTATCTTCACGGATGGGGTTATATGCTGGGCTCTGGTCACAGACTCCCTTTAAGGCTATAACTTTTGGAAAGGTTGGTTTCTACCACCTTACATGTTTCTGATTTTTTTTTTTTAAATCTGTCCCAGTGTTCCGCTAAAAACTGCTACTATATGCAGTAACTGAGCCTCAATGCTTTGGGTTAATAGAGTGGATACTGCTACTTCTATTGTCATCTGGTCTTTGTGATATACTCTTCTTATTCCAGTGATATAGACAATAAAATTTAATATAATTTTACCAATGGAAATCACAGAAACAAATATTTCTATTATTTAAAGCATTCCAATAAAATGGCAAGTAATATTTTAGAACAAGTCACGGACATAGGCTACAATTTGCAATGCAGAGAGCTGCCATATTGTATATGCTGAATAGTCTCATTTCACAGTGGGCGTTTTTATGGTGTATCTGCTGGCTGCTTTTTCTCATTGCTGCATACTTCATATGCTATGAATCTAATATTACAAGATTGAATGTGAACGGAAATTGTCATTTTTCTAACCGTTTAAAACTAAAATCTAAATTCCTAAAGCTTGTCATGAAGCAGGCTGTCAACAAAAATATGCGCAGCGGAAATGCTGTGAACCGATGTGGTTTTGGAAATTGCAGTATGTCAATTATACATACGGAAACCCTGGCGGTCTCCCTATAGGTATAATTGAAGTGCTGTGGGAAAAACCGTGATGAGTTTCCGCTGCGTTTTTTCCCGCAGCGCTTTTTCGCTGCAGCCCGCTACATGGGGCCTTAGCCTAAAGGGGTTTTCTATCCACAGGACAGGTCATCAGTATGTGATTTGTCAGCGTCCCAAACACAGACCCCGCACAGATTTTCTTTTCTAGCAGCCTCTGGATGCCGGAAGCTGCTAGTGGATAGACATCATGTGCAGTAGCACTCCTCTACAATAGGAGCGGCACTGTACCCCGACAGATCACATACTAATCACCTATCATGTGCATCCTTCATCAGTATCAAAATTCGATTTGGGGCTAGGCAACCCCTTTAAGCTGGCCATATACATCAGATAAAAGATGGGTGATCGTGCTGATTTCAGTGAGACCAGCTGGTCACCGAATGTGTATGCAGCATATTGTACGTTGTACTAGATGCCTTCTCTGGCTGGACCTAATAGACAACAACACATGGTAGCCTGAAGGCCTTTGTTAGGAATCCCATTTGCCATGGCAACCCCTCTGCACCCTGTGATGGTAAGAGAAGTGGCCCCACAATTTAACTACTTAGATGCTGTGAATAATATTGATTCTGGCATCTAAGGAATGAAACTGCTGGAATCGGAGTTATCGCTAACCCTGGCAGTGAGTGCTGGGCCTAACTATATAATACAGCCGCAACCAAGCAATGCAGCAGATATGGCTTCTTTGTCTGCTACATCTCAGTGCTATACTACTACAGTTCAGCACGTTAACTATACACTGTAAGACTACATGTACACGAACGTGTGTATGTGCCGGGTCATAAACAGCATGGATGGCACAGGAATGATATTTGTATGCTGCCTGTGCCTGCACTGACCCATCGACTTCAGTCAGTGAGCCAGGACGGCAAACCAGACACCTATAGGACATGTCCTACATTTTAACCTCTGATTCACAGCATCATACACAGACCCATGATAATACACGGGATGTGTATGGGGCAGGCGGGGTTTGGCAATATACATCCAAGAATTTTCCTGGTGGGCTGACTGGCTGGATCCTGAATATGGGCCACTCAGTTGCCAAGCCACCCGCCATGAAGTTCTTGGGGCTCATCACAAACGAAATACTGTTATACTCTGTGGACTCCTCAGACTCCAGAGTATAATAAGTGGAGGCCCAGGGGAAGTGTAAAAAATAACAAACACCTCCAGCAATCACCTGGCATCCTCTTCAGGCCTCTTACAGCCGTCACTGAAGACCAATCATTACATGGAGAATGCCGACCTAGGCCGGGGACCCACGAGGCTTAAACGGACGTTTTATAGTTACTGTATAGTGGATGGGGTTCTAGCGAATCCCATCCAACACAGTGGTAAAATACGCGCAGCGGACACGCTGTGACTTCCAAAACCGTTGCGGTTATGGAAATCGCAGCATGTCAATTATACCTACAGAAATGTCAGCAGTTTCCCTATAGCTATAATTGAAGCTGAAAATCTGCAGAGGATACCTCTGTGAACTTTCTTAGGCGTTGCGGTGGCGGTTTTTCCTGCAGCGCTTTTTTGTGGCAGCTCCCTATATACCCATTATGGTGCCATATAAAATAATGGGTCAGTGTGCTAGCCATGAAAAACCCACTTAACCCACTGACAAAGCACACGTTGTACGTTGCTCCATTAAGGACCTGCATACTATCTGTTCTCCAATACTATATTACATAGGTCAGCTGTCAGTATATTGTAGTAAGATCCAGCCATATCCTAGAAGGAGTCCTAGACTGAATTCTATATTCATTAACCAACTATAATGAACTGTGGGCCTTTAAATAAATCCCATTCGCTCTCAGTCAACACTGAATAAAGCCGCCGCGGTCTAGCGAATCCATTATTCTAATAACCCAGAGCAATTAAGAGTAATTGATTTGTTAAAAGCCAGTTAGCATGTGCTGCAAAATTATGGGGGATTATGCCCTGCAGTTTATAAGTATTTAAAGGCCCGGTGTACACTGAGGAGCGGTGACCGTATTTGTTGTAGCGGCCATAAAATAGCATTCCTGCCGTCATCTGTTTTACAAACCAAATAATTCTCAATCAACACATTTGTTGCTGTGCCTATTTTTTAAGCTTTTTTCTTTTGTAAGGTTTCATTATGTGCATGGTGTGTTCGCGGGAAATGATACACTGTATTTCATATATACGGTATTTCCCATGCACCAATTTGTGTGCATTAATATTAGAATGGTTGTCAAGTCAGCCATTTATAGCGCTCCATCTATAGATGGATGACATGCTATCACTTAGCAAATCACAGACCTACTGAGTGCACATAGGGCCTAGGGGTAAAATAATGACATTTTATGCCATTTCTATAGAAGCCGAGTAATAAAGTATGCCCCATTTTTCCCAGAGTATAATATAAAGCCTTGTGGTGTGATGGTTAACCACTTTTTTCCTGGATTAGTTAAGAAGCTCTTTTAAAGGAGCAGGTTGAGTATTATGTAAGTCTACGACAACCACTAGTATGTCCACGCAAGCTGCAATAAATTTAAGACAGATACAGAAAAGTTGTCAGGGCCATTTTCTAGCATCCAGGGTGGGCTCATAGATTGAACTCAATGGAGGAAATTTATCATACCTTGTACACCAGTTTTCTGGAATACAAACGTGATTTAGAGCAAAAAATTGTGCAAAATTTATAACCTCCTGTCATGGTGACAGGCTGCCTTTAAGCACCATTGTCCCCCTAAATGCACCCAAAATTATGCATTGTATTGATTTCTTAATACAGTGGGGAAAAAAAGAATTTATTTGCAAATTATGGTGGAAAATAATTATTTGGTCACCTACAAACAAGCAAGATTTCTGGCTCTCACAGACCTGTAACTTCTTCTTTAAGAGGCTCCTCTGTCCTCCACTCATTACCTGTAGTAATGGCTCCTGTTTGACATTGTTATCAGTATAAAAGACCCCTGTCCACAACCTCAAACAGTCACACTCCAAACTCCACTATGGTGAAGACCAAAGAGCTGTGGAAGGACACCAGAAACAAAATTGTAGACCTGCACCAGGCTGGGAAGACTGAATCTGCAATAGGCAAGCAGTTTGGTGTGAAGAAATCAACTGTGGGAGCAATAATTAGAAAATGGAAGACATACAAGACCACTGATAATCTCCCTCCATCAGGGGCTCCACGCAAGATCTCACCCCGTGGGGTCAAAATGATCACAAGAACGGTGAGCAAAAATCCCAGAACCACACTGGGGGACCTAGTGAATGACCTGCAGAAAGCTGGGACTAATATAACAAAGGCTACCGTCAGTAACACACTACGCCGCCAGGGACTCAGATCCTGCAGTGCCAGACGTGTTCCCCTGCTTAAGCCAGTACATATCTGGGCCCGTCTGAAGTTTGCTAGAGAGCATTTGGATGTTCCAGAAGAGTACTGGGAGAATGTCATATGGTCAGATGAAACCAAAGTAGAACTGTTTGGTAGAAACACAACTCGTCGTGTTTGGAGGAGAGTGAATGCTGAGTTGCATCCAAAGAACACCATACCTACTGTGAAGCATGGGGGTGGCAACATCATGCTTTAGGGCTGTTTCTCTGCAAAGGGACCAGGACGACTGATCCGTGTACATGAAAGAATGAATGGGGCCATGTATCGTGAGATTTTGAGTGCAAACCTCCTTCTATCAGCAAGGACATTGAAGATGAAACATGGCTGGGTCTTTCAGCATGACAATGATCCCAAGCACACCGCCAGGGCAATGAAGGAGCGGCTTCGTAAGAAGCATTTCAAGGTCCTGGAGTGGCCTAGCCAGTCTCCAGATCTCAACCCCATAGAAAACCTTTGGAGGGAGTTGAAAGTCCGTGTTGCCCAGCGACAGCCCCAAAACATCACTGCTCTAGAGGAGATCTGCATGGAGGAATGGGCCAACATACCAGCAACAGTGTGTGCCAACCTTGTGAAGACTTACACAAAACGTTTGACCTCTGTCATTGCCAACAAAGGATATATAACAAAGTATTGAGATGAACTTTGTTATTGACCAAATACTTATTTTCCACCACAATTTGCAAATAAATTCTTTAAAAATCAGACAATGTGATTTTCTGGATTTGTTTTCTCATTTTGTCTCTCACAGTTGAGGTCTACCTATGATGACAATTACAGGCCGGCCTCATCTTTTTAAGTGGGAGAACTTGCACAATTGGTGGCTGACTAAATATTTTTTTCCCCACTGTACATCCATATATCAGTTGAACCAATACAGAGCGCCAAGTTCCCTGCACTAAAGAATAAAATTCTAGTTGCATGTAACTTCCACTAGAAGGCGCATAGAAGCTAAATGTATATGATTTATGACACAGGTGTCAAACACAAGGCCCACGGGCCGAATCCGGCCCGCTGCCTTCTGTTATCCGGCCCGGCACTTATCTGGCCCGCAGCATTTTTTATTGTCTATGTAATGTAAACCAGCCCAGGACAGGCCGCTTAAAAAAAAAAAACAAAGCTGCGCGATACCTGTCCTGGGCTGGTTTACGAGACCTCTGCATGTCAGCGCAGGTGGCGATACAATGACATCATCGCGCCTCCTACGCTGACACGCAGATGTCGCGGACAAGAAGAGGAGGAGACGGCGGCGGCTGCATCAAGGCATCGCAGGTAGGTGAAATAAGTTTTTTTTATATATAAATAGGCTGTTACCTGCTGGAGTATCCCCGGCATGTAACGGCCTATTTACTTACCGATCCCCGCTGCTGGTCGTGGCCGCCCCCGCTTCCCCTTCTGCTATGGGACGCAGAAGCTGCCGTGTGCAGGAGCGGGGATGGTAAATGAGGCCGCGGCCGGCGAACCCCATCAAATACTACTATTATTATACTCCGGGGTCTTTTCAGACCCCGGAGTATAATAATCGGAGACCCAGGGGAGGTGATAAACATAAAAACCTGTGTTACTCACCTCTCCGGCGATCCGATGTTGCTCCCAGCAGGCTTCGGCCTTCTTTGGTGACGTCCCAGGCGTCACGTGAGCCAGACCGACGTCATTATCTCGCGACGCCAGTCTGTACGACATTGAAGAAGGCCGAACGCAGGGAGCGCACCGGGGCCCAGGTAAGTAACACTGGTTTTATGTTTGTCACCACCTGGGTCTCCGATCATTATACTCTGGGGTCTGAAAAGACCCCAGAGTATAATAATAGTTCATGGGTGGGGGGGGGTCACTATGGGGCATAATACCAATGCAGGGGCCACTAAGGAGCATAATACAGATTGCAGGGGCCACTATGGAGCATAATAACGTGTGCAGGGGCCACTATTGAGCATAATACCGTGTGCAGTGGCCACTATGGACTGTAATACCGTTTGCAGGGGCCACTATGGGGCATAATACCGTGTGCAGGGGCAACTATTAAGCATAATACCGTGTGCAGGGGCAACTATTGAGCATAATACCGTGTGCAGGGGCAACTATTGAGCATAATACCATGTGCAGGGGCAACTATGGAGCATAATACCGTGTGCAGGGGTCGCTGTGGGGCGTAATACCGTGTGCAGAGGCAACTATAGAGCATAACACCGTTTGCAGGGGTAAACAGTATTTATATAGTGCTTAATTTTTGATATATTCAGAAAAAGATGAGGATAGTATGTAACATGCCAATGTCTTAGGTTTTGACAATTCATTATGTTCTTCCTGGTTGACCTCAAAGGGCTGATTGTAACAGTAGTAATGCACAAATGTAACTACTCCTTAATAGCTTGCTTATCTGTTAAGGAGAAGTTACTTTTATACATGTGTAAAATAATCTTGGCCCTTCAAGGTACCCCGTGAGGCTGAAGTGGCCCCCGGAGAAAATGAGTTTGACACCCCTGATTTATGACAATGAGCTTTTATATACTCCCTGGTAGTCACTGCAGCCAGACAGAATTTCAACTTCTAGCTCTGTTTCTTAGCAGGAAATTTGGATTTCTATATCAGTAAAGGAGATTGCATCCTTATGTAGCAGGCCGCAGTGAAAAAGTGCTGCAGGAAAAACTGTGGCAGAAATGCAATGTGGTTTTTCCCGCAGCGCAGATTTCCTCTGGGGACTTTCTGCTTCCATTATACCTATAGGGAAACCGCCAGCATTTTTGTAGGTATAATTGGCATGCTGCAATTTCCAAAACCACAACGGTTTTGGAAATCGCAGAATTTCCGCTGCACATATTTTTCTGCAATGTGTGGATGGGATTTTTTCAGATTGGTGACCTATGCGTAGGATAGGTCTCTGTCAGGGGTTCCGGGTGACGGAAGCTGCTAGTGCTGGGTTAGCCAACCTTTGGCACTCCAGCTGTTGTAAAACTACAACTCCCAGCATGCATACTTGCTCTGCTTTTCTTGGAACTCCCATGGAAGTGAATGGAGCATGTTGGGAGTTGTAATTTCACAGCAGCTGGAGTGCTGAAGGTTGCTGACCCCTGTGCTAGTGGATGAGAAGTGTGTACAGTCTGCCCCCTATAGGAACGGCGCTGTCCACTGCATAGTGGTGGTTCTAGGGAATTGCAGCCCTACTCCTATTACTTGAATAGGAGTATTGCTGCACACATTGCCATCTACTAGCAGTTTCCGACACCAACACAAGTTGCTGCAACAGCTGATCTGTATGGGGTCCAGGGATACGAACAACAAATTTAATCAGTATAAAAAAATCATTTTAGAGGTGGAGAACCCCTTTCAACTATTCTAAGGTAATATTAATGAATTAATCAGCCCAGAATTCTGGACCTATCTACAAGACGGCGGCCACTATGTGTGCCATTACCCTAGTGTATGATGATGGTAGATTTAATTGTAATCTGGGCCCCTGCTGAATAAATGGATGCTATATCAACAAGGAAAAAGCTGAAAAATACAGAATATTAAAATAAGATCATATTAAAATCTGTAAACTGTCTATGTTAAAGATATACTTTCCATATTACTTTTCTTTAAGAAATCCCTGACCAAAGCATTCATTCCCATCTGAGAAGGCCAGCTTCATTAATAATTACTATAATTTCATATGTATTAAATAATCATTTCCAGCACCGGCGTAATTACGATAGCGCTACGGAGAGCATGCATAATGGGTGACCTTGGTGTGGGCAGGGAACAGACAGCCATGCACTTTGTGAGTCTCCTTGTACTGGGAACACAAGCGAGTCTCCAGCTTGCCATAGATTTCCTCATATCTGGTTTAAGAATCACATCAAGTGTCTCTGAAGAAGATGGGAATGAGCTGGACAGAAAATCCAATTACTGCCAGCTTTCAGGGGCTGTCTGTTAAGAAGCACCGTGAGGCCATAATGGTTTCAACATGACATTTTTATTTGACAAAGGTATCTCTTTCTAGCCGCTCACTATGTGATACCTCTCTTCTATACCATGTATTCAGGGTGGCATGGTGGCTCAGTGGTTAGAAATGCAGCCCTGGAATGCCAGGTTTGTATTGACAAAAGGCAGCTTCTCCATGGAATTTATGTCATCTCCCCATGTTTGGATTTTAGACAGTGACCCTGTGGGACACAGGAACCAATGTAAGTGCTGGCACTATATGAATGAATAATAGAAAAAACTATGGGGACTAGTTTTACTCCTGTAATATAGTGCAGCTACTGTGGCAAGAGACTTTGGAGACACTTGGCTGTGGGTTATAACTGTGTTTTTAAAGAAACACAGAAAAACTATGCAGCAAATAGAACAACTGTTTAACTCTGCTGTATCACTGCATCATCTGCGTTACACCTGTGGGGAGGGAATCTCCCTCTCCTCCCATACACAGTTGGGATTACCCCAGCAATTCTTTACAGATATTGTACATACTGTATATGGTAGAATGTTCCTTCCTCAAACATATTGACAGACTTTGCCAGTTCGTACAACATTGGCAGTACATGGCTAGTAGCTATACAGTCTCTGTATAGAGACACAATGCAACAATGTTAGGGATACACTCATAACTGACTCACTTTAGTCTCTTCTTAGTCTCTAGCACAACAACAACCACTCAGAACACAGTTTTGGAACTATAGGTTCTCCCCTGAGTTTCCATTTAGAAGCTGTGGTCTAACCTTCCTGCAGGATAAGATGGTGCCTTCTATGTCTGAGAGGGTACCCATTCTGTATCAACCACTGGCAGGTATTCTCTTCTCTGTTTGGTGTGGTTGTTGGCCTCTCCATTTGTAGTACTCTAGCTCTACCCTGCTATCTGCTCTCTAAGACCTTCTAGATCCAAGATTAACTCTGCAGCTCTAACCCTATCTCTTCCTCTACTGGCACTACCAACTACCAACAGGCTTCCTGGAGCTAGAAGATTGCTCCCCTAGTGCTCTGGGGAAGATTCTGATTTGCTACACTTTCTTGGCACATTAGTGATGCTCTAAGAATAGTAGTGTTAGTAATGAATCACAAACTCACTACGTTTAGCCTACACTTACTTTTTTTGTCCTAAAGAGACCACAAATCACGTCTGCTAAAGGGCCAATTGGTGAAAAGTGTGTCATATGCAAACAAGCTAACAAGAAAGTGCATCTTCCTCTAGTCCAACCACTGATAGACTGACAAAAGTTTTTTTTTTTTTTTTTTTTTTGACAGGTTCTTCAGCAGGCATTGTGTGTATTATACAATACTACAAGAATCTCATACATACTAAGGTGCTGCACACCTGCTATTTCTAAAGAAATAAGGGTAAGATTTCATACCATCACCCCTAAAGGTGTCCTGTGGTATCTGAATTAGAAGAGCATTGCCCAGAGCATCACCCTGCTAGCTTATTTCTTTGCATAGTGCATCCTGATGCCATTTATTCCCTGGGTAAGCAGTGTACACACATGGCTATCCATAAGATATAGAAGAAAGAACACAAAGCAAAACATGATTCAACAGAACAGGCCGTCTTGGGATTTTTGACCAGTAGCTACCATCCCTTTGCTTTTTCCACAGTGGTCTTAGTAATCTCTGCCACGCCATAGATTGAACCTAATATATGATGAGGTGTGTGTCTTTATAAATTAGGTGCATCTGCTGGGTCTAAACCAAAATCTATGTTAACTCTTTTCTAGCAAAGACTTCTGGCGTCATTTATTCCAGCAACTGGGATAAATTATGATAAACCTGATGGGATTTATAGCCCTGTCCCCACCATGCTCTCGGCCATGCCTCCTTTAATAAAAGTGGTGTGTTAGCCACTATACTCAAAAAGTTGCAATTTGTATATTGGAATTTCTCAAGTTTATGCCAGTATTCTGGTGCATAAGCCATAATAAATGAGTCCCTGTGTGTCTTGACACCTCTCTATCACAGCCAGCAGGAGCTTTTCAGGAATTTATGCTACAGCAGCTCTTCTCAGAGACTAGCCTTCAATCCTTATGTACATCAATGAGCCTTGGGTGTCCATTCACCTGGTAATATGTCACCACTTGTATTGTGCCAAGTTCGAAGAAAAATATTATTTTACCCAAATAATAAGAGATTTCTCTATTCCAAATATAGGCTTTATGAGGTTCCTCAAGGATCTGAAATAAAAGCCAATAAAACCATCTAACTAGTCTTCATTACTAGTTGATCTGCTCTTGGCTAGTAGGAAAGGCCTTCTTTTGGCCTCGGGGGCCCATTCTACTGGTAATATGTCACTATTTGTACTACAAATTATAGTCTGAAGTTCTAAGAAAGATATCATTTTACCCAAATAATCATAGATTTCTCTGTTTAGAATATAGGGTCTATGGGGTTCCTCAAGGGTCTGAAAAAAAAATCCAATAAAACCATCTAAGTAGTTTTCATTACTAGTAGATCTGCTCTCGGCCAGTAGGAAATGCCTCCTCCTTTGGCCTTTATTAAATTTGCTCTTGAGTCGTGGTTCAGATACCTATAGGAGCACATAAGCATCCAATGGGAAGAGCCTTCAAGGTATTCCGACTAAACAATAAATGAGTAATGTAGCATGTATCGAGTCCGTGCATCCCAATGTTGGTTTAATTACTATCCGGCCTATCAAGGGACTGTATGTATAACAGAACATCTTACTGAGCTATGCCCACACTTGCATGTACCTCCAAGAGCCGGAGTGTTTTCCTGGCCATAACAGTATTGGTTTTGTGTTTATTGCATTTCTCATCTAGGCCAGTAATTCCAGCTCAAGCAAAGGTGTTATTAACCTCATATTGCAGCCGGGAACACGCAGCCCCACTGTCAATAACTGTGAAGGAGTGATATTGATAACTGAGTTGGACTGCACTAGGCGCTCAGGCATGAAATAAAGCAGGTGACTGTCCTGGAGTTTCCGATTTTGCCCACATCCAATTTGATTTTATTTTCCTTAGCATAATAAAATTTAGCATTTTGTGTCCAAGAAAAAGCATTTTGTATGTGGATATACTGTATATATTGGTATATATATAAATTATTTTCAACAAAATGCCTATTCCCCTTCATGTCTGAGTTACCAGGGATTGAATCTAAACTGTTCTCTAGTATTTCATGCGTTTTAACTCCCTCTCGTAGAAAATGCTCTAAATTTGTTTAGGTGACATAAATGTTTTATTCATCTGAAGTCTTAGGCTGTTCTAGTCGGAGAGGGTGTGCAGAAGTGGCACATTTATTGTAGGAGCTAAAGTAGTATGTTAGGGTAATCTGCAATCTAATGTGAATGGGACATCTTCTCGTAAAATGTCTCTTCAGTCTCTAAAATGTAAAAAATAAAAGGAACTGGACAGATGCTTAAAAGGAAAATATAACAAATCTGTATAAAAATATGATGATGGGAAGAAAATCTCAAAATGTACAGACATTGACAACTGCTTTTTTTTTTTAAAATAGACAACAATGGGGTATACAGGGGTATACAGGGGTTGGTCAAAATTACTTGAACACCTCTATTTTACATAGTCAATTTTAGTCTGCCTTCACTGGTAACTTCGCTATAAAATCTGTTTGCTTTAAGGGCATGATATGTCAAAATTGACAGATTTACAAAGGGGACTATGATTGTTAGCGTGTGCCTAAGTAGGGACTGGGGTGGCCCAAGTTGCTCACTTTATGGGTGTGCCAAGGTCTATTGGTTCCTTGATCCCATCTTAGTAAACAAAGGCCAGCAAAACATATGAGGACAGGAGCAGTTGTGGTCAAAAGTCAAAGCTTGACTTTGGTTTAACTATTGCATCACTGCCATAGATACTATCTTAAACCTAGCGGTTTTCGTTGATACTCATGTCCTTAAACTTAAATTCAGCTCTACAGTAATTTGAGTTGTAGTTTTATGTTTTTATAGCTACAGTTCGAGGAACTGCTCTTCTGTCCCTCTTGTCAAGCTTTGACTTACGACTGCAGCTGCTACTGGCTGCAGATGTTCATGTCTCTGGGCCCCATGGATCTCAAATATAAAAATTAATCTTAACTTGAAACAGACCAATGAGGATATGTTTGGAGTATGGTAGGAAAACAGACTATTTGGAGGAGCCCAGGCACATACAACAAGACAAATTCCAAGAAAATGTTGTACTTGGCTGTATTTAAATCCAGGACCTAAGTGCTGCAAGGCAAAAGTGCTAACCACTAAGCCACATTGCATCATCAGTCAGGCTGTGTTCACATTAGCATCCAATGCTCTATGCAAAGCATGCATTACAATTTCTGTCATATTTGTTAGAAAGGATAGTGTTGCATCCAGTGGTATTCTTCCCATCAAAATGATGGACACCACAATTCAACCAGATAAACTCCACTATCAGTCAATGGAATCTGTCAGACGTCATTGATATCTGTCATATGACAATTCCAACACTGCTACTAATCTGAACAGAGCCCTAGAAAACAGATTATTCTCTCCAATGTCAACTCATTACTAGAGTAATCTTTGATCTGAACACCATGTGGTGTTTTAAAAAGATTTTACAACCAAAGACGTTTGTGATAAATTGTATGACAAATGTCAGATTGGTGGATGTACCGCTCCGGTGTATCTCCATTCAAGTCTATGGGAATTACAAGCTTATGTAGTCATGACCTTTATATTATTGCATAGTGGAAGTTACAATATTGAATACATCAAACAAGTGGTTAGACTAGGGAAATAAATTGTAAGGTTCATGTTAAAGGGAACCTGTCACCTGGATTTTCCATGCTACAGTGTTCTTTTATCGACTATTTTAGCCATACTATTGTCAAAATCAAATGAGAAGGTACACCGCATTAAATAATCACAATACTACATACTCCCCTATATGTTTGGCTAGAGTCACTGTTTTGGTCCCCGATCTTTAACATGTGAGTGCGTCACTGCTGCTCATCCACGGATTAGCTGTAGAGATGAGCGAATCAAAGCTGACGAAGTGGAATTTGATCCGAATTTCAGGAAATATTCGATTCGCATCGAATCCAGATTCCCTCACGCTTCGTGTTAACAAATCGCATTTTTTAATAAAATGGCTGCTGTACAAGTTAGGGCATGGGGCAAGGAACTGAGAACGCGGGATCACCCACAATGCCATGCATGCAGCCAATCAGCAGCCAGCCAGACCTGTGATGTCACAGCCCTTTAACCCCTTTGCGAGTGCCCACGGCATGTTTGACCACTGCAAACATGACCACGGCATCCAAGTGTTTCCGCCATTTTGACGCACACCCACCCACCCTGGCTCTCTGCAGTCAATAAATAGCTGTTTTTTCAATGCGATTCGCTGCGATTTAATTCTTATCGAATAGAATCGTATCGGAAAATTCGGGGAAGTTGCTGAATCAAATTTTGGGAAACTTTGCTCATCTCTAATTAGCTGTATTGGTCACATGTAGGTCAAAGATCCAGAACACCATGGTCCCGAAAGTAGATCTCCAGCCAAACAGGCAGGTGAATACACAAAATATGTTATTTTAAACCTCTAACACACCACCACCAGTTCTGAATGAATCCTTCTCTGGGATTTAAGCAAAGTGCATTACAGTTTACCCCATGCAGGATACGTTGCAGAGGGAGCAGTCACTTTAAGATAATCTCGGCTTTAAAATAAAATGAAGACCATGTCTGTAGCCCATCTGGTTCTTGAGATATCAATGGTTAAAGCAAAGCTGCATATACTCGAAGCTTCACTTTAACCAGTGTGCAGGAGAACATGAGCAGCAGACAGTGCAGGGAGAAGAGAAGGATTTTATTATTCTCCTGTCCCTGTCACTTCAGATAACATCAGGGGAGGGGGCACCATGGATTTTTGATCATGATATCAACCCTCCATTATCAATCAGAAAACATACTTCCCATTTAACCCCTTAGATGCTGTGGTCAATGCTGGCAGCAGCAAAAAAAGTAAAAATAGATATTTTTCCCCTTGTTAATGAAAAAAAAACACACTACCAGTATCACCACATCCATAACAACCCCTAAACTAAAATTAGTATGTTATTTATTCTACATGATAAACCATAAAATTCAGAATGGATGTTTTCTGATCATCTCACCTTTCAAAAACAAAAAGAAATAAAAACTGATCAAAAAGTCTTATGTATCCACAAAATACAAGGTCTTGCAAAGCTACATTGAAATAAAATGTAAAAAGTAATGAAAGCGGGAATGTAGAGAGGGATAAAATGTTACTGGTGCCAGGAATATTTACTTGGGACATAAATAAAAAAGTGACATTTTCAGGAGGGTTTTTGTAATTATAATGTGACTGTTAGGGGTTAATCACACCCATTGTGGTGTGATTGACAGGGTATGCACATGTTTTCCTGCTCCCTGGTCTCCTGCAGTGTTGCCGAGTCTACACAGGAGCAGGGGGAGTAGGAGGAACGGCAATTTTTATTCCTATGTCTATGTCTTAATTCATTCCCTAAGAGGCGCACGATGCACCAGAATTGCTGAGGCTCTGGCCCCTTAATAATTCTTGCACATGTAGGTGCACCTGAAGTCAAATCTATGCCAGGCATAGATTGATGGTATAACTCAAGGCAGTTTTCTGGTTCTGGTCATAGTAAATCTGAGGGACCGGGGCACCTCCTAGATTCCCATCCTGCTTCACCTACTATCTAAAAAAAAAACGCCAGTGGGGGCAGGATCAGAGATGTGCCATTGTGCACCAAAATGCATCAAACTCAGCAGCATTTTGGCCACTTCTAGGGGCAGCCCTGATAGCACACCTATGAATCTCCACTTGCACCATGTTGATTTGATGCTGTAGAACCGCCCAGATGACTAGATGGGGTAATTGGCACATTGAATGGAAGTGTTTTTGACAATGCTATGGCTAGAACACTATAGCAGGGTGGTAGGGGTTTCCAGGTGACAGGTTCCCTTTAATATCTGCTTCCTATAATGCTTTTCCAATTATTATCTACATGACTGATATAATTATAACATTAACCTATTTTACCCTTTGTAATATGTTAGAATTATTTGTAATTGTCTATTTGCTACATTGTGACAATATCAGTAATTACTACCAATGGTATTTCTATAATGACAACAATTAACACCACTTACATCCTGAATTGAGATCGACATGACATCAAATCTATCTGCATTGTGACAATTAGGAAATTAGGCGTTAGGAAAATTTATTAGAAATAACATCACTATTGTCTATGGCATGTTTCTGGTATTGCAGCTCATCTCCATTGCCTTGAATGAGCGCTGACTGCCACCACTCTCGGCTGTATTAGCATCTTCAAGATACAGTATTGATACAGTTGGGCACAGTCTTAGGCAAAGGTGCTCTCACCCATTTCTCAAGATACAGACTTACTTCCCATTCATCACACATAGCTTTCTTCCAGAGGGCTTGGAAATGTTGACAAAGGTTTTTATATTATATATATATATATATATATATATATATATATATATATACAGTACAGACCATAAGTTTGGACACACTTTCTCATTCCAAGAGTTTTCTGTATTTTCATGACTATAAAAATTGTAGATTCACACTGAAGGCATCAAAACTATGAATTAACACATGTGGAATTATATACTTAACAAAAAAGTGAGAAACAACTGAAAATATGTCTTATATTCTAGGTTCTTCAAAGTAGCCACCTTTTGCTTTTATTACTGCTTTGCACACTTTTGGCATTCTCTTGATGAGCTTCAAGAGGTAGTCACCTGAAATGGTCTTCCAACAGTCTTGAAGGAGTTCCCAGAGATGCTTAGCACTTGTTGGCCCTTTTGCCTTCACTCTGCGGTCCAGCTCACCCCAAATCATCTCGATTGGGTTCAGGTCTGGTGATTGTGGAGGCCAGGTCATCTGGCGTAGCACCCCATCACTCTCCTTCTTGGTCAAATAGCCCTTACACAGTCTGGAGGTGTGTTTGGGATCATTGTCCTGTTGAAAAATAAATGATGGTCCGACTAAACGCAAACCGGATGGAATAGCATGCCGCTGCAAGATGCTGTGGTAACCATGCTGGTTCAGTATTCCTTCCATTTTGAATAAATCCCCAACAGTGTCACCAGCAAAGCACCCCCACACCATCACACCTCCTCCACCATGCTTCGTGGTGGGAACCAGGCATGTAGAGTCCATTCGTTCACCTTTTCTGCGTCGCACAAAGACACGGTGGTTGGAACCAAAGATCTCTAATTTGGACTCATCAGACCAAAGCACAGATTTCCACAGGTCTAATGTCCATTCCTTGTGTTCTTTAGCCCAAACAAGTCTCTTCTGCTTGTTGCCTGTCCTTAGCAGTGGTTTCCTAGCAGCTATTTTACCATGAAGGCCTGCTGCACACAGTCTCCTCTTAACAGTTGTTGTAGAGATGTGTCTGCTGCTAGAACTCTGTGTGGCATTGACCTGGTCTCTAATCTGAGCTGCTGTTAACCTGCGATTTCTGAGGCTGGTGACTCGGATGAACTTATCCTCCGCAGCAGAGGTGACTCTTGGTCTTCCTTTCCTGGGGCGGTCCTCATGTGAGCCAGTTTCTTTGTAGCGCTTGATGGTTTTGACCATTGCACTTGGGGACACTTTCAAAGTTTTCCCAATTTTTCGGACTGACTGACCTTCATTTCTTAAAGTAATGATGGCCACTCGTTTTTCTTTACTTAGCTGCTTTTTTCTTGCCATAATACAAATTCTAACACTCCATTCAGTAGGACTATCAGCTGTGTATCCACCTGACTTCTGAACAACACAACTGATGGTCCCAACCCCATTTATAAGGCAAGAAATCCCACTTATTAAACCTGACAGGGCACACCTGTGAAGTGAAAACCATTTCAGGTGACTACCTCTTGAAGCTCATCAAGAGAATGCCAAGAGTGTGCAAAGCAGTAATCAAAGCAAAAGGTGGCTACTTTGAAGAACCTAGAATATAAGATATATTTTCAGTTGTTTCACACTTTTTTGTTAAGTATATAATTCCACATGTGTAAATTCATAGTTTTGATGCCTTCAGTGTGAATCTACAATTTTTATAGTCATGAAAATACAGAAAACTCTTGGAATGAGAAGGTTTGTCCAAACTTTTGGTCTGTACTGTATATATGTACATAATTTAGGGCCTCGCTGGTTGTGTGTATGGGCAAGAGATGGAACCTCAGCTTGTACACACTGGGCTGTCATTACTATGGGTCATTTTTAGGGAACTTGAGCTGACCTTTATTGGGTTACTGTGCCACCAAGGAATTCTGTCTTGTCCAGGGTATTTACATACATGTCAACGCAGAAAATTGAATTTAAGTGGCCTAAGGAGAGGACACGGGACGTCACATGTGACATATGCGAGTGACTTCCCATGTCCTTTCCTTAGGCCGCTGACCGGACAGCAGCTTGGTACACCGGAGATCTGGGGACAGGTGAGTATGTTTTTTTCTTATTTTTCTCCTTCCCCGGCCTCCATAGAAAAAACAGTTTTTTTCCGGACAACCCCCTTAAACCTCTCTTGGCCAAAGGCATTTCTTATATTTTTGTTTTTGACTGACTGTCTTCCAAATGCCATAACCTTTTTATTTTTCCACAGAGCCATATGAGGGCTTAATGTTTGCAGGACAAATTATACTTCCTACTGGTATAATTTAATATTTCATACAATGTACTGGGAAGCTGTTAAAAAAATCAGGATTGGGTGGAAATGGAGGAAAACTGAGTTTGCGCAACTTTCTTACGGGCTTTGTTTTCACAGCGTTCACTGTGCAGCCAAAATGACGTTACATGTATTCTATGGGTCGGTACGATTCTGGGGATACCAAATTAATATAGTTTTATTTATGTTTTAACCCCTTAAAAAATACAAAGCTTAGCAAAAAAAAAAAATTATTGGAGTCACCATATTCTGATACCCGTAACTGTTTTATATTTCCGTGTATGGGGAGGCATAAGGTACAGTATCTTATTTGTGGGTCACATGTACTTTTTAGTTGTACCATTTTGAGGAATATCTATTGCTTTGATCACTTTTTCTTCAAATTTTTATCAGAGACAAAACAGCGAAAAATGTCATTACGGCTGTTTTGATTTTTTTGGTTGTTTTTTTTTTTAAGTTTGTAGACCAGCGTTTTCAGACAAAGCAATACTTAAGGTGTATGGGTTTCACTTTAATTTTATGTATTCTAGGAAAATGGGGGGGGGGGGGGTTGAATTTTTATTACTTTTTTATTTTAATTTTTTTGTAATTTTTAGACCCCCAGGGATCTGATCACTAATACAATGCATTATAATGGTGGGAGTTTAATGCCCACGATCAGTGTATCAGTGTATAATACAGGAGAGACCTGGTAGCTATTGCCGCCATAGTTCAATACCCAACATCCACCATACTAATACGGTGGAAGTCAGGAAAGGGTTAAAAGGTTTTTCCAGGCCCAAATGCATGTTTCATACTAATGACTAATTCCTGGGGGTCTGACACCCAGACAGATCAGCTTTTCCAGCAGCTTCCAAGTGCCAGAAACTATTGCAGTGGATAGGAATCGAAACAGTCTGCACCTATTCAAGTAATAGGAGTGGAACTGTCACCCCATCCACTGTATAGTGTTGGAACTGAGGAACTGCAGCTGTATTCCTATTACTCGAATAGGAGCAGGCTTCTTCCACTCCCTGTCCATTGCAGTGGCTATTGGCACCCAGAGGCTGCCCCAACAGCTGATATGTGCCAGGTCCAGGTGTCCTCCATAATTATCTAATTTATGGATGGGTCATAAGCATGAAACATGCATTTGAGGCCAAGAGACCCCTTTAACCCTATTGAGATACAGTGGTATGACCTGAAGAGGGCTATACACACAAGGCATCCCAGAAATATTAATGAACTTAAATACATAGATGGAATGGTCCAGTATTGTCCAGATTATTTGTGGAGGTGATTGATGCTAGAAGGAGGTTGTTAAATTGAAGGATTCACTGACTTATTCTCCTTGCACTGAATGTTTACCCAATGTTCAATACCACACATGAATAGTGCACAATTTTTTTGTGTTATTTATGTTGTGTTTATCTATAATTTTGGCTTAGATAACAATCAGGTCATATCTTATTAGAAAGAAATCCAAAGGGTTCACTAACTTTTCTTGCAACAGTAAGTATAGCAATGGACATTTCTGTATTATTTTATTTTCCTAGGAATTTATCAAAACTGCTCATTGAATTTATAAATATAACTTTATAAATATCTCAGAGAAGACGGCAAACCCTGAACGTGATGTAGAGTAGCTGGAAAGACCCAGCAGTAAAGCAAGCCTTGACCGCAGAGCTGCTCATTTTATGACGTGGTCGTATTATATAACTAATTGTGCTGATTTATTTATAACAATAGCAGCATGTCTGCCACATTGTAACAATAAAATGCAAGTGCTAGATTAGAAATGTAGGCTAATAATTCCTTTAATTGATTCTTGCCGCATTGATTCCTCAGTGTAGGAAACTGTTATAACCAGGATTTCAAGACCAGTGTTATAGCGGATAAGCTCATAGAGGTGCAATATAAACACAGGCATTGCAAGTATCAGTGTTTATTAGACGTACCATAAATGAGATAAAACTAAATTGCTTCAAGCTAGTTTGTCTTCATGTATCATTTACGATTTAGTGTTCTATAGCTCGATGGCTTTTCATATACTTGGTTTGTATATGACCACAAAGCATTGTAATTCAACACATGGAACTGTAGATGGGCAAACCTCACGAGATTGACTTTGCTGAATATTCATGGGTTCACACGCCTGTTTTGTTTTAGGCTGAATTTGTTCGGTCTAAACCGGAACGGTTATTACTATACTATGTCTGTTGGCTGCGGTATCTGGCAGTCCTTCAGCATTCTCTTTGGGCCTCTTCGGCCTCCTAAATGATGTCATTGGCTGTCAGGGACTACTGAGGCCTGTGATTGGGCCTCAGCAGTCACATGGGACACACCAACATCATGACACTTGTGTCTAAGCATCATGATATTTGCATGCCCAACATGACTGCTAAGGCTTGTGCCCAGTGGCTAATGATGTCATTCCAGAGATTCGAAGAGGCCCAAAGAAGACACCAGGGGACAGATAGATGCCACAAAAGAGCCCTGGAGAGGTGAATAAGATTGATTTTTATGTTTACTAACCTCCTCTGAGCCACTGCTGGGTGGCAAACCCCAAAAAATTCTGAAATTTTTTGAAAATTCATAACATACCTGGATCGTTATTAACCGCTTTGCTCATCCCTACATGAAGCCCATTTTTAAAAATTGGGTCTTGAAATAGACATTTGGTCACGTGCAGTATAGTAAAATAATAGTATTATTGTGACCACATAGTTTCCTGAAGGGATTTACCAGTTCTATGGTCACCTGTGGCCTTGTTTTCTATAGGCTTTTTACGGGACTAAAACATTGATGACCTATCCTTAGAATGGGTCATCAATATCAGATCAATGGAGGTCCAACATCCAGCACTCTCATGAACAGATGTGTGAAGAACCATAGTTTACAGACAAGCACTGCAGCATCTTCACTGCATACCAAGCCCACACTGTACATTGTATAGTGGCTGTTCTTGGTATTGCAGCTCAGACCCATTTGTGTGAATGGAACTGAGCTGCAAACAAGCCATATCACCCATAAACGTGACAGCACATGGCCTGTAAAGTGTAAGGATTGTTCACTAGAGCGCTGTTGCCTCTTCGATCTAACCTGAAACATAGTCTTCTGGTTTTGACTATGTGCAACCAAGCAATGTTACAGCTGAAGGTCTATATCCAGATTCATGTGTAAGATCAAAGGACTCTACTAGAGGACTGTAAAGTCAGCAAAGGCACCAGAATGGCTGGGGAAGAAGATTCTGTCTCAACAGGAAGTGTGCATGTAGAACTGTTCCTGAGATAGCATATACAGTGGGGAAAAAAAGTATTTAGTCAGCCACCAATTGTGCAAGTTCTCCCACTTAAAAAGATGAGGCCGGTCTGTAATTGTCATCATAGGTAGACCTCAACTATGAGAAACAAATGAGAAAACAAATCCAGAAAATCACATTGTCTGATTTTTTAAGAATTTATTTGCAAATTATGGTGGAAAATAAGTATTTGGTCAATAATAAAAGTTCATCTCAATACTTTGTTATATATCCTTTGTTGGCAATGACAGAGGTCAAACGTTTTCTGTAAGTCTTCACAAGGTTGGCACACACTGTTGCTGGTATGTTGGCCCATTCCTCCATGCAGATCTCCTCTACAGCAGGGATGTTTTGGGGCTGTCGCTGGACAACACGGACTTTCAACTCCCTCCAAAGGTTTTCTATGGGGTTGAGGTCTGGAGACTGGCTAGGCCACTCCAGGACCATGAAATGCTTCTTACGAAGCCATTCCTTTGTTGCCCTGGCGGTGTGCTTGGGATCATTGTCATGCTGAAAGACCCAGCCACGTTTCATCTTCAATGCCTTTGCTGATGGAAGGAGGTTTGCACTCAAAATCTCACGATACATGGCCCCATTCATTCTTTCATGTACACGGATCAGTCGTCCTGGTCCCTTTGCAGAGAAGCAGCCCCAAAGCATGAGGTTGCCACCCCCACGCTTCACAGTAGGTATGGTGTTCTTTGGATACAGCTCAGCATTCACTCTCCTCCAAACACGACAAGTTGTGTTTCTACCACACAGTTCTACTTTGGTTTCATCTGACCATATGACATTCTCCCAATACTCTTCTGGAACATCCAAATGCTCTCTAGCAAACTTCAGACGGGCCCGGATATGTACTGGCTTAAGCAGGAGGACACGTCTGGCACTGCAGGATCTGAGTCCCTGGCGGCGTAGTGTGTTACTGATGGTAGCCTTTGTTACGTTAGTCCCAGCTTTCTGCAGGTCATTCACTAGGTCCCCCAGTGTGGTTCTGGGATTTTTGCTCACCGTTCTTGTGGTCAACTTGACCCCACGGGGTGAGATCTTGCGTGGAGTCCGTGATCGAGGGAGATTATCATTGGTCTTGTATGTCTTCCATTTTCTAATTATTGCTCCCACAGTTGATTTCTTCACACCAAGCTGCTTGCCTATTGCAGATTCAGTCTTCCCAGCCTGGTGCAGGTCTACAATTTTGTTTCTGGTGTCCTTCCACAGCTCTTTGGTCTTCACCATAGTGGAGTTTGGAGTGTGACTGTTTGAGGTTGTGGACAGGTGTCTTTTATACTGATAACAATGTCAAACAGGAGCCATTACTACAGGTAATGAGTGGAGGACAGAGGAGCCTCTTAAAGGAGAAGTTACAGGTCTGTGAGAGCCAGAAATCTTGCTTGTTTGTAGGTGACCAAATACTTATTTTCCACCATAATTTGCAAATAAATTCTTAAAAAAAATCAGACAATGTGATTTTCTGGATTTGTTTTCTCATTTTGTCTCTCATAGTTGAGGTCTACCTATGATGTCAATTACAGGCCTCTCTCATCTTTTTAAGTGGAAGAACTTGCACAATTGGTGGCTGACTAAATACTTTTTTTTCCCCACTGTATGTGCCATGTGCAGGGATGCACAGTGTTGGAACCAGAGCCAATGGTGAGGAGAAGTCAGTCAGAGATCCCAGTGTCAGCGCCAAAGGGAAGTCTCAAGGAAAGCAGCAGCTGTATCACAGAAAGGCCAGGAGCGGGAACTGTGTGCGTTGTTGAAATTGTTACGATTCAGGGAGCTGTGCCAAATTTCAGCTAGAACCTCTATTCATAAACTGACTCCTATGTAACTTATACCCTCAATCTGTACTATAAACAGATATAGCTAATAGTACATACAGTCATTAGAGCTATCACAACACATGAACATACATCTCAAGAGCCCTGCCACATCTGTAGGTGGATAGCGCTGTGCACTCCCATTTACAGACTCGTACCTTTGTTAATTTCTACCATCGATCACATTGTAGGCAGTTTGTTGCTACATTTTGTTGTTTTACAAACACAAAGCACACATCAGATTGGGCTTGGTTTTGGAGGCACGGAGCCATTAAATCAGTGCTGGTAATTGAACATGCTGCTGCTTTTAATTTATTCTACTATCCATCGTGTATCCACTCATCTGTGCCTGCGCTCTCTTACTTTACACATGTAGACTCCTCTCGAGAAGACTTGAGTTGATCTCCCAGGTATAGAATATAAATATTAAAACCTGATATTGACTCAGACAAGGATCTCATGGATGGAAGACTTCAATCATTTGCATTGTGCCATATATAACAAATGAAATGGAGATTTTGTATGTATCCAGGAAATGCATTCAGTTTTAGCCGAGGCTTTATATTCATTTGTATGTGTGTTTGTATATCTCTGTGTTTTTTTAGGTTACGTTTACCTGTTATCTTATTAAAGGGGTTAAAGTAAGCTGTTAACTCTTTCTCTGTTGACGGTGGCTAACTACAGGAAAGGCCTTTATTTTTACAGCAGCAGTGACATGAGTTAAGGGGGACATGTCATTGCTGCATTACTATGGTAGTACAATAGTGACCAAGCCAATGGTTCCTTTTAGAGGCTAACTGAGTATATTTGATGGTAAGATTTGGAGAGTACTAGCTCTCTTCTTCAGACTTAGTGTTATACAAGAAACTGAAAATTCACAGAATTTTTAGACACAAAAGACATGGTTTAAATGGGACATTTTAAGACACAGAGGGAGAGAAAGGAATGGGAATATAAGTTAATGCAAAAATGTCAAACTCTGCAATTTGGACTTAATATTCATGCCAGCTTCATGTCACACTATGTATGAACTGTGAGGGTCACAAATCACCTCCTGATAGCAAACAGATAGCAAGAATTACTGATCCCTCCATCACGCCCCACAATTTTCCAGACTGTTTATTTCCTGACCTGTTGTAAATAACTTCTCTACTTATATTGCATTTTGTTATTTTTAAATATTCTAAGATCCTTTGAAGGTCCATGTCTTTTGTGTATAAAAAGTCTGTGAATTTTCAGTTTTTTGTATAACACCATGTCTGAAGAAGAGAGCTAGTACTCTCGAAAGCTCACCATCAAATATACTCAGTTAGCCTCTAAAAGGTATCGCCTGATTTCTTCACTCTTCCACTACTTTCTATGGCTAACATTATACTACTAGCAAGTCAATGGTTCATAATAAGCCAGTTTGGGTAACTTTTCCAAAAATGTTGGCTTCAGGCAAACCTAATTTTTTTAGGTTTTACCACTCATGAACCACTATTATACTCCAGGGTCTCTTTTGACCCTAGAGTATAATAAGTGGAGGCCTATGGGGATGTGCATAAACATGATAAACAGTCATACACACCTCTCCTGGACTCCATCGTAGCATCCTTGCATCTAAGAGTCATGGTGTTGGCATTCCCCACATGATTACAGACCTTAGTAGTACCCCAGCACCACTGACGACATTCAGGAGACCGGAAGAGGTCTGAGGAGGATGGGGACCCACATCGGATGTTGTGACGGAGCCCAGGAGAAGTAAGATTTTTTTTATGTTCACGCACCTCCCCTGGGCCTTCACTTATTATATTCTGGATCTGAAATGACCCCCAGTGTATAATAATAGCAGTTTTGGTTCATACTGAAAAAGTTCAGCCTGAAACTAAACTGTCCTGCAAATATTCATGAGAGGTTCTCTTAACACTACTGGAGATCTAATGAAAACAACTGTTTTGGAAGTTTTGTTGCCTAATAAAGATTAATATGGTTCTACAATAAATAAAACTATGTGAAAGTTTTACAAAGTATTTTTTTCCTCTCTTTTTCCTTTCCACATGAGCATGTGTGTAGTAAATGAGCTTTACTGTGAAGTTATAGACTACCCTTCAGAGTTGAATAGACCACCAGGATCAAATGGCATCCAGACAGCAGGAATGAGCTGAGCTTTATATCCACAGATGAGATGATAACTCAAGAATACTGTAATTTTATACATTAACATAAAAAGTAAATATTGAATCCCATAGCAATGCTTAAAACATGGCATTTCTCCATGAGCATTGCAACTGCTTCCATTCTCCCATTCCATTATCCACAGTAATGACTAAATATGCTTCTCTGAGTAAATGCTCCCTTTCCATCACATGCTGCCCTTGTCATAGGCATAGCATGGATTTCCTTTACCCAGGGCAAAATTCTTCTCCCTTCCTACCTCTTTAGCATCCATTTTGGAATCCCGCAATTAGGGCATAAGCCCCTCCAGCTCGACTAGCTAAACCTATGATTTTGATAGTCCTGCCTATGCTTGTTCAAAAATTGTCATACACAGTTAGAGGCTGGATGTATTTAATGTCACTAGAGTTGAGCGAATCTGTAATAAGCCGGGTGTAACGTCTCTGCCTGTTTGGGTCTCTGCGCTACCCTCCGCTCAAATGCTGCGACGCAGGAGGCATGTTCAGTTCGATTCCTTGCTTATGCTTCTTGTTGCTTTGCCTGAACGCTGCTCTATTACCTTTTCTCTGTTATTGATTTTCTACCAGACACATCTCCTGCTCCTTGTTTTCCTCCGCTCCTCCAATAGTTAATCTTAGCCTTGCCTGTGTGATTGACAGCCTATCTACCAATCAAATCTGGGGCAGATTCTGGACTTCTTGTAAACAGGTCATCTGTTCACACATGGTTGCTGGCTATTGTGACTTTGTCCTCACTAAGCTTTCTTCTTGCTTTGATTGTATTGTACTTACTACTTCTGACATTTGGCTTACTTGTGACTTGGATTTTGTTTTGGTACTGCTTTTTCTCTCTGGCTTTAACCCTTGGCTTGCTGACTCCTCTTCTGTGTTGTTTGTCTTGTCTGTGTTTTGTGTTGTCACTTATTCAGAGCAGGGACTGCCGCCAAGTTGTCCCTGTCATTAGGACAGTTGTGGCAATTAGGTAGGGACAGGGGCTGGGTCGAGTTTAGGACTCACTGTCTCTGTCTTTACCTTCTTCCATTGTTCCAGCAGCAACATGAGGGAATTGCACAACTAGCAATTCCCTTACACCGGGTTTGTTACAAATTTTTCCAAAATGTTGGTTTCAACTGAACTCAATATTTTTGGAGGTTCACCACTCACAAACTCCTTTTTATACTCTCCAGTGTCTTCAGACCATAGAATATAATAAACTGAGGCCGAGGCGTGGTGTGGTAAAATAAAAAATACTCATACTACTGATACTCACCTTCCCTCACTTTGGGCTCCCTTGCAACATCCAGCGCTTGTTCCCTAACGTCTCCGATTCCATTTCAAGTCTCTTCTGGCCTCTTCTGTGATGTCAAGGACCCCAGAAGACCGCTGAGGTCCAAACATATATGCACTGATATCCTAAAGAGGACCAAAGAGGATAGATAACAGCTAGGAAAGGACACTGGACCCCTGAAAGGAAGCCCAGGAGAAGGTAAGGAAGGTAAATATCAGTATTATATTTTACTGTACATCCGGCTTATTATACTCTTGGGTATCAATAGACTCGAGAGTATAATAAAAACACTTTTGAATCTTGCAAGGTTTGCCAATCTCTAGACGCCACCCAACCTCAATCTCAGCCAAAAGGGGGTAGAGAGGGTCCAATCCTTACCCTTTATTAAAAGGGATAGGTTTGGGTTGCAGCAATGAGATTCTTCAATACGTTGGAAAATATTTGCTCATTGTCTCCATATCCACTCCTGAACTACACAAAACCTGTCACCCTGTGTGACCACTTTTTCCTTTGTTTTAAAACACATTCAACCTTCTCCATTGAAATTCAGTTTTTCCAAGTTACTTAACAGTCACTTTTACAGTAAACTTGTGTTTTTCAGAAATCTTTCTGTTTCTACAGAGAACCAGCAGCTGAAACAGTGTCAAGCATTGAGAATCTTGCACCTCTGCCAAAACCCTGCAAGATTCAGTTTAATTTCTCCTTCCCCGACACCGAGTCAGAATAATCAAGAAAAATGTAGTGTACAATGGAGGGGTAGAATTAGCATATATAATACATAATCTTCATTAGCAGAGGGAGTTCCGTATTCAGGTTTCCAGAGACACACACAGAATATATTTGTGCTAAAGGTGAATGGAACCGCAGTGAATAATTACACAAAATAATCACCCCCTCTCCGCAGAGCGGCTGTATTACCACGCACCCGTCTCCTGTGCATGTTTTCCAACACCCACTGCTAACCATTGCCAACTTTTACAATGCAAGCTATTTTATTATTTGTGATGGGGCGTTTCCATAGAATTCTTTAACTTAAGGAGACATGTTTTCTAAGGTTGTTTTAAGAAATAGCGGTGACTAAATAATCGACATGTAAGATTAAAGGGGTTGTCCGGGATGAAAAAAAAAATTTACCTAAACTGAACCCCTTCCCCCCGCCTAACTTCTAATTTACTTGTAATAAAAAAAAAAAATCTATAATTCCCCATATGCCTGGGGCGGTCATGTGACCTCCCCAGACACACTTTCTGATAATCCGGTAACGGAACGTCACCATTACTTCCCCCCAGCCCCATCATACTTACGTATCTTCCTCTCCAGGAATGGCTCCTCTCCTCTTACTCTATGCCAGCACTTGTGCAGCCTAGAGGTGCCTGCGACACATGCACAAGAGATAGCACTCCATCTCTACGGCTCAGGCATCAAAGGTACTGTGTATATGCTTGCAGAGAGGAAGAGAGGCATCTCCAGCCTGCGCACAGTGAAAGAAAAGGAGGAGCCGTCTCCCAGAGAGGAAGACAGGTAAGTATGATGCGGTGGGGGGGGGGGGCTGAGTTAGTTAGTTGGGAAGGGCTAGTAGTGAGCGGAATAGCTAGAGAGACAGGGAGGGGGTGTAACGGAGTGAGAGAGGAGGGGGCAGTGAGAGGGAGGTAGTGTGGAAGCTACACAGGAAGCTACACCATGTAAACAAATGCAGAAGATGCCAGGAGCTCCCAGAGAAACCCAGAAATCACTCAAAACACTGCTAAAGGTATATGGGTGCACTTATTGACCCATTACTAGCACTAACAGACCTTTTAAAAAAAAAAAAATTTTCTGCCCAGAAAACCCCTTTAAACCAATCATTTCTAAGGGCCCAGACACACAAACACAATTTTTGCGTTCCTCTGGTGACTCTGACACAGATGTGAATTTAGCCTTAACACCTGCCCGGTAATCAACTCTCCGTTTCTGCCAAACTGTAAGGTGGTACGGTTGCACACCTTGAACAGTTGGGCTGTTAAACCCCTGTCCCACCTGTTAAGGTAGCGAGACCGCAGTGTTAGCCATGCTAGTGTGCCACAATTGGTGTACTAGACTTTATGGTTATTTTATATATTTTCCCTTGATATGCTTGCACTATGTTGAGGATGTGTTTTATACACGCTCATGTTGCCTTAACTGGTGCAGGTCATTGTAGTTCAGTGTTCTGGTACTTTCAGGTACTAGATTGTGCAATGATTTTGTGTTGCTTTTCCATGGTGTGGCAAGTTTGATGTCAGACGTTAACCTGGCAAACCACAGGGGAAGATGGCTCCCATCTTTAAGGGCCATTCCCATGCTCTATAGGAGGAGGAGACGGCTTGGAGTGAGATGAATTGTAGGAGTAGGAGATCAGCTCTTGTTGGAAGAGACAACAACTAGTGAGACCAGGCAAGCTGTATGAACTGCTTGCAATAAGTAGAGGGACACCCATGCCTAGGACATCAGCTAGTTCCAGATCAGTGAACACCTGGTAAGCAGGAGCCCTTCGACCTGTGACTGGTGGTGCCTCCCCCATGATAGCGGGAGCTTATGATTCATTGCTGCAGCCTGGAGGCATGTTCAAGTTACATTTCAGCATCCCACTTTGAGAGTTGTCCTTGCGATGACCTGCTGTACCATAGCATCTACAGTAAAGAGGAATCCATTGACTGAAGTCAGGTGTCCTGTTTCTGTTTTTTCTCTGCTGATAGAGACGTGCAGAGGGCAAATTGTCTGGATGGAGGTTCTGTGAGGGCCGGACTGAAGAGAGGCTTGTCATCTGCAGTGGGAAGAAGAAGCAGCATAGGCCATTTGAGCACCATGTTGCCTGGCACCGATGGCTTCAGGCCGGTGCCCTATTTACAAACAAAACCATGCCCACTTGCCCAAAAAGGCGCAAAAAAAGTGAAAAAATGTGTTGTAAGGCATTTATGCTAATTTTTTTGGCATAGATTGCATTACATTTTCATTAGTAAATCTGCCCCAATATGTACAGTAATATCCTAGCAATGTTTCTAGGAGAGAATACCTGAATGAGGTTAGAGGTATAGTGTATGACAGACATCACAGCTGGGGCATTATGTCCCTTTACGGTAACCCTATATGCTATATATGGCTCCATATAAAGTCATGATACAGTCAAATGCATGAACCCTAAGGCCATGTGCAAATGGCTATATTATGGACTATTAACTAAGTTGTACAGAACCCTAATAAAGGACTCATAGATGTGTATGAGGCCATACTATAAGGCAGTGGCATAAATACCGGGGTAGCCACGGTAGCGGCTGCCATAGGGCCCAGGACATTAGGGGGCCCGGCGGGCCCCTTATGTTTTTTTTTTTTTAATAGGCCATTACCTGCTGGTGTAACACCACCAGGTAATGGGCCCTATTTACTTAACAATCCCCACTAGGGTCTTTTTAGACCCCAGAGTATAATGATCGGAGGCCCAGGGGAGGTGAAAAACATAAAAAACTATGGTACTTACCTCTCCTGCGCTCCTGCAGTCTTCGGGTCTCATTGGTGACGTCCCAGACGTCACATGGGCCAGGCTGTCGTCATTATGCATTGCGACGCCGGACTGGCTCCCGTGACATCTGGTCCAACATTGAAGAAGACCGAAAGTAGCGGGGAGTGCGCTGGAGCCGGGGAGAATAGTGTGTTTAGGGGCCGCTATGGGGCATAATACTGTGTGCAGGGGCCACTATGGGACATAATACTGTGCAGGGGCCACTATGGGGCATAATACTGTGTGCAGGGGCCACTATGGAGCATAATAGTGTATGTAGGGGCCACTATGGGGCATAATAGTGTGTGCAGGAATGCGGTTTGTTTGTGCGGGGGGGCGGTTGCCGGGGGGTGTCCCATGTCAAAAGTTCACCTTGGGGCCCAGCCATTCCTAGTTACGCCACTGCTATAAGGGTATGTGCCGAAGTCTCCGTTTAGTGTTTCCAGCCAAGAGTCTGGCAGAAATCTGTCGGCATCCATTATTAACAGATATTGCCAGACGTAAAAGTTGTTTTTGCATTCATCTATTCCTGGAACAGAAAAGCGGAAACTGAGATAAAAGTGTGAACGTAGCATAACTCACTATGCACTGCCCTAATGCCTACTATAAGTGCTCAGCCCGAGCCTTGGTTAGGCACAAGAATGCACAGTATAACAAAAAGAAATGACTGACGCTCATTGTACAGTACTTGGTATTTCTTCCACAGAAATTTTCATCATGTTTTCTGGAAATGGCTCATTTACATTTATTTCACTGTGCGAAATTATTCCATTTGGATCAGTTACAAGGTTGATATTGCGCATTCTTAAAGGGAGTCTGTCAGTACGAACATCACTCGCACTGTAGGGCAGATTTATTACAATCTCATTGTGAGAATGCATCTTTTTTTGCAGATTTTGCTGCAATTTTTGAAGCCAAAGCATGAAAACAGAAAGCTGCATTGTGATTGTTTGCTATGGGCAACTAAGACAGATGATGTTTTAGGCTAAGTCCTCACATAGCGGGCCACAGTGAAAAAGCTCTGCAGGAAAAACCATGGCGGGAACACATTGCAGTTTTTCCTGCAGCACTTTTCACTTTTCTGCTTCAGTTATACCTATAGGGAAACCACCAGCATATCAGTAGGTAAAAATGACATGCTGTGATTTCCAAAAACTCAATGGTTATGGAAATCGCAACATTTCACTGCGCATATTTTTCTGCAATGTGTGGGCCATGTGGGGCCCCAGCCTTAGACAGTTTATTAAATTTGCCCCTTTACTGTAGGGCACTTTGCACCGATTCCAGTGGACCTTTATGGGCACAAAAACATAGAGTACCATACCTTTGAGTCCATCTTAAATAAACAGACAGAAATGGATCCATTGTTTAACCATTGAACTCTATCCATTTGCATCCTTTTGCGTACCTTTTTTGCATCCGTTAGATGGATCTGCTAAATGGAGGAAAAAAAAAACATCTGAACAGAGCCCTATTTGTGATCCAACACGGAAAAATTCAGTTCTTTATAAAATAACACAAATAAGTATTCTCATTCTCAGATTCAACACCCCAGCATTGTAGAAGTTTATAACAAATATCTTTCAAGAGTTTTTATACTGTTTTTTTTCCCAGCATTTTTTGTATCGTTTTTATTTCTTTACATTTATAACATATTTTCTTTCTAACATTTTTTTAATCCTATACAAAAAACATCAGAAAAAAACATATTATTCAAAACACACTGAGAACATAGGAGGTTTTTATAGCAAATGTTTAAGCAATTCCAATTTCTGTGCAAAAATTTGGGAATTTTTTTTTTCTCTTTTACGCCACTCTCGAGTAGCATGGTATGGTCAAGCGACCGGTTCAATCAGCTCTATGATTATTTACACCAGTTTACTGCCATAAATGATGCCTAAAATCTACGCTAGCTATGAAATTGCGCAGATTTCGGTGCAGGCACACAGCCCCGCCAAAGCATGGGGCATCCGTTGGCGGCACAGGGATTATTAAGACTGGAGTACTAAATGCCTTTCTTGATAATTTCCCCCATAGTCTTTTCAATTACATTCTACAGATTTTAAGCATCTACCATCTACAACCCACAGTGTGCGAATTTGGCTTTAGGCTGTGTATTGTGTTACAAAACCTGCAACGTTCGCTTGAATGCTTTAGGGTTAAACAGGGCTGCTACACCTTTATCACCCTTATACTGTGGGCGCATTACATTTCCTGGTCTATAACCAGCAAATAGCCAGATGAAATTACCCCAAATTATGAATCTCACGGAGGTAATGACTTCATTTAGCATGTGTAAATGGTGCAGTATTAATGTGGAGATTTAGCCATGAGCGACAAGTGACCTCTTTAAACGAGGATCTGCATTTCTCTGCATGGTGGATAGAATTCTAATCATTGGATCACGGCCAAGTCTTAGACAAATAATATTATATACTTGTAAGACACTAATTTACTGACTTAAGAAACTGCAGAAATCAACCAATCTATCCCTGTGTTTGCTTAACTGTCTATAAGTTATAGAAAACTAAGCAATAAAAATGTGGCTAATTCAATTTCTGCTGGATGAAAAATGCTATAAATAAAGGTAGAATAAGGAATCAAAGGCATATCAGTTTGCTATGAGACTATACTGCTATCCTAACTCATAGCCATAGCATGGATCTTTAATACTGCGCCCATAGACTGTTATAGGATCACAATGTAACGCCATGAGCCTCTGAATTTATATGGAGGCACAAAACGTTATTTTTTCTTATGGGCTTATATTTTGTTCCGAACATTTACTGACATTTTGTTTTCGTGATGTTCAAGGTTATAGAGGTTTCCTGGCTTAACATACTGGTGACCTGTCCTAAAGATCTGTAGGGTGCTGACACCCACCGCCTGCATCGATTAGCTAATCTCAACAGCTAATACACAGAGAATGGAGCAGGAAGCAGACAGCGACGTACTCTATGTAGTGGTTGAATTGAGTCACTGCAGGTTAGATCCCATTCAAATGAATGGGAGATGGTTGTAGTACCTGATCTGGCCAGTACACAAAGAACGGAGGTGTCTGCTTCCTGCTACAGTCAGCTGCAGAGAACACGTGCTCAAGGTGGCAGAACCACAACAATCTGGCTTGATGACTTATTCTTAATATAGGTCATCAATATTTTTAGCCTGGCAAACCCCTTTAAGTTCTAGAAAGTGAGACATGACTTTTTCGGCCATTGGTGCAGTGAACTATATTTACAATGTTGCTATTATTTTTGATTGATCAAATGAACCCAAAATAATAAAAAGGTCACCATTTTAAATCTGGATTAGAAATATCCTATGATTTGGTGCTAACAGCTCCTAAACAGACCTGCATCTCTATGGTTACAGACTGCAATCCCTGTGTAGTCTGACCCTGCTGCCACATCTTCCATTAGTACAAACAATATTTCCTAGAAAGATCATTCCAAGAACATTCCCAGAAAGAGTATTCATCCTTACCCCAGGTTCCAGGCATGAACACATGTAGCCCACTTAAACAACCGTGGCTAAAATTTGCATGGCTTTTATTCAATGGTTGTTCAACCATCAACCTGCTTCTATCTAATGTGTATGATCACTTTAAAAGGGTTTTCCATAAGAATGACCCATTCTTAGGATAGGTCGACAATGTTAGATAAGTGGGGGTCTGACAACAGGTACCCCCACCAGTGGGAGCTAAAATGCTGGGGAAAACATAGTGTACAGAACTGAAGTACACAATTGTATATGCTGAGTAGTTGCTGACTCAAATTGCTGTTGCTCCCGTTCAAGGCAGCTACTAGGTAGGGGCGCCAGGTATCAGGCACCCACTAGTGTGATATTATTACTAGAGATGAGTGAATTGAAGTTGCAGAAGTGGAATTCGATCCGAATTTCAGGAAATCTTCGATTCGCCACGATTCCGGATTTCCTGATGCTTCGCGGTAACAAATATTTAGTAAGGACCTTTGTGACATCAGACGGTCACATGATATTCTCTAGTGATGTCATTGGGTAGGCGTGTCTTTGCTTGTTAGCAGATCCTTCTACATGAATAAAACTTGTCCGTGCTGGAGAGAGAGAGAAAGAGACATGACCGCGGCATCCAAGGGCTTCCGCCATCTTGCCGCCCACCCCGGCTCTCTGCAGACAGGAAATAGCTGTTTATTCGCCATGAACTAATTTGGATTGAAGCGAATCGAACTGCCGAATTGAACTTTTGAGAAATTCGTCATCTCTAACTATTACCCTTCCCAAGGATCGGTCATCAATGTTGAAATCCTGAACAACCCTTTTAAGGCCAAAGGTGCCCAAATACCTTCAATAGCTGTTGGCCTCTTGCTCGCTCCACTGACAACTATTTCTCCTGACTACCCCAAACACAGTCCAGTATGCATGTGTTTTCAATGGCCATGGCAGAGCAAGCCTCTGCACCTCTGGCAGTAGTTTATCTCACGAGGAAATAAAGGTTGGACATGATAAAATTCAACATGTTCAATCCTTCCTTCTTTGTTGGGGGAGAGTTGAGTGGCCCTCATACACAAAAGATAGTGTAGTTGGCTGGTCGCAGCAAAATGGCAAGTTTGGCTGAGGTTTATCTTATGTGAATGGGGGTCTTAAAGGGGTTTTCCTATGGACATAGCCATGTTAAAATTTGTAGACAATTAGAAGTTAAACATTTTGAAAATATAAATAATTTAAATTTTAATTTTATGATCGGTTGCCAATGGATATGACCATGAATGCAGAAACTTTCTATGGTCTGGGACTTGTCAGAAACCCAGCCATGATGTCCTTATTGTGTCCGGGTTATCTTCTCATACATGTAGTGTCTCTGCCTCATAACCTGTACACAATAAGGAAATCATGGCTGACTAGTGCCAGACCATAGAAAGTTCCTGCAATAATGGTCAGATTCATAGACAACCAATCAAGACAAAAGATGTCACCAGTAGGCAGGGCCTATTGTAGGTGGGCTGGAGAGGGTGTATCGGGGAAAATATTGCAGGGGAGGGAGCATATTATGATGGAAAAGGGAATATATTGAATTCCCACATAGTATAGCTCACCCTTTATTGGCCCACACACATAAAATTACTCCCTTTACTACTGCTCGCAAAGTAAACGGTCCGCTTATTCTCCCCCATAAAGCATACTACCCTTTTATTGGCCCCAACACAGTATATTGCCTTTATGAGTGGTCTCCACACAGTTTATTGCACCCCACACAGTATGCTGCCTCTTTATTGGCCATAACACAGTGCATTGCCTTTTTACTGGCACCCACACAGCATATTGCCCCCTTTATTGGCTCCCAAACAGACTGGCTCCTTATTTGTCCCTATATTGCATACTGCCCCATTGATTAGCCCCCACACAGTGATACATTAGGCCACTATCTATTGAATTATTTCAACAGGAAATGGCCAATATTTATTACTCACCAATGCCCAATCCTGTCCCCACTCACCCCTGTTTTACTTCCAGCCTGTCACTGTGTGCTATGTCCAGTACATAATGTGTGGCACCCCCTGGAGGCAAACCTAAGCAAGACCAGGGATCAGTGAGTAATAAATATTGTCTGCTACCAGTTGGAATTATCTAATAGATAATGGCTGATGTCATAGGCCCTTCCTCTATAGCAATAGTTCAGCCACTAGAATGAGAAATTCCATTACTACTGTTCTTTAGTTACCAAGAATCATCACCCAGGAGGACAGTTCTGGCCAGAGTTAGTCAGACCGCCCCCTTGTGTATGTCCTTGCTGCCAAGATGGTTAGAGAAAAACTTTAAAACTCTGCAAAATATTTAATTATATAGATCTGTAATATGTTAAAATTAGATATCCGGAGTGGGGATCTGACACCATATAACCGGTACCAAGGCAGAAAGAGAGAGCCACGCTGCTCACTCACCATACATTGACTTAAATGAGGCAATGCTGCAGTGCCTACAGTAGCCGCTACAGTTTGCACGTTGTCAGACCCCGGCAGATCTAATACTGATAGCATATCCTGAGTATAAGCCATCAATCTTAGAAACAGGATAACCTCATTAACTTTTACTTGTTTCAATCTTTGGTGCTAGCATAAACGCAGCCTAAGGCTAAGGCCCCATGTGGCAAAAAAGCGTTGCGGGAAAAACCGCAGTGGCAACACATTGCGGTTCTGCCCGCATCACTTTGCACAGAAAGCTCACAGAAGTTTCATCTGCGGACTTTCTGCTTCCATTATACCTGTAGGCAAACCACCGGTGTTTCTGTAGGTATAATTGACATGCTGCGATTTCCAAAACCGCAAAGATTTTGGAAATCGCAGCGTGTCCGCTGCGCGTATTTTACCACAAAGTGGGGATTCAGTGGAATCCCATCCACTTTGCTGTGACTATAAACCGCCGCTTTTTTTTCCGCAGCGTTTACACCATGTGGGTCCCGGGCCTAAGGCTAGATTCAAACAAAAGAGGTGCAAAACGGCCATGAAAAACATCCATTTTTCAAGGCCGTCTTGCACCTGAGAGGCACCTGTTGTCACTGTTCCTCTATACATTTCGGTGAATGGAGGGATCCGTGAAAACGGCCAAAAATAGAACATGACCTATATTTTGACAGTCCGTCATGTAGTTAGCCCCATTCACTGACATTAATGCTTCCGTGTAATGGACATCACATGGCCAGTATTCACTGTCGTCTGAATGTAGCCTAAGGGAATATGCACCATTTGTCAGTGTCTTTGAAAAACATTTAAATAAACCTTGGTCACAAGGGGTTAAACAGCTGTAATTTGCCAAAAAAGGATCTCCGTTCCACAATGCAATGCAATTCCTCCCCCATAAATGGAAACATATTGCAGCGTTCCACAGGAGGAGATGGGCCCATCATTTCGTTTATTTACCAATAAAAGGCTTGTGCGGGAATCCTTCAGGGCCCGGATCTCCTCCCGCCTCGCCTTTGTTGAGCTGTATTTATTCATCTGTACGTGTTAATGAGCTAAATACAAAGTAGTGTTAGAAAAGGCGCTGATAATGGCGGTGATTAGGGAAAATGGGATTAGAGATTAATGTGACTATTTAGTATAGCTCAGATCCTATCTATGGGCTGCAGGCTATAATGTACAGGTGGAAGGCAGTGGGCAGGTACAGATGGCTGAGCGTTAATTAACAAATGGCAGGCTAATGAGGCTGATGCTCGGCATTTGCTGGCAATTACAGGTACTGCTTTTAATGATATTCTAAATCTTCCCTTTATTATTTTAAACTCTTTTCTTAGTACAGTTCTTCCAATTACTTAATCCAATCATTTACCTGTAACGGTTTAAGAATACATCACAGGTTCTGCTAAAGCCTTTATGCAATTTGTCATCATATAAGTCTTCAGCGTGATATTAGTATTAATTGTTTTGCACAGAATTCTGATTCCAGAGCTAAAATAGAGTCATTTGAGTTCAAATTCCCAGGATACGAATAGTAAATTAATATTTAGTTAGTACGACCAGACATTGCGGCAACTATGTGCGGCCAAATCCCAAGCCGTCCATGGTTGTCAATCACAGCGCAAGTTTGCTGGCAACTCTGATATATTACCTTCAAACTGTGCTGTTGTTGGTGGCTGGGGATTTGGCCACACGGTTGCTTGAGCGTGTCACCGTAACCTGACTGAGATTGTGTATTTAGGTATTGTTATAAGAGTATAATAGTTCGAAAACTGTATCCAAAAGTTCCCTATAGACTAATGGCGGTTTCCCACAAAAGTAAATTATTCCCTATCCATGGGGTCCAACTGCTTAGATCCCCACTGATGAGGGTAACGGGGGACTTTCATCCATTCATTTCATTCCAATCTTTTTAATAGGAAGCCCATCTGGCACTTCGCTAGCACTCCGCTATGTCCGGCACTCCTATTGAAATTAATGTAGTGGTGTTCTCCTGATCAGTGGGGTAAGTCGTCAGAACCCCTCTGATCTGCAAGCTATCCCCTATCCGATGGATAGGGGATACCTTGCTTTTGTGGGGAATCCCCTTTAGAAGTATTCAATATGATGTGGTATCTTAAAGTGGTTTTCCCACAAAAGCATGGTATCCCCTATCCAGGATCTAGGTAGGATTAGGGATAACTTGCAGATCAGTGGGGGACGCTGATCAGAACATCATTCCATTCAATAGGAATGAAGGAGATAGCTGAGTGCGAGCGCTGTGCACTCCTATTGAAATGAATGGACGAAAGTCCCCCACTCTCCTGATCAGCATGGTTCTGTCCTGATCAGCGTGAGTCTGAGCAGTTGGATCCCCACTGTTTTGTAAGTTATCCACTATCCATAGGAAAGGAGATACCTTGCTTTTGTGGGAAAAAAAAACCCTGCCTGGCCCATCTATCAAAATTAATGGTACCACAATTACCCCAGTCCCACAGGTCCATTGCCTTGGGATAACCCTTGACTCTGACTTATCCTTCAAACCACACATCCAAACCCTCAACACCATAAGCCACCCACAAATCAAGAACATTCATTGAATCCGCTCCTACCTAACCCCTGAAACTACAAAAATGCTAGTCCACACCCTTGTAATCTCCTGCTTGGTCTACCTTAACTACCCTTCTCCACAGCCCCCGAGCAAATGCTCTCACCCACCCTCCAGTCCACCCTAAGGTCTGATCACTTAATCTCTCCCCCTGTTTTTCATCAGCCTCCCCCCTCTGCCAATCCCTTCATTGACTACCCATCTCCCATCAAATAGGGTTTAAATTGTTAACACTGACATACAAAGCCATCCACAATCTTTCATTACCTAAACATAACCTCTGATCCTCTCAAGACCTCCTACTCCGCTCTGCTCTTATCCTCTCTTCACACAACCATGTCCAAGACTACTCCCGTGCATCCCCCATACTCTGGCACTCACTACCACGACACATAAGACTGTCCCCCACAATCACAAGCTTCAAGAAGGCCCTGAAGACTCACCTATTCAGGAAGGCCTACAACCCCCAATAACACTACTGTCACCACACCACCAACTGAGCAGTTTCTACCCTAACCTACTGTCTCTATCCCATTTCCCTCACAGATTGTAAGCCCTTGCAGGCAGGGAGGGCTCAGAGGGAACAGGGCTTGGTACAAGTGCATTTCAATAAATTAGAATATCATCAAAAAGTTATTTTTTTTTTTAGTAATTCAATTGAAAAAGTGAAACACATATATTATATTGAGTCATTGCTAACAGAGTGAACTTTTTCAAGTGTTTATTTCTATTAATGTTGATGATTATGGCTTACAGCCAACGAAAACCCAAAAGTCATTATCTCAGAAAATTTGAATATTATATAAGACCAACTGTAAAAAAATTATTTAACACAGAGATGTTGTCCAAATGAAAAGTATGTACAGTAAATGCCCTCAATACTTGGTCGGGGCTCCTTTTGCATGAATGACTGCATCAATGCGGCGTGGCATGGAGGGATCAGCCTGTGGCACTGCAGAGGTGTTATGGAAGCCCAGGTTGTATATGGAGCTACTGTGTAGGGCCACTGGAGATCATTAATCTGCATGGGGCCACTGGGGAGCATTGTACTGTATGGGCCACTGGACAGAGATTCCAGGAAAAAACAAGGCCACACATAGCTGATGGAAAAATAAAATGGCGCCACTAAAACAAATTATTTTTGTCAAATAAGTGATTTTATTTTGCAAAAGTAATACAACATAAGAAACCAAAATAAACTTGGTATAACTGTACTTGTACTGACCAGCAGAATAAAGGTAACATCATTTATGATACCCAGTGCACCGTACAAAATTTGGAACATAAAAAAAGATGACAAAAGTGGCTTTTTTGCCATCCCACTAAATAACAGTTAATAAAATTTGATCAATAAACTAAATGTTTCCCAAAATTGTGCAATGCAAAGTACAAATCATTTAGCAAAAAACAAGCCCCCATATGACTATATCAACATTAAAATGAAAAAGTTATGGCTTTTAGAATGTGACAACAGAAAAACAAAAAAAGTACCCGTGTCCTTAAATATCAAACTAGGCAATATCCTTAATGGATTAAAGAAAAGTGCTTGATTCTTCACATATTTTCCCCCTTCTGCCACTGATCAAACCTGTACAATAGAAGTCTATGGAAATAGCAGGGTGAGGAAGAGGAGAGGTTCCCAAAACAGTTGGGTTATGAGGAATTACTATCCAGTCTTCTCCTGACAGAAATGAATGATTTGACGTAGACATTCTCATTTCTCTTTCTCTCTCCTTCTCTCCCTACTCCATAGACTTCATTGTAAACTGATCAGCATGTGTACAAACAGAATCACTGAGTCAGCAAGGGACAAGAAGTAAAGATAACTAAATAGTTAAAGGCACAGACACTTTTCTATAGTGAAATATATTGCAAAATTTGTTCCTTTCACGTGCACTATAGATTTATGAAAAAATAAATATAAGTTGACTTTAAATATGAATACAATTTAACAAAAATGGTTTATTTGATAAATTTGAGACACATTACAGCAGCACAGTCTCCAGCAAAACTGACTTTTAAAAACTCTCCTCCATTGTCTTCCACATATGAACATACAGTTTTTAGACTATGTCAAGTGGAAGTTTTTGTCTCTGTTGTTTTGTTTGTTTGGAGGTTTGGCAGTACTGTTCTACTAAAAAGCTTTAAATTGACTTGGTCAGAAATCAATTGGCATTTATACTGACTGTGCCTCACAAAAATCAAAACACATTAAATTCTATTGTAAGTGGCCTTTTATAGGTACCTCTTAACATGGAGGACCATCCTGCCTGCAGGACAAGTCAGGGCAAATTTGTCCCATCAATAAACCTTTAATCCGTAGAAAATAATGAAAGACAGGCCAAGTATTTTGTTATTGAATTTTTATATTTCCTAAAGTTTAGTTCACGTGAATATTTTGTTGTGTTACTTTTGAATCTTATTTTTTAACAAAATTATAGTTTTTTTATAATTTTTTTTTTTTTTTTTTTGCTGAACCCCTTAAACCCCCTTCCCATCACAACCGTTTTTCGTTTTTTTATTTTAATTTTTTACTCTGCACATTCAAAAAAGTCATAATTTTTTTATCTTTACATTCACAGATCAATATGAGGACTTAATTTTTGCACTAGATGTTGTTCTTTTTAGCAATATCATGTAATAATCTATATAATGTACTGGGAAGCTGGAAAAAAAATTCAGAATGGGGTGGAATTAGAGAAAAACTATGTTTGCGCCATTTTGTTATGGGTTTTGTTTATACGGCGTTCACTGTGTGGCCAAATTGACATGCTACCTATATTCTGCAGGTTGGCGCAATTACAGTGATACTAAATTTAGATAGTTTTGGTTATATTTTAAAATCTTTAACAAAAATCCAAACTTTGAAAAAAAAAAATTTCTTGAAGTTGCCATATCCTATCACATATAACTTTTTTAGATTTCTGTATGCAGGGCTGCATAAGGCTTTTTTTTTTTAGGACTAGGTGTACTTTTTATTTCTATCATTTTGGTGAATGTCTGATATTTTGATGGCTTTTTATTCAAAATAATTTGGGAGGCAAAATAGTGAAAAAATGGTGGTACGTCTCTTTTGATTTTTTTTTTTTCCCGCTATGACATTCATCTTACGGGAAAATATTTTATATAATTTTGTAGTTCTGAAGCAGGGATATCTAATGTGTTCTTGTTTTACTTTATGTATTTTTATATGCATTCTAGGGAAACCCCGTGATTTGAATTTTTATTTATTTATTTATTTTTTTAGATTTTTTTTAAAACTTTTTACATTTTTTTTAACTTTTATCTTTACATCCCTAGGAGATTCTGAACATTAATACAATTCTCTTCTATTACAGGCTGTCTAACAAAGCCTGTAATAGAAATATATGAGAATAAGGCCTGCGAGCTTTCATCAATAGGCTCTCAGTTGTCTATACAACGGGTCGCTGCCCCTGAATCTCATCACAGGGAACATCTATCCTAGCCAAAATGGTAAAATAGTGCCTGGGTCAGGTTTGACCAAGTCATTAGTAATGTTTAATGCCACAATTTTGGGGTACGTACTGTATATCTCATTAATACAGTCTTATTAACCCTTTCTGGGAGGGCTGGAATGCACTTTAAATTTTGCACTGTTCACAGTGTGACCTAAACAACATAATACATTTATTCTCTGCATTGATACATTTTTCAGTGATACCAAATTTATATATAATTTTTTTAACTTTTGCACTATATTTTTCTGCAGATTTTTTTTTCGTTTTGTGAGGGCTTTTTTTTTAGATTGCCGTTTATTATCTTCTTTTGCTGGCAGACAGACAAAAACAGCAATTCAGACATTCTGTTTTTGGATTGTTTTTATGACCTTCACATGTGGGATAAATAATGTGACAGTTGTATTGTTTTTTTCTTTACAGACATAGCAATATCCAATATTTGTATTTTCTGTATTTACAACACATTTTTATACTGTTTTTTTTTTTTTACTTTTTTTTGTATTAAACTTTGTTGAATATTTTTACACAATTTTTTTGTCTCCCTAGGAGACTTGAATGATCTTTTGATTGCTTGCATATTACATTGCACTATTTATGCAGAGCAATGTATCATGCTGTCAGTGCTGAATTGACATGCAGTGCCTTATTGGAATAAAGGCATTTTAACAGTCATTAAGGGGTTAAAAATGATTGACAAATCCCATTTATATGTATTGGACATCTATGAGAATAAAACATGGTGACTTTCTTCTTCATTTGTCCAGGGGCTGTGTAAATGATTGCAACTTGGGCTCATTAACTTGACTGATACATATATGAGAATGATGTGGAGTCATCCACAGGTAAAGGAAAACTAAACGCAGAAAATGCACAAAGTATAGAAATAAAATATCCCTCCCTTTATCCCTCCTTTTTCTTGATCCTATTTTGTCTCATATTACAGTCACCCATTGATCAGCAGTTGCTACAGAGAGATCAGAGCCAGAAGCAGATAGCACTGTTCTCCATGTAGTGGCCATGCTGAGTTACTGCAGCTCAATTCCTACATACAGTGCTGGCCAAAAGTATTGGCACCCCTGCAATTCTGTCAGATAATACTCAATTTCTTCCAGAAAATGATTGCAATCACAAATGCTTTGGTAATAATATCTTCATTAAGCTTGCAATGAAAAAACACAAAAGAGAATGAAAAAAAAGTCAAATCATTGATCATTTTACACAAAACTACAAAAATGGGCCGGACAAAAGTATTGGCACCCTCAGCCTAATACTTGGTAGCACAACCTTTAGACAAAATAACTGCGAACAACCGCTTCCGGTAACCATCAATGAGTTTCTTACAATGCTCTGCTGGAATTTTAGACCATTCTTCTTTGGCAAATTTCTCCAGGTCCCTGAGATTTGAAGGGTGCCTTCTCCAAACTGCCATTTTGAGATCTCTCCACAGGTGTTCTATGGGATTCAGGTCTGGACTCATTGCTGGCCACTTTAGAAGTCTCCAGTGCTTTCTCTCAAACCATTTTCTAGTGCTTTTTGAAGTGTGTTTTGGGTCATTGTCCTGCTGGAAGACCCATGACCTCTGAGGGAGACCCAGCTTTCTCACACTGGGCCCTACATTATGCTGCAAAATTTGTTGGTAGTCTTCAGACTTCATAATGCCATGCACACGGTCAAGCAGTCCAGTGCCAGAGGCAGCAAAGCAACCCCAAAACATCAGGGAACCTCCGCCATGTTTGACTGTAGTACCCGTGTTCTTTTCTTTGAAGGCCTCTTTTTTTTTCCTGTAAACTCTATGTTGATGCCTTTTCCCAAAAAGCTCTACTTTTGTCTCATCTGACCAGAGAACATTCTTCCAAAAAAATTTTGGCTTTCTCAGGTAAGTTTTGGCAAACTCCAGCCTGGCTTTTTTATGTCTCTGGGTCAGAAGTGGGGTCTTCCTGGGGATCCTACCATAGAGTCCCTTTTCATTCAGACGCTGACGGATAGTACGGGTTGACACTGTTGTACCCTCGGACTGCAGGGCAGCTAGAACTTGTTTGGATGTTAGTCGAGGTTCTTTTCCGTCCACATCTAGGGAGGTTAGCCACAGTGCCATGGGCTTTAAACTTCTTGATGACACTGCGCACGGTAGACACAGGAACATTCAGGTCTTTGGAGATGGACTTGTAGCCTTGAGATTGCTCATGCTTCCTCACAATTTTGCTTCTCAAGTCCTCAGACAGTTCTTTGGTCTTCTTTCTTTTCTCCATGCTCAATGTGGTACACACAAGGACACAGGACAGAGGTTGAGTCAACTTTAATCCATTTCAACTGGCTGCAAGTGTGGTTTACCAAAGCATTTGTGATTGCAATCATTTTCTGGAAGAAATTGAGTATTATCTGACAGAATTGCAGGGGTGCCAATACTTTTGGCCATCACTGTAAATGAAAGAGAACTGAGCTACAATAACTCAGCAAGGCTGCTACATGGAGAACTCTGCTCTGCTCTCTATATAGCGGCAGCAAGTGTCCAGGTGTCCTTAGGATTGGTGATCAATAAAGATGCGCAAACGTTTCTTCACGAACGGGATTCGACCCAAATTGTTTGGTTTAAAGGAAACTTTGCTCAAAGCTGAAAACATACATAGGTTTGTTGCTTACATGCTACATATTTCTTTCATAGTCAGTTTTATTTTTTGCTCAGACCTCTTTTTTTTCCCCTTGTCACATAGCTCCAGTTTTGTTAGCCTTCTTTTAGACGTCCACTCCACTGTGTGTCCACAGTGTGAGAAGTCTGGCAGCAGTGTAGGTGCTTACACTTCTTGTCCATAACATCCCATCATGCACTGCAAATGTATTGGCAACTGAAAAGCATGCCACTAATATAACCCCTTTCCTTTTCCCCATTCAAAACAGCAATTTGGCTCTATCTGTAGTCTCACTCTCACCTTGACTACTGTAACTCCTTACTAATCGGTCTTCTCCTTACTAAACTTTCCCCTCTACAATCTATTCTGAGTGCAGCGGCCAGGCTCATCTATCAGTCTAGACGCTACAGCGATGCCTCCAGTCTGTGTCGGTCACTACATTGGCTGCCGATTCAATACAGAATACAATATAAACTTATCACCCTCATTCACAAGGCTCTCCATAATGCTGCACCTCCCTACATTTCCTCCCTCATCTCTGTCTATCACCCCAACCCGTACTCTCCGTTCACTCAATGACCTAAGACTAACATCCTCTATTATCAGAACCTCCCACGCTCGTATACAAGACTTCTCCCGAGTTGCACCACTTCTCTGGAATGCTCTATCTCGGACTATTAGATTAACCCCCAATTTCCACAGCTTCAAGCGCAAACTAAAGACATATCTTTTCAGACAGGCCTATCACAACTCCTAATGTAAACCCTTCTGAAGTTAGATTCCCTAAAACGTACCCTCCTCTGTTTATGCTTCAACATTACCTCACAGGATATTATGCCGTATCAGACTAACTTTATATGTCCAGGCACCATCTGCACATTAAAGGACATGACTGATGACGGTTCATACAGCTTTATATATGTGTAATGACAGTAACCTCTATTACAGAATTGTCTGACCATTGTATAAGCAATGCTACGTCTGTTGCAGCCCCTGCTACCTCTTGTGTCACCCCCTCTACCTCATAGATTGTAAGCTCTTGTGTCACCTCCTCTACCTCATAGATTGTAAGCTCTTGCGAGCAGGGCCCTCAGTCCCAGTGTGTGAATTGACTATTTCTTTGTAATGTATCTTTTTTGTCAGTACTTGAACCCTACAAATTGTACAGTGCTGCGGAATATGTTGGCGCTATATAAATAAAATTTTTATTATTATTATTATTATTATTATTATTATTACAACTATGCTGTGTGTCCTCTCTCCACATTGTACTGGCATTACTATTACTACTGTCTATAGCATCACATGTAGCTGTGAGACAATGCAGTAAAGTTGTACACATAGCTCCCCACACAGTGGCGTAACTAGGAATGGCTGGGCCCCAAGGCGAACATTAGACATGGCCCCCCCCCCGAACCGCTGCCCCCAATCGCCCCCCCGGACCGCCCCCTCCAACCCCCCCAAAAAAAAAAAACACATTCCTGCGCACACTATTATGTGCCATAGTGGCTCCTGCACACAGTATTATGCCCCATAGTGGCCCCTGCACACATTATCATGCCCTATAGTGGCCCCTGCACACAGTATCATGCCCCATAGTGGCCCCTGCACACAGTATCATGCCCTATAGTGGCCCCTGCACACAGTATCATGCCCCATAGTGGCTCCTGCACACAGTATCATGTCCCATAGTGGCCCCTGCACACAGTATCATGCCCCATAGTGGCCCCTGCACACAGTATCATGCCCCATAGTGGACCCTGCACACAGTATCATGCCCCATAGTGGCCTCTGCACACAGTATCATGTCCCATAGTGACCCTGAAAAGACCCCGGAGTATAATGATAGAGATTGTGGGGTTCGTCCCGTGGCCTCACATACCGATCCCCGCTCCTGCTCACAGCCGCCTCCGCAGAATCGGAAGCGCAGGCGGCCGTGAGCGGGACCCCGGGGAACGGTAAGTATATAGGGCCCGTTACCTGCTGGGGTTACTCCAGCAGGTAACGGACTATTAAAAAAAAAAAAAAAAAAAAAGCATCGGGGACCCACAGGGCCCCGTAATGTCCCGGGCCCTGTGGCAGCTGCTACCGCTGCTACCCTGGTAGTTACGCCCCTGTCCCCACACATGTGGTGGTATACACAGTAATAGTAATGCCAGTACAATGTGCCCTGCATGTCTAGGGCACACAAGATACTTGTGGCTGCACAGAGAGACAGCATGCTGTAGGAGGCAGGAAAGGGTTAATTTTAATATTGCGCATTCTAAAGGAGGAAGGCTCACACAGAAGAGGAGAGCAGAACTTGTGACTATAAAAGCAAAACCCCGCCCCCACTTTCTGCAATCCATCTCCTACTCTGCTCTACTCTTATCCGCTCTTCACACAAACGTCTCCAAGACTTCTCCCGTGCATCCCCCATACTCTGGAACTCATTACCAAGACACATAAGACTGTCCCCCACAGTCACAAGCTTCAAGAAGGCCCTGAAGACTCACCTATTCAAGAAAGCCTACAACCTCCAATAACGCTACTGTCACCACACCACCACCTGTACAGCCTCTACCCCCACCTTCTGTCTCTATCCCTCTTCCCTCATAGATTGTAAGCCCTTGCGGGCAGGGCCCTCTATCCCACTGTACCAGTTGGTCTCTGTTAGTATTATCTGTTTTGTATATCTGGTAGTATGTAAATCCGCAAATGTAAAGCACCATGGAATTAATGGTGCTATATAAATAAACAATAATAATAATAATAATAATAATAATAATAATAATAATAATCTCAGTGTTTCTACTGCTGGAGAAGGAATTCACATGACAACAGGCAGTGAACAAACATAACAATAGGCAAAATAAAGTGTAAATAGAATAGAATAAAACTTTATTAATACCTGTTTTAATAGCATCAATTACATATAAAATATATTTAAAAAATCAACCATGTAGAATATTTTATATAAAAAATATTTATAATTTATAAAAAAAAAAAAAAAAAATTATATAAAATAAATATTAAAGTTGAAACAATAGTGACCATTTAAGAAAATAGTGGGGACGACTATATTTCTTGTATACGTTTATGATTCATTGTGGATCCAGCCATGGCTTTTTAGAAGAATACAGAGACAATGTACAAATACATGAAGGGACAGCACAAAGAACTTTCTAATGATCTTTTTACTCCTAGGCCAGCAACAGTGACAAGCGGACAACGTCTACATATGGAGGAGAGAAAGTTTCACCAGCAACATAGAAGGGGATTCTTTACAGTAAGAACAGCGAGGCTATGGAACTCTCTGCCCCAGGAAGTGGTGATGGTGGATTCATTGGACAAGTTCAAAGAGGGCCTGGATGTATTTCTTCAACAGAACAATATTATGGGTTATGGGTTCTAGATTCTGTTAAGGACAAGTTGATCCAGGGTTTTATACTCCTTGCCAGATTGGAGTCAGGAAGGAATTTTTCCCCCGAAATGGGGCAATTGGCATCAGCCTCATGGGTTTTTTTTGTCTTCCTCTGGATCAATTCTGTAGTGTACTGTAGGGTTATAGGTTGGACTTGATGGACTGATGTCTTCATCCAACCTCATCTACTATGTAACTATGTAACTATATGGCTTAAAAGTAAATGTCTGCTCTCGCACCCCTATTCATTTCTGGAATCTAAATAGGTTTCACAAATCTGTGATAAATAATTTCTTATTATAGCTTTTGTACTAGTTTTTCTAAAATATAGCTACTAATTCCCTGCATAGGCATAGATAACTTTCTCATCCAGCTAAGTCACTCAATTTCTTCCAATGAGAATGTATCATAAAATAATAGTAAAATATACTGTCAATGTTTCATGGTGCATTGACTTGATGGCCACTACACAGTGTGCGGAGGCCTCTGCTTCTGACTCCATACACTCTGCATAAATCAACTGAATGGCAGGTGTCCGACCCCCAAAAATCTTATATTGATGACTTATTCTAAGGATAGACCACCAATAAAAAATTTTGGACAATTTATTTAACTATATAAGTCTGGGTGGTCAACAATTAACTCTATAGAGTTAAGCAGCTGCACGAGATCAAGCAGCTGCAGGAGCGGGGAGCCTGCTGTTATTAAGCAGGGTTGGTTTATTACAGTCCCTGCCTTCTCAATTGCTTTATACACTAATAAAATTTTAGTAGTACTTTGTGCTATTAAAAAAAAAAAAAAAAAATAGGAAAATGTGAAAAAAGACACATTTAACTTTCTTTTTTTTCCAACATTTTTGCAGATTTAAAAAAAATAAAAAGCATAAAAAAGAAAAAAAAAAAAATCTCTATGTATCACTGAAGAAAAGACACAAAAATTATTTTAATAACATAAAAAAGTTCTAGCCTTCAAAACCTCATATTCCAAAAAATCTGAACATATGTCCAGTCATGAACCAGGGATAATGACATGGTCTTGACATGGTTAATTTTGACATTGACGCAGGTCTCGGAGATTGACAAGTTTATAAATTCCCTTAAAAATTTTTATAATATTTTGCTATTAATAAAATAATAAATATGTAAATCATAGATAGGACCCCATTTGTCTTATACTTATACAGCTGGTAGATGTTTCTGGAGGTAATTGGGGTAAATCTGGGGGGGGGGAGATTTTCTGGGTCACCTGTCATTATTCTCATTTATTAATACTGCCGTCAATGGCTCCATAGACAGACTGCACTACATGTCCCAGTAAATGTAGATGAAATAGTCTTTTGGTATAGTGCCCCCCCAAAAAAATGTACTAGTGTCATTCAGCAGGCTTATTGTATGCTTCTGACATGTTTACTCCCAAATCTCTCATATTATTGCTTATTATTAGCATCTGTTTTACAGATGGAGTGGCACTCAAGGCATTGTAACAATACAATACAAATGTGCACACAGTCCTATATCTGAGCTATAAGAGTTTCAGCACCATGGAGAGGGGTCAAGTAGCTAAGTGCAGCCAGGTTCAGTCACTAATTCATTGCTGTGAAATGATACAAAGCAATGAATATTACATTAAAATTAGAGATGAGCGAATTTCTCAAAAGTTCGATTCTGCAGTTCGAAAGTTCGAAGTTACATAAAAAATTGCTTCGATCTGAATTAATTTGCAGTGAATATCGCTAAAAAACACCTATTTCCTAGCTGCAGAGAGCCTGTATAGTGGTGTAGAACACTGTGTCTTGCAGTAACACGCATAGGGAGCCTACTGTGGTAGTGAAACAATACTGTGAGTCAGTATGACACACACATGACAGGCGTCGCTCTTAGAACCACTGCACACTTCACTTATTTGGCCAGTTATGGGGCCAAAACTGACCAACTAACAAGTGTGAACTCAGCCTTACAGGTCCATGTTAGTGTCAGGTAGAAAGAAACGTGCAGAGGCCCAAGATCCTACTGTAGCGTGAAAGAGTGCACTCCTTTTACACCGTCGTCTGCTGATTCCACATAGATGTCTACAGAGTGGCAAGGTCATACAGGCCATACAGTGACCCAGTGGCAGTAGAATGAGGAGGACATACAGTGACCCAGTGGCAGCAAGAGGAGGCCATACAGTGACCCAGTGGCAGCAGCAAGAGGAGGGCATACAGTGACCCATTGGCAGCGGCATGAGGAGTACACAGAGTGACCCAGTGGAAGTGGCATGAGGAGGCCATACAGTGACCCAGTGGCAGCAGCATGAGGAGGGCATATAGTGACCCAGTGGCAGCGGCATGAGGAGTACACAGAGTGACCCAGTGGAAGTGGCATGAGGAGTCCATACAGCGACCCGGTGGCAGCGGCATGAGGAGGCCATACAGTGACCCGGTGGCAGCGGTATGAGGAGGGCATACAGTAACCCAGTGGCAGAGTGCGGAGGTGGCAGCAGCATGAGAAGGACATACAGTGACCCAGTGGCAGAAGTGGAGGGGGCAGCAGCATGAGTAGGCCACAGAATGGCAAGGTAATATAATGTGGAGGTAGCAACAGCCTTAGGAAGCCATACAGTGACCCAGTGGCAAAGTGAGGAGGTGGCAGCAGCGTGGGGAGGCCAACAGTCACCCAAGGGCAGAGTGCGGAGGTGGCAGCAGCGTGAGTAGGCCACAGATTGGCAAGGTGATATAATATGGAGGTAGCAACAGCCTTAGGAGGCCATACAGTGACCCAGTGGCGCCTTGGAAATTGTAACTATGATTACATTAAAGGGGTTTTCCCACAAAAGCAAAATATTCCCTAGTGCTTGGCTATCTCACGTGGTCCGATGATTGAACTGAATGGAGCAGAGATGTACCTTTCCGACCACATTTAGACTAGGGAGCAAAATACCCTTGTTCTCGTCATCTATGGAGGGGAGGTGGCAGCAGTGTGAGTAGGCCACAGAGTGGCAAGGTGATATAATGTGGAGGTAGCAACAGCCTTAGGAGGACATACAGTAACTCAGTGGCAGAGTGAGGAGGTGGCAGCAGTGTGAGGAGGCCATACAGTCACCCAGTGGCAGAGTAAGGAGGTGGCAACAGCGTCAGGAGGCCATACAGTGACGCAGGGCTGTGGTGCCAATATTGGCACCCTGGCCACGCTTCACCTTCTGCCCACAGATTGAACATATGGCCATTTTCACCTCCCCCGGCGGCTTAACAAAAAACTGCTACACCGCCGATTAGGTGATTTTACCCCCAACACTCCGCAGTAACTGACTTCTACCGCCACTGCCTCCGTGAACCCCTGCACCACTACTTTCTGGGCAGATAGACTGCTGCGAAGCGGGTGGTCTACCCCAGGCACGTTTAGCTCCCGACCTCCCACTGCTGCCATCCTGCTGACTCCACCGCTGCCTCATGCGCAAGCTGCAACCCTCTTCTCCTGATGATGATGAAGCCTCTTCGTCACCCGGCTCCCAATTACGATCAGCTACATCGTCATCCACTATTGTCTGTAGGTCACTGATTTCGTCCTCAACACCAGCTCCCACGCCACTTTCCTCATCACTACTTCCCCGCCTACCGGAGGAAGCAGTGGATGTCTCCTCCAGATCTTGGCTGAGCAGTAGCTGCTGACTGTCCTCTAGTACCTCCTCCTCACTATATAGTGGATCTGAGCCCACAGCATAGAGTACTTCTCCAGCTGAGGGAACAGAAAAGGACAGAGGCAGGTTGAGGACAGGTGAGGGCAAAGGGCCTGCTCCCAGGCCATTGCCAACTAAAGGTTGTATCTGACGAATCCACCGACTCTTGGTTGAGGGTGTCTGATATGACTTGGGATGAAGTGGATGACCGAGTCAACCAGTCTGCAACCGTTGGGTTGCTGGTCAAGACACGATAGCTACTTGACACTGGGAGCTCAGACCTCTGTAACTGACCCCTACTGCTACTCCCCCTTACTCTGCTGAGACCTATGCCTGTGCCAGAAACATTTAGGCCTGTGGCCCTCCCCTGTGCATGGCCTCTTGCTTCTCTGTCTGACATAATGTTCAATGAAAAAACGTAATTGCAAAGGGCAAAAAGGCCTGTTATTTTCTATTTTGAAGAGAACGGCAAATATGCCCCTTATTTCTTTCCCCACTGATGAACACCAATAAAAAAAAGCATGATAAAGGCAGAGATTTGTGGCTAAAAATTATTGAATTATTGACAATACTGTATTGATTAATGGCCAGCAACTTTAAAGGCATTTATTACAGATAGGTGCAGATATTAGTGGATGATAATTCAGTTTTCTTTGGCACAGTAGTACTGACAAATGGCCTGCAATGTTATGCTTTGGAAGAACAGTGAATAAACCCCTTATAATAAACGCCTTTAAAAAGGCATTTTTTTTTACATATTAGTGGATAATTCACTGTTTTTTGCTGTACTGCACTGCAAAAGGCTTGTTGTGTTCCACCTTGAAGACAAAGATAAGAGTAATGCGCAGCAGTATAACGGCAGTGAGTGCTGTAATGTGAATTATGCTGCAAATTCTTGCTGTAAATGACCCTGCAACCACCCCAAATTCTTCTTTCAATTTCTCCCTATACTTCCCCTACACTTGTAATCCTCTTTCCCTGAACTTCTATCTGTTTTCTGCGTCTTTCCCTAGCTCCTGCTGACGTCTGTCCGTGCAGTAAGAGCGATGTGGAATGACTCTACCTAAAATGGCTGAGAGTTTTTATAGGGCTGTGACATCACAGGTCCGGATGGCTGCTGATTAGCTGCATGCTTGGCATTGTGGGTGATCCCGTGCTCCCAGAGTCCCTTCCCTCTTGGCCATTTTATAAAAAAATGTGATTCGATGCATCGAAGCGTGAGGAAATCCTGAATTGTGGCGAATCAAAGATTTCCTGAAATTCTGATCGAATTCCACTTCTGCAGCTTTGATTCACTCATCTCTAATTAAAATCTTATATCATTAGTAGTAATATTTCAATTGTAAATAGAATATCTCAGCTTTCTGCTGGTGACTTGTAGGCATGTGTCCTGCTCAGAACTCTAAGCATGTGTGCGGTTATCATAAATGCAATCTTCTGCACCCCTCGTGCATTATAACCTGGAAACTCAAAGATTTTATAAAATCCTTTTTTAATGGTTCCTCAAGCTTTATTCCTCCACATTTTGCTCACTTTGATTGCAAGATCTTCGTATTTCATGAGTTTCGCTGCTTCTTTTAGCATGATGTTCTGGTCATCCGAAACTGCAACATGTATAAGTGATAATAATACTTAGTATAATTACTTATATTATATTAATATATTATCATTTTGAAATATCTTTCTGTGTCCTTTCTGTGTCAGTAGATATAACAAACAGAATAGTTTCACTCTGTCCTCTAAGCCTCATTAAATGTTGACACTTCCTGTTCTGTAGAGATCACTTTTTGGCAATCATCTCATTATCATCAGAGACAGGATTGCATTAAAGGGTGTCACTTATATATTACTACAGATCACATCATTGACAATAGATGCGGATAGCCATGGGTGCACAAAAAGGTGAGGAAGACACCATAACAAAGATAAAAATTGGGCCTCTACCTTTTAGAACAGCCAAATAGACTGACTGTATGGTACATACACCCTTGGCAGCAACTTTTCTCCTCCGCTCCTTCTTAGAACACAAAGTAAGGGGGACACAGGACAAGCTCTCTTGAGTTTTAGAATGCTTCCCCCATTAGAGACATCCCCTTTAAGAAAGCTGGTAGTGGTATCTGTGCCAACAGCCAATTTTGCTTGTGGAAGCCACAACCAGCCAAACATTTCATCTGCAGTGATTACTATAGGCAAATATGGACTATTACATGTTCTCAAAGCTTCTGTCCTCTACTCTTTCATCTCATCAAAACCCTACCTTAACAAGACTGATTGTTGGGGGTCTGATCACTGGGACCCCCCTCCATAGATGACGAGAACAAGGGTATTTTGCTCCCTAGTCTAAATGTTGTTGGAAAGGCACATCTCTGCTCCATTCAGTTCAGTCATCAGACCACCTGAGATAGCCAAGCACTAGGGGATATTGTGGTACAACCCCTTTAAAGTAATCATAGTTACAATTTCCAATTCCTCCATCAATGTGCATGTTAACTCCTTCCAAAGCTATTATGTAATAGAGAGAAATATCTGCCGGACAGTTCATGTATCTCTAGGGGAAAAGGAAACATTGGAAGCCCTCTCAGATCCATGTTTCTTGAGGCTGAGGCCACAAGTTGGCAAAAAACTGCAATTTTTGTATATTTGAGTCAAAGCCAGGAGTAGATGTGGCATAAGGGAGATGTATAAGGGCTTCCTATACAGTATACTCCCCATTCCTTTTGAAGCCACTCTTGGTTTTGGCTCTTAAAAAGAAAAGAAAATGGAACTTTTCTACAATGTGTGGTCTCTGCCTTTGACAGCCATGGCACCCCCCCCCCCCCATAGATATCAGGTTGCCTGTGGATCCTAATAGAATCAAGAATAATTTATACTTTCGAGATGTGTGTCATATTTCATGGTTCAATAGTATTTTCATAGCACAATGGTACAGGTGCATCTCAATAAATTAGAATATCTTTGAGACGTTCATTCATTTCAGTAATTCAGTAATACAATCCATAATCAGCGTCTTCCATGATTGTGTGTCCTACTGAACCAGACTGAGGGACCATTTAAAGGCTTAGGAAACCTTGGCAGGTGGCACACTGAATTTACAATACTGAACTTTTTTACAATATTCTAATTTTCTTAGATTTGGGTTTTCATTACCTGTAATCCATAATCAACATTTACAGAAATAAAACACTTGAAATAGAACACTCTGTGTGTAAAGAATCTAGAAAATATAGGTCAGTTTTTTAATTTGATTACTGAAAGAAATAAACGTTTCAAAGATATTCTAATTTATTGAGATGCATCTGTATATCTCTCGACACACCCAACGTCCTTGTGTAAATGAAGCCTTCCACCTTCTAATATGTTCCAAAACCCTTTCTGTGCTTCTGCATCTCCTGTTGCACCATAAGAGCCCTCCCATAACATCTTCATCACTCGGCTTCTCTACAGCAGCTGCATACAATACATTACTAGCTCTTTGCTTGCTTAAAATGTAATTTAGAATTGAATATATATTCCTCGTCGATCTCTGTCTGCGGAGAAATATATGAGTTAAAGTGCCTTTGAAGAGGGAAGATGCGTTCCATCTATGCTTGCAGATTTATTTTCTCTTGCTCTTTCTCCCAACTTTCCTTGAGGACAGCGGAGAGGACAATTGTCAAATCCAGTTCTTCGAGCAAATTACGGCTTTAATTGGCTTGTTTTTCCTTTAATTGCAGAGTTCTTGGGTTAATGAAAGCTTGGGCTGAATCTACAGCTGTGTTTTAGCATCAGTTGCCAGGAGAACACTTCAGAAAATGAAAGAGCTTATCTCACCCATATCTAAAAATGCAGCTGAGATATTATAAAACGTAAAGGAAGCAATTTAGCATGGCTAATGGGACCAGAAATTATCTGTCTTTTCCCCCACGTCCTGCGCCCCTACTCACACCAGGCTCTTCTGGTATCTCACAGGTATGCTTGATGCTTCATGTCTCTAATGTAGAGTCATGTGTCATGTTTTTACAGTGCATTTTTCTACTTTTATGGAGCTTTATATGATCGAAATGCAAAATAATGGTTTTATAGGATCAGAAAGGAAGACAAAAAAAATTACAAATACACCCCCATAAAAAGTTTGCTACTGTATGTTAGTAGATAGTGTTGTAGCTTAGTTGTGACCAGGGTCTTAAACTAAAGAGCAAAGAGACTCCTCAAGCCAGAGCAGTGAAATTTTACCTTGCCCCAGGGCCGGGGTGTAGCATGCACATTTGGTATGGGTCGGGATGTAGGGAAGTATTTGCACTGGTCGGCCACCATCACTAGAAAAAAACAAGGTGACTTGATGTGGCACATATCAAAATCACTTTTTCCTCCGTCTTTTAGCCTTGCTTTTTCCACATGCAAACATCCAGAGAGTGCAGTTGCCTCTGGGCCCAGAAACTTTAGGGGGCCCATAAGTTATCTCTTCCCAATATAAGAAGACCAGTTCTATAAATGATACAGTTCTTGGTCCTCCAGTTCAAGGTAACCCTCTAGGTCATAATCAACCTTGTTAGTAGCAGAGTTTGTCCCACTCCTGGCCGAGTCTTAGTTTATTACTTTGTCAGGGGTGGGATGCTGCTGGTTCTGTCAACCCAGTTATAAAAATTACTCAGTTCACAGAGCCAGGGAGAAGTGACCCAACTTGGCCCTGAACCCGAGGTAGAGCAGGTCTACAGCTTCTCACAGCTCTAGTAGTTGCTTCTATGTTAAACTGTATTGACTTGTAGTTTTTCAGTCCATTATTTAAACCCATAAACAGAGATGAGAAAACCAGTTTGTAACAAATTTTCAAAAATATTGCGGTCCACCAAAACCTAAAATTTTGGGGAGTTTGCCACTCACAAATCATTATTATTCACCACCTATAAATTATTACGCTTCTCTGCTAAAGTGTCTTACTGTTGACACCCACCACGTGACTCCTGAGCCCCAATCACAAGTCTAACTGCTGACCCAGGGTTTCTGACGTCACAGGGGTGGCCGGAAGATGCCTCAGAAAGAAGAATGGACAACGCAACAGACCTCAGGAAAGGTGAGCATAAGTGTTTTATTCTTCTGCACCCTCTCTGGGCCTCCGATTAGTATACTCAGGGGTCTGAAGAAACCTCAGATTATAATAATAGCACTTCCGCTTCAGACTGAAACTTGTGGGTGAACCTCATGAATATTTGCGAAACGAATCTCGCACTGGTTTGTCTTCACTGTAAATAAATCCTAAGGATTGCTTATAAATGGTGGAGACCAACACTTGCAGCCATTTTATCCTCTGCACCAGAAACAATAAAACTCATCACATTACTATAAAGAACTGACATTTTTTACTAATTTAGTGAACTACAAGTCCCAGCATGTCATTCTACTAAATGGTAACAAACTTTCAAAGTCAACTTCAAGATCGTACAGACCCATGAGAGCTCCTGAGGATCCTCTGGTTGGTCCAGGCTCTGATTTTAGACCCAACCACCTTGGACTAGGGTCTATTTCTTATTAGATCATATTGTTGATATGTCCTGTGTATCCAATGATAAGCAGATGTGTACATGTTCTGTATAAGTGGAAGGTAGACCCACCCAGATTTATCTCCTCCGGTGTACCCAACAATTCTCAGTTCGGAACTGCTGCCTACTCTTGCACTCAGACAACTCATCGATCCTGTTAGAAATCAGGACTAAACACTGAGGGAGGGCCTGTAAGTGTCTGTTACACTTTCCACATCCCTGAGGGTTCTCACGATCAATATCCTCTTTCTTTCCTAAGAACTTCCAGTGAACATAGCGCGACCTAGTGACAATTATCTTAGGGAAATACTTGTGACTGTGGATGGTTAACCCTTGAATCAAAGGTTTTCTAAAAGCCACAATAATATAATAACAATGCCTTACAGTGCTGGCCAAAAGTATTGGCACTCCTGCAATTCTGTCAGATAATACTCAATTTCTTCCAGAAAATGATTGCAATCACAAATGCTTTGGTAATAATATCTTCATTTATTTTGGTTGCAATGAAAAAACACAAAAGAGAATGAAAAAAAAAGTCAAATCATTGATCATTTTACACAAAACTCCAAAATTGGGCCGGACAAAAGTATTGGCACCCTCAGCCTAATACTTGGTAGCACAACCTTTAGACAAAATAACTGCGAACAACCGCTTCCGGTAACCATCAATGAGTTTCTTACAATGCTCTGCTGGAATTTTAGACCATTCTTCTTTGGCAAATTTCTCCAGGTCCCTGAGATTTGAAGGGTGCCTTCTCCAAACTGCCATTTTGAGATCTCTCCACAGGTGTTCTATGGGATTCAGGTCTGGACTCATTGCTGGCCACTTTAGAAGTCTCCAGTGCTTTCTCTCAAACCATTTTCTAGTGCTTTTTGAAGTGTGTTTTGGGTCATTGTCCTGCTGGAAGACCCATGACCTCTGAGGGAGACCCAGCTTTCTCACACTGGGCCCTACATTATGCTGCAAAATTTGTTGGTAGTCTTCAGACTTCATAATGCCATGCACACGGTCAAGCAGTCCAGTGCCAGAGGCAGCAAAGCAACCCCAAAACATCAGGGAACCTCCGCCATGTTTGACTGTAGGGACCGTGTTCTTTTCTTTGAAGGCCTCTTTTTTTTTCCTGTAAACTCTATGTTGATGCCTTTTCCCAAAAAGCTCTACTTTCCTGGGTATCCTACCATAGAGTCCCTTTTCATTCAGACGCCGACGGATAGTACGGCTTGACACTGTTGTACCCTCGGACTGCAGGGCAGCTAGAACTTGTTTGGATGTTAGTCGAGGTTCTTTAGCCACCAACCGCACAATCTTTCGTTGAAATCTCTCGTCAATTTTTCTTTTCCGTCCACCTCTAGGGAGGTTAGCCACAGTGCCATGGGCTTTAAACTTCTTGATGACACTGCGCACGGTAGACACAGGAACATTCAGGTCTTTGGAGATGGACTTGTAGCCTTGAGATTGCTCATGCTTCCTCACAATTTTGCTTCTCAAGTCCTCAGACAGTTCTTTGGTCTTCTTTCTTTTCTCCATGCTCAATGTGGTACACACAAGAACACAGGACACAGGTTGAGTCAACTTTAATCCATTTCAACTGGCTGCAAGTGTGATTTAGTTATTGCCACCACCTGTTATGTGCCACAGGTAAGTAACAGGTGCTGTTAATTACACAAATTAGAGAAGCATCACATGATTTTTCAAAGGGTGCCAATACTTTTGTTCACCCCCTTTTTTATGTTTGGTGTGTAATTATATCCAATTTGGCTTTTTGACAATTCTTTTTGTGGTTTTCCATTGAAGACAAATTAAATGAAGATATTATTACCAAAGCATTTGTGATTGCAATCATTTTCTGGAAGAAATTGAGTATTATCTGACAGAATTGCAGGGGTGCCAATACTTTTGGCCAGCACTGTATATTGCTTAGTAGAGAAGGAAAACAGAAGTCTGGACACATGAAGAGTATTATCTAGTCTAGTGTATGATAAAGATCCTTTAACCAGAGGAGTCACTTGCAGGATGTACTACAAGTAAGGATGTGTTCACACTTGCGCCGGGGTCCGTCCGCCGCCGCAAATCTGACTGAAAATCTCGGAAAACTGTATAGGGAAAGGTTTGCAACACATTGCCTAAAAACCCATTCATTTGAATGGGTTTTTAAAGCAATGCGTGGGTGTGTGCTTATACCCTCTGCACCGCGAAGCTGTTTTTTTCGCTGGAAACAAAGTCGGACATGCAGGACTTTGCGGCGCAGAGGGTGTAAGCGCACACCCGCGTATTGCTTTAAAACCCCATACAAGTGAATGGGGTTTTAAGCAATGCACCTCAAACCTTCCCCTATCCAGTTTTCCGACATTTAGGTTGGATTCGCGGTGGACGGAGTGCTTCCGCAAGTGTGAACCCACCCTAAGTGGAGAAGCAGCTTTATCCACAGGGTAGGTGAGAAGTGTGATCGCTGAGGTCCCAGAGTAAAGGGTTACCTTGAGTAAACCTCCAAAAAGGGAGTAGTGATACTATTCTATAGGGTAAAAGCATTGTACATTAACAACAATAGATGAAGCCCCCTCCATTTGGCGTCCATTCCTATTCACATATGATAGAAGCTTTCTTCTGTCATGAATGTTTACTTTTGTCGGAAGCGAAAGTCCTGCAGGTACGATTTTTTTGTTCTGTAAGAAAAGTAAACACATGACAGAAGAAAGCTTACGTCAAGTTTTTTATATTAGAGTGAATGCAGGTGGACAGTGCTCCGCCACCCTATTGCCTTTATTATAGGATGCCAAACAAAAATATATACTACATAGATTCAGTACTGTAAAGATTTCAATAGACCAATATATATTAAAGGACTGTAATGTTACATCATATAGTTTTAGCTACTGTACAGGAGCCAAAATCATAAAAGCAAACAAGTAGGATGTAGCTTTTTTTTCCTATTACAAATGTGTAGACATATATTTTCTTGCGGTTACAAGCGACTATAATATACGCTTACATATGCAATGGATTGTCTCCCAAATGTTCCGAGCAATAATTTACAAATAAAGTTTCTATTAATTACCGAGAATAATCTACACCCGCAGTATATAATAGAAGACGCTGTGGGGAGGAATAATAGAGGGAATGCTGTATGGATGGTACAGCGCATGCAAAAATATTTCTCCACTAGATGCACCTGTCTCGCTATGGTATGAATTTCAGGTCAGCAAATGGATATAAATTGGATTTCTCCTGCAGTTCCCCCCCGGTTGTTTAGTGCTGCGAGGCAGGCAGGATTTCAATAAATGCATATCCAGCAATGCTCCGATGGGCACCGCTCCTCTTCAAAGTAAATATTAACTCATTCCGCAGAATATCAGGTAGGGTAACCCATTCAACTGCTTGGAGTCACTAGTCGGTCGCCTCTGGCAATGAATGAGTTATCCATGCAGCAGTCATATACTTTTATCTGTCAAAGCACCTTACTGCCTGCTGTGTCTCCACTCTAAGCATCTCCTGTACCAACGTATTGTGCCGCCATCCCTCTGCTTCTTCCGTACTCTCATCTTATACCCATAGCACTTCCCTAGGCACCTATACATACTGCCAGATCTGTAACATATCTATATATGTTCGCCAAGTTCTAGATTCAGGGATCATGAACTTGAACCTAATATGGGACTCAAGGAATGGACAGTTCACAAAACAGTCTCCAGGCGTAGATAGTCACGAAGGTGGATGACAGAGTAAGGACGTGAAAAATGACCCTGTGACAGATTATTCTTTAACAGCCATGACATGGCCATGAAAGTCTATAGGTGTATTCAGACATCGACGAATAACGTCTGTCGTAAAATTTCATGGCCTGACAGACCCAATACAAGTCAATGGGTTCGCTTTTCACGTCCGCCAAAATGGATCTGCATCCAAGTGACAGCTGTTAAAAATGGATCAGTGGGTTAGGTCAAAGGTAAAAAACAATGAAGTGCATTTGTTTTTTAATGGATAGTTAAAGTTGTTGTCCCACTATGGACACTTATCCCCTATCCACAGGACAGGGGTAGGTATCCGAATGTTGGGGGGCCGATTGCCACGTCCTCCAGTGATCAGGAGGACAGTGGGCCAAAAGACTCCCTAAAGCCACCTTGTGAATTGAGCGCCAATGCGGTTGTGTGACTGGAGCTCCATTCACTTCTATGGGGCTCATGGAACCGTAATCCCCGGCAACCCTCGCAGCCTCATAAAAGAGAATGGAGCGATCAGGACCCCAGCTGTCAGACACTGGATAGGTGATAAGTTTCATCCATTTATCGCCTCCATTTTTTACAACACTTGCGTGCATGCAGCCTTAGGATCCATGCACCTGTCAAAGCCATACCACAGTAGGGTAACGCATGGAGTGTCAATGAGTCTGTATGATGCCTTCCTTAGTGCTGAAGATGATGTAAGTTTTGTTCTTAAATGGGTTGTCCAGGAACTTTGACTAAGAGCAGGAAATTCTTAATAGTTACACATTAAATTCCCTGCTACTCTAGTTCCACCACTTTTGGTGGTCCCTGCTTTGCATTCAGTAATGACGTAATTTACATCAGTCATGTGACTACTGTAACAAATCACTAACCTCAGCAGTGACAGTTGGATGTATTGTACATGGCTGCTGAGGCCAGTGATTGGCTGTAACAGATACAGAAATTATGTCAGAATATGACGTCATTGCTGCAGGACCAATGGGCACCAGCAAAGCAGCAGAAATGGAAAGGAGATGTACAGAGGCGTAGCTATGGGTTCAGCACAGGGTGTGCGAACATGTCCAATTGGCCCCCAACTTGGACATGTTCATATACCGATACTATCTGTATACGGTGAGCGTATAGAGGTATATAGAAACTCTATACAGGGCTCTGCAGATGATTTAGGTGAATACAGGGCATTAACATTTAGTGACTTACAGGTGACGTCTCTGACTAATCCTTCACATTCCCCATCTCTTTCATCTGGACGGCCATGACCACTTCTTCCAGTCTCTGTAAAGTTTGCAACACAGACATCTTTAGCTCCTCTTATTGATCACGGTTTTTCCTGCAGCACTTTGCACAGAATGTTCTTAGAGGTTTCCTCTGCGGACTTTCTGCTTCAATTATATCTATAGGGAAACTGCTGGCGTTTCCGTAGGTATAACTGACATGCTGTGATTTCCAAAACTGCGACTGTTTTGGAAATCGCAGCGTGTCCGCTGCGCATATTTTACTGCAAGGTGGGGATGGGATGAAGGCTCCATGTGGCGAAAACCCACAGAAAAAAAACGTGGCATTTTAGCAAATCCCATCCACATATTGCGGAAAAATATGTGCAGCAGACACACTGCAATTTCCTAAACCGCAGCATGTCAATTATACCTATGGAAAGGCTGGCAGTTTCTGTATAAGTGTAATAAAAACAGAAAGTCCACAGGGGAATCCTCTGCGGACCTTCTGTGAAAAGTGCTACGGGAAAAACCACAATGTTACCGCTGCGGTTTTTCCTGCAGCGCTTTTTTTTGCTGGAGCACGCCTACGTGGGGCCTTAGCCTTAATAAAGCCCAAGTGCAACTTTAATTAAATTAATTGCCCCTCATATTATGCCCCTGATTCCCCTGACATAAATACTGCACCTCTAATGACCCCTTAAATCAATCACCACCCCCTTATGTACATAATGCCCCCTAATATTAATGATGTCCCCTAATGGCCCCTTATATAAATAATCTCCCCCCTTGTATTCATAATGCTCCCCAATAACCCTTATATAAATGAACCCCCCATTTTCATAATGCTGCTAATGAATCCTCCCTTTATAGTTATATTGCCCCCTCCTAACCAGTCCTTATACTATTTACCTTCCAACTTTCAAAGGACAGAAAGAGGGACAAAATATACAGTGTGCTATGCGCGCCGCAGCAAATTTAGCTCCACCCACTTCTACATTGACTCCGCCCATTCTCCTCTATTTTTCCATGTGCCCCTACACAGTATAATACTCCTACAGTAACCCTAACATTATATTCCCCCACATTATAATGTTCTCCTCCAATTGCCCCACAGTATTAAATCCCTCTAATCGTGCCCCAGTTTAAACTGGAAGAAACTAGAGGGGGACATTAAACTGGGGGCAACTAGAGGCAGACATGTCCCCCCTCCATCTACCCCCCACGGTTTAATGTCCTCCTTCAGTTGCCCCCAGTTTAATGTCACCCTCCATCTACACCCCCAGATTAATGTCCCCCTTTATCAGCCACCATCTTAATGTCCCCCTTCATCTGTCACCAGCTTAATGCCCCCTTCATCATCCCCCAGTTTAATGTCTCCCTTTATCTGCCACCAAGTTAATTTCCCCCTTCATCTGTCACCAGCTTAATGCCCCCCTTCATCTGCCCCCAGTTTAATTGCCCCCTCCATCTACCACCAGCTTAATGTTCCCCTTGATCTCCCAGAAGTTTAATTTCCCCCTTCATCTGCCTTCAGTTTAACTGGCCCCTACATCTTCCCCCAGTTCCCCCCTCTTGCTCACACATGCTGTGTCTCTGTCTCTTCAATCACTCTGTTCGCAGCTTTCTGTGTAACATCACAGTCTGTCCTGCAGTATCCAGAATAGCTCTGCCCACACTAGAGTCTGATCACATGGTCATGACGTCATCAAAGGTCCTTTACCCACTAGGATGTAGCATCTACCCTTTACACTACCCTAATAAAGTTTGTTAACAGCAAAAGACTTCAGGGGCATATGGGACAAACTGTAAGCTATGCGGGACAGCTGTTTAAAATCGGGACTTCCCCACTGGGAACTATGCTATTAACCAACCCCAAAAAAAAAAAAAAAGTTATACTCACCTATCTGCGTTCCTGATGAATGGAGCCGCCGCTTCCTCCCTGTCTACGCACAGGACGTCTGTGTCTGAGTGCAGGCGGCGCGATTTTGTGATGTCATCACGCCGCCCGTGCTGAGAAGCAGACATCTGTCTGTGGTCTCAGCGTCTTGTAAACCGCAGGCCTGTATTGGCTTGCGGTTTACAATACTGTTAAGTTGCTGGAAGCGTTTTAACTAGATCGGTGTCTGCAGACACCGATCTACTTAGAAATAAAGGATGTATTAATGACGGCCCCGGGGTGGGCCCCACAGAATGAGTGAGCCCGGGGCAGCCGCCCCCTCTGCCCCCCCACTAGTTACGCCTCTGGAGATGGAACATTAAATGGGTGAGCAATGGTTATTTTTATGTTATGCTATTTCCCACACTTCATCAAGTTTCTCAAAATCCCAGAAAAAATAAGATTTGCCAAATACTAATAAATCAGAAGTCGGAGGAACAGCCAATTTTTGCCACTTATGCTTGTGTTGATTACTAGAGATGTTGGTAGTTTGTGTTGTTATTGACAATTTTTGCAATGGTGGCAACCTGAAGTGTAGCCATACCTATGAAGGAGATTCTCAAGTGAATTATCACTTTGTCATTGTTTAAACAAGGTGATCAAATGAGAGTTGACCATTACTTTCTGAGAAGTTGCTCGGCTCGAAGCTCATGTGTATGACCACTAGGGTCATGACCATAATTAGAACGCCATATACTTCTGTTCACTACGGTGTGCCACTTGAAAATGTTTGTGAGATTGTGGTTATTAAAGTTAACCTCTCACATTATTTCTGCTGCCCTATCTGACAGTAGGGTGAGAGAGAGAGAGAGAGAGAGAAGCTGAGCTCTGTGATAATAGGTTTTTATTATAAGAGAGAAGCTGAGCTCTGTGATATATAGGGTTATATGATAGAGGAGAGAAGCTGAGCTTTGTGATATATAGGGTTATAAGATAGTGGGAGAGAAGCTGAGCTCTGTGATATATAGGGTTATATGATAGAGGAGAGAAGAAGAGATGTGGATAATAGGTATGATAGAGGAGAGAAGCTGAGCTCTGTGATATATAGGGTTATATGATAGAGGAGAGAAGCTGAGCTTTGTGATATATAGGGTTATAAGATAGTGGAAGAGAAGCTGAGCTCTGTGATATATAGGGTTATATAATAGAGGAGAGAAGCTGAGCTCTGTGATATATAGGGTTATATGATAGAGGAGAGAAGCTGAGCTCTGTGATATATAGGGTTATATGATAGAGGAGAGAAGCTGAGCTCTGTGATATATAGGTTATATGAGAGGAGAGAAGCTGAGCTCTGTGATTATATAGGGTTATATGATAGAGGAGAGAAGCTGAGCTCTGTGATATATAGTTTTATATGATAGAGGAGAGAAGCTGAGCTCTGTGATATATAGGTTTATATGATAGAGGAGAGAAGCTGAGCTCTGTGATATATAGGGTTATAAGATAGAGGAGAGAAGCTGAGCTCTGTGATATATAGGGTTATATGATAGAGGGAGAGAAGCTGAGCTCTGTGATATATAGTGTTATATGATAGAGGAAGAGAAGCTGAGCTGTGTGATATATAGTGTTATATGATAGAGAAGAGAAGCTGAGCTCTGTGATATATAGTGTTATATGATAGAGGAGAGAAGCTGAGCTCTGTGATATATAGGATTATATGATAGACGAAGAGAAGCTGAGCTCTGTGATATATAGGGTTATAAGATATTGGGAAAGAAGCTGAGCTCTGTGATATATAGGGTTATATAATAGAGGAGAGAAGCTGAGCCCTGTGATATATAAGGTTATATGATAGAGAGAGAGAAGCTGAGCTCTGTGATATATAGGGTTATATGATAGAGGAGAGAAGCTGAGCTCGTTATATAGGGTATAAGATAGTGGGAGAGGGGGGGGGGCTGTGATATATAGGGTTATATGGTAGAGGAGAGAAGCTGAGCTCTGTGATATATAGGGTTATAAGATAGTGGGAGAGAAGCTGAACTCTGTGATATATAGGGTTATATGATAGAGGAGAGAAGCTGAGCCCTGTGATATATAAGGTTATATGATAGAGAGAGAGAAGCTAAGCTCTGTGTTATATAAGTTATATGATTTGGCGCAGGATTTCTAAGAAAAAAAAAGGCAGAATAAATCCTGACAGGACTCCTAGGACAGACAGTGAGAGTCCTACTAACTCTGCCCTAAGGGGATGTTTGACAGCCTTCTCTCCACGCACTGAAGCAGGAAAAGTTGTCAATGTCTGTGTGTAGAGATTCAAGGAATCAGACAGAAAAGACTCTGAATGAAATTGGCAGCATTCGGAGGCAGTGTATATACAGTGGGGGAAAAAAGTATTTAGTCAGCCACCAATTGTGCAAGTTCTCCCACTTAAAAAGATGAGGCCGGCCTGTAATTGTCATCATAGGTAGACCTCAACTATGAGAGACAAAATGAGAAAACAAATCCAGAAAAATACCTTGTCTGATTTTTAAAGAATTTATTTGCAAATTATGGTAGAAAATAAGTATTTGGTCAATAACAAAAGTTCATCTCAATACTTTGTTATATATCCTTTGTTGGCAATGACAGAGGTCAAACGTTTTCTGTAAGTCTTCACAAGGTTGGCACACACTGTTGCTGGTATGTTGGCCCATTCCTCCATGCAGATCTCCTCTAGAGCAGGGATGTTTTGGGGCTGTCGCTGGGCAACACAGACTTTCAACGCCCTCCAAAGGTTTTCTATGGGGTTGAGATCTGGAGACTGGCTAGGCCACTCCAGGACCTTGAAATGCTTCTTACGAAGCCGCTCCTTCATTGCCCTGGCGGTGTGCTTGGGATCATTGTCATGCTGAAAGACCCAGCCACGTTTCATCTTCAATGCCCTTGCTGATGGAAGGAGGTTTGCACTCAAAATCTCACAATACATGGCCCCATTCATTCTTTCATGTACACGGATCAGTCGTCCTGGTCCCTTTGCAGATAAACAGCCCCAAAGCATGATGTTGCCACCCCCATGCTTCACAGTAGGTATGGTGTTCTTTGGATGCAACTCAGCATTCACTCTCCTCCAAACACGACGAGTTGTGTTTCTACCAAACAGTTCTACTTTGGTTTCATCTGACCATATGATATTCTCCCAATACTCTTCTGGAACATCCAAATGCTCTCTAGCAAACTTCAGACGGGCCCGGATATGTACTGGCTTAAGCAGGGGGACATGTCTGGCACTGCAGGATCTGAGTCCCTGGCGGCGTAGTGTGTTACTGACGGTAGCCTTTTTTACGTTAGTCCCAGCTTTCTGCAGGTCATTCACTAGGTCTCCCCGTGTGGTTCTGGGATTTTTGCTCACCGTTCTTGTGATCATTTTGACCCCACGGGGTGAGATCTTGCGTGGAGCCCCTGATGGAGGGAGATTATCAGTGGTCTTGTATGTCTTCCATTTTCTAATTATTGCTCCCACAGTTGATTTCTTCACACCAAGCTGCTTGCCTATTGCAGATTCAATCTTCCCAGCCTGGTGCAGGTCTACAATTTTGTTTCTGGTGACCTTCCACAGCTCTTTGGTCTTCACCATAGTGGAGTTTGGAGTGTGACTGTTTGAGGTTGTGGACAGGTGTCTTTTATACTGATAATAATGTCAAACAGGAGCCATTACTACAGGTAATGAGTGGAGGACAGAGGAGCCTCTTAAAGAAGAAGTTACAGGTCTGTGAGAGCCAGAAATCTTGCTTGTTTGTAGGTGACCAAATACTTATTTTTCACCATAATTTGCAAATAAATTCTTTAAAAATCAGACAATGTGATTTTCTGGATATGTTTTCTCATTTTGTCTCTCATAGTTGAGGTCTACCTATGATGACAATTACAGGCCGGCCTCATCTTTTTAAGTGGGAGAACTTGCACAATTGGTGGCTGACTAAATACTTTTTTCCCCACTGTAGTATCAAAGTCTAACTTACAACTCCATACAAAATGGCCACATACATGAGCCTTTAGTCCTAGCCCTCATTCACAAGGACCTGCCCAACCTGGCCCGCCAGTCACAGATGTCGATTTCCCAGACTGTTTTCCTCCATTAAATACCATAATATATGCAATAATACAAGCAGCTCAGCCCACAACATTTACTTTGAAGGCCTATATTTTTGCCACTACCTACCTGAACTTTACTGAGATTATCCATAATCCATGTAATCACAAATCTACAATAATATAACATTGCCGGCGCACAATGTATTCCGTCCTCAAGTTTTAATGGTAAATAAAGAAAAATAAACATCTTTGAAAAACTGCCGATCCCAAGGAACACGTCCAAAGCGTCTGAGGCGAAATCAAATTACTGCACCGCCTGAACGTTACTTGAGCAGCAGCCAGATATTACTTGAATTCTGGCCCATAGACGATAAATCAAAAAATATATAGAACGCTGTGAATAGGTACAATTTATATGTGTCCTGAAGCTGCGATGGAGGGAGGAATAATGAGCGACTTAGAAAAAAGATAATTAATTGGAATCTCGTAACTTTGATCCTGTGCACAGAAATAATTGGCGAGCTTGTTAGGTGACTCACAATTGGCCTGTCTGTCAAAGTTGTCAATGTAACCCTTTTAATGCCACCAGGTGAAAAGTAACAAGGCAATGCTTGAGGGCCTACAACAGGATCTTAAAGACATGCAAAATTCTAACTAAAGCCTCAGTCCTGACAGTATCTGTGCTTATCACCGTAATATAGGCACAGATTCAGGGATCACAAAATATATTTTCCATTTAGCGGACATACAAGCCTTTGCCAGTCCTGAACATGGCAATAATCCTTGCAAGTATTTTCTGTGTAGGTCATAGCCATGGAAAGAAATATGAGAGTTGGTGACCGCACTTGTTATTTATCAACTAACTATGGTCATATGGCTAATACATGGGATGACGTAGAAAAGGGCTGGGGACACATGTAAGCCATGATAAGAGAGAGCAGATAGATGGCCACCAGACAGTATATATATGTGATTTCAAGGGGAGTGGGGTCTTAGATAGATAGATAAAATATGAATTAGATATATATGAGATGGAAAGATAGAGAGACATGACAGAGATATATAGATGGATAAGATATCAAGATAGATAGATAGATAGATAGATAGATAGACTGAAACATCCTTTATTTTTTCTATTTCAGGAGTGCTGACCTGTTCACTTGTTACAATACTGTTTGTGGTCACCTTTCTGTTGACCTGACATCTTGCACCCATTGTTGGAGTCATGGAGCTGCTCTTCTCTTTTGACAATGAGAAAGATAGATAGATAGATAGATAGATAGATAGATAGATAGATAGATAGATATGAGATATCAGATATAAGATGGACATCAAATATATGATATTTCAGTTTTTGGTGCACTTTCGGCAGATAGCTAGTAGTGCAGCCCAAAGTGTGATATCCCTTTGTGTCTCTTCCAGCCCTGTGGACCCCATCAGCTCTCCCCTCTCCGGAACATCCAGACCTCGGTACCCCACTTCTGAACTATTTTCCAGCCATGGTCTCCGGAATCTTGCCAATTCCACCAGCCTGTGATGCCCCATGTGTTAGTGGTTTAGTATAGTCGTGTCAGATAAGAACTACAAGACGCACAAATACCAAAATTACAGCAACTTCAATTTATTGGAGATTGTATTCTGTAATATAAGAAATCTTGCATCCCACATGAGTAAGTACATCTCTAGGCTTCTTAGCCTCCAGTTAATGTGTGGTCGTCCTACACATATACTGATAAATACAGTCCGCACTCACCCTGCCAGTGCCAGCAATGGATTCTTCTTTTATGTGTATATGTATAAGTGGAGATATAGAACTGCTAATCTCTGCTATTCTCTACTGATCCCAGAGCACAGATCTTGACCGATCAGAGAATGTAGATAAGTTTAAAGGATTTGTCCATATTTTTTTTTATTTATTTATGGTTGGGTCATTGATATCTGATTGGTGGAGGGAGGGTGGGGCAACAACTGGTCCCCACATGCTTTTTGGAAGTGTGTTCAGTCTGTGTATCACAGTGCACAGAGCCAGAAGCAATTGGCTCTATGCCCTGCATAGTGGCCAGGCACAGGTACTGCAGCTCAGCACCCATTGACATCAATGTACTATACAGGACATGGAGCTATTTGCTTCTGGCTACATGCACTGTATACTACACCTCTGAACAGCTGATCCATGCAGGGTCCTGCTGTCAGCCCCCCACCAATTAGATAATTATGGCTTATCCTAAGGATAGGTCATAAATTAAAAAAAATAACATTGCTTCACGGAAAACCCCTTTAATTTGTAGTACAGCTCCTATAACAAGGTCAACTGGGGTCAATAGCGAGTGGAAAATAACTGGTTAATCAAAATTGTAAATTATCCTTAGGTACTGAACTTTAGTCCAGCCCTCGTATATATCCAATAGACCCTTCATTAAACTTTTAAAGAGACATACGCTCAATGGTTAGAATTCTAGATAACCATTGATTGTAATTCATGAAAATGACAGTTTCTCTTTAGGAATCAGAGTATACGGGATATAACTCAGCTTGTACAGCTAATTGATATGGCTGTGCTGTACTTATTACACCGGCCGCTCTCCTTGCTGATAAGCATTATTGGGTTATACATCCTTGCTGTATATTGTTGCATTTTATTGATGAATTTATATTATAACAAAATATTCAATAATGATGTCACAGGACATTTATCCATTGCTAAATGACCAGAAAATCAATTGCAAATGACCTTCGGTAATAAAGGGATCTTTATGGCGATATGACTAAGCTGCTGGTCCGAGTTTCATTAGGTAATTAACAGTTCCTATGAATAGAAAAGACCTTAAACTTCTAATATATAGTGCAGGTCACGGGCAAAAGTGGGCTGCCAAGGGGCAAAACTGCGGAACGTAATAACCCCAAACTGTGGAACGTAATAACCCCACACTACTGGCGTCCAATATAGTTCAGTGTTCAGGTTGGAATTGAAAATCTTGGCTGGTGTTGTTACAGTACTCAAGCAGGGTTCACATACTTTGTAATGCAGCTGCTCCATTACTGGAAGTCTATCTGGTCCAAACCAATAATAGCACCGTGTGGGGGATTTTAATAGGAGCAGAAACATACCTTTCAGACCAACCAATGAAGCAATTCTCCTTATATGGATATGAAAATCAGCCTTCAAGTGCACCAGGGGCGCAGGTCTAGTTTGCCAGATTTGCCTACAGACAGTCAAGAGGGAGACTGAAAATGTCAGCTAAAGGGGGGGCATTGGCATCAATTCTAAAGAAGAACTAGAGCACTTGCAACTGTCTTTAGGCAAATCAGGCCCCGCCCCAATGCACTTTCAGGCTGATTTATATATCCGCCAAAAAGATGGTATCTCTGCATTGCTTCATCAAGGGTATGCTACTATTAAAAGCCCCTACTCGACATTATTATTAGTTTGGGAGGCATTTTCTACCTCACAGAATCCTTTTGTTGTGCCAAAGACTTTCAATGAGATTTGACTAGTTTAGTGATCTAGAAACAACAGTGAACCGATTCTAAAAGAGAACTCTATCAGGTCCAAAAATGTCTCCCAAAAATAAAAGTACTTTATAGGGGGCCTTTAATAGGAGCAGAAACATAACTTTAGGGCCACAAACCAGTGAAGTAATGCAGAGATAATCATCTATTTATATAGCTATGCAAAGCCATCAGCAAGTGCACTGGCGGTAAGCAGGATTTGCCATATTTGCCTACAGACAGCTGTGGCACAGGCAGGGTCTGAAAATGTAATCCACAGGAGGCAACAATTATAGCAATTCTCTCCCCTCTACAATCTATTCTGAATGCGGAGGCCAGGCTCATCTATCAGTCTAGACGCTACAGCGATGCCTCCGGTCTGTGCCAGTCACTACATTGGCTGCCTATTCAATACAGAACACAATATAAACTTATCACCCTCATTCACAAGATTCTCCATAATGCTGAACCTCCCTACATTTCCTCCCTCATCTCTGTCTATCGCCCAACCCGTACTCTCCGTTCATTCAAAAGCCTAAGACTAACATCCTCTATTATCAGAACCTCCCACGCTCGTATACAAGACTTCTCCTGAGTTGCACCACTTCTCTGGAATGCTCTATCCAGACTATCAGATTAACCCCCAATTTCTACAGCTTCAAGTGCAAACTAAAGACATATCTTTCTAAATAATATTCTGCCACTATATTAAATACCCAGTAAGAAGTATACTGGGTACTAGTAGAAGCATAACTAGGTAATATGATAAGATTGCAGTCACACTTGAGAACTAGAGCCGTAGGCCTCAACTCTAATTACAATTCCCCAGTGTCAGCCACAATTCCCTTCCATTGCCAGCAGCTATTCTCCTATATCCAACCACAATATCCCCCTCTTACAATGCCCTAATATCATTCAACATTTGCCCCATCACCATGACCCCCATATCAACCACAATACTTATCTCCAATACATGATAGATGTACCAAGCCTACTTTCTGGTCTCCAGTCCATATCTCTACACTGACATGTAATTTACTTTTTCGATGACATTAGCACAGATGGAACAAAGTCATATGGACAGGACTGTTGGTACCAGGAGAGAGATATGTAGTGCCACGTTCCAGGGTGTTACATAGTAATTATATTGTACATTTATTATTAACAATCAGTGGAAAAACATTAAGAAACTAAACACGGAAAATCAACATAGAAATAGCATCAACCTGGCCATGTTGGAATTTCACATTAATACACTAGATTCCTGCAGTTAAAGTAAAGTAAAGCCGGTTTACCGTTAATGGATTTTCGGGGATTCAGAACATCTCAGAAGAAAAACTCACTAATGGACATAAGTACAGGTTGTTTGTTGGAACCACAGAACATTTCCTGAAGCCTCTATCATTACAAGCCTTGCTACTCAGCTCTGTGTCTTACTATATAGAAAGTTACTTTCCCATTCCATTACTATTATAGTACATGTATGCGCCAGAACACTCTGCATGCCGCCTCGAATACTGTATGTATGGAAACACTCTCCTGTAAGCTTCTAGTGGAAAATACCTCTACATATACGAAGTCAGGTAAAATAGCTCTGTACAAGATGAAGCTGTATTACCGCCATGTGCATTAGCCTTTACTTGTAGCATTGTAAGTTGTTAGGATTGTGCATCATTTTATATTAGCAGCCAACATTTCATTTTTTATCATAAGTTGCTATACTGCAATGCCTTCACTTTTCCCTTGCACTAGTTTTGATAAATTTCCCCATTGCTGTATTCTCGCTGCTCAGTGAGAGTCCAGAAACTTAGGAACTACCAAAAATACGTGGCAGTGTTTTGTGGGAGAACTTGGACAGCTGTGATAGAGATGGTGGTCTCTGATAGGGGATGGTGGTCTGTGATAGAGGATGGTGATCTCTCATATAACTGGGTCAAAGGTAGACACAGATAATAGAAGATCCCTGTGCATGAATTATGTCGGTCAAATCCATCTTCTCCCATTGCTAACTTACTGTAATCTGCCTGTAATTGCTTAAATCTGACTGAATTCTCCTATTCCTAAATTCCTAAGATCGTCTAGCTCTTTTGCATGTGATTTGTAAGCTTTTCAGTACTGAGTGCTCTGTATGATGCAGTGAGATGAATCACAGATCCATCTCTAGCTCCACCATTATTGTAATGCCTCATGATCATGCTTACAGCACCTTATATATTGTATATGACATCAGCACTGTAAGGTCTCCACCTACCACTGTCTATTGGCTGAAAGGTTGTCAGCTGATGTCAGGTGGTGCCAGAACATCACTGTGACTCACAAGACATGTTTTTTTTCTGTATTTTTCCTGCACAATACATGTGGCAGTGGCCATTTTAGTTTATCTGAGATGAATCACCATTAGTTTGGTTTTGTTAAAAACCGAAAAATCTGGAACATCCGGGTTGATCCCGACAGCGCTCACTCAGGCACTTCAGACTCTTGATATAACTTACCAGTGGGGGTCCACCCATCTGATACTGATGACCTATCTTAAGGACAGATCATCAATATTTAAACCTCAGGAAGTCATTTAAAGATGTCTCTTCAAAAAACTGATCGGTCAGACTCCAACTGATCCAAAGGAAAGATCATCATACTGTAACTCCTTACTAATCGGTCTTCCCCTTACTAAACTTTCCCCTCTACAATCTATTCTGAATGTGGCGGCCAGGCTCATCTATCAGTCTAGACGCTACAGCGATGCCTCCGGTCTGTGCCGGTCACTACATTGGCTGCCTATTCAATACAGAATACAATATAAACTTATTACCCTCATTCACAAGGCTCTCCATAATGCTGCACCTCCCTACATTTCCTCCCTCATCTCTGTCTATCGCCCAACCCATACTCTCCGTTCACTCAATGACCTAAAACTAACATCCTCTATTATCAGAACATCCCACGCTCGTATACAAGACTTCTCCCGAGTTGCACCACTTCTCTGGAATGCTCTATCCCAGACTATCAGATTAACCCCCAATTTCTACAACTTCAAGTGTAAACTAAAGACATATCTTTTCAGACAGGCCTATCACAACTCCTAATATAAACCCTTCCATAGTTAGAATCCCTAAAACGTACCCTCCTCTGTTTATGCTCCAACATTACCTCACAGGATATGATGCCGTATCAGACTAGCTTTATATGTCCAGGCACCATCTGCATGTTAAAGGACACGACTGGTGACGGCTCATACAGCTTTATATATGTGTAATGACAGTAACCTCTATTACAAAATTGTCTGACCATTGTATAAGCAATGCTACGTCTGTTGCCGCCCCTGCTACCTCTTGTGTCACCCCCTCTACCTCACAGATTGTAAGCTCTTGTGTCACCTCCTCTACCTCATAGATTGTAAGCTCTTGTGAGCAGGGCCCTCAGTCCCAGTGTGTGAATGGACTATTTCTTTGTAATGTATCTTTTTTGTCAGTACTTGAACCCTACAAGTTGTACAGTGCTGCGGAATATGTTGGCGCTATATAAATAAAATGTATTATTATTATTATTATTATTATTATTATCAATATCCACCCACTTTTGGGGGACTGCCTTTGCAGAAATTTGGAGTACACCAATATACACAACAGTGCCACTCTTAAACATGGGTTTTGTCTAGTATTACATCTCATTCTCATTCAAGATAATGGGGCTCAACTGCAATACCAGACACTTCCTATGAGTAAGTGAGGCGCTGTTTATAAAAAAAAAAATCAAACCCTCTTTTCTAATGTGCCATATCAATCTGGACTCAAAAGATGAGACGAGTAGAATTAACAGTGACTGTATATGGGCAATGACATAACATGAAGCTCCTGGGCCCCAGAGTAAAATCTGTTACAGGGCCCCACCTACCATGTGCCATTAATAATAGTAGAGTCTTGTTAGGTAAAGGGGGTATGAGTGCTGCCTTTGCAACCCCTATAGCTCTGTCACTCCATAGGTGGACTATAAAGTCAGCGACGGTCTCTGCTGCCGTTAACCATTCTGGGGCTGTCAGTCTTCTTCTTCTTCCATCATCCAATTTAGCTGCGGCTAATTCCTTGACTATTTTTAGATGGTCTTCTCCACCTCCTTGCCCTCTTTGTTTTCCTTCATTTGATGTACAGGGTAGAGGAGCTTATCCCCAGAGGGACATCTGTGGTAAGGATCAAAGTGTTTTGTCATGTCACCGAGATTGAAACATGAAAATGCTTTTTAGATCTTAAAACTTGCGTCACCTCCTTTTCCCTATCTTAATTAAAATGCACCAAAATGTTAAGCTTTGAGGTGAACAATCGTTCATAGGGCTATACTGATGTGTCTCCTGACACCGGCATGTTTGTGGGATTTATCCTTACCTGTCTTAAGTATATAGTTTTGTTCATAGTGAAATATTACTGTATTTTTGGAATTCATGATTCATATATATACAGCACCATTAAAAAGTATTTGTCCCCCTTCCCATATGATCGATAAGTAACATATTAAACAAATATACCCTGAATAGCCATTTTCTAAATACTACACAATGTAAAGATCAAATGTTATAGATCATCAATATCAGATTGGCCTGGTTTGACACCCACAACTCACACCGATCAGCTGATACACAGAGAATGGAGCAGGAAGCAGACAGTGCTGTTCTCTGTGTAGTGGAGTATAGTGGAGTCACTGCAACTTGGCTCCCATTTAAAGAATAGGAGCTGATCTGCAGTACCTGGTCTGGCCACTACATGAAAAATGGAGCTGTCTCCTTCCTGCTCAGTTAATTTAATTAAGTTAGTTGGTGGATATCCGACTGTTGGACTCTCACTAATCTGATCCTTAGGCTAGATCATCAATATTTTTAACCAGGAAAACCCCTTTAAGCATCATTGACAATGGAGGAAATTTGTCAAAGTTTACACATCAGTATTCTGGTGCAAAAGTGGCACATTATGGTGCATGGCCATTTTTGCCAAAAAAAAGTGTCACTTTGTCCATTTTTCCACTTGCTTGCCATTTTTTTTTTTTTTTAAAGTGGGCAGAACAGGGTAGGGATCAAGGCAGCCTGAGGCGAGGATGTCTCTCACCAGCGGATTTATTATAACTTGTTCCACAAAACTGACAAGAGTTGATGACCAGTATATACGTGATTCAGCCACACAGGAGTCAGGAACTCTCGAGATGTGCCAGAGTTATTAAGATGCCAGAGCCTCTTAATAATCGACCACCATTTCTTACAATATTAAGACCGTCACACAATATTAATAGAGCACAACCCTAAAGGGGTTATCCAGGCCAAATTTATTTAAAATTAGGCCGGGAAGGTGAGAAAAAAAAAACATACTCACCTGTCCCCGGTGATCCTGTGCCTCCCTCGTGGTCCTGCAGCACTGTTGTTTTCTTGTGGTGGAAGTCCCCGCCGCATTTGACCGCTGAGGTCAATCAACAGCTTCAGCAAAGGACATGTCGCTGCTGATTGGCCTCAATGGTCAAGTGATGGCACACAGGACGTCACAGCCAGCGAGGATCTCAGCAAAAGAAGACAGCAGAGCAGCAGGACTGGACCGCGCTGAGAGGACATCGGAGCACTGGGGACAGGTGAGTATGTTTTGTTTTTTTGTTTTTTTTTTCACCTCCCTGGCCTAATTAAAAATAAAAAATATAGCCGGGACAACTTCTTTAGAACTAGATAGCCTCAGCTTTAGAACTAGATAGCGACAACTAGTATAACATTATGGGCCTGTCCTTGTATAGGCAGAACTATTTGGGCATGAGGGTAAGTGGTGTCTTCTTAGATTCAGTAGGGTTATTGGAGAAAGCATGGATCCTCTGGATGTTTGCTTTTACCATTTGGAAGACAAGCCCCCCACTGCCCGTGCCCTTCTCCACACACATGGTCATACTGTTCTTGTGTATCTGGCTATATGTACACAAGACTTACTAGATTTCAATGTGAATTTGCCTTCACTGTTATTATACAGGATTTTACTTTTCGTTCCATTACATAGCTAATTTTTGGCTCCTTGATAACAAACTTTTGTGCTTTTTTCATGCAGTAGCCTCAAGTTATATTCAAGTTTTATATTGAAGTATTCACCTTCGTTGCTGTATTGTGTTCCATTGGGAATGGACAAAGCGCCATCATAGACTGATACATTGATTCTCCTTGGATCCTATAGCATCATGTCTATATGCCCTTAGTTGGGGTGCACTGTGCTCTTGCAGTCCCATAGTTGTGTACTAACTATGAGTTGCTGCCCATATTGTACGGCCCAGATTTGTTAGCAATAATTTGGTTATTTTTATATGTCTCACTTTAGGGCAATAGAAGTCTATGAAAAAGTGGACCAATTTCTCTATATTTCTCCCTTGTTTTACAAACCACCATTTAACAATGCGTGCCGTATAAGATATTGTTCTCCAAATGCAGCATTAAATTAACTACATGAGATGTTAACATTATGCATTTTTCTCGCATTTCCTTTTGTACAAAATCCTATCAGCGCAGCCTTGTAACAAGGAGCCCGGTTAAATCAAAGCCTCCGGAGCCTAATTAAAAGATCTGATTTATTACAGCGTAAGTAGAGAGATTTTCATATCAACATTTACATAAAGATCATCTTTGTCTCATGAGTTTTCGTGAGCTGATGAAAAGCGAGAGGATTTTTTTTTTTCCTAAAGTCTCTCGGTATTAAATCCCCCAAACTTGAATTTTATTTTCGGCCGTAAAAGTGTAGCTGGATTATGAATGGGTCAGATGGCTGAGAACGTTAAATGTGAAACGATGCAGTTTGTAACATTTCGAGTTATACTTTCCGTGGCAAATTTTACCACTTTGTTAACACTCCCTCAAATTATAATATTAATTTGTTCCAGGACAACCATTGTAAGTTTATAATATTGTAACTTGAGACCGTAAAACTAGTAACTTGTTCTGAAGTCCTCAAAATAAGAAAAAAAAAGTTTTAGGCTTAGGCTGAGGCCCCATGTTGCAGAAAAGCAGCTTTTTTTGTTGCAGATTTTGTTGCGGTTTGTTGAGCCAAAGCCAGGAGTGAATTGAGGAAAAGATAGATGTATAAGAACTTCCTATACTTTTACCATTCCTTTTGTAGCCATTCTTGGCTTTGGCTCAAAAAAACGCAACAAAATCTACAACAAAAAAAGCTGCATTTCCGCAACGTGGAGCCTCAGCCTAAGGCTTCACGTTGCGGAAACGCAGCTTTTTTTTGTTGCAGATTTTGCTGCAGTTTTTTCAGCCAAAGCCAGGAGTGGATTGAGCAGAAGGGAGAAGTATACAGTAAGAACTTGCTATGTATTTCCCATTCCTTTTGTAGCCGATAAAAGGCTCAATAAACCGCAGCAAAATCTTCAACAAAAAAGCTGCATTTCCGCAATGTAGGGCCTCAAAGGGTTATATTCGAAGAAAAGATTTTTTTAGCAGTGTATATACTGCAGCAGGAGTATCAGATTATTAGTATAGATGTCACTGTCCCGATGCGCTGATACCATGTGTATCACAGCAATGCCGGGTAACCAGAAGTCTTCTATTTCAGCCTGCCACTCCAACTCTTTGTCACTTGGTAGACCCTGCTCTACTCTGGCTGCTTATAGTCAGAGTAGAGCAGAATTGGTCATATGAAAAAGAGTCAGAACATCAGCAGGGCTGTCAGAAATAGAAGACTTCTGGTCACCTGCAGTGCTTTGGGGACCAGCATGTTTAGTAGTAGGGTGACCTTCTATGGTCATTTGGGGGTCAACATTTATATTAGTAGGGTGACCTACTAATATAGATGATATAATCCATATAACCCCTTTAAAGAAAAATAAACAGTTAACTAATATAGAAAAAGCAAATCCTTATGCTTGCCAAAATCCTTAGACAGAAGTACAGATGTAGCACTGACACTAACCAGCATTGATAACATGCTACAATGTGACATTTTATCACAGAATATAAATTGGTAAGCCATTAAAAGAGACACATTGAAGTTTTTGTGCACAGTGTAGTTAATGCATAATGGATACCAGAGTTTTCATGAAAAGTTGAAATATCTGCTAGGTCTTGCTGGACAGTCTGTTCTCTGACTGTATAAACCTTCATAAATGGTGTTGTATTAGTTTTGCTGCTATTAGTCCCATTATGGCTGCCCCCATCCATTATTGCTACTACTGGTTTCATTACATGTTATTCTGCCAGGAGTAACTGTAAAATAGCAAACAAATAGCTAAAAAAAAGCCTAACCGAACATAATATAGGTCAACCAGAGACACTATACTCCAAGTCCAGGTTTTGATGCAGCTAAAAAGACTGTTGAAAAAAAATCGAATACAATCAAGAAATTTGCTTGCTGTCTATGACTAACATCATGTTGGAAATAACACAAGCAGCTAGTCAGAAGTAGAAAGACTCTCCTTATACTCACTGTGAGCTATGATAAGCTGCAGACTTCTCTCTAAGAGGTGCAGCAAAGCTGTGTGTAAACATGCAGAGGCTGTGAAGAGAGGCCTGCCGCCCCCCCTCCACTTTCTGTGTTGCGTCTTGAGCCTGTTAATTTCTAAAGACAGTCCTCCCTAGGGAGACACCTAGTGCCAGGAACTTTAGAGACATATTTTAGGCAGAAACCAGCAAAACTTTTATGCATTACATTTTCATCTAAAATCACATGATCTATTAAATGAAACTAACACTAGGATCACACTATCACCGTGCCAGGGGACCCGAACAATGGAGAGCCGGACCTCTAAAACACATGGACACCGACAGACCCCATTAACTATAATGGGGTCTGCTGGTTGTCTACCGTTTCAAAACTGAAACCGGTGAAGAAAATCATCCTCCGCTATTTTCGGCGGTTTTTGCAACAGAGTCTCCAGACTCTGTCGCACATGCGAACCAAGTTTAAGTTGTCTGAAAAGTTATTGACCCTTTAATTGTCCAGTTAAATTATACTATATCTGTAAACTTTACTACATCTGTACAGATGCAATAACATTTAAACTGAAACTTAACACAGCAAAGGCCATTGGAAAAAGTCATCGTAAGGCTTACTTACTTACAGTTTATTTAACTGTGTACCTCTATATATTTTAGTCCATATGGTCATTACAGTTATTCCAGCTGGCCATACCATACAAAGATTGCATGATCTTTCAGGAAACGTTCTAAGAAGCTCATTTCAAGGAAAGATTATTCATAGACTAGTGACTATTAGACAAAAATTTTAAACATGGCCGACATCTTTTCAGATGCTGAAGCTGTGCATTGTATGCTGAAACTACTGTAACCTGAGGCCATTGTATACTGCTTCATTTTTAAAGGCTTCATCTTTTTTAAACCTTCATTGGCTTCCTGAAATCTTTTCATGGGACAAGGAGCTGTACTCTATAGGATTTATATGCTCGGCCTTTATTGACCAGCCAAGATTCTACAGAAAGAACTAGAAGCAGCTCAATTATTCCCCACTCCTACCTGAAAATGATTGATGTCCCTTTTCTCCCTTACCTTGTGATTGGTGAAAGGTTCATGGCCTGACAGAACAGAGAACCTGACAATCTGGATTAAAATCAACATACCCAATCCCTGACGTCTCCTATATAGGGCTATATACAGTGGGGAAAAGAAGTATTTAGTCAGCCACCAATTGTGCAGGTTCTCCCACTTAAAAAGATGAGGCCGGCCTGTAATTGACATCATAGGTAGACCTCAACTATGATAGACAAAATGAGAAAACAAATCCAGAAAATCACATTGTCTGATTTTTAAAGAATTTATTTGCAAATTATGGTGGAAAATAAGTATTTGGTCACCTACAAACAAGCAAGATTTCTGGCTCTCACAGTCCTGTAACTTCTTCTTTAAGAGGCTCCTCTGTCCTCCACTCATTACCTGTAGTAATGGCTCCTGTTTGACATTGTTATCAGTATAAAAGACACCTGTCCACAACCTCAAACAGTCACACTCCAAACTCCACTATGGTGAAGACCAAAGAGCTGTGGAAGGACACCAAAAACAAAATTGTAGACCTGCACCAGGCTGGGAAGACAATTACAGGCCGGCCTCTGTGATATATAGGGTTATATGATAGAAGAGAGAAGCTGAGCTCTGTGATATATAAGGTTATATGATAGAGGAGAGAAGCTGAGCTCTGTGATATATAGGGTTATATGATAGAGGAGAGAAGCTGAGCTCTGTGATATATAGGTTATATGATAGAGGAGAGAAGCTGAGTTCTGTGATATATGGGTTATATGATAGAGGAGAGAAGCTGAGCTCTGTGATATATAGGTTATATGATAGAGGAGAGAAGCTGAGCTCTGTGATATATAGGGTTATATGATAGAAGAGAGAAGCTGAGCTCTGTGATATACAGGGTTATATGATAGAGGAGAGAAGCTGAGCTCTGTGATATATAGGATTATATGATAGAAGAGAGAAGCTGAGCTCTGTGATATATAGGTTATATGATAGAGAGAGAGAAGCTGAGCTCAGTGATATATAGGTGTATATAATAGAGGAGAGAAGCTGAGCTCTGTGATATATAGGATTATATGATAGAAGAGAGAAGCTGAGCTCTGTGATATATAGGGTTATATGATAGAGGAGAGAAGCTGAGCTCTGTGATATATAGGATTATATGATAGAAGAGAGAAGCTGAGCTCTGTGATATATAGGGTTATATGATAGAGGAGAGAAGCTGAGTTCTGTGATATATAGGTTTATATGATGGAAGCCTGCGTTTGGTTTATTGGGGAGAAGCTGAGCTCTGTGATATATATAGGTTTATATGATAGAGGAGGAGAAGCTGAGCTCTGTGATATATAGGATTATATGATAGAAGAGAGAAGCTGAGCTCTGTGATATATAGGGTTATACGTGGGGGGGGGGGGGGGTTTTTGGGTTGGGGATATGAAGAGAGAGAGGCTGAGCTCTGTGATATATAGGGTTATATGATAGAGGAGAGAAGCTGAGCTCTGTGATATATAGGGTTATATGATAGAGGGAGAGAAGCTGAGCTCTGTGATATATAGGGTTATACGATAGAAGAGAGAAGCTCAGCTCTGTGATATACAGGTTTGTATGTTAGAAGAAAGCATCTGATCTCTGCAATCACAGTTTATAGGTGGTAATCAGAGCTTTCATTTTCTCTTCTAGAGAAAACCTGCTGAGTCCCCACATTGCGGAAATGTAGCTTTTGCGTTTTTTTGAACCAAAGCCAAGAATGGCTACAAAAGGAATGAGAAATATATAGGAAGTTCTTATACTTCTACCTTCTGCTTAATCCAATCCTGACTTTGGCATCAAAAAAACCGCAACAAAATCTGCAACAAAAAAAGCTGCGTTTCTGCAATGTGGGGCCTCAGCCTGAAACCGGTTTTCTGGCCCTGTAGCCAATTTTGATATTCAGGATCTATCCTCAGGGCAGGTCATCATTATCAGATTGGTGAGGATCCGACACCCGGATCCTTCACCATTCAACTGTTCTGAGCAGCCTCCGGTGCCAGAACCTATACAGGGGATGGAGCCGGAAGTAGAAGGCGATGTCTACTGTATAACAACTGTGCATGAGTACTGCTACTCGGCTCTCAATTAAGTAAAGCAGTACTCTGGCACCTCTGCTATACAGTGGACAGAGCCTTCTGCTTCTAGCTCTTTCTGCAGGTTCCATCACCAGAGGCTGCCGGTAACAAGTCCAGGTGTTTGACCCCCCACTAATCTAATACTGATGACCTATCTTGAGGATGGATTATCAGTACCAAAATTGTCCTGGGGACCGGAAAACCCCTTTAAATTGCATTACTTATATATCACAGAGCTCAGCTTTTCTCCCTCTGTTGTATACAGCTCTCAGATATGGTAGCATCAATCATCTGACAGGTTCTCTTTCAGCTTTTAGACAATAATACATGGTGTTTGTTTTTATAGTTGGTTACTGTGCAAAAGATATATAGTATACAGTGTTTACAACTATACCTAATGGTTTTCATAAAAACAAGAGTTTTTAATGGATTCATCTAAAAAAAATAATACCAGAACTGAACATAACTATTTTCCACAAAATACTGACGTGAGACGACATAAAGAGTGGTGAGACAATAAGTCATAGTTCAGTACGGCTGGTTGTTAACTAGAGTGTTAAAGTACGGCAGGAATGGAGCTCCTACATACTGTAGGATGAAAGAGGATTTTTTATCCAGGAAGATGAAAAACATGTCTTAAAACAGCCAAGATTTGATATGCCGCAAGGAAATTGTTTTTGTGCTTATGTTTATATGAAAAATCCCAGTGAGAAGGCGGAGAGGGATGGAAAGCTCCATTATTGTGACTGCAGGACTTGTGGTCATTAGAAATGCAGGAGGAATGGTCTTAGTAAAAGTCTGTTCACATTGCTAAAAAGTAATGCTGCAGTGCCAGGGATACCCTTGAAGAACCTATAGTGTCATCATGATATCAGCTTATCAAATGCTTTACCTATTCTAATTCTTTAGGAATGTAAGAAAGCTGCCCTAAAACATTTATTCCACCTTGGTTATATGTTAGATTATTTTCTTATGCAATGAAGCCAGTTCACTTTGTACAATCCTTAATGTTCCTTGACACAAGGCTAGGGCATCACTGCGATTTCTGTCACACAACCTAAGAAAGCCATGTTACTCTGCGACTCCTTCACTAATGTAAGTGAATGAAATTGCATTGCGACTCTGAGGGTGCTGCGACTAGAAGTCAGAAAAATATTAAGATCTACTAGATTTTTTTTACACTAGAAGTTGTAGTTGCAGCATTCTCAGGGCATTAGTGTGACTCCATTGACTTATATTAATGAAGGAGAGCGACATGGCGATCTTTAATCGCTGCGTAGTCCTAGCCTTAGTGGATCACAAAGTATTTCCTTGCTGGTGTACTGAACACTAACTTCCTCCAGTATATTCAATTGCAAGGAAACAAATATATAACTGAATAGATTGCAAAGTATTTTAAAGGGATTGTCCAGAATTAGAAAACATGGCTGCTTTCCTCTTCTCAGGAGTGACATCATGTCCGTTGGTCACATGGCCATGCTTCAGCGCAGTCCCATTCATTTGAAGAAAACAGCAAAAACCACTATCAATGTGGATGTGGTTGCTCTTGTTGAAAAAGGTCACAATTAGAAAAATATACAGTGTTGATGATGATGAGTACGCTGCTTGTCACATCCCAAGAACTACTTAACTAATGTGGCACCTACAAAATTTTAAGGCGTTGTCCACAAAGGGCAATCCCTTTTTTATTAGAAAGGCCCTCAGATGAGAAACTGATCCCTATGTCTCTTGCAGATGGGACCACAGATGTCAGCTGCAATTTGTGGAGGAACCTGGCAGCAAGTGTTCAATTCCCACTAACACAGGAGAAATGTAGCGTTGTATGGTGCCCATTTAAATTATTACCACATTAATGTATGGGGTCCCCCAGAGCAAGACACCATTTGTAACCCCTCTATTACCTCAGGACGCCCTTATAAAGTAAAAATGGGTTTTCCAAACTGGACAACAATTTCAACCTCTTGGACAGTTTCATCTTTTGGAGTGTATCAATGTAGAAAGAAAGAAATACCAATGAAGACTCAGGTGGGTCAAGCCTTGTTGCAGTAGCCATACACCTTTAATGGGATTTTCCATTCTCCAGTTGTTTTTTATACTGAACACTAGAGATGAGCGAATCGAGGCTGCAGAAGTGGAATTTGATTCGAATTTCAGGAAATATTTGATTCTCATCGAATCCAAATTTCCTCACGCTTCGTGGTAACGATTCGCATTTAGTTCAAAACGGCTGCTCTACATGGGGCAAGGAACTCTGGGAACGCGGGATCACCCACAATGCCATGTGTGCAGCCAATCAGCAGCTAGCCCTGTGATATCACATCCCTTTAAACCCTTCGCGAGTGCACCACAGCATGTTTGACCGCAGCATCCAAGGTGTTAAATCCCCCGATCGGTTATGAAGCAGGGTGTTAGCTGTAACTGACATCTAACACCCTGCTCCATAATCGATCGGGGGTTTTAACATCTTGGATGCCGCGGTCAAACATGACCGCGGCATCCAAGGGGTTCCGCCATTTTGATGCCGCAAATACATAGCTGTTTTTGTTACGCGATTCACCTCGATTTAATTTGGATCGAATAGAATTGAATTTTTGAATACTTCGCTCATCTCTACTGAAGACCTATCCACAGGATAGGTCATCAGTATCCACTCAGTGAGCGTCTGACAACTGGACCTCTTACCAATCAGGTGACCTTCCTCCAAGAGCCAGAAGCTACTGCTCAGGACTGGGCTGGAAGCAGCTCAGTACCTATACAAGTAATAGACGCTGAGCTTAAGTAGTCTGGAACCACAGCTATGGGGCTGCAACCTATGCCTATTAGATGAATAGAAGTAGAGTTGCCTCCGGCCGCATCCACCTCAGTAGCTTCTGGGGCCCGGAGGCAGCGGGATCAGCTAATCGGTGCAGTATTTGGATATTGGAATCCCACAAATCAGATACTGATAACATATCCTCTGGATATGTCTTCAGTAGAGATGAGCGAAGTTTTAAAAAATTCGATTTGGCAACATCGCTGAATTTTCTGATACGATTCTATTCAATCTGAATTAAATTGTGGCGAATTGCGTTAAAAAAAACTGTTATTTCCTGTCTGCAGATAGCCGGGGTGGGCGGCAAAATGGCGGAACCCCTTGGATGCCGCAGTCATGTTTGACCGCGGCATCCAAGGTGTTAAAACCCCCGATTGGATATGGAGCAGAGTGTTAGCTGTCAGTAACCGATTGTGGGTTTTAACACCTTGGATGCAGTGGTCAAACATGTAGTGGGCGCTCGCGAAGGGGTTAAAGGGCTGGATACTGATTGGCTACACGCATGGCATTGTGGGTGATCCCGCATTCCCAGAGTTCCTTGCCCAATGTCCTAACATGTACAGCAGCCATTTTGAAAAAAATGTGATGCGTTACCACGAAGCGTGAGCAAATCCGGATTCAATGCGAATCGAATATTTCATGAAATTCAGATGAAATTCCACTTCATCAGCTTCGATTCGCTCATCTCTAGTCTTCAGTATAAAAGAATTACCTAGGGGATGGAAATCTCTTTTAATAACAGATGGCTGCCAACTATGTGTTCTGTATTCCTCCTGATCCCCCTGAGCCGAGCATGTGTGCAAGTGTTCTGAAAGGGACATGGGAGTAAGACATTCCTGAAAACAAAAGGATTAGGCATGTAAATTCGTAATACCTAATCCTTCTTTTCCCTAACATCATCTGTCAGAGAAGAGTTGGGATACTTTCATAGGCAGAAGAAAACTGGCTCCACCAAAATCAGTAGGTTCAGGTGATGTTACTCTAGTGTGGAGGGGCTTAGCAATATGGGGTGCAGATGTAGTAATGGCGACAGAGCCCTGGAGCCTGAGGGGGCCCAAAGGTCTCGCTACAATGTAAGAGGACACTAGTGTAGGTACCACATAGTATGTCAGGGACTCATTACAGATTTTACATTGGGGCCCACAAGCTTCAAGCTACACCTCAGTAGCTGATCTGTGGGAGTCCAACACCCAGACCCCACACAGGTCAGCAGTTTTGGAATCCTCTAGGCCCTGTAAGCTGCTGCAGTGGATTGGGAGCGTGTGCAGACTGCTCGTATTCAAGTACTACAGCCCTGTCCACTACATAGCGGTGATTTCGAGGAATTACAACTCTGCACCTATTACTTGAATAGGAGCAATCTGCACACACATCAGCTGCATCACTGCAGCAGTTTCCAGCACCCGGAGGCTGCTGAAACAGATGATCTGTGTGGGGTCTGGGTGTCGGACCACCACAGATCAGATACTGATGACTTATCCTGTGGATAGGTCATCAGTATGAAAAAAATCATTTGGGGCCAGAAAACCCTAATTGTCTTTTGTGGCTTCTTTCCACACCAATTCCTTATACATGGAAACACTGGTAGTAAGGCAAAAACTTAAATCCAGAGGTCACACCTCTTTTATAGTTCCCTAGACAGCTGCTTAGTCCTCTCACCCCTTGTCCTGTTTTTGCCACCATTGCCCAACTATTATCACATACATACAAACCTTCCTTCTCCATGCGCCGTGCTTGTCCCAAATAGTAAACCATGTCTCCACACAACTCTTGTTGACCTCCTTGATGAAGATACATACCCACCATTAGGTTGACTTCATTTACAAAGAGTTCTATTATATATCATTACATTGCTTGCCTTGTTGGAATGGCATAAACGGGGGAAACCTTAAATTATTTATCAGAATTTTACACCCACCTTGGAACATTAAATGAGTGAAGAAGACGTCATCTGCTCAAGTGCTTTCCTCACCGTCTTCAGAGGCTTCATATACTGACATACTTTGCAGCTCCTCAGAGGTTTGTTGATCTGCTGAGCCGCTTCTTTTTAGTGTCAGGCTGAGTTCTGATGAGTATTTCACGCTCTCCCAAATACCTAATTTATTTTTATATTTCCAGCTCGGAGAAATGTTTGCTCATAAACAGCTCGTTGGTTTTACATCCAATGCATGTAAACTGAACACTTCCTTCTGTGCAATGCTTATTCCCCCAATCATTTCTCTGCTGGAAGCTCGGAAACCTCTCGTATTTGGGGGAACTGCAAAGTAAACAGTACGGAAAGCGCCTAAGCTTAGATTATACACAGATGTATCCACCATGATAAGAGAACATGTCATGCTATCAGGGTCCGGAAGGTGAACAAATCTATCAGCCCATAAAATAAAGAATATTAATTGAAGGAAATTCATTGGGTTTATCTTTGTTTCAGTTATCTCTAGACAGTAACCTGCTGGATAGTGAAAAATATTAGAAGCATGAGAGGTTACAGACATTGCCAAGAAGGCAAAGCTCCAAAAGCCAACCTGTGACCACAGTACTAATACAACTTTTGTAAATGTACACCTGGTACCAACAACGGAGTCGGAAGACACACGAAAAGGGTCCAAAATTGTTTTTACGTATAGCACATAAAAGTCAAAAAGTCAAGTCTACAAAAACAGGGAAAATTTACACCAATATATTTACTGGTGTAGATGGGTATAAATGTGGCGCACATTTGGCCCACAGCCCTTGCTTGCGTTCCTTCTGTGTCCTGCTCACCACTATTTATGAAAGTGGGCAAGGCAGGGCAACAACCAAGGCGGGCCAGGGTGGTGGCGTCTCCTCCTGACAAATTTACTATAATGCAAGCCAGAAAGCTGGTGTGAGTTATACCTGAAATCTAAGCCAGTTCCTGAGTGGCGCGGATTTCAATTCCATTATACAGGAGTACACCGAAAGCCTCTTATTAATTCAGGCGCATCTGGTACCACTCGTGGACTTGATACGTATGTACATACAGAATACCGATCTTAATAAATTCACCCCACATGTACAGAAAGTTGATAGAAACGTAAAGGCAGACTCCAGCCTTCCCATTCTATTAGCAAAGGGAAAATGGTATGACATCTAATTGGTCTATTCACACCTTTACTCCAATATTGCACACCCCAGATGTTTTTTGGGGCTTCCAATGAGTAAATTATATGAATCCAATAATCCTTCCAAACTAGATTCTTATACACACAAGTCATATACATGCTACAGTATCAGAGGCGTAGCTAGCAGGGGGGGGGGGGGCAGAGGGGGCGGCTGCCCCGGGCCCACTGACTTTTTGGGGCCCACCCCGGGGCTGCCATTAATACATCCTTTATTTCTAATTAGATCGGTGTCTGCAGACACCGATCTAGTTAAAACGTATCCTGCAACTTCACAGTATTGTAAACAGCAAGCTACATGAGGCTAGTGGTTTACAAGACCCCGAGACCACAGACTGCTTCTCACACAGGCGGCGCGATGACGTCACAACATCGCGCCAACTGCGCTCAGACACAGATGTCCTGTGTGTGGACAGGGAGGAAGCAGCAGCGGCTCCATTCATCAGCATCGCAGGTAGGTGAGTATGACTTTTTTTTTCTTTTTTTTAGCGCAGTTGTGGGTATATTAATAGTATAAGGGGTGGATAGGAGGGGGAATTATAACTATAAAGAGATTCATTAGGGGGCATTATGACGATGGGGGGGTCATTTATATAAGGTTATTACAGGGTATTATGAATACAAGGGGGGAGGTTATTTATATAAGGGGCCATTAGGGGGCATCATTTATATTAGGAGGCATTATGAACATAAGGGGTGGCCATTGATATAAGAGGTCATTAGAGGTGCAGTATTTATGTCAGGGGGAATCAGGGGCATAATATGAGGGTCAATTAATTTAATGAAAGTGGCACTTGGCCTTTATTAAGACTAAGGCCCCACGTAGCGGGCTGCAGGAAAAACCATGACGGTAACATTGTGGTTTTTCCTGCAGCGCTTTTCACAGAAGGTCCGCAGAGGTTTTCCCTTTGGCTTTCTGTTTTCAATACACCTATATGGAAACCGCCAGTGTTTCCATAGGTATAATTGAAATGCTTCAATTTCCAAAACCGCAACGGTTCTGGAAATCGCAGTGCGTCTGCTGCACGTATTTTTCCGCAATGTGTGGATGGGATTTGCTAGAATGCCATGGTTTTTTTCTGTGGGTTTTTGCCACATGGGGCCTCCATCCCATCCCCACTTTGCAGTAAAATACATGCAGCGGATACGCTGTGATTTCCAAAACAGTCGCAGTTTTGGAAATCGCAGCATGTCAATTATACCTATCGAAACACCGGCGGTTTCTCTATAGATATAATTGAAGCAGAAAGTCCACAGAGGAAACCTCTGCAAACATTCTGTGCAAAGTGCTGCAGGAAGAACCGTGATGCGTCGCCGCAGTTTTTCCCACATCTTATTTTTGCTGCGGGACACCACGTGGGGCCTTAGCCTTAAGGCGTTTTCCAGCTCATTTTTATTGATGATCTATCCTCAGAATAGATCATCAATAAGAGATAAGTGACTCCCCACTGATCAGCTGAATGAAGGGGCTATGGCGCCTGTTTATATCACACGCTGTCTGTTTATAGTGTCCGTGTGATGTTATTCCAGTCGTGTCACATAGACGTGTATAGGACGAGGCTGTAGTTACATTACATGGCCGCTATGAAAAGAATGACACTATGTAAACATAGAAGGGGTCACGGCACTTACACAGATACCACGGTTCATTCAAACGGTTGGTCCCGGGTATTGGAACCATAATAATTTTTTTTTCCCTTGTTTTTTTTTTTTTCTTTTTAATTAGGAAATACCTGGGACATTATTAATAAGGGGCAATATTTAAAGGGGTGCACAGGGAAGTTATTAATTTAAAGATGCACTTGGGAGTATTATTCCTTATGGGGGGTTATATTATAGATTTTATAATTGGGGGTAGCAGCAGGATGGGGGCTTTATGCAGGTGAGGACAATGTGGGTCAGGTGCCTGGAAAAGTAAGGAGCCAAAGATGTCTGTGCTGCAAACTCTACAGAGACTGGAAGAAGTGGTCATGGCCGTCAGATAAAAGAGACGGGGAATGTGAACGATTAGTCAAAGACGTCACCGGTAAGTCACTGAATGTTACTGCCCTGTATTCACCTAAATCGTCTGCAGAGCCCTGTGCAGAGCTGCTATATACCACTATACGCTCACTGCATATATATATATATATATATATATATATATATATATACGCTCACTGTATATATCGTATCGGTATACGAACAAGTCCAAGTTGGGGGCCCACTTGGACATGTTGGTCCCCCCTGTGCTGAACCCCTAGCTACGCCTCTGTACAGTATGATCTAAGCATAGAGGTTGCCATAAACAGCACCTATAGTTTTCTGACAGCTCTTGCACGGCAATGCAAGGGTGCTTTAAAGGAACACATCAATTTGAAAATCCAGTCCAATATACAGGTAGCATGTTATAGAAAAGGAGGGACTAAGCAGATTCATTAGAAATATTATACATTTAGATTTCAGTTTATTTGGGGTTTAGGAGTCCAGTAGGCGGTCTTACTTAGTGACATTGCTATCTGTATGTACACTCATATATTGGATATATTTTAGTTCACACGAGACAAATCTCCATTTGTTCGGTTTCATAAAAAAAAAAAAAAACCTATTTGAAATATTTGGGTCGAACCTGGCTCGGTACGGACCTATTCGCCCATCTCTACTGTTCAATAACTATCAAAACAGGACACAACAGATCAGGATATCTGTCTTATTTATAGCAGATGGACAAACTAATACAGATTGATATATAGCTCAGAAATCCTTCTAATATGTTTTGTCTGAATGTGAGGCACAAGCCCACTGTACAGCTCCATACAGCCTCTGAGTTGTTGGTGCCCATACAAATTTATAGGTATTTACTACTACTCCATAAGCCTCCAACATATGGATTTACGTTCCGGCAGATTCCTGACAGAAGAAAAACTGTGCCATGTTCCACTGCACTCTGTATGTGCAGAAGGATTTTTCAATACAAGCATGGCTTCTGCGTATAACACCCACCAGAGCTGGCATGAAAACACACAGAGGCCATGTGTCTCCATACTAGGTATCTGTATCGCCATGGGCATTAACCCTTTATCTAAACATTTCTACACCAGGAATGGACAAAGTCTTTTGTGTGTGCTTTTCTAGCTGTCACCTGTTATAATGTTGTATATTTAATTTATGAGGTTCAGAAGTCCCATAAATTTCCCAAACACTATTCAAACCTCTCTAGAAGACGACTTCTTTAAGAAAACCACTCTTGATCTAGACAAGTTTTAGTGTGATGGAATTTTCATTTCCAATTTTGGATGGAGTTGGATGAACCAGAAAAAAATTTACCAACTCTGGATTCAAAATAAAATGATAATTTTTTTTTTAATTATACAGTATTATGGAATTATTAATATTATATAATTAGATGTAGGGTTTGTTACTAAAGATGCACAAACCTCTGAAGATATGTTTTGTCGATTGCCCAGTTCATTTTTATAAGGTCATTATAAGATCACTGCGGTGTGCGTGTGAATGCCGTGACCCCTTCACTGTTTATATTGCATGACGTTTGTTTCATAACAGCCATGTGATGCGATTACAGCCTCATCCCATTCATTTCTATGGGACAGTGAAGTCATTATATTGCACAGCCACTATGAAACAAATGGGGTGAAGTGTATACAGAGAAGAGGTCACAGGGCCCACACGTGCCAAGGCCTTTTCACACAGCCAATCAATGGGGTTCCAATGTGTCAGATCCTCACTGCTCTTTTATTGATGACCTGTCACAATAGTGACAGGATAGTTCACCAATGAAAAGAGAACTGGACAGCCCCTTTAATAGCCAATGTGTATTAACAGATGGTACTAGAACTATTGGGTTCAGTTGAAGGCGTTATACCATTTGGACAAACTCTTCTCTAACTGAGGATTAGCACATCGGCATGGGGACAGCAGATCATACTCCCCAGTGATTAGCGGTTATTGACAGAAGAGGGTTTGGTTGGCTTTGGAAATGTGGCATTACATAGTTCACCATTCACCCCTCACATTGTTACCTGCCCACATTGGGGCTTACAGCTTACATTCCTAAATAAAGAGAAAAGTCATTTGTATTTTGTATTTTTATTTGTATTTTTGTATTTTTTAGATTTCTAATTTTTCTCTAGCCCCCACCTTACCTGAGCAATCGGTGAAATTAGTTTCAATGCGTAATATACTAACTAGCCTCTCTAATTTCAAGTGTCCTACAGGAGCAGTCAAGGAAGCATAACTCAGAGCTCCAATCAGAGCCCTGAGTAAGAGTCACACCCCTTGACTGCTTGTGTCTACACCACGCACTTGACATAGAGAGTCTAGTTAGCATATCAGGCAACAAAAATAGATATGCTGATTGCTCAGGAATGGTGGGGGCTAGAGAAAAATTTCCAACTGCACCAGAATCAGTGGGGAAGGAGTCGAGGATGAAAAGAGTTGGTAGAGGTGGAGTGTGGGTGGAAACTGGACTACACAGAAGATACCTTCACAAACATGGGTAGAAAATACAGACTGTTGCCTGTGTTACATACAACCCCAACACTGAATGACAACAGTGCTAACCAGTGAGCCAACATGCTGTCTGAAACAGTATATGAATAGGAATTGTTTCAAGACCTTTTCAATAACCATCACTCAAGGAACTGAAATGAATAAAAACAACAATCTCTGTCACGCCTGACAAGAGAAACATACATAGAAAAATGTTAACAGATACCATTTAGACCAATGGTGTATTCAGAATACTGGATATTTTTAACATACGCACCCATGCCGTAGCTCTCATCCAGACTGAATTAGTCCCGGGTTGGTCTCTGCCTAGTTTGCACTCTCTCCACAGAAGTGTTTCGCCTCAAGAGTTAAGCTCTCCCAAGGTGTCATCCCCCACGCTGCAATTTCCTATTCTGAGCAGGCGACACTTTAGAAACGTGAATCGTGAACAGCTCAGAACTTGCTCGGTACCCTTTCACATTCCACGTCTGTTTTGTTTCCAATTATAATTTGTTAAGCATGAATTGCAGGCTGAGTAATTAAATTTGTCTTAATTAGTATGTATTGCCACAGAAGGCTTTTCCAGCGAGAATTTTTTTCATGTGCAGCTGAAATTTGCCTCGCGCATAATCCTTCATTTCCATAATTGCCAACGCAAGATGTTGAAATATTGTAACCAATCTCTAATGCACTGTTTTAAGTAAGTTGATTAAAAATGAGGAATGTTTTGTGAGCTTGTGATTTAAATACATTATCAATGTAATCTCTTCTAAGGCTATTCACTTATCCCCAGGAGACGCCAGCCACTGAACTTTGCTTTTTGTCAATAATCATGCAACCTTCAATATTGTTGCAAATGGAAATGCGTGTTTCCATCCTCACTTTGGAAACTATATGTCTGCCTCGTAACGTCATTTCTTATACCCAGGGAATGTGCAACTGACTTTACCTGGCTTCTTTAATCCAGATTAAAATCTGAGCAGATCCTAATGTAATATATTACAATCCTATATAGAGTAGGATCCAATATGTTCATCAGACGAGGTGTCTGCAAGCAAAGCGTCTTTGTAATTGTAAACAGCCTTGGAATTGGATTTTTATTCTTCAAGGTTTCCAGCTTATCTTATAAATTTCTATCATTTGAAGCTTCTTAGCTCTACTATTAGTTTAAAACCATCTCTAGATATCTACAGAACACTGTGCTGTTCCAATTACCCCTTGACATCTATAGTTGTATACTTTGAAGGCATCTCATAAATAAAAACAAGGGATAGCCTGCCAAGCTGTATTCATTTTGAGTTCTCTGCAATTTTTAGAGAAGACTTGTTGCTCCCCGTCTATGGAACCTAGCAGCCATTTTGTGCACTGGAGCGATAGTCATGTGGTATTCTTCAAAAGGTTTGCCCAAAGTCACAAGAAATAGGTCTACGTTTTTTTGAGAACAATTGAACTGGTCGTACTGTTAGACACCAGGCACACAACCAAGTGTGTATCTGAGTTGAGATCAATTTTACATCGGAATGCCCTTAGATGACACTTGGAGTGACATCCGACTGTCATCTGAGTGCATTCCATGATGCACTTACCTCTATGGGGGCTTCTGATTCGTTCTGTTCCGACACGGAGCAGATTAGGACCTGCTCTATTTTCATCAGAACAAACCATCGGACGCCCCCTTAGATGGCCCACTTGGATGTGTGCATGGAGCTTTAGTGGGAAAAAGTAGACCTTTTTGCTTTAAAACATCATGGCATTGACTCGCCCTACGTGACCCCTGAGGCCCAATCACAGGCCTCAGAAGTGATCCAGGCTGCTGACATCAGACAGGAGGATGGAAAAAGGTCAGGAGCTGCCCAGGAAAAAGCACTAGAACATGAAGGAGCCAAGGAGAGGTGAAGAAAGGAGAGTATGAGTGTTTATTACTTTTATGCACCTGCCCTGGGCCTCCTCTAATGATTCATGGGTAGCAAACCCCAAAAATTTGCAATGAATCCAGATCATTATGAACCGGTTCTCTAGTCAGAAGCTGAGCCCACCCCATGAGCTACAGCTACGAGCTAACACTTTGCTCTAAGAGTCCAGTAAACTTCTTAGATGCCATGTTCAATGTTGACTGCAGCATATAAATGGCCACAGGGGAGAGGAAATAATTCCCTCTGTACCACATTACAAGGTGTCAGTGGTTACAGTGGCAACCAGGGGCTAGCAGTGACCCCTGAGCGCTATCAGGGCCTAATAGATTAGCTACTATTCTGACAGGTATGCAGTGCAGAAGTGCCAAGTGATCACATGTGAAAGTCCCAAATTGGTACAGAAAAAGTTTAAAAATGTTTTAAAAAATTTAAACTTAAAAAAATCATGATATCGATATGTCTGTAATAACCAGAATTGCTGATTCTTGTTTATCTTGCAATAAAAAATATTGCATGAATCCAAAAATTTTATAAAAAAAAAAGATATGGCAACACACTGTAAGAAACAATTTTATAAGCATACATATTGTGCAGAAGTACTACTAAAACTTTAAAAAAAAATTATAAAAATTAGCTGTAGCCAAAATTGTATAATACTAAAGTTAATATGTTATTTATCCCACATGGCAAATGTAAAAAAAGAAAAATAAACCATTGCAGATTTGCTGTTTTTCCCCATTCCTCAACAGAAAAAGTTGATAAAAGTATTCAATAAGTTATATGCACACTCATTTGCAACTTATTATTTGCAACTTATTCTTGACATGTTTCTACTGTGTGATACTGTAATGTTAAGCAGTGTACGGCCAGGGCTGGACAATAACTGCATGGTCAATAGAAATGCATCGAGTTGCCCAGGCATAATACAGTCTAGCTGTAATATAACCATTTGTTGCTGCATATTTCACTTAAACCCTTTAAATTAGGTTATTTCTGCAGGATTCTAGGTAGCCTAAGCAAATTGATTGGATTCACTAATATAACCATTTACAATTATTACTGTTATTTCATGACTTACCCTGCGAGCAATTTCTGGCCAGAAAAATTCCAAGAAATGGGTTTAAGAAGTAGTGCAAATACAGATACAGAGATTATCCTTGGTTGACCTGAGTACATTTTTATTATTTTCCAATTCTACAGTACTGTGCAGAAGGTTTAGGCAGGTGGGCGGGGGGGGGGGGGGGGGGTGAATGCTGCAAAGTAAGAATGCTTTCAGAAAAAGTAGTGATAATAGTTTATTTCTGACAAAATTACATCAATATTTGGTGAGACCTTTGCCCTTTGGAGGAGGAGTCCTGGAAGTGATGATATGGCCCCCACAGATATAGCCCTGATCTCATCATCATCCAGTCTGTCTGGGATGACATGAAGAGACAGAAGGATTGGAGCAAGCCTACATCCACAGAAGATCTGTGCTTAGTTCTCCAAGATGGCGGGAACAACCTCCCTGCCGAGTTCCGAGAAGAACTGATGGAAGGCTAAGGGCAAAGATCACATCAAATATTGATGTGATTTACATTTCTCTTTACTTCACTTTATTGTGTTAATTTATAAAAATAAACTATTAACCCTTCTATTTCTGAAAGCATTCTTACTTTACAGACATTTTCCACAGTACTGTATAACTAGATAGATATATAGATAGATAGATAGATAGATAGATAGATAGATAGATAGATAGATAGACAGATAATGTAGATAGATATGAGGTAGATAGGGAGATAGTAGATAGATAGATAGATAGATAGATAGATAGATAGATAGATAGCAGCTATTATACTATAATGTGCTGGATGTACTTGTTAGGATTCTCAGTATGTGTTTTCCTCACTGCAGCACTTCTCACTATTGCCACTGTAAGGTTGCCATTCCGACATGTGAAGCTTTCACTGACTCTGCAGCTAACGTAGATGCAATTGTGCCGCACTCCAAATTTTTAGTTGGTGGTGCTACACCCAATAGACATTCAGAGAAAATCCACAACACACACGAAAGTCTGTTGCAAATTAAGAAAACCAGTTTATTTGCTCAGCAGAACATCAATGTTAGTAACATCCACCAGTGACAAAACTAAAATAAAGAAGTAGTCATTAGATCATAGATACGTAGGCTAGGCAACGTTTCAGTCTCAGCTAGACCTTTTTCGATCCAAATCTGATATTTGAGGTTGACCAGGAATAATGCAGGGAGAAAAAGTCACCGGATAAAGTGTCAATAGAACAGTGGATGAGTATGTACCTGCTATCAATTCATTGTTATTAGCAAGGTTCCTGCTCTCAGTACATATCTGATTGTTTGATGTATTCTTGGTGACTGACTTTGGATCATTTACTGGATATCTGCTTGCTTACTGATTTGTTTTTTTCTGTGAACTCTCGGATTTGACCTCGGCTTGAACACATTTTCTGATTTGGATATTCTGCACTTCTGATCTGACTTTCTTTGTTTTTGCTTGTTTCCTGGTCTGATTTCAGTTTGTAGTGCATCTATTCTTTACACTAGCTACTTGTAAGAGAATCACTAGAGGAGCGATTCCCCAGTAGCTGCTGGAGAACTTAGGGGGGAGGGGCACAACGAGACAGTGGACCCTAAGCTGAATCCCCCCCACTGTCCCTAGCTAACTTGCCCGATCTGTCCTAGGTGACAGCCAGCAACCAGTCGACAGTCCCTCCTTATAATAAGTGATCACATAGAACGCAGACAAGACGCACAACAACAAAGGGAGGTCAGCTAGCCAAGGGGTCAGTAACAATCGAGCAATGCAGCACAGAATCGAGATCCAAGAGAATAGTCAAAGTCAAAGCCAGTGGTCAGAAAATCAGAAGAGCAGGTAACAAATAACAAGAAGTATAGCCAGTAAGCAAAATGCAATAGCAGGCGCCCATAGGAAAGTGGGCAAACAATAAATAGGGAGAAAGAACCCGCCTCAGACTTGATAGGAGGATAGGCTGTCAATCACCAAGGCAGGACTAAAGTTAACTCTTAGTGGAGCAGGGGGAGAGCAAGGTGAAGGAGAAGGGCGTGGTGGAAAATCAATTAAGGAGGTGAGGGAATAGGACAGTGTTCAGACAGTACAAGAAAAACCCAAAGAAAAGAATCACAACCGGGCACGCCTCCTGCGCCGCAGCGTGCACCCGGAGGACGGCGCCAAAGCCCGGACAGGCAAGGACGTTACACTACTGGTCTAATTACCAGGGTCCAGGTCCGGCCAAAACCATCTGGCCTTGCGGTAGGCACTGGTGAGGATGACTGGGTAGTCTTAGACTATATCAGCCAGGACAGTGTGAGATTTAGGAAGCTTGTTCTATTGCTCTTTTTTCTGCCAGTTTCTGCATTTTTGGGAATTGCTTTAGAGGCAATGTCAGAATAGCAGGCCTTAAAAGTAATATTTACAATATGGAACAAATGTGGATCAAATACATTCTTTGACAGAACTGGTCCAAGAACTTGCTGAAAAACTGCAACATATTGAATCTTCACAATCCCAAGCAACTACTACTGTTTCTATTCTTGTTGAACCCAAGAGGAATCTGCCTTATCAATTTTCTGGAAATTGCCAGTCTTTTGTTGATTTTCGTGAAAGCTGCAAGTTATACTTTCGTTTGAGACCTAATTCCTCAGGGACAGCACAACAATTTGTTGGTCTCATCATATCTCTCTTAAGGAGGGGTTTCTCAAGCATGGGAGTTTTCTTTGAGTCCAAATGCCTCTAATCTTTATTCTGTGGATGCCTTTATTGCAGCTTTAGGTCTCCTATATAATGAACCTGGTCATGTGGATGTGGCTGAAGCAAATCTCTGTTTACTTTGCCAAGGTTCTCGCCCTGTTGTGGACTATTGCTCTGAATTTAGAAGAAGGTCCGTAATTTGTCAGTGGAATGATCCAGCTCTATGTTATAAATTTCACCAAGGTTTGTCTAAAAACCTAAGAGACCTTTTAGCTAGTTATCCTTGACCTAGGAAGCCATGACACTAGCTATCCGACTTACGGAAATGCAACAAGGAGCATTCTATGTTGTCGCCTACTCTGCCCGCCATAGGGACTGCCCCTGAATAATCAGACAAACCCATGTAGATGGGGTCTACGATGTCCTCACAGAAGCAGAGAATTTATCAGAGACAAAAGGGATTATTGTTTCTATTGTGAAGATGCCAACCACTGGCTAAAGAACTGTCCCAAGTATCCGAATCCAGAAAGACCAGCGCCTAGGTGGTTCATGGGCGATCTACCTAGACGATCAGGTATTTCTTTGATTGTCTCAAAAAAAAAAACTGTTGTCTGCTCCTGTATCAGCTAATGGTAAAATGGTTTCTGGTAAAGCCATTGTTGACATTAGTTTCACACTAGTGTTGGTTTCTCCATCATACGGGTCCACATGGGGACCCGGATGACGGACAGCACGTCTGCTAAAAAAAAACAGTTACCCGCGGACCCCATAGACTATAATGGGGTCAGCCAGGTGTCCATCGTATACTGAAACTGGCGGAGAGAAAACTCCTCCGTGCAGGTCTTTTCTCTCCGACAATTTTAGGCAGCATCTACGGCGGAGTCTCCTACGGAGACTCCAACAAAGATATGAATCTAGCCTTACTGCTAATTTTCTGTATTCTTCAGTTGCTAAGCAGTTGGGGTTCACTATGTTTCCACTTGTGACTCCTGTCAATATAATCACTGTGGACTATACCCCACTGTCTCAAGGGCCAGTTTAATACGCCACTCCACCAGTCACACTAGGAATAGATTCAGTGAATTCTGAGGCTATTTATTTTCTTGTTGATAATTTACCTGCTGAGATTGTTTTGGGGCTTCCTTGGTTACGCTTTCAGAACCCAGTACAGTAATACCTCGTACACTCGCATTTCCGAATTTGCGAATTCACAGATTCGCGATATTTTTTTGGCAACTAACATATATAGATTTTGCTCTTTTTTTTTCAGATCTGTGAAATTTAATTAAAAAAAACACCTTCGCTATTGGGTAGTAGCGTCCTGTTCGTTACGTACCCGGTAATTAGTTTCATTTTACTGTGAGTGTATAAGAAAAATGAATGAATGTATTAATATACAGTACTGTACAGTATACTTTAGTATACTGTACAGTACTGTAGGGTAAAGTTTATTGATATTTAGGGGTTAAACATTAGAAACCGGCATTGTAAGCGCTTCTAAGCGCTTTTACCAAACATTCGCGATTCCTCGCGATCCGCGACCCGCTCTGGCACCTAACCTCGCGAATGTACGAGGTATTACTGTACTTGAAAAATGAGAGCTAGTTAAATAGAGCTCTCAATGCAATGCTTCTTTTTTTTTCCTTGCCAGTTTCTAGTATATCATGTGATGTCTTGTCCTTATCTGAATATATTCAGTATTCTGTACATAATTCTTCTGAGATTTGTAGTCTCTGCCACTTGAGTCTCATATTAAGGCCTATGGCCTTGTCGATGTTACTTGCGCTAAATCTCCTCATTTTTTCTTCATTTGCATTTATTCTTGCATGAATAAATGGCTGAAATCAATCAATATAGAATGCACCACTCTTCACCAACTAGCGACAAATCTACCAAGCATCCACAAATCACAATATTTGGGGTCAGGAAGAAATTTTTTCCCTGAAATGAGGTCACCCCAATAATTAGTGGGTATTTTTCACCCTCCTCTGTATCAGCATATCAAGTAATTATTAGGTTGAAAATGAAGGACTTGACTAAATATAGGAGAGTCACTCACTAATTTTATATGGACGTATAAAAATTCAAATCTTTATTAAATAAACTTAAAAGATACCAAAACACAAACACATTGGGTGCACAATATTAATTAAAAGGCTCTAATCGCCTAAAATTTACATAGAAATCAGAGAGAGTTGTGTATAGCATTCATTTCCATGGATATACCTACTTTATATGTATAGCTGTAAAGTAACTACAAACCTACAGCTATGTACAGACCACAGTCTCTCTCATTCTCATTATACTAGCCTTGGCACGTAATACCGTACAACTTATTATTTCAATATTGAAAATGAAGGACTTATTTCAACCACATTTGTTATGTAACCATCTGGACATTTCCTCTACAAATGTGAGACCAACAACAACAAACACTATTAGATGTGGACCAACAGATGCTCCTTTAATTACAGGATGTGGACTGACAGAATAAAGCATTTTGCACCTTCAGTTACTAGCCATGGACCTCCAAAAAAAGCATCTTGCACCTTCAGTTACTAGCCATGGACCTCCAAAAAAAGCATCTTGCACCTTCAGTTACTAGCCATGGACCTCCAAAAAAAAAGCATCTTGTGCCTTCATCCACCAGCCATAGCCTGCCAGAAGGAAGTGTCTTGCACCTTCACCTACCAGCCATGGACCGCCAGAATGTAGCATCTTGCCTTCTCCTACCAGCCATGGACTTCCAGAAAGTAGCTTCCTGCTCCTTCAGCTACCAGCCATGGTCTACTTGAAGGTAGCACCTTGTACCTTCGCCTATTGCTCATGGACAATCTGAAGGAAGCATCTACAACCTTCATCTATTGCTGATGGACCCCCAGAAGGTAGCGTCTTGTGCATTCATCTACCAGCTATGGATTTCCATAAGGTTGCATCTTGCTTCTTTTATGTAGTAATAAAAATATAAACATCTTTATAAATTTATAAAGCTTTCAGCTATATTATTTCTTTATACAAAACTTACTAGTTATCACAGTAGCTCAATATAATTGTGGAAGTAGCATGATATCTCACATAAAGAAGATCAAGTAAAATATCAAGTAAAATAAGTAAATAAGATATAAATGTTAATGTAACATGGAAGAACAATGACCTGTGGAGATAAAGTGTAAAATTTGCTAGACAAATAACCTGGTGAAAAATTGTATTCAGCACCAAATCCAAGGCATATTAATATAAAAAATAACTTTTATTTTTCCAATAAAAAAATCACTCCATAGGTTCAGTGGTTAGTAACAACCTACGCGTTTCGGAACGATGTCCCTTACTCATGGCATAAATCACAAAACCAAACACACAATATTTAAAAGCAAAAACGAAAAAAACCACACCTCTGGGGCTCAGATGTCATCATTTAACTAATTAACACATCCCCACAATAGCATATGTCTGCAAACCCACATCAGATATAAACATAAATAGCGTTAATGTCATTCAAAATATTCACAAAAAAAAAAAAAAATGATAAACAATAAAACACATCAACATTAACACGATCATAAGACTATAGCGCATAAACGTGTGCCCATGTATAATAAATTCACAAAAAAAAAAATAAAAATTTCTTCTCTTTTTTTTCTTCCTTTCCTCCTTTTAGTTTTATATCTGATGTTTTCTTTATGAGTGTTTATATTTACTCATTTGTGCTTATGTATGTCTTTTTATATGTGTGGCATAATATGTATTTATGTGGATATATTCTTTTTGTACTCAGTAAGGGAAAGTGTGGGTTTGCAGACATATGCTATTGTGGGGATGTGTTAATTAGTTAAATGATGACATCTGATCGCCAGAGGTGTGGTTTTTTTCGTTTTTGCTTTTAAATATTGTGTGTTTGGTTTTGTGATTTATGCCATGAGTAAGGGACATCGTTCCGAAACGCGTAGGCTGTTACTAACCACTGAACCTATGGAGTGATTTTTTTATTGGAAAAATAAAAGTTATTTTTTATATTAATATGCCTTGGATTTGGTACTGAATACAATTTTTTACCTATGCAGCTTATTACTATTGGGTCCAGACGTCCAGGACCTTTTGCCTTCGTGCACCATTTCTACTACTTACATGGACTGCTGAATATATCTACGGGTGGTGAGCTGTATATTTTGACTGTTTAAATAACCTGGTGACCCGCTTGAGTGGTATAGTCTATCTTGATCATGATACAAATGGTTAACAGCAGAATCATTGGTTCCACTTATTCCACTGGTAAAGTGTAAGGCTAGAGCTGGAATGCCCTCTTCTACAATATATGAGAAGATGTCACTGTAGGCTAAGGATCTGCACCTTCCACCTTTCCCTCCCTGAGTTAGTTCTGATGCAACAGCACAAAGAATAAGGGAGGCTGTGGACAAATATATAGCTGAAATGGTTACAGTATATAGCCTGTCTGCTGACGTAGTGGACTCTCTAGGTGTGGTTTATTGTTTTGTTTTTTAAATGTATTTATATGTTTGTAATTTAAAGGAACCGGTCACCATGTTTGAGACCCCTAAACCAGGAGCATGTTCTTATGCTGCAGTGTTTGTGAGCCCCAAACACAGTGACCTCATCTGTGGCTCCAGCAGTTTCTGGGACATGTGCAGGTTGCGGTTGAAGCTGAGTAGGGCATATTGCGCTTCACTGTGCTTGCGTCAGAAGCTGTGGGAAATGAGTCACGTCTCATCTCTAGCAGATTAAAACTTAAAAAATCTTCAGAATGAAGCCACAGAAAGGACTGGGATAGATTCCGTAAATCTGGCGACAGGTTCTCTTCATGCATATATGTGTAAGATAAATGTATATATGTAATTAGAGATTAGAAAACCAGTTTGGATACAATAGAATTCGACCCGAATTTTCTAAAAGTTTCAGGATTGGAGTTCATGACTCACAACCCCTATTAAACTGTTGAATCTCTTCTGCAGTCACATGGGCATGCCAACATCATGACTATTTCATTAAAACATCATGACGTTGGTGTACCCCATGTGACCACTGAAGCATGTGACGTCACCTGGGTGTGTTGTGCTGTCCAGGAAGTCAGAGGTCTAGTCCGTGAGTGTGACAGGTAGAGTCGCCTGTGCAAACAGAAGTAATACCCACCAGCTCAGGTGTGTGGGTCACAGGTTCTAAAGATTGTTATTGCTCATGCCTTATGCTGCATGTTCCTATCACTTTGTGTCTTATTATCTGCAATCAAAATAAATAAAGCTTTGGTCCTGGTATTACTGTAAAGGTGTTGCCAGCTCTTTTTTTATTGATGACCTATCCTTCTGCAGTGTGGCCTGCATGAACTTTCTCCAACACAACCAATATCTGACTGTGCTCCAATTTTTTCTTGTTCACCTTCTAGCATTCATGCTGGGTTACGTTGCAAGACCGTGTGCAGATTCCAGTCTCTATCTCCAGTCCTCCAAGAGTATGCTAGTTCAGCAATGCCCAAACCAGGACTGCAAAGGATACCCAACACCAACAATCCAGAGCAACCCCCTCTTCACTGTGCAGGCAGTAAGTGAATTTGGCACCAACCACTGTGACCAGTGTGGCCGCCATCTTGGCCATCATCATACTTCCGCCTGCACCTTCTCCACACTGCTAACCCTGGGTTGCCACAATTCCATTGTCCAATAACTGATGCTGTTAATTTAATGTTTATAGTGAAATATGACAATGTCCACATGCAAAATGTTTTAGTTTCTACAATTTTCTTGGTATTGCATTTTTTGGTGTTTTTAGTGTTTATCTCCTTAATTTTTCATTAGACTGTTAAAAAAGTCAGGCTAAAATAGATGTAAAAAAAAACGGCATTAAAACCACTTGAAACACATGACTTGTGTGTAGACTGTGTGAACTGAGTCTATTATGCTGCACTGTCTACATTGTTTACTAGTGACATTTACTTGAAATAGTTCTGTAGTTCTAAGGTTCAGCTCCTTGACTGTAATGTGATCCAAATGTCGCTGTGGGAGGAAGAGGTTAAATTAAGCAGCAGAAAAAATTATTTGGGGCATTCCCTGCTGTTTAATAAATGTCATATATCAAAGGGAAACTGTAAGACTTGACATGAAGTGCCATGCTATGTGGCTCAATTATTTCTGAGGACTGCCTGTATCAGCGACCCCGAGTCTGAGGCTTGTAATTGAATGGCAGGGGGCAAAGGCACATGTGGATCACACATTCACACACACGGGGGTCATATTTACACCAGAAGAGTTGCATGTCAAAGACAGAATAAGCAGCGCTTTTCCCTGCTCAGTCATCATGTAACGTGTCTCCCTGTTTTCTGTGTGTTGCCAAGAGCATGGATTTTAATGGAAGTCACTTGTTCATAAGGGCATATACACAGTGCCAATGGATATAAAAGCAATGACATGTTTATAGACAAGTATATATAAGCACTCTACATTTCCTTCTATCATGGACTGGGACACATGGGTAATGGGAAGGGAACGGGATTTATAAAATGCTCTATGTAATAAGTGACACTATTAATCTATTACACAATGTCAATATATTCTGTAGGGCTGTACAGAGATCATCATACACATCAGTCCCTGTCCCCAGTGGGAAAATTGAATTTCCCTCTAAATCACATATGCATACGCTGGACAGGGTCTACGTGGGTCTTTAGCCAGTGACAGCTTATAAGATGGTCAGTCTGCATGGTAGAGATGAGCGAACAGGTTTCGTAACAAACTGTTATGAATTTTCCAAAAACTTTGGGTTTGGCTGAGCCTGAAATTTTTGGGGATCACCACCCATAAATTATTATTATACTATGTGGTCTCTTCAGGCCCCACAGTACAGTATTTGGAGGCCATTGAAGGAGCAGAAAAATTGAAAAAAACAATTTTACTCAATGTCTTTCCCATCATCATTGTCTTCTGGCCTTCTCGCTGACATCAGCGGCATAGGTTGACTAATCACAGGCTTCTGCAGTGATGCTCATATCAGCCAGAAGGCCGGGGATGTCCTGGCCTCCATTTATTACACCCCACGGCTTGGAGAGATAAATAGCACTTCAGATTTGGACCAAAGAAGTTCAGTCTGAAACAATTTGGTTGGATAACCTAGTGAATATTTGCAAAACAAATCTGAAGAGTTTCACCCAACGCTATTTGCTGACTGTTCAGACTCTAAGGCTCTCAAGGAACCAAGGAGTACAAAATGGCCAAATACTCCATGCAGATTGCAGTTTTAACATATTTTTTGCTGTAAATTGCAGGAATAAGGCCAACAAAACTGTTTTATGGTTCAAAGGTTTGATGTACATTGCGGTTTTTGTGCTTTATGCCAGGAATTACAGTAACAACCATGACAAAACTGCTACGTGCAATGAGCCTCAGGACCTACAGAAGGATCTGCACACAGTCACATGATTTATGCTCAGTTTTCAGCCTGAGTGAAGGGTGAGTGTAAGATTGAGTGAGTGGATTGAGTTGACCCCTGAAAGCCTCACCCATGTTACGTGCTAGGATAGTCTGCACATGACAGGGAGTACATACAGGCTCCATGCAGATGTTGTCCTTGGTTGGAATCGATAAAGTGCTGTAAGGTGACAAGTGACAGCGCTATCCAATGACCCACAAAGCTGCAGATTCAATAACCTGGCAGTGGACATAGAAGTAGCTTCAACATCTGTTTAAAGAGTATGTACTGTATTTTATCGTTTCCTCAGTTCAGCCATAGACAACTGTTTATGTGTGAAATTACCTGTCACTTGTTTTCTGTAACAACATTGCATTAAACATCTCAGGAGGGTTACTGACTGTGAATACCTTCAAAGAAGAGAACCCATTATATTCCCCAACCTTTTAACACTAATAATAGAACAGACTGGGTACTAGTATAGGGCTTCCTCCAGAGAACTGAACTGAGAAGACCGGTGGTTTAGACATTAACACAGTAAAAGGTAGTAGCTTTTATAACAGACGACTGTCTACAACACTGCTTCTCAAAACCAGTCCTCACGTCACCTCTAAAGGTCATGTGTTCAGGATTTCCTCCGTAATTCACAGGTGATATCATTTTCAATGCATCAGACAGGGCTCCAGAAATTCTCTCTAAGGCTGAAGCCCCACGTTGTGAAAACACTGCGGTACAAAACACGGCATTTTACAGTCCCTACAAAGTGAATGAGATTCTGGCTAATCCCATCCACACATTGCAGAAAGAATTCCACTGCGGAAAAGCTGCGTTTTCACCAGTGTTTTTGAAAATCGCAACATGTCAATTATACCTGCAGAAATGCTGGCGTTTTCCCTATAGGTTTAATGAGGGAAGAAAATCTGCAGAGGAACGCAGTGAAAAACGCTGCGGGAAGAAAACACAATGCATTTTTTAGCTGTGTTTCGCTACATGGGGCCTTAGCCTAAGGCTCACATCAGGCTGCCATCATTCAAGTCCATTGTTCTGATCCATCATAGGATCAGAACAATGAACTGAAATGAAGACGGAATGGCTGATGCATATAGAGCACCCACTGTCGGGTATCCATGTCCATTCACAGTAATGTTAAAAATAAGACAGAAGCTTTCTTCCATCTTATTTGTTTACTTGCCAAGTTCTTCAGACACACCTCTATCTTCCATTATAAAAGTAAACAAACAAGATAGCTTCTGTCTTGTCTTTAACATTATGGTAAATGGAGCCAGATGCAGGTGGAGGGTGTTCTGTCTGTATTAGTTATTACATCTGCATTTCCATCAATTGCTATGATCCCATAAAGGATCAGAACAACAGACTTTAGTGATGGCCGTTTAAATGCAGCCTAAGAGATATTCTCAAGTTAGAGGGGGGATTTTGGACTGGAATTATGAAACACTGGTCTACACAGCAGTATCTTCCAGTGATCTACATGTCTTAAAAAGGATGTCCCAGAATCATAATATATGACCTATCCATAGCATAGGTGATGTGTGGTACTTGACTGCACAAGTACCAGCAGACAACCAAGCATTAGGAAAGTGGCATTAAAAAACCGCACCGCAAGTGGATTTAATCTGCTTGCAATGGAGGTCTGTACCATTTTTGAGCCAGGACGAGAATACCAGTCATTGTCTAGGTGAGGAACAAGGAGTAAGCTCACAGAGACTGAGACTTTGATGCACATCTTTATAGAATATATACCACTTACCAGGACATTGACACAACTCAAAAGGTCCAAAGAAGACCCCATTTGGAGCTGACTTTAGAGACAAAACTTCCACTAGTGTCTATTTTCATGGAATGATTCACAAATAACCCATTAGACCCCATTAATGACATTTCTTGTCTGTGTGATGATAGCAACAGAGCTTAAGACATCATTAGACATGCACTTGTCCTGTATGTTTAAAGGGGTTTTCCAGGATTGAAGTATTAGTAACCTAACCTCCTAACCTTAGGATATGTCATCAGTATCAGATCAGTAGGACTCCAACGCAGGACTCCCCCATCCATCAGCTGTATAAACTGCAGCATTCAGTTGAGTGCTGCGGCCTCTTCCCTGAATATCAAGCACAGTGATGTACATTGCATAGTGGCTGAGCTTGCTATTGAAGCTTAGCGCCATATATTTAAAGAGGACCTTTCACCACTTCCATTAATTCTAGTTCTAATCATCTGTTAATAGTCGCAGCTACACTGATTCCTGCACAGTTGGAATTTTCTCTCTAGCCCCCACCATTCCCAAGCAATCAGCTCAGTTAGTTGTGGTGCCTGGTGTGCTATTTTAGCTCTGTAATGTTAGGTGGGCAGTGTCAGGCAGGGGGCGTGTTTCAGAGCTCCAATCAGAGGCAGCCAGTGTCAGAGCTCAGAATCACACCCCTTGTCTGCTCTTGCCTGACACCGCCCTCATGAGCCTAAATAGCATATCAGACACCAAAACTAACAGCATTGATTGCTCAGGAATAGTTGGGGCTAGAGAAAAAAAATTCAATTGTGCCAAAATCAGTGAAGCAGCGACTATTAAATGATGTAAAGAGCTGGATTTGTTGGAAGTAGTGAAAGGTCCTCTTTAAATACAAAAAAGGCCATGTGACAAATGTACGTGACATCACTAGCCTGTAAAGCAGAATCGGCGCTCACTGAGCCACTTTGACCAATCGATCTGATGGATCCCTGGTATACAGTCTTATATTGATAGACTTATGAGTATAGGTCACCAATAACTTCCAATAAATCCCCTTTAAAATAGACCAGTCTCCATAGTACTAATAACTCCCACCATGTAATCTCTTTAAAAGGTAATGAACAAAGAATTTGAGCAGAATAGTTAAAATCCGCAACAATGCAATATGAATCCATAGGTCTCCCGAGACATCGTATTGATTACATAATTGCATTAGTAGCTAGACAAACGACTATAGAAGCATTTCCATTCTCCTGGGTACATGTCTTTTTCTATAGGAACATACACTGCTCAGGTTATTAGCGGGGGTTTTCATCTTGAAGAAAATGGATATTATCCACAAACTGATTTAGAAAAAAAAAAAATCCAGATTTCTTCATAAAATGCATTTTCTCACACTGTGTTAAGTACAGCAACACTTGCCAAATTTCAGTCTGATTGCTGGAAATGGCCAGGCGCGGTGTATGAGAGTTTGACAGTTTGACAATGAATGAATCTGAACATAAGAAGAGATTTTACTTCCATACAGAAAATTAAATGTTATATTCCAAGGCGGAATTTGAAGCTCCTGGACTCAATGAAAAATTTGTAACATGGCCCCCACCTATTACATGTAGAACTATACTTATGTACCTATGCCCTTGGTTATATTACTACGTATAAAAACTTACCCTCCTTTTATGTTGGGTAATTCACTAATATTTCCATAGTAACTTGAGTTTAGGATTAACATAAGGAGCCCATGGTTTTATACATTTATACTTTACTTATAATCCCACAGCAACCTGTAAACCAAAAGTTCTGGGAAGAGTTTGACAGGCCCACCAGAGTCCTAGATGTACAGTAAGGCCAGGCGCTGACACCATAATGAGCCCCAAAGGTCCAGCAGAAGACAACTCCATTTGATGATTATAGGGGGTATTCCGATTTATGGCATAAATTTCTGATATGTGTAGACCCTACCTCTGGACCCACACCTATCTCGAACAGAGCCCTGAACTTCACATCATCTAGTCTGTCTGGGATTATATGAAGAGAGAGAAGGATTGGAGCAAGCCTACATCCACAGAAGATCTGTGCTTCGTTCTCCAAGATGGAGGGAACAAACTCCCTGTTGAGTCCCTTCAAAAACTGTCTCCAAATGTACCGCGAAGAACTGATAGAAGGCAAAGGACGGTCACTTCATTCATACTTTGCAGCATTTTTCCCACATCTGCCTAAAACTTTTGCATAAAACTGTAAATTAAGGATTGATGCAAAAGTCCACCTCCAGTGGTGTGCCTATAGTATGAGAAATGGTAGAAGATACAATTGAATTCTTACCGATGGAGGACGATAAACCCCATTGCTACCACTATTTCTATATATGAATGGTGGTGAAGCATCAAATTTTACACTGATGAAATTCTGTTTTACAATACTATCCACTATACAAAGAATTTGTTGTAGATAACTGGGCGTGTATTTACATAGAGAGTCAAAGCCTGGAGATTAGTGCGCTACAGAATGGAAGAATTTGAAGAAACAATGAATCCAAGTGTTATGGTTATACTGGCCATCAAAACCTTTATGCTACACTGCAATCTGCAATGTATATGAGAACTCAGTCCATACTCCATACACAAGCAGTGTCAGTTTACAATGAGGTCTATGGAGAGGAGGAGAAGTGGAGACACAGAGATTAGAGGCTGTCTATAGCATTAAATGAGTCATTTTTGTCAGGAGAAGGCTGGATATTAATTCCTGATAACCCAGCTGTGTTGTGAAAAAGAACTGTCTCTCTGTAGTGCAAATGTCTCTCTGCTTTGAGGAGTTCTCTACCCTTCCCCTCCCTTCTAGCTGTAAGCATTACTCATCAATATAGCCTGAATGGTATAACAATGTATGCTCCAAACACAACATATCATCTATGCGTTGGAAATCTAAAAATTTATAATAATAAGTACAATGTAGTCATTTTGTAACACACCTTTCCCTTTTACATTTTACCTGTTCACAAGTTCACCTGTATAATAAGGGCTCTTCTATTTTTGCTGGATTGTTATAGTAACGGTAATCTTGGATGCTTAACATGATCCATTGTCATGAATAGGAGGGAAACTTCAATCTCTACAAAATGAGTAAATGCAAGTTAACACAAAATCAGGTAAGTTCTTTATATAGCAGAAGTATAACATCAATCGATTATTCAGAGGCCCAAAAATAACAAACCTCTAAGAGTTGTAGCATATAGGTTTTTGTGGTTTATATTTTTCACTTTATTTCTGTAAATTTCAATGCCCTAAGCATAAAACTTAAAGGTCTAAAAACATTTTTCTAAGAGTTTTGATTGAAAATTTTCAATCGTTCCAAAGTCTGTGTCCCATTCAGAGAGAAATCTGTCTGAGAAGTTGTCTGATGGCTTGTTCTCTAACCCTTATCTCCGTTTTCCTAATGGGACATAAATACTCATACCATATAGTTCATTGTAATCCTGTTTGTAATAATATTGAGATGACTGCTAAGTGTTTGTAGCAAAACAGGAAATGTTTGTTATTAGGTTGATAGGTAGATAAAAAATGATTTGGAATCAATTAAATTTGTTCAGAGTTTCCTAAAAGTTTCAGATTTTAGCGAATCAAAAACATCTAAGCTATATCCCACACAAGTTGCTCAATATGGCACCCTTTTACAGATAAGAAGAAGGATCCTATGATGGTAGGCATGTGTTTCCCCAAAATGCCTTGCAGGTGGCTCTTCCTCTAGCAAAGCCAATCCCGAGGGACTATAAGTTTGAGCTACTGATGACTTAGTGGATGAGTTATAGCTAGAGATAAGCAAACAGAGTTAGACCTAAATGGATTCAGACCGAATTTTCCAAACGTTTTGGGTTCTACTCAAAACTTCTGGGGTCCACAAATCATTATTATACTCTGGGGGCTCTTAGTAGTAATGGCACAAGGGAGGTACAGACAAATGAAAAAAAACAGATACTCACTTTTCCTCACCACTCTTGGGCATCTGGCACCTTCTCCGATGTCAGCCACCCCAGGGTCTGCACTGAGGCCTATGATTGGGCCTCAGTGGTCACATGGGCATACCGCATACTGTGATGCTTTTACCTAACATCACAGGCCCCAGTGGAGACTCTGGAACGGCTGATGTAGGAGAAGATGCGGGAAGAGTCCAAAAGAGCCCACAGGGAGAAGAATCAAGGGCAGGGAAGACGTCTAGATGCCCCAGAGTGGTGAGCATATGTGTTTTTTATAGTGGCACTTTTGGGCAGAACAAGTTAGGCCACAAACTATAAATAAGTAGTCAAACCTTTCTAATATTCCTACTAGAGATGAGTGAATCGAAGCTGACAACGTGGAATTCGATCCGAATTTAGGAAATATTCGATTCACATCGAATCCGGAATTCCTCGCGCTTCATGGTAACGAATCGCATTTTTTCATAAAATGGCTGCTGCATGTTAAGACATGGGGCAAAGAACTCTAGGAACGCGGGATCATTCACAATGCCATGTGTGCAGCCAATCAGCAGCCAGCCAGCCCTGTGATGTCAAAGCCCTTTAACCCCCTTCGCGACCGCCCACGGCATTGGGAGCGGGTGTTAGCTGTAACTGACAGCTAACACCCTGCTCCATAACCCTCAGTTGGAGCACAGCTCCGATCGCGGGTTTTAACCCCTTGGATGCCGCGATCATGTTTGACTGCGGTATCCAAAGGACATGCAAAATGTCCCCCTCGGCACCCCCTGTGGCAAGATTGGGGGGTGCCGATATGCATCTTCTGCAGCCCGGGGTCTGGCCAGTGACCCTGGGCTGCTAGTAGCCCCCAGTACCTGGGTGATCCTGCCCAGAAGTGAGGAAGTCAGCCTATGCGTGTATTGCAGTCTATAGTGCTGAACCAGCGATTCTACTCCACTATACAGGCTCTCTGCAGCCAGGAAATGGCTGGGGGGTTTTTTAACTCGATTTTGAAAAATTCGCTCATCTTTAATTCCTACAACAAATCTGGTTCTGATAGCGTGCCACTGCCTGCTGGTCATGTAACCACTGTGGGTGTATAAACACTGGCTTCTGCTCCCAAAAAAGGATAATTTTTGTACCATTGCTTCTTCCGATTCCGCTGTGTGTATAAACACGGGAATATGCCACTAAAAGGGGGTCATTTTGGGGCCAATCTGACCGTGCAATGTGTTTTTAAATTTACTAATTGTATCTTGGCACTAATAAGTTAGAACGAGGTTGGATACAGTCTTAGGACACTCCAGAGTGTCATATATGACTTTTCAGGACAATTGGGGCACTTTGGTTTCGGACCAAATTTATTCAGACCTAATCTACTCTGACAACCAAATCAATCGATTTGGACACAAAATAAATTGCAGAAAAATCACTTATCTCTATTGAGAGGCAAGAAGGAAAACAACAAGATTTCAGTATAAAAAAATATATAGACAGTGATATAGAAAATGCTTAAAAAAAATAAATTTACTGGGAAAATTGAATTGATTTAAACAATTTAAACAATAGGTCATTTACTGAGGATGCTTTAACAAAGTGGTTTCAAAAATTTTCTAAATTTTGTAAGAATTTAAAACCAATTTGTACACATAAAATACATTTTTCAACAATCCCTGAGCTGTTTTTGGTTTCCTGCTATTACATAAAATACACACTTTCCCTCATTTCAGGATGAAAGTAAGTCTTTCCAACCACTGATCTCAATTTTATGAAGTTGTTCATGTCATGCAAGACAAAATTACTTTGCTATATTTTTTTTATTGTGATTCCGTGGAACCTGAAAGACATCAAACCTACCAGTTTGGTCACAATGACAGTGCTCCTTGTATGCCTGTGACTACTTTAATAATTCACTTCCATTTAGAGGTAAAAATTAGTACTGACAGTGACAAGTATAATACATCTCAATTACCAAGATCTTCATTGATTGTATTAATATTTTTTGCAGATGATTTAAAGTCTATCATCCTGGAACTGTCTTTAATCTTATATTTTCTAAAATGTTTTTCATATGGTAAAAATTATATTTTTTCAAAAATTTCTAAACCCCAGAATTAAATTTAAAGATAACGGAATTTTCATGAAAAGTTGAAATATCTGAAGGGTTTTGCTGGACAATCTGGCTATATCAGTTTTTCTGCTGCTAATAGCAGCAACACATTTTGCATTTCTCTCTGAGGCAGGGGTTTGTACAGTACAGAGCAGTCTGTCCAATCCATGCATTATTACTACTAGTGGTTTCTCTACATGTTACTCTACCAGGAGTAACTGTAAAATAGTAAATAGCTGAGAAAAGTCCAAATGAACATATTATAGGAGATCCAGGGACACTGAACAGCAAATTCAGGTTATGATGTAGCTAAAAAAAATCCTGTGTACAAAAAAAGAGAATTCTGAGCACAATCAGTAAATCTGCTTAATGTCTTTGACTAACATCCTATCAGCAATAACACAAGCAGCTAGTTAGAAGTAGATTCAACTTACACTCTCTGACTAGTGTACAGGCAGGAAGCACAGAGCAGCTGATTGTATACCTGCAGAGGCTGTCAAGAGAGGCCTGCCCCTCCACCTCCACTTCCTGTGTTAAGTCTTGAACCTGTTGGTTTCTAACAACAAACCTTTCCTAGTAACAGGGAGTGAACAGCAAATTAGTAAGGAGGGAGACACAATTAGTTGTGGCAACTTTAGAGAGGTTTTCAGGCAGAAAACAGCAATATTTTTCAATAAAGTATATTAAATTTTTGGTCTAAAACAACATGCTCTATTAAATGAGACTAAATTGTCTGAAAAGTTACTGACCATGAACTTGCTTTGGTCAGAATTCTATCTCAGACACTTAGAATACAAAATGCAACCTCCTAAAATTCTAACCAAACTGCTGAATATACAGTTCTAGACCAACACTACAAAGACACCTAAACTTTTACCTAAGAGGTCTTAGTGTAGCACTTTTTCTGGTTTGGACATTTTTGAAATCTTGGACATTCTGAGTTAATAGATGGAAGTTTCTAGTTTGAGACCTCTATCAATTAGCAGGAACTGAAAATGGCAATGACATCCACTCTTCAGAAGACCTGCCGTGTCCATGTATTATGCGGACATCCAATTGATTTCAACCATGTTCAGGTGCTGCAGTAATACTGAGTATTTGCTGCCAGATTTTCCTACACATTACTTCTAAATGTTAGGGTCCGAGCAGCCAGGCTACCTATAATCAGTATATTTTTGGAGAATTCTTCTAAAAAAAGGGAATTGTAAAAATTCACTGCCCCTTTAAGCATTCTTGTCTCAGTTAGTAATACATAGATTTATATTATATATATCTAAATCTTGAGTGAAAACTACTGCACCAGCTCCCGTAGTATAACTAGTAATCATCAAAATTGATATGTACAGCATATAGGTACCAATAAAAAGGTCACCGTGTCTTTAAATACATAAAGGTACACTTAAAAATGTCAGCTTGTCCCGTGTAGTTGCAAAAATATGAGCTCTTACAAATGTCTATAGGCAGAAATATAAAAATATTATGGGGTCAGAATATTAAGTGGCAAAGAAAATTTTGTTTTGAAAAAAGTTTTGCAATTTTAGAACAAAAACTCTATAAATTTGCTATTGCTAAAATCGTACTGACCCACAGAATAAAGGTAACCTGTCATGTTTTTTCCAATTCCACGCTCTTTTTTTTCTATGGCTTCCCATAGAAAAAAAAAAAATGAAGACAATAGGAAGTACAATTTGTCTCGCAGAAAACCAGCCCTCATTTGACTATGTAAATCAAAAGTAGAAAAGAAAAGGAATAAAAAAATGAAAAGTTAAAACTTGCTGTTTTTTCACCAGATGAGCATTATAATAGATGTGTGGAGTGTTAAAGGAAAAAGCCAAAACCCAGGGGCAACCTGGATGGTTGTAAAATTTTATAAAAAGTCATACTCACTAATCCCTGTTGCTCCAATGTACAGCTTCGATCTCCATTTCCTCTGGTGCCAGGACAGGCTGGACCAGCTCACATGACTGCTGCAACCAATCACTAGTCTCAAGGGTTACTGGTGAGGGATCGGTGGGGTCACTGGTGAGGGAATGGTGAACACTCTGATACTCCTTGACCAGTAACCGCTAAGTCCTTTGCATGACTGCGGTGGTCACATGAGCCTCTCAAATTCCAGGATGAGAAGCCTACAATGGAACCAGACAAGGCTAGTCCTATGGAGACTCCATTGCAGATTCCGCCTAAAATCAGCAGAGAGAAAAGTCCTTCAAATATAAAACCAACGAAAACCCGATGGACAGTCAGCAGACCCCATTATAGTCTATAGGGTCTGCGAGCATCCTTGGGTAATCGCTTTTTAAGTGGACAGGCTCTCCGCCTTTCGGGTTCCCATGCGAACCTGAACGACAGAGAGCCGAATGCTAGTGTGAACCTAGTGGAAAGGAGTTTTTTTGGGTTTTTATTTGTGTGGTTTTTTTTTACATGTAATTACATTGCTGATCTTTTTTGAAATAGACGTAAGTGCTGGACCATTGGTTAAAATGTAAGACATCTCCATGGCCATGATAAGGTTCTGTGTAGTCCTTTAACATGTAGAGAAGGATGCTTGAGACTTGTCACCACTTCGAGGCGAGCAGTTTAGCGTCACACAAGTGGCTGAACATTTATTTACTCGGTACGTTGATGAGACCTTTCTACGAGGTTAATTTGCCATTCTGTTTACCTCCGTGCATTGATTAGACTATCTATCATACTTACCACATTATAATGAATGCTCCACCTCATAACGCTCACTGTACGCCTGGATTAAGCTGTGAGCTTCTTTCCACCCTCACATATTTCTTTTTCCTTCTCATAAAAATCTGAACAAAAATAATTGCTTTTACATTTTTAAGGAATTGTATTGAAATTTTCCTATTTATTAGAAAAATGTACAGGCATTTGTAATTATTAAATACTGTGGATATATTTTTTTTTTACATATTTTTAAAAAATTTTTGGTGACTAATAAGCCACAGTTTCATTGTATTATTCTGTTGCATACAAGGGTGTGAATACCATAGAGGTCTAGGGTATGAATGGAGGGACAGCTTGTTCCATCTGGGTGATGAGAACTAAAGTAACCTCTCACCGGTAGAACAGGGTTGTCAGGACTAGACTAACCCTATAAACAAAAAATATTGTATGATCCAGAAAAGGCACTATAATAGCATGCATATGCTACCCAGACAAACCTAATACCTAGGGCAGGATATATCGGAGGTTGAAATAGTCCCCATTAAAGTCCATGGTACATAAAGTTTAGTCAAAGACCCAGGAAAGCATGCACAGAAACAAGTATAGGGCAAGTGCCCATGATCAGAGCAACACCCACTACACCCAACTAAAGATGAACAAACCATTTTAGAACAAGTTAGATGAGCGACAAATTTTCCAAAAATTTGGGTTTTTTCCAAACCCAAGATGTTTGGGGTTCACCACCCATGAAACATTATTATATTCTGGATCTTTTTAGACACCAGATTATATTAATGGAAGGTCCATGGAAGGTGCACAAAAATAATAAACAGTCTCCTGAGCTCCCTTGTTTCCAATGTTCTTCCTTTGGCATCTTCCAGCCTCTTCTGGCCTCTATGGCACAAAGCATCATGATGTCAAAGCACCCCATATCAATGCACTTCCAGATCGTATCAAACAAGTTTTTCCAATAAAAGTTTGGATCATCTCCAATTCATGAATGAAAATTCATTGCTTCGCTTTCATGACTTACTGTAATAGCATTAGTCAACAGAAAGATTTTGGCATTGTAAATATTATAAAAGACTAGAAGGACCCGGCTTCACACGGGTATATTTCATAAGAATAGGTTGGTTGCTATGGAAACCTGATGTAAAGCTGTGTGTATGTGAAGACTGAAAAAACTGCGAGTTTCCATTGATCCATAAGCGTCATGTGATCATGTGTATTTCAGTTTGGATATCAGTGAAAAACCTACGATCGGTTGTTACCTGGAGTAAAGCTGAGTGTATGTGACCTTGTGTAACAGTGTCATCCACAGCACCCTGCCAGTTTAAATCTGACCTACAGCAGTGAAGAAAAATGGCGGGGTTGTTATGGAAACCTAAGCAACATAAGCAACATATTCTGCTGTATCCTGAAAACCAAAGGAGAGAGATTGTCAGTGCAATAATGGACACTGCGCACACAGCTCTGCTACAGCTCTACATACACAGCTCTGCTACAGCTCTACATACACAGCATACACAACTCTGCTACATCTCTACAAACACACAGCACACACAGCTCTTCTGCATCTCTACATACACACAGCTCTGCTACATCTCTACATACACAGATCTGCTACATCTCTACATACACACACAGCTCTGCTACATCTCTACATATACCCACAACTCTGCTACATCTCTACATACACACACAGCTCTGCTACATCTCTACATACACACGGAGCTCTGCTACATCTCTAAAAACACACGCAGATCTTCTACATCTCTACATACACAGCTCTGCTACATCTCTACATGTACACACAGCACACACTGCTCTGCTACATCTCTCACACACACACACACAAAGCTCTGCTACATCTCTACATATACACACAGCAGGCACCGCTCTGCCAAGGGTGTAGTGTAGAAAAATGGCGGAGTTGTTATGGAAACCTGAAATTTCCATATGTGTGCATGTGGAGACTAAGCATCTGCGAGCTTCTATTGGCTGATATGGGACATGTGACCATGTTTATGGCAGTTGGGATATGTGTGAAAGACTTGCAGGCTTCTATTCGCTAATGCAGGCCATTTTTGGGAATACTGTATCTCAGGAACGGTACGTCCTAAAGAACTGAGACTCAGTGTAAAACCTTCCTGGACACCTGATGTACATGTGTGCCAAATTTCGTGAGGATCGGTCCAGTCGTTTGGTCGCACATAAAGAACAGACAGAGAGACGGACAGTCACTCATTTTTATATAATAAGAGATAGTATCTTAAAGGGTATCTCATGAGTGCTCAGGTTTCCAAAAATACTGTAGACTAACCTTCAGCTATATCTTTATTAACCACTCATGACATAGTATTAGTTCATGACTTCACAGGGAGAGTATGGAGAAGACTCAGGAACTGTTAAATATCAGGCACCCTTCAATAATAGCCACAATTGGTGAAAACACCTATTGTGGCTGTTAACCCTTTATATGCCTCAGTAAAATCAAAATATGCAAATCTGGGGTTTTTTGTTATTGCTTATCTTCTCCCAAAAATAGTATCAATAAAATCTGCAACCTGCCCTACAAAAAAAAAATATGCCTTATATAGCACCATACATGAAATATTATAAAAGCTACAGGTATCAGAATATAGCAAAAGAAAAACAAAACTGTATTTTTCAAAGCTTTAAATTTTTCTAAAGATGTTAGGGCATGAAAAAAATACATACATTTGGTATCGCTGTCATACTGACCTGAAGAATATAGGTAATATCTTGTTTTTACCACACAGTACCAACCTGTAAGAAAATGGCACAAGCTGCATTTTTTCCCATTTCCACCCAATTCTGAAATTTTCCAACTTCCCAATACATTGTATGGAATATTAAATGCTACTATTAAATACAATTTGTCCCACAAAATGTAAGTCCTCACACGATTTCTGTAAATGGCAAAAATAAAAAAAAAAAGTTATGGCAGAGAGGAAAAAAAATAAAACTAAACGTGTCCTTAAAGGGTTAACCAGTGGCCATTATTAAATTGCAAAGATTCTGCTACCAAACTTCATAAGATTTTGGAAGATAAGATAACTTATTTGCCATGAGTTATTCTGTAAGATCTTGAAAATATGCACGCTAAACTTCTGTATGCCAACAACAGATGGATGGTTTAGCTGAACAAATTTTATCAAATCCTCAAACATATGTTACGTAAGATGATTAGTAGCGATAAGAGACACCGAGAAGATCTTCTTCTGTTTGATGTTAGACATTTGAAACAATTTCTCATTATTTTTATATGTCTTTAGTGAAGATATGGTGAATATTAGACATTTTTAAAGTGCAAGTCTTTACAAAATAGGAAGAGTCCTGGTCCCATATTCTGGTTAGCGGGTACTGTACTGTATACATAAGAAGAGTTAGGCTTTATGTTGTGATGCTCTGTTATATTCCCTTAAAGGGATATTTCAGTTAGAGCAACATTGCAGAAATACAGCATTTTTTTTTTTTTTTGCAGATTTTGCTCATGTTTTATGACCCAAAGCTAGGAGTGGATTAAGCAGAAGGGAGAAGTATAAGAGCTTCCTATATATTTCCCATTACTTTTGTAGCCATTCTTGGCTTTAGCTAAAAAAATGCAGCAAAATCTGCAACAAAAAAGCTGCGTTTCTGCAATGTGGGGCCTCAACCTTATAGAGGTATTCTGGGACTGTTTATTTGTTGACCTATCCTTAGGGTGGGTTCACACCTGCGTTCCAGTCCGTCCGTTGCCAATCCGAGTGAAAATCTCGGCGAACGGGATTGGCATCGGATACAGACCGGTCAGCGACGCATTGGTTAAAAACCCATTCATTTGAATGGGTTTTTAAAGCAATGCGAGGGTGTCCGATTGCACCCTCTGCGCTGCGAATCCTTTTTTTCATCGGAAACAAAGTCGGACATGCAGGACTTCGTGTCCGACGAAAAAAAACGGCTTTGCAGCACAGAGGGTGCAATCAGACACCCTCACATTGCTTTAAAAACCCATTCAAATGAATGGGTTTTTAACCAATGCGTCGCTGACTGGTCTGTATCCGATGCCAATCCCGTTCGCCGAGATTTTCACTCGGATTGGCAACGGTCGGACTGGAACGCAGGTGTGAACCCACCCTCAGCTGGGAGAAGATAAACTCTCACTGCATTAAGTGGCACAGGCAGGAGATGGTAGGGGTCTGAGTGGCAAGAACCGTGCTCCCAGAACTAAAGACCCCTCCCCAGGCACCGACTGCCTCACTTGTATAAGTTGTTTTTCTCCAAATCTATAAAAGTGTACCACTGTAATGTGCTCTGTAATGGGGTGGTGGCGGCTGAATATGCTTCGGAGAGGTGGTAGACTCCCTTTAATGGATGTACTGTAATATACTTTTATTATGTGTCTATTACAGCTTGACACACAGAAGTCTATGGAGAGGGGAGAGGATGAGGAGGCTGTTAATTGGTTTATCGCCTCATTCTGAACAGTGTCAGAGCATTGTCTTGCAGGATACAGTAGTATCAAAATAGATATCTTACTCACAGTGTAGCTGAGTGTTTTTCCTAGCCTTTACCTCTCCATAGACTTCTATGAAAATTTAAACCAAGCCTGATATGTGGAAAAGAAAACATATTTTTTTAATAAGGTATATTACAAAGTTTCTTCTATTCACCTGTACTATTCATTTCTGAAAAGTTGTTTTATAAATAGAGGTAAGCTTTAAGGTCTATTTCCAATGAATTAGTAGAATAGTCAGTCTAATCTTAGAATATGATACAGTCTAAGTAGAAAATAAGTACTGTAATGTGATAACAAATCTACTCAACTTTTATGTGGCTTGTATATAAAACTATAGAATGACAGACAAACCCTTTAAAGGAGCAATGAGATCTAGGGACAATGAAAACACTCTACTCCAGATGATTTACCTGCAACTTCAGTAAAGATGAAAAACAAATGTCTGAAATGAAAGAGCAGCTATTCATAGCTTCCAGCCAAAGGATGAAGTGTATGTGCTCCTCGCTCAAGCTGAGAGCAAATGTCCTTTCCATTGGTAAGTAATTGGACAGGCAGGTTCTGTAAATTAAAATGGCAAATGTCCAGCCCATACGAAAGTAGACTCGCTTTACAGCATTACCTTCTGAAACTACATACGGATTAGGAATAATGTATAGTAGCGGTACAGCAGATAAAAGCGTCTACAGAACCCAATGTCAAAATGCCGCATACGCTCACCTCAGAACAAAAAGAGAGACTAAAGCTTTGTAAATAAAGATTTGAGACAGACAAGGCCAATGTGATAAAATGTTCATTATATGATAATAGAAGTAAGGGTCACTTTGAAGTTAAATAAGAGTTGAACCCTTATAGGAATCACGAGACAAAGTGGGATCCAATACAGGTAAGAGAGGAACATGTCTGAATATTTGGTAATTGAAAAGGTAATGACTGACTTCTACAACAGCTAGAGAAATGTTCACACCAAAAACTGTGCTATTGGACAGCTAAAAGCTCACAGATTCATTGTGTGTATTGGTTATCTTTTAGGACAGCTAGAAAGACTTCAACATGTACAGTCATGGCCAAAAGTTTTGAGAATGACACAAATATTATATTTTCACATGATCTGCTGCCCTCTGGTTTTTATGTGTGTTTGTCAGATGTTTTTATCACATACAGAAATAGAATTGCATTCATATTATGAGTAACAGAAGCTTATATTGACAGTTAGAATGAGTTAATGCAGCAAGTCAATATTTGCAGTGTTGACCCTTCTTCTTCAGGACCTCTGCAATTCTCCCTGGCATGTTCTCAATCAACTTCTGGACCAAATCCTGACTGATAGCAGTCCATTCTTGCAGAATCAATGCTTTAATTTTGTCTGAATTTGTTGGTTTTTGTTTGTCCACCCGTCTCTTGATGATTGACCACAAGTTCTCAATGGGATTAAGATCTGGGGAGTTTCCAGGCCATGGACCCAAAATCTCTATGTTTTGTTCCCTGAGCCATTTAGTTATCACCTTTGCTTTATGGCAAGGTGCTCCATCATGCTGGAAAAGGCATTGTTGAGCGCCAAACTGCTCTTGGACGGTTGGGAGAAGTTGCTCTTGGAGGACATTCTGGTACCATTCTTTATTCATGGCTGTGTTTTTAGGCAAGACTGTGAGAGAGCCGATTCCCTTGGCTGAGAAGCAACCCCACACATGAATGGTTTCAGGATGCTTTACAGTTGGCATGAGACAAGACTGGTGGTAGCGCTCACCTCTTCTTCTCCGAATAAGCTGTTTTCCAGATGTTCCAAACAATCGAAAAGGGTATTCATCAGAGAAAATGACTTTACCCCAGTCCTCAGCAGTCCACTCCCTGTACCTTTTGCAGAATATCAGTCTGTCCCTGATGTTTTTTCTGGAGAGAAGTGGCTTCTTTGCTGCCCTCCTTGAGACCAGGCCTTGCTCCAAGAGTCTCCGCCTCACAGTGCGTGCAGATGCACTCACACCTGCCTGCTGCCATTCCTCAGCAAGCTCTGCACTGCTGGTAGCCCGATCCCGCAGCTGAAACACTTTTAAGAGACGGTCCTGCCGCTTGCTGGTCTTTCTTGGGCGCCCTGGAGCCTTTTTGGCACCAATGGAACCTCTCTCCTTGAAGTTCTTGATGATGCGATAGATTGTTGACTGAGGTGCAATCTTTCTAGCTGCAATACTCTTCCCAGTTAGGCCATTTTTGTGCAGTGCAATGATGACTGCACGTGTTTCTTTAGAGATAACCATGGTTAACAGAAGAGAAACAATGATGGCAAGCACCAGCCTCCTTTTAAAGTGTCCAGTGGTGTCATTCTTACTTAATCATGACAGATTGATCTCCAGCCCTGTCCTCATCAACACCCACACCAGTGTTAATGGAGCAATCACTGAAACGATGTTAGGTGGTCCTTTTAAGGCAGGGCTGCAATGATGTTGAAATGTGTTTTGGGGGATAAAGTTCATTTTCTAGGCAAATATTGACTTTGCAAGTAATTGCTGTTAAGCTGATCACTCTTTATAACATTCTGGAGTATATGCAAATTGCCATTAAAAAAACTGAAGCAGTAGACTTTGTAAAAATTAATATTTGTATCATTCTCAAAACTTTTGGCCATGACTGTAGACAACTGGATTAATTAGAAGTCCTGGTGGTCTTGGGGTTAAAGGGTACTCCCAATTATAAAGAGCTTCCTATAATAAAATAGTACAAAGGAAGATACATTTTGGAATGTATCCTGTTAGCAAGTCTCTTTGTCAGACTCCTTTCCTCCTAACCCCATGTCCTGAACTGTTCACAGCTTTCCAGCTTTTCTCAGAGATTAGGTTATGGATGTCCATAGAAGTCTATGGAGGAGGAAGCAGTTGCAGAGTGAGAAAGAGGCAGAGAGACACACAACGATCCTGCTGAACACTCTAGTAGGTGATTTATCTCACACTAGTGCTGATTCACCACTACACTGCTCAGTACTGCTGTCCTATGTCCTCCATTCTGCCTCTGAGGTCGCGCTGGAGAATGATAGAGGGATCCTGTTCCTTTATCATCATTACCATCTACATAGACTATGGGCAGAACAGAAACTGTAACCTGATCTTTCACTGAAGCTGAAGTCATCTCCTTTCTGGATTGTAGGAGGCAGGGGAAGGAGCCTAAAGCAGGGTTCACACTACTGTTGGAGTCCGTTATGAAGGTGTCCGTTAAAAAAAAACAAACAGACACCTATCATAATGGACCCTAACTGATGAGCATCAGGTAGTGTCCGTTTTTTAATGTCACATACCGCTAGAAAGCCGACAGCGCGCTGAATTCAGCGCACTGCCGGCTTTCCCGGTATGTGCCCCGGGGCTGGAGATATCAGCGGTGTGGAGTTACATGTTTTACTTTACTTACTGTTTGAAGGGCGCTGTGAGGAACTCTCTCCCTGCCACTTCTCGTTCGTCCATAGCGCTGTACTGAGGAGGCGTTCCTCACAGCTCAGCGTCATCGCCGGGCAGTAAGGAACACCCCCTCTGACAGTACAGGGCTATAGACCAGTACAGAGAGAGGGGGCGTTCCTTACAGGCCAGTGATGACGCTCAGCTGTGAGGAACGCCCCCTCATACAGCACTATGAAGGAACAGAAGTGTCAGGGAGGGCATTCCTCTGACAGTACCCGGCTATAGACGAGAACAGAGAGAGGGGGCGTTCCTCACAGCCAAGCGATGACGCTCAAGCTGTGAGGAACGCCCCCTCAGTACAAGTCTCTGAACAGAGAGAAGTGTCGGGGAGGGAGTTCCTCGCAGCGCCCTTCTAACAGTAAAACATTACACCGCCGATATCTCCAGCCCCGGGGCACATACCGGGAAAGCCGGCAGTGCGCTGAATTCAGCGCGCTGTCGGCTTTCTAGCAGTATGTAAAACCGCATGTGCCTGAGGACATGAAATGTCCTCTAACACTGTTAGTTTTTTTTTTGTTTGTTTGTTTCTCCTTTTTGAGCATGCGCAGGGAAAGTAAACGGACATAAAATAACGGACAGTAACTGATGGCTTTCAGTTACTGTCTGTTATATGTCCGTTACCCATAGACTTCAATGTTAAAAAAATAACGGACACTTGCTGTCCGTCAAGAATCCGTTTTTTTCAAACGGACAAAAAGTCCTGCATGTAGGATTTTTTGTCCGTGAAAAAATAACGGACTTCTGACGGATTTGGTGTAAACGGATACTAACGGACACTAACGGACACAATATAAAAACCCATTGAAATGAATGGAAATTTTAACTGATTTCTGACGGTTCAACTAGTGTCCGTAGCTAAAATCTTGTAACGGACAATAGCCACAGACACTACTGACGGACACCAACGGTAGTGTGAAATAAGACTACATTGACATCTGAGCCAGAATATCCACAGGAGACTCCATCACAGAGGACTTTATCCCCTACTGGTGTCATTTTAAAAACGATGGAAACCAGACAGACCCCATTATAATCAATGGGGTCCGCCGGGCTCTGTGTGTAACAGCTGTTTTAGCAGTCTGCCTCTCCATTGTTTGGGTCCCCCTGAACAACGGAGATGCAACGGTAATGTGAACCTAGCATAATAAATGTAGAAAAAAGCATTTTTACACAGCAAAAAATTTACAAAGTTTCTTATGTTTGCTTCTGATACTACTGATAATACTGTTTGCGACTACTGATTTATGCAAAGTTGTTTATAATAAAAAATGCACTTTTAGACTGAGGCCCCACGTTGCGGAAACGCAGCTTTTTTTGTTGCAGATTTTGCTGCGGTTTTTGAGCCAAAGCCAGGAGTGGATTGAGCAGAAAGTAGAAGTATAAGAACTTTCTATATATTTCCCATTCCTTTTGTAGCCACTCTTGGGTATTATCGACTATGAGGGTACAGTCATATGAAAAAGTTTGGGCACCCCTATTAATCTTAATCACTTTTAGTTCTAAATATTTGGGTGTTTGCAACAGCCATTTCAATTTGATATATCTAATAACTGATGGACACAGTAATATTTCAGGATTGAAATGAGGTTTATTGTACTAACAGAAAATGTGCAATATGCATTAAACCAAAATTTGACCGGTGCAAAAATTTGGGTACCCTTATCATTTTATTGATTTGAATACTCCTAACTACTTTTTACTGACTTACTGAAGCACAAAATTGGTTTTGTAACCTCACTGAGCTTTGAACTTCATAGCCAGGTGTATCCAATCATGAGAAAAGGTATTTAAGGTGGCCAATTGCAAGTTGTTCTCCTATTTGAATCTCCTCTGAAGAGTGGCATCATGGGCTCCTCAAAACAACTCTCAAATGATCTGAAAACAAAGATTGTTCAACATAGTTGTTCAGGGGAAGGATACAAAAAGTTGTCTCAGAGATTTAACCTGTCAGTTTCCACTGTGAGGAACATAGTAAGGAAATGGAAGACCACAGGGACAGTTCTTGTTAAGCCCAGAAGTGGCAGGCCAAGAAAAATATCAGAAAGGCAGAGAAGAAGAATGGTGAGAACAGTCAAGGACAATCCACAGACCACCTCCAAAGAGCTGCAGCATCATCTTGCTGCAGATGGTGTCACTGTGCATCGGTCAACAATACAGCACACTTTGCACAAGGAGAAGCTGTATGGGAGAGTGATGCGAAAGAAGCCGTTTCTGAAAGCACGCCACAAACAGAGTCGCCTGAGGTATGCAAAAGCACATTTGGACAAGCCAGCTTCATTTTGGAAGAAGGTCCTGTGGACTGATGAAACAAAGATTGAGTTGTTTGGTCATACAAAAAGGCGTTATGCATGGCGTCAAAAAAACACAGCATTCCAAGAAAAACACTTGCTACCCACTGTAAAATTTGGTGGAGGTTCCATCATGCTTTGGGGCTGTGTGGCCAATGCCGGCACCGGGAATCTTGTTAAAGTTGAGTGTCGCATGGATTCAACTCAGTATCAGCAGATTCTTGAGAATAATGTACAAGAATCAGTGACGAATTTGAAGTTACGCCGGGGATGGATATTTCAGCAAGACAATGATCCAAAACACAGCTCCAAATCTACTCAGGCATTCATGCAGAGGAACAATTACAATGTTCTGGAATGGCCATCCCAGTCCCCAGACCTGAATATCATTGAACATCTGTGGGATAATTTGAAGCGAGCTGTCCATGCTCGGCGACCATTAAACTTAACTGAACTGGAATTGTTTTGTAAAGAGGAATGGTCAAAAATACCTTCATCCAGGATCCAGGAACTGATTAAAAGCTACAGGAAGCGACTAGAGGCTGTTATTTTTGCAAAAGGAGGATCTACTAAATATTAATGTCACTTTTCTGTTGAGGTGCCCATACTTTTGCACCGGTCAAATTTTGGTTTAATGCATATTGCACATTTTCTGTTAGTACAATAAACCTCATTTCAATCCTGAAATATTACTGTGTCCATCAGTTATTAGATATATCAAATTGAAATGGCTGTTGCAAACACCCAAATATTTAGAACTAAAAATGATTAAGATTAATAGGGGTGCCCAAAATTTTTCATATGACTGTATGTTCACATGATGTAATTTGGCACCTCCAAACCAACATTAAATTCTGTCCTGAATCTCCCTCCCTTTGCATTCAATGGGAGGAGGAAACAAAAGCAGGACACTAAAATAAATAAGTGTCCCACTCCATCTTTCCTCTGATTTTGCTACTGATTTAGAACTCAAGGCTCGAGATACTCTGCTTATTAACCCCATTCATCGTAGCCTGGTCAGCGATCAAAAGCCGGAGGGGGTGGAAAGTAGAGAGGAATTCAAGGCGGAAGTCCACATCAAATTCCTCTTCAGTTTTCACCATGTAAACGGGCCCTTATATGTTTAAGTGTAAGTTTATTCACTTTATATTCTCATCATAATATTTTTGCATCCCATCAATAGAAAGAGAGACTTTCCATTGGAATGAAACTTAATTTTCCCTCATCTTTCCATTAGTGGTATCTCTTGGCAGTCAACAATAGCTATCACCAAATTTAATTGTATCTGTGTGTCCCCCTTTTTTGAGGAGGATCCTATTTAGTTTCTGATTCTATTGAATGTGATAATGTCTAATCTATCTAGTAAGCATAGTAGTTTGTCACTCAGGTACCAGGAACGAGGCACGGCATAGTCATTCACAGAGTCCTACAGAAGATATGAGGAGATCCGAACAGGATCCTTTAGAAGGGAAGATCTGCCTTTGCAACATTCTAGTAGTAATGCATCAAAAAGTTAAAAATAAATTCATTTTGCCAATAGTCCTTCATGATAACTATAAACTATGGTGACTATATACTCTGTGATTCTGCTAAACTATCAAATGTAAGTATCTAATAAGTAGGAGACAGAAGGGGGCTAGAAACCAAAGATGGGAAAGGAAAACTATACTGATCTTTTACATATAGGGGCAGAGGTAGCAGTAGCAATAAGATGTTGGTGCCTGAGATGGTCCAAAGGATCCTCATAAGCAGACACCAACATTATTCTGTAAATGGCACATGAGATGTAGGGACACTTTTAAGGTAGATTCATACTGCATCTTTTGTCAAGCTTCAAAAAGTAGCCTCAAAAAGGCATTTTTGAAGGCTTTTTTGAGGTGTCCCATTGATTTCAATAGGATTTGGATCATTTTCTTCTGCCTCCAGGTAGGGCAAGTTAATTCTTTTTTCAGCTAGTTGAAAAGAACAGCACTGAATAAAAAATCTAGCTGACTCCCATCGAAATCAATGTGAGAGTTTTTAGGCGTTTTTGAAGCTGTTTTTGAGGAAGACAAGCCCCAAAAACAGCTCCAAAAACATCAGTGTGATCTCACCCTTACAGATCCTGCCTTGGAGCACCCCATAGCTTTGATTTCCACCTCTGCTCTTCTGAACTTCCATTACGTAAAAGTTTTTGTGAATTAGAGATACGCAGTTAAATAATTTAATCCCCATTGGTTACCCCAGCAATGAATGAGTTAGGCTTAGATTTTCTCAAATGGCTTAAGCATCTCATTAGTAGCGGGATATAGAGAAGGGAAAGTTCCCCTCTAGAGAGATTAGCTGTTCATTAAAGCCATTTCTGGCACTTCAGCGACTGCACATTAAAAGCTGTTTTACAAAGGGAGGGAAAGGAGAGGCAGCTGGGGAATGAGAAATCGCTATTAGCAGGAGGAGAGCTCCGATGCCCCGGACATAGCATGTGTTAAAGCTGCTTAGAGCTCAAGATGAGAGGAATGCTTGATGAGTCCTTATTAAGAATAGACAGGAATGTGTATTAGATGGGATCATAGAACAGTAATGTAACAAGGCATCCAGCATGTTCATTACAACATATATCATGTATCAGTGTCTGTACACTCAGTAGAACAAGAATTGTCAGGAAGGAGTTGTTCAGCCGATGACCATTTTTGAAAAACAGCTTAAGATGGTAGAAAATAAAAAGGAATAATACTCTCCATCTTACAAGTTCCCTACTACTCCGTTCCATAGCTTTCCAGTTCAGTCCCTTCTAGGTATCCTGTATTCTCTGTCATTGGCTGCAGCAAGGTCAGTGCTGTTGGCAGTGAATTGGCTGTAGCCATCACATGTCCATGTCCAATGAACATTTTTGAAAAACAGTTTAAGGCTGAGGCCCCACGTTGCGGAAACGCAGCTTTTTTTGTTGCAGATTTTGCTGCGTTTTTTAAGCCAAAGCCAGGAGTGGTTTGAGAAGAAGGGAGAAGTATAAGAACTTCCTAGATATTTCCCATTCCTTTTATATCTATTCTTGACTTTGGCTCCAAAAACCGCAGCAAAATCTGCAATAAAAAAAGCTGCGTTTCCGCAACGTGGGGCCTCAGCCTAAAATGGTAGAAAATAAAAAAGAACAATACTCTACACCTTACAGATTCCGCACCACTCTGTTCCATGGCTTTCCAGTCTATCCCCCTTCTCTGTATCCTGTAGTTGTCAAATGTCCAATGAACTTTTTTGAAACAGCTTAAAATAGTAGAAAATTTTAAAAAAAAGTATAATACTCTTCATCTTACAGAGTCCCAACCACTACTTTGGTGGGGATTGGTTGTAGCCATCACATGTCCATGTCCAGAGGCATAGCTTGAAGCTCCTGGACCCCAATACAAAATCTGTAATGGAGCCCCACTTTACCTTGTGGCATTTAGAACAGTGGTATATTTAATGTGTTATGGGACTCTCTCAGGGTCTGTGGCCCAATAGCAAAGTGCATCCACTTCATCCCCTATAGGTATGCCCCTGTTGGAATGTGATCTTTGAAGGCCAATATACAATGATTGGAAGGGGACCAAGAAATCTTCAAATGGGAGCAGCAGGGGATGGGTAAGGTGAGTATTACTTCCTTTATTATTTTATACCCTTTTGAAGGGCTTATCCTATGAACATAACCAATTAAAAATTAAATATTTTTTGCAAATATACTGTAAGTAATTAAAAATTTTGCAGAATGTTAAAGATTTTTTCTAACCATCTTAGTGGTGACAGTTTTTTTCCTTAATTAGTTGCTAATGGATATGGACCATAAATACAGGTGCCTCCCTTCTAGCTAATTGACTGCTTTGTTACTAGGGAAGTTCGTCCATAGATAAGAAATAGAGACAAGACAGATCACACTGAGTGGAGGAGAAGGTTCTTTTCCCTCTTTACACAGTGAATGTAGAGGGGAGGGGTTGATTCTCCTCAAAGCGTGTCTGCAAACTGATCTGTGCAAAGGACTGAAGATTCTGCAAATTTCACAGCTTAAAATGTAATAAAAGTCTTCCATGTATTTGTATCTACTTCTGTCTGCTTGTGGTTACAGATGGAATATTGTTCACAAACAGCAAGCAGCTTTCCTTTCCTGTGCTCATAGATTGTTTTTTTTTTCTTGTGTTTTAGCTACTCACCTGCTTGTAGTGGATCTATATTATAGTCATTTGGGATTTTCTCAGCTATTTGTTTGCTTTTGTATAGTTACTCCTGGCAGAACAGTATAAGTAAAAGATAGGGCAGGCGGCATACTGCTCCCTATTGAACCCTGCCTGAGAGACAAATGTAAAATGTGTTTCAGCCATAATGTTATTATTCGCAGCAAAAAAAAAGACCTGATAGTACACCATGTATGAAGACTTGTATAGTCATAGAACAGACAGCAAGATCTTGCACATATTTCAACTTTTCAAGAAAACTCAGGTACTCTTTAAGGACTGACCTATTCTATACAAGTTTTAACAAAGAAGTTCTTCATGGGAGTTACCCATCTGTTATTACTTACAGTATGGTAACGTAAGTGACCATCCAAAGTGCCAGAAATAAACGGTACTTGCCCCTACCTTGCAGCTACTATGCAGAACAAAGAGCAGGAACATGATAGCATGCTTCCCTCTGGCCCTGCCCTCTGCAAAAATAAGACAAATCCAATTTTTAAATTGCTGTGATGTCACTGAAAGTGTCCACCTCACCAGCAATTTGTGGACGATTAAGATGTGCTATTATGCCCACTGGCCGAACCAAGGCAGTTTAAATATTAAAGTAATTCTCCAGGTTTCTTAGTAGCTGAAGTGACTTTAAGGCTGAGGCCCCACGTTGCGGAAATGCAGCTTTTTTTGTTGCAGATTTTGTTGCGGTCTTTTGAGCCAAAATCAGGAGTGGATTGAGCAGAAGGTAGAAGTATAAGAAGCTTCTTATATATTTCCCATTCCTTATGTAGACATTCTTGGCTTTGGCTCAAAAAACCGCAGCAAAATCTGCAACAAAAAAAGCTGCGTTTCTGCAATGTGGGGCTTTAGTCTAAAGGGGTTATTCATTTTCTAGCATTGATGGCCTGTCTTTATCCCCCCAGATAACCTGTACGGAGACAGTTTGTTTCCCAGTGTTGTTTACACTCCAGGAGCCACGTTGCTCACTTGCTGTACAAACTATAGTGGTGATTGTAGGTACTGCAGTATTGTTCCTTCACAGTCAATGGGACAGAGTTGCAGTACCTACACTCATTGCTACAGTTTATACGGATAGGCCATCAATTGTAGAAACTTTAAGACTGGATTCACACCTGCGCTTGGTTTCCATTGGGGGATTCCGTCCCCCATTCCGCTTGAAAAATGCAAAGAGAAAAGTCGTGCAAGCAGGACTTTTCTCTCCGCATTTTTCGGACGGAAAGCGCGGGTAACTGCTTTTTAAGCGGATTGGGTTTCCATTTTTCAGGTAACCAAGCGGACCTGAAGAACGAAACCCGAGCGCAAGTGTGAACCCAGCGTAAGAGTCCAGAAAATTTACTAAAATTTTTTTTTATAAAACACAAAATATCATTTTTATATCCACAACTCCTATGCAGACCTATGTGTCGCCACAGCAACAGACTGCAAGCAGCCTCTTGTAGTCTTATCACGAAACCATACTCCCTTCCAATTGTCCTCTATTTCTAGTAACCAAGTGAATGTTTGTAAGCAGGCAGTCATGGTCAGTTCCAGATTTATGTGGGACCTTAGTGATAGTAATATTTGTAGAGTCATAACTTTCCTATTTTTATGTTAAAATAGCTTTTTGAGATTTTTTTTTTTTTGTGAGATGAGCCATCAAAAAATGGTCATGTGAATAGCCCCTTGGAAATCAATTGATTTTAATGCAGCCGTGTGATGGCCATTAGTCATTTTTGTCTCAATAGAGCCTTAGTGTGTCTGCCTCCAATACAAAAGGTCCTGTATGAGACCCAGCTAAATAATAGTTAAATAAATAGAAGCATTCCTGAACATGGTGACTCTAAATTCACACTAGTTCTTGCTCTATGTTGTTCAGGTCCATCGGGGGACCCGAACAGCGGAGAGGCGGAGCACTAAAAAAAGCGTTAACACACGGAGCCCAACTGAACTGGTCTTGTATGTCTTCCATTTTCTAATTATTGCTCCCACAGTTGATTTCTTCACACCAAGCTGCTTGCCTATTGCAGATTCAGTCTTCCCAGCCTGGTGCAGGGCTACAATTTTGTTTCTGGTGTCCTTCCACAGCTCTTTGGTCTTCACCATAGTGGAGTTTGGAGTGTGACTGTTTGAGGTTGTGGACAGGTGTCTTTTATACTGATAACAATTTCAAACAGGTGTCATGAAATAGCCAAGTAAGCATTCAACTATCTCTGGTGGTCCCTATTCAAATGGATGGAGTGATGCACGCTGTGCAACCAGATGCAAAATACCCCAGTTATCAAGATTGATGGGGATCCCAGCAGTGAGACAATCACCGATCAGCACATTACCCCCTATACAAAAGATAGGGGTAACTTCTAATGTACCACCCACACTGTGATGCTGCTCCCTTGCTTATGGGGGACTAGTTGCAACTGTACATGTATTTACAGGTACATAAAAATTCTACTGACTGCCCAAGAAACTTCTACATGGAGTACAATTTTTAAAATTGGTGAGATATATGGGTGCCCATAGGTCTCCCAGCAGCCATTGGCCCCTGGGCGGATGACCAAAAAGGCCATATCATAATCCACTACTGCCTATTGCAAACAAAAATGTTATAGGATTACAAGAATACTGGGGTCTCTTCTGTGACCACACCATTTATATCACCATACTTCTCAACTCTCAAAGGACAGAAAGAGGGACAGAATGTGCAGTGTGCCATGACAAATTTAGACCCACCCATCTCCATTTTGACTATGCCCATTCCCATTGTAATGTCCTCTCCAGTGGCCTTCACAGCATAATTTCCCTCTCCGATTGCCCCCACAGTATAAAGTCCCTCTCCAAGTGCACCCACAGTTTAATGTCCCCCTTCAGCTACACCCACAACTTAATGTCCCCCTCCATCTTCTCCCCCAGTTTAATATCCCCCTCTAGTTGGCCCCAGTTTAATGTCCCCCTTAGCAACCCCCCAGTTTAACGTCCCCCTCCATTTGCCACCAGTTTAATTTTCCCTTCCATCTGCCCTCACAGTTTAATATCCCCCTACAGCTACCCACACAGTTTGATGTCCACCCTGCAGTTGCCCCCACGATATTATGGCGCTCTAATGGTACCAAACAAACAGAAAAAAAAATAAAATAATAATACTACCCTTTCCCCATTCCCCTGCTGATCGTCTCTTCTGTTTCTGGTCGAAGACTTCCGGGATCTGCAGGCATGATGTAAGTGACATCACTGCATCACACCTACTGTTCCCAGAGCAGACAGGGACAAATGGTGAAGCAGGGAGCAGGCGGCTCCCTGCTGCACCATTATATGCAAGTCATCTGCATCCATTGAAACCCGGACACACCTCCCACCGACTGTGAAAGCTGTACAGGACCTAGAATCCGGGACTGACCCACTGAATCTGGGATGGTTGGGAGGTGTGATATCACAATGATGGTAATTAACTTCTGCCCCATGATGGGAGTGATGACTTTACCCATATCAGTCTTTGATACATGTGAATGCCACCTATATCATTAGAGGGCTCAGTTATTATCTCTCCATTATAGCATGAGAAGATTGAGGCCGGGGCCCCACATTGTGAAAAAAAAAGCTGTGTTTTACATTACCTGCAAAGTAGATGGGATTCTGGCTAATCCCATCCACACATTGCAGGAAAAATTCTGTATTGGAAATGCTGCGATATCAAAAACGTTTGTGTTTTTGCAAAGCAATTATACCTACGGAAACGTTGGCAGTTTCCATATAGGTATAATAGGGGCAGATAGTCCGCAAAAGAAAACTCCGAAGACTTTCTGTGAAAGATGCTGCTGAAAAAAACGCAATGCATTTCCGCCGCTGTGTTTTCCACATGCGTTTTTTGCAGCGATTTGCTGCATGGGGCCTTAGCCTTACAAGTGTATTCATGGAAGCTGCCTGGTGCTTTTTATGGAGATTGCAGTCCTAGTTGTTCATTCTTTACTGGGAGCAATTTGGGACAGTATTTGCATGCACATTAGCTTCAGAAGTAAAGCAAATGGAATATTGTTTTTCCCTTTATGACTAATGTATTATGCTTGTTACGTTCCATTTTCTTTTCCCTGTACATAGTTGGTAAAAAGTACATTACATTCCAATGCTTTGTTCTTTCATTCTGAACTAAGGACACATAACAATGTTTGCAGACACAGAATAAAATCTATAGAGGTTCCAGACTCCACGCAATGCCTGAAAAGCATGACCAAAGTTAACCTCAATATCCTTAGTCCCAAAACATCATATTTGCAGATGGTCCAGCTCAGTTGCAGGCGGGTTATTTGGTACAATTATCTTTGTGAATTTTGACTCATTAACCCCTTCTCTCCGGAGGAATTTTTCGATTTTTATTTTTGACTCCCCCCTCTTCCAAACCCCATAACTGTTTTATTTTTCCGTTCTCAGAGCCATATGAGGTCTTAATGTTTGCGGGACAAATTGTTCTTCATGATGCCACCATTTATTATTCTGTAGAATGTACTGGAAAACTGGAAAAAAAATCAGAATGGGGTGGATTTGAAGAAAAAGTGCATTTGTGAGACTTTCTTACGGGCTTCGTTTTTACGGTGTTCACTGTGCAGTCAAAATGACATGTCATCTGTATTCTATGTTTCGGTATGAATCCGGGGATACCAAATTTATATGGTTTTATTTACATTTTAACCCCTTAGCAAAAATCCAAAACTGTGCAAAAAATTTTTTTTCTAAAAGTCGCCATATTCTGACACCCATAACTTTTTTTATACTTCTGTGTACGGGGATGCATAGGGCGTCTTTTTTTGCGGGGCCAGGTGTACTTTTTAGTTATACCATTTTGGGGAATGTCTACTGCTTTGATCACTTTTTATTCAAATTTTTATCAGAGGCGAAACAGTGAAAAAATGGCGGTTTGGCACTTTTGATTTTTTTTTTTCTTTCCTGCTACCGTATGGGAAAAATATTGTTATACAGGGATAACTAATGTGTATGTGTTTCACAGTATTTAAGTACTTTTATATGTGTTCTAGGGTAAGGGGGGGTGATTCGATCTTTTAATATTTTTTATTTTTTTAACTTTTTTTTGCATTTATTAGACCCCCTAGGGGTCTTGAACCCCAGGGGGGTCTGATCACTAATGCAATGCATTACAATGCTAAAAAATGGCGCTTCTATTGCAGGCTACATAGAGCAGCCTGCAATAGAAAGTAACTAAAGACAGTACGGGCACTGATCGCAGGCATTAGCGCCGGGTGTCTGCTGTATAAAACAGCAGAGACCAGGCGGCTAAGGCGGCAGCTCGGCTCCTGAGTGGCCGCCATATTTAAACATCCGACATCTGCCGTACTCTTACGGCGGATGTTGGGAAGGGGTTAAAGCGCTGCTGTTGGCTATGTAAAGCTAAATTCACACTATCATCATAGGATGACAGCAACGGACATTCCCCTTACGTCCGACAGCAGCACAATATGGGGTATCTCTGCCCCTGTGTGTTGTTTAGGACAGTGGAACCTTTAATTAGCACCAAATTTAAGGTGCCTCCTACTAGCCCTATAAGAGGGCACCTGAGACCTCCCTCCACTGTGTTTTTTTCTGTCCTGTGTGGGACAGGTGGACGGAGGTCTCTGGTGACCTCCCGTTGCTAGGGGTTTTTTTCCAAAGAAAAAAAAAAAAATGTTTAACCCTAAGGTCCCCTCATACTATAATAGCAATCAGCTAATTTCGCTACCAGTGTTTTTCCCCACTCCAACCTCTGAGGAGGAAGAAAAGCTCCACACCTTAGATGTGGTAAGGTGTCTGCGGATTTACCTATCCCGCACTCAACCGTTTAGGAAGGCCGAAAACCTACTATTTAATATGCAGGGTAAAAACAAAGGCCTCAAGGCTTCCAAGCCTACTCTATCCACATGGATCAAGGAGACAATTAGGTCTTCCTTCCTTATTCAGGAGTTACTCCCTCCAGTTTTTTCTACGGCCCACTCGACCAGGGCTGTGTCGACTTCTTGGGCTGAGTACCGGTCCTTACCTTTGGACCAGATTTGTGCGGCTGCATCATGGTCATCCCAGTTGACCTTTGTCAAACATTATCGTTTAGACGTCCGCAGTTCCCAGACAACTGCCTTTGGTCAGACAGTCCTTGACGTTGTAAGGCGAGGAAACCCTCCCTAGGGGAATTACTTGTTATCTCCCCATATTGTGCTGCTGTCGGACGTAAGGGGAATCGTTGATTGTAATGTCAATCTGTATTCCCTTAGTCCAGACAGCAGCACAAGGCTTCCCTCCCTAGAAGCTTGTTTCCTTTTACTTTATAATTTACACAGTGGAGGGAGGTCTCAGGTGCCCTCTTATAGGGCTAGTAGGAGGCACCTTAAATTTGGTGCTAATTAAAGGTTCCACTGTCCTAAACAACACACAGGGGCAGAGATACCCCATATTGTGCTGCTGTCTGGACTAAGGGAATACAGATTGACATTACAATCAACGATTAATGGTAGTAGAGTAAAGTACACAGTTGGAGCCCCCTCCGCCTGTGTCCATTCCCATTAACTATAACATAAAAAACATGATGGACACTTTCTTCCCTTCTGTTTGTTTACTTTTGTTTCTATCATGTTTTTTGCATTATGGTGTATGCAGATGGACACCAGACAGAAGGGCTCCACCTGCATCTGTCTTGTAATGTTCATTGCTCTCATCCTGTATCGGATCAGAGCAATGGACATTAAATATCAGCATTGTGAACCCACCCTATGAATGAGAGATCAGCTGTGATACGCCATTGATCCAACAGCATAGATCCGCACCGCTCGGCTGTTTCCGTAAGTTCACCCTGTTGCTCAGAACTTGTGAGCCTGAACTTGTGAGCAGCTATTCCCACCTTGGCAGTGGTTTTTTGGGAATAACCCTTTAGGCCTTTCATTATGCAGTTTTTAATAGAATTTTTGGAGTGGCTAGAAAAAAATGTGATTAGCAATTCACAGGTATTTGGGTAGCTTTTTTAATGCAAAAAATTTTTTCATGTGTATTTCCAGTCCTATAGAGAAGACTACAGGAAAATGTCTCCAAAAACATCACATCTGGAGCATGCTGTATTGTAAAAAGTGACCCAAAAAAAAGCACAAAAAGTGAATACAAAAGCCACAAACAGCATTATTTGGAGTGCACTTTATATATCAATATTAACTTTAACCCTTTCCTGACATCCACCATAATAGTAGCCAAGAACCAGATCTGGTGGGTAATACCCACACTCAATGTCCTCTCTGATCATGGGTATTAACCTTTCAGATGCCTCAGCATGGGCATCGCCATGTTCTTCCAGATTTCTTCCACCGGGGTGGTGAGCTATTTCCATGATAGCTGGGAGCCTATTGAAGAGAGGCAGAAAAAAAAACACTGCAAAAAAAGTTAGATTTTTTTCCACCGCCCATTCATTAGAATGGGTTTTGTAAGGCTGAATCCGCCTGAACATAAGACATGACATGAAAAAATCAGCTAGAAGAAAAAATCTGCTCCTGACTCCCATTGAAATGAATTGGAGAGTTGAAAAGAATTTTTTTGAGGTGGATTTTGCCTCGAAATCTACCTGCAAAAAACTCTTTGTGAACATACCCTGAGGCTGGGGCCCCACATGGCGTAAACAGAAAAATCTGCGCAGCAAAAAATGTTGCAATTTCCAAAATCATCGCAGTTTTGGAAATCGCAGCATGTCAATTATACCTACAGAAACGCCGGTGATTTCCCTATAGGTATAATGGAAGCAGAAAGTCCGCAGAGGAAGCATGGGCACTAGTACCAGGTTTCTACTGTGTAATACACAGGAGACTCAGTGGGTATGGCGACCGATCTGCTTCAGAGCGGCCATCTTTAAAGATCCAACTTTGCGTATGTTGGGAAAGGGTTAATAGCATTGCATGAAATCTGCTTGTGTTTTTCATAGAATGTAAGACTACCCCTCCCCGACTTACCGTCTATGTCAGGATAAGCTTTTACAGATTTCATCGTTCTTGTTTGATACCAGTCATTTGGTAGTAATAAACAGGTCATTGCTTTCCTCAGTTACCGGGAATGGCCGCAGTACAGAGACGTATCCATGTTTGTAAGTGTCCTTTCAGAATAATCATAGGTTAAAGCACACGCTGCTCAATTGTCTATGAAATGTGAAAAACAGAAAAATATATGCTATTGTCTAGGCGCTCATTCAGACTTATAATAAGAGAGATGAAGTGGAGTCAGGTGAAGTGTGCCGACTCAGAGCCGGTCAGGTTGAGCCCACATTTCTCGGAGCAGCATGCGGCCACATATGAGTTTTACAAGTTTACTTTTCACCCTATTTTACATATATTTAAATAAAAGCTGTTGGCGAGGAGCAGAAAAAACCCCAGGTTGAGGGATGTAAGCTAAAAACAGAAACATAATGGAGATTCATGTAATTGCAGAGCGGCGAGCAGCAGCATCCATCATTACAGCCATCCAACTGCGTTACAATGACAATTTGGCATCATCTGAGGATAAGGTCTCCTATCTACTGCGTACATGTATTCACGTCTACCCCATATCTGAAGTCTATCATGCATTGTCAGAATTCGTTATTGTGGGCGGAATATGTGCCATGAATATCTGCAACTGTTTTTAAAGCGTATGTCCATCTACGATACTCACCCTTCACAGTGGGGAATTATTTTAAACATTTTTGGGTGATTTCTGTTGCCCTATGTAAGGCTGGTTGCAGACGGCCTGCTGTGATTTAAAAGCACGGGCTGCACACGGGGGACACGGGGATGTCCCCGTGTGCCGCCCGTGCATGGGTTGTGCTTCTGTGGCTCCTTTCATTAAATGTGTACAGGCCCATAGAAAAGAATGGGTCAGTGTGCTCTCCGTGAAATACGCGGAGAGCACACTGACCCACAGCACGGTCGTCTGCAACCGGCCTAAGGGCAGGATATGGTAATAGGATCGAAGCAGAGCTCTGGCATATCTAAGTTCATATGATTAAGAGCAGTGGATGTAGCGAGGAACATGTCATCCCAGGCCAATAGACAGATCTGCTGGCCCACTTACTGTATAAGTGTGGGGGGCCCACAGGTGTAGATTGTGATAGGACTTGTCTGGAATGACAAAGACCTTTGGGGGGCATTACAAATTATACAGGAGGAATACAGCCTCCTAGCATACACTGCAGTGCCGATCTGGGACCTCTAGGACCCAGCAGATCATGCAGTTCCTGGCACCTGGCAGATCACATGCCTGCCTGACCAGAAGGAAAGCAGTATCATGGTGGCTGCCATAGCTGTACACACAGTGCTCATTGAGGAAGGCAATGTTATTAACAACCGGCTCCTGCAGCTGTACTATCTTAAGCTGCTATTTAACTCTGCAAGGTATGTCCAGTGGCGAAAATACCAGGGTAGCAGCGGTAGCGGCTGCCACAGGGCTCGGCACATTAGATGGAAATTGACCTGTGGGTGTGGATTTTATATATGCAACATGTCAATTTGCAGGTGTTCACTGTGTATTTTGCCATTTGCAATGCAGAAGTTAAAATCGACTGCAAATATGCTATGATTTCTGCACTAAAACTGCGCCATTTGGTTCAATTTTTACAGTTGCATATTTTGCTGATCTTCCCACAAATAAGACTTATTTCTGATCTGCAGGATAAGGGATTAGTGCCTGGTGAGTGGTGGCCTGGCCACACCAAGAGGTCCCAAGCCCCCCTTTATGAATAGAACAGCGGGCGCACTGCACCCTATTCAATTCTGTTGAACTGCTGGAGATAGCCAAGTGCTGCACTCGCTGTTTGGGACTCCAGCCTATAACTGATCCCAGTCTCCAGGGTGCCGTGTGCAATTCTCTATGAGAGTCCGTTCAGTACTGTTAATAAATTGGATTTTGCGATTTACTTGCTATACAGATATAATCCCAGAAATACTTCAGTATAATTGATTCTGGACACTGAGCTCTCATTGTGTTATATAAGTACTACATTATTATATGCAATCTCACAAGACCTGCATTCAAGGAGCGCAGATGTTATACACATTGGCTTTATACGTCTTCTGTTACATATCAGATGTGAATATTGTCACAGCATGGAATCCATGAAGTGTTGTAAGTCCTACCGCTAAAGGGTCTAAACAATGACTTCATCTACACGATATTTGCAAATGGTCTGGATTGCTTTACTATTACAGCCATTTTCCTTGTAAAATTATGAGAGATGAAAGGGAGTGTGTCACCACACAACATTATATCACCCCAGCCCTGCAGATAGATAGGTTAGTGTCACCAGACAACATTATATCATCCCAGCCCTGCAGATAGATAGGTTAGGGTCACCAGACAACATTATATCACCCCAGCCCTGCAAATAGATAGGTTAGGGTCACCCAGTCGGGCATATCAAACCAGTCCTGCAGACAGATAGGTTAGGGTCACCAGACCCCAGTATATCACCCCAGCCCTGAAGATAGATAGGTTAGAGTCACCAGACCCCAGCATATCACCCCAGCCCTGCAGATAGATAGGTTAGGGTCACCAGACCCCAGTATATCACCCCAGCTCTGCAGATAGATGGTTTAGGGTCACCTGAGTCGGGCATATCAACCCAGCCCTGCAGATAGATAGGTTAGAGTCACCAGACCCCAGCATATCACCCCATCCCTGCAGATAGATAGGTTAGGGTCATTAGACTCCAGCATATCAACCCAGGCCTGCAGATTGATAGGATAGTGTCACAAGAACCAGCATATCAACCCAGGCCTGCAAATAATTAGGTTAGAGTCACCAGAACCCAGTATATCACCCCAGTCCCGCAGATAGATAGGTTAGTGTCACCAGAACCAGCATATCACCCCAGCCCTGCAGATAGATAGGTTAGTGTCACCAGAACCAGCATATCACCCCAGCCCTGCAGCTTTAGTATCAAAGGATAGAAAGAGATGGGGGTGGTGAAAGTTGTGTACCAGCCCAATATGGAGAACAAGCAGGGACCCACCTGATATATTGTAGTGCCTGATATAACAGACTCACAAAATTTCATGTGCTAAGAACCTCAGTAGTCTAGTTAGGGAAACAAGTTTGGGTCACCTCATAGCTATGCATATGTCTAAATATACTCCCCATCACATCCAAAACAACAATAAGCAATGGCTGATAAAACATTCCTTGATGCCATCCAGGACATCCACATATTACTTAGTCAAAAGGAAAACTAGAACTGATGCATTTCGGGAGGAAGGTAAACAGTGTTATCCTTAGGGCATTGTGGTTGGTAACAATTGGGGGCAATATGATTGGCCAATGGCCACTGATTGGCCCCAATTGTTTGGTATTTTTATCAAAATACTGTGGAGTATACATTTTATTTACACTGGTGGATATGGGTTATGTACTGTATGGTCATACAATGGCAAATGTCTGAGTATTCTGTATACTTATGCAACTAAACTTTCAGACAACTTTAGATTTTCTGGCAGTATTTGTGTCAATAATACATTTTGTACTATACTTTATTAACAAATTTTGCCTCCTTTCTGTGAAATCGTGCATTTTTTCACTCTTTTACTTGTTTCTGCATTGAGAGCTGTTCCTGCCTCTCACTGAATGTTACTGTGCATGGACTACGGGGCTGTGAAACATGTAGAGAAACTGAGGGTGGGGGAGGGTCACTTCACATAGTTATATCTCGGACATTATAAAACATACAAACTTGATTTAGGGGTCATATGAAAGAAGAGATTCTCTTCTTTAAATGAAACTAAGATGCTATCTAAATTATTTCCAGAAATATCACTGTAAACACAGTCGGGATTAGGATATTTATATGCAATTGTATAATATATATGATATAAAACTCCCAATCACGATTGTGTTTTCAACCAGTGATATTTGTAGAAATAATTAGAATTAGATAGTCCTGCCTTAGTGTCACATGTAAGAAGAGAATCTCCTATTTCATACAACACAAAAAGTAAGTTTGTAAGTTTTATAATGTCTGAGATATACAGGTGCATCTCAATAAATTAGAATATCCTTGAAACGTTCATTCATTTCAGTAATTCAGTAATACAATCCATAATCAGCGTCTTCCATCATTGTGTGTCCTACTGAACCAGACTGAGGGACCATTTAAAGGCTTAGGAAACCTTGGCAGGTGACACTGAATTTACAATACTGAACGTTTTTACAATATTCTAATTTTCTTAGATTTGGGTTTTCATTAGCTGTAATCCATAATCAACATTTACAGAAATAAAACACTTGAAATAGAACACTGTGTGTAAAGAATCTAGAAAATATAGGAGGTCACTTTTTTAATTTAATTACTGAAAGAAAGAAATGTTTCAAAGATATTCTAATTTATTGAGATGCTCCTGTAACTGTTTGAAGTGACCCTCCCCTACCCTCATTTTCTCTACATGTTACACATCCTGTACTCCATACACAGTAACATTCAGTGAGAGGCAGGAACAAGGGAAAGAGTGAAAAAATACGGGATTTCACAGAAAAGAGACAAAATTTGTTAACAAAGTATATTACAAAATGTATTAATGACGCAAATACTGCCAGAAAATCAAAAGTTGTCCTAAAGTTACGCTTTAATGTGGAAACCGGCATTGTTGTGAGAAGTGACTTTATAGCTTAGGTGCTTTGGTTGTCCTGCCCCTAAAACCCCATATAGGTTAAGGCCCACATGGCACAAAAACTAAAATTTTTGTTGCAGATTTTGCTGCATTTTTTTGAGCCAAAGCCAACAATGGCTTCAAAAGTAGTGTGAAATATGTAGGAAGCTCTTAGACCGGGCCCCACATTGCGAAAACACTGCAGCAAAAAAACCCTACATTTTACATTACCTGCAAAGGGGCCAGGGGCCCACGTTTCGAATAACACTACAGCAAAAAAAAACAAAAACTACATTTTACATTACCTGCAAAGCAAATGGGATTCTGGCTAATCCCATTCACACATTGCAGAAAGAAAATCTGTAGCGGAAATGCTGTGTTTTCAAAAACTCACGTTTTGGAAATCGCAGCATGTCAATCATACCTGCGGAAACGCTGGTGTTTTTTGTATAGGTATAATAGGGGTTAGAAAGTCCGCAAAAGAGAACTCTGCGGGATTTCTGTGAAAAACACTGTGGAAAAAAACTCAATGCGTTTCCGCCACATTTTTTTCCGTTGTGGTTTTTTTTTTTTTTTTTTTGCTATGTCTTGCTACATGGGGCCTTAGCCTTATACTTCTCCATGCTGCTGCATTCACTCTTGGCTTTGGCTCAAAATATGCAGCAAAATCTGCAACAAAAAAAAGCTACTTTTTTGTACCGTGGGGCCTCAGTCATAAAATGCTTACAGAATCGCATTGTAAAACAGTATACATATTTCTAAACATATGCATAGATATCTGCTGTCAGATTATGTATGGTATGTGTGGATGGATCCAAAAGTTCAGCTGAGCATTCTTATTACATCCAATGTAAGGAGAAGGAGAGGTCATGGCTTGTCTTGTTATCAGAATCACAGAGTTCTCATTTATGAAAAAGAAAGTGCCAAACCAGTCCGACCCATCAAACTAGAGGATATGGAGCATATACTTTCCTCGCCGCAGTCAATGATACAGTCAGCTCTTGTGGTACAGAGGTCTGACAAGGTCAACCTGCAGCCTATGGCAATAGTTGCTAAGGAACTAGCCCTATGTAATGTATGCACGAGAAGGCACCATCAAAATCAGTGGTGCCTCCTAAGGAGTGATAATGGAGATTTACATAAATCTCTGCCTAGCACTGAAGGGGTGTGGGCACTTTATTAAGTGCAATGTTACATTTCATTCTGGAAATAGATGGTGTCCCCAACTAATATAGGGGAAATAGTGTAGAGCGCTACGCTAGAAAAAGTCATGCAATATCTGATACTTTTGTATCAAAAAGGCAACATTATTGTACATAAGACTGCAAATGTAATTTTTCTGGTTAGCCAATAAAGGTATTAGACCTGCAATAATATTGCCTTTTTGACCCAAATAATATATAGAGAGATTATGTAAGGTAGAAGGGTCTTGATTTCCAACAATTATCTGTTATCATGAAGGGATCAGGCCAGATTGTCCTCTATGGCATCCACAGATGTCAAAGGCTCACAGACAAGAAGAACACTAAAAGCTGAGAAGGGTTCCCCAATATGGGACCCTGATCTATTATACCCATAGGCACATGTAAGCTTATGGAAAGGGGCTGTCAAAGGATATATTCACACACAGAAGATTTTGTTGCAGAAATTAATGCAACTGTCACAGTCTTGCAGACATAGATACAGGCAAAACAGATATTGATGCCCTGTCCTAGGGTTCCTAACAACGCCACCGATCGGCTGATTGATGGAGATGATAGGGGAGAACGCGGCATACTTTATAGGGGGTGCTTGAGATCCAAGGGTAATGGATACTGATGCCCCAGGATTGGTCATCAGAATCAGATCAGTAGATGTCCAACACCTGGACCCCGCACCCATCATCTTATTAGACTGCCAGAAGTCGTATACAAGGTATATCCACCTGGAGGAATCTCTGCCCCTATGTCAGTGAATGGAAGCAGTACTGCAGCTCCCCAGTGCCACCTCTACAGTGTACGTCTCAGCTTCTGGCTCCTTATACTGTAGTGGTGGCATCGAGGAACTGCAGCTCTTCTCCCATTCATTGAATAGGAGCAGCGTATACCTTGTATAAAGCAGTTCAGCAGTCAAATCAGCTAATAAGCGCGGGATCTGGGTTTTGAACGACCACCGATCTGAGACTGATGAGCTATCCTGTGGATATATCAACAGTATCCATTACTCTTGCATCTTGGACAACCCCTTTCGTTGTATACTAGGCACAGCACCATAAATTGTGTAGTGGCTATGTCTGGTATTGCAGCTCAGTCCCACTCACTTCCCAAGCTCCATGACCCCTTGAATCAGCTGATCACTGCCGGTGCCAGAAGTCTGACTTACAACAATCTCTTATGTCTCAAGATTAGCTCATCAATGTTCTGGAAGACCACTTTAAGCTTCCCACGCAAGATAAAAGTTTTCTCTAAATGGATGATTTTGGTCATTTCTACTGGCTGTCATGTCAAAATTAAGCAATGCATCTCAAACCTTTCCTAATCCTTTCCCTATCCTTTTTTCTGACATTTAGGTCGGATTCGTGGCGGACGGACTCCGGGTCCGTAAGCTGTGAGCTGTGCAGTTTTCAGACATGTGTAAGGCTGTGAGGAAAATCAGCCCCTCCCATCTGTATTCACTGTGTGAAGAGAGAAAACCCCTCCCCCTCACCTCCCTGTCTTTCCCTCTTGCTACTAGGGACGTACTTCCCTGCTATCGAAGCACTTAACTGTAAATTAGCTAGAAGGGAGACACCTAGTGGCAGAAATTTCAGAGAGGTTTTTCAGGCAAAAAGCAGCAACATTTTTAACTAAAGTGCATTACATTTTGGTCCAGAATCACATGCTCTATGAAATGAGACTAAGTTGTCTAAAAAGTTAGCGACCATTCACCGTTGATTATATGTAGATAACTGTACAATAAACATCCCCGAGTTGCCAAATAGACTTAGCCTGCAGTATTAGGACTGTTCCAAGAGCATAAATTACCATTTTATAGCCAGTAAATAGCTGTTCCCAAATACTTTTTAATTGTTCATCTCTATGATGACATTGGCACATTAGGCGAAGGAGACTGCATTGGCTGCATTTATTGTGTAAAAATGGTCACGACCCCTATATTTCCTAGGAAGTGAAAAGTAAAGAAAATAGTAAAAGTTCCTCTATGAAGCAGTTACTTAATCACGACGGGCTTCTGCCCTGTGTCTGTAGTGACATTTTATTTTAATTTATTGAGAGTATCGTAGGAACCTACTTCTGTGATCCTGTAGTGACATTCTACGACTAAGAGATGAAGGGCAAAGGTCCGGCAGGAATTTCTGCTGGCTTATAATAATGTTCCTATGGGTTAAACCAAAGTCAATTATAAGAAATATTAATAACACATTGTAATTAGGTAGCGGGGGAGGGGAGGTTTACTTTTGACAATCATTTACTTTCCGACCCACACTAAGTTTTTGGATTTAATGGATGTGACAGTGGTCAAGTATTTTGAATTGGTCTCTTGCATGCCTTAGGAATCTCGGTCTCCTTCAAATCTCACACCATTGTATAGCCACCCAGAGTCCCATATGGATCTATACAAAGCCATACCAGCTCTCTACTGTGTCTATATGAAGACTGGCTGTACACATTAGATTTCAGTTGGCTGTCATGCGGCCTTCTGATTGATAATGTGATCATATGTATGAACAATCCCAATCCAGTGACATCATGATCCCTGGGTCATGTGATCCAGAGCAGCGTTCCACCGCCCTACCCTGCCCGCATCTCTCCACCCTCTAATTAATTACCTGTGAGATCAAGCTAGGAGGGGGCAGAGTGGCCCGGTGTTGGAGTGAACACTGCTTTGGCTCACATGACCCCAGAAGTTGTGAAAATTTCCGGAACCCCTGTGTCCATCATAAGCGATCCCTATGACCAGGTAAGTAAATTACTACTCCCTGGACAACCCCTTTAACTCTCTAACAGTCACATTAAAATTGCAAAAACCCTCCCGAAATTGTCACTTTTTTTTATTGCTGATTTTGAAATTTATGGCTCCAGTAAATATTCCAAGCACATATCTCTGGTGCCTTATGTGTATTTTAACCCTATAGCGATCTAACACATTTTATTTCAATGTAGCTTTACAAGACCTTGTATTTTGGGGGACAGTTTTTACTACTTTTTTGTTTTTGAGATCTGAGAAGATGAGAAAACATCAGTTCTGGCATCTGGGGGGAAAAGTCTACTTTTCCTTTTTTCTGGAGCATTGACCACAGCATATGAGGGGTTAAATGACAAGTATGCTTCCGATTGATAATTGGGGGTGATATCATGAAGAAAACTCCATGGTGCCCCCTCTCCTGAGATTATCTGAAGTGACAGGGACAGGATAATAATAAAATAATTTTCTCCTCACAGCAGCTCGTGTTCTCTAAGGCACAGGTTAAAGTGAAGCTGCGAGTATATGCAGCACCACTTTAACCAGTGATAACTCTAAATATACAGGTGCATCTCAATAAATTAGAATATCTTTGAACCGTTCATTCATTTCAGTAATTCAGTAATACAATCCATAATCTGCGTCTTCCATGATTGTGTGTCCTACTGAACCAGACTGAGGGACCATTTAAAGGCTTAGGAAACCTTGGCAGGTGACACTGAATTTACAATACTGAACTTTTTTACAATATTCAAATTTTCTTAGATTTTGGTTTTCATTACCTGTAATCCATAATCAACATTTACAGAAATAAAACACTTGAAATAGAAGACTCTGTGTGTAAAGAGTCTAGAAAATATAGGAGGTCACTTTATTAATTCAATTACTGAAAGAAGTAAACGTTTCAAAGATATTCTAATTTATTGAGATGCACCTGTATGTGGGTTACAGACATGATCTTGGTCTTATTTTAAAGCCAAGACACCTGGCTTAGATGACTTAGAGCCAGAGTTAGAACTACCGGTATTTAAAGTAATATTGTCCCTGGATGTGTCCTTCTCAGGGTGAACTGTAATGCGCGTTGCTCAGCAGGACTCATCTAGAACTGTAGGGGGGCTCACAAATAAACTTCTCAAATAGGGGACAGATTAGTTCAGGTATTAAAAAAGAAGCACAGCCAGTGTAAACTTTACTGATGGTCAGTCAAAAGCAGTATTTTTGGCTGACAAGTGGCTGAAAACTTCCAGAATGGCCGTCAGTCAGCTATCAGCCAACTGTGAACAGGTTTACATAGAGATATGCACAGACCCCTGCCTAAAGAAGGACTCCACCTCTGAATAAAATTTCCAACATTTTCACAGCTAAAATCCACATAACTTTAACCTTTTGCAGTACTCATCTTGCATGCCTTTGCACTTGCATGATTTTTTTTTCTATTCATATCAAAAGCAAAGAGAGAGAGTAGTGCATTTTCGGGAACTCAGATCAGTTGTTCCTGATGGGCAAGGTTTGCCGGGTCCTTCTACAGGATTTGTTAAATGTGGATAAACCACAATGGACAGGTTCTAAAGTTTAGGTGACAGCCACATACCTGCCACAGAGGCAGCCAATATTGATGCTACAGGACACAAGGTATGAGGTGGTCTGTACTGAACTGTTCCCATGTTACCTTTCACACAATTATAGTATTTGCCTGCAGACACCATCACCGCCTAGACCCCTTACTCCCTATTAGTATAGAGCAGAGTACTGGTTTGCTAGGTGACAGACCTTAGACATAGCTCTCGGGTTACTGGCTTTCATTACTGAGATGCAGCTTAAATTGGGAGTAAAGGAGAACTAGTACCCTGTTAGAGTCACTTTAATAGACATAGTCCTTGTCACCTGCCCTTGTGGCATTTAAAGGAGCTTTCTAGGTCTATCCTAAGCAATTAACGGAGCCCAGAAAAACTCTTTAACCCCCCTACAGTTTTGAACGTCTCCTGCTCGGGCTCTGAGCAAAGTACATAGTGTACCCAAGCAGGAATCAGGCAGTGAACCTGTAAAGAGATGAGATACTGAAACAGCTCTAGTACCAGAGCAGTTTTAGTAAAATCATGTCTGTAGAACCAGAGTTATCATTGGTTGAAGTGGGAGCTGCATATACTCGCAGCTGTCACTTCAGCCAGTGTGCAGGAGAACATAGTGGACTTTTGTTCATGAAATCACCCCCCAATTATCATTCACAGAGCATACTTACTCTCTCTTGTCACATTTTGGGGTCTTAATTTTGGAGTGATTAGAGGAACCTTAGTTCATTAAATACCTGTTTTGTGCCTAATTAGGCTTTTGTCCCCTTCACAGTCTATCCATTTAACCCCTTAGATGCTTCCACCAATGTTGACAGCAGCATCTAAGTGGTTTTACAGAAATGGTAAAAATAGACATTTTGCCCCTTGTTAATGACAAAAAATAGACAACTATTATTGCCACATCTACAATGACCTACATTATTTTTTCTACATGATAAATTCCATAAACCTTAAAATTCAGTTGCCAGAATTAATGTTTTCTGTTCATCTCACCTCTCAAAAACGTAAAATAATTTAAAAAATGGACAAAAAGTAATTTATACTCCTACATTGTACCAATAAAAACTAAAAGACATCCTGTAAAAACAAGTCCTCATGCAGCCACATACAGTAGATGGAAATATAAAAATATTATGGAACTTGGAGTATGGTGAAAACAAATTAAAATCCTTCTCCCAGAAAATAATTTTTTTTGTGCAAAAGTAGTAAAAAATAAACTATATACATTTGATACTGTCATAACTGAAGCAGCCATAAAATAACATTAATATGTTGTATATGGTTTTTCTCTTTCCTCCTGCACCAGAGGTGGCTCTGGGTCAGGTTTGTTATATTTTGAGATAAAATGGTTTTGCTAATTTTTTAGTATTGCTTAATAAATATTAATATAAAAAACATTATATATACAACACTGTGGATGTCATAAAAAAATATTTTAAAACATGGCGAAATTGCTGTTTTTCCCAAATATCCCCCCCCCCCAACAAAAAAAAAAATTTGAAAAAAATATAATTCAGTACATTATACTGTATGTACCCACAGGAGAGAGGTTTTTTTTTATCCATATAGTGACATAATGTGTTTAGTCTATGCTTCAGTTTACCGGTTCTTACTTCTAAGTTGGTGAATACCTCTTCCAGCCTGATCGATCCTAAAATTTTATTAGGCTAGCACTATAAACTGAACCTGTACATATACTTGGGCACCAGTGACCAGCATGGAGCAATGGACTCTCTTGCGCCTTCCAGACTCTATTTTCTTAATACAACTCTTTTCTCTCTACCATGAAGTGCACCCACCAGGTAAATACAGATGTTACAGCCATTGCCCAAAGCTGGCCAAGAGATACCAATAATGATCCAAGCATTAACAATAATTTGACAATCACCCATAAGTGCTAGTAAAATCATTATTATTATAGTCAATTCTGGCAATTTAAAAAAAAAAAAATTTTTTGTTTGGATGAAAAAAATTCTTTAACTCTGTTTGCCATTTTTCAGCCAAGTATAAGTCAAGTTTTTGCAGTGCCGGAAAATGTTTTCTTTTCCATTTTTAGATAACCTTACATCTATGCCTCTTTCCTGATAGTGAAAAGGATCAAAGGCAAATTTTACTGTCTACGGCCAGCCTAAGCTACAGCCTGTAAAATCTAATGAATACATGGGCTGTAAACTCAGAAATATTGCCTCAAGTGCTTTCACAATTGCCTAGTAATCCTATGTGCTGCATCCTCATGAATATTGGATAATAGCTCTACATAAATGGTTATACACTCTTCGTAGTAGCTTTCCACTCTTGGTAATAGATGAGGATCCTGGGTCAGAACACCCATATGGAAAACCCATGTCATAAATCCTACTTGGGCAAATGTATATCACTTGAAGTCCGGGTTTTAGCCCACTTAGGACCCCTCTAGGAGCCCTCGCATTGGCAGACTCAGGCCATCCATGAATTAAATGCACAGTCCTTTACAGCTCCTATGGTAATCTAGCGATATCTGCAGGTCCTAGGCACCTCGTTCTTCATTATAAAAGTGATCATGGTGGAATAGTAAAGATTACATCCATGACATTTTAGAGACTTGAGTAGGTTGGTGTGGTTCCAGGTGGCCATTTTTGGGTCCAACACTTCAATTGGTCTAATGGGCCAATTGAAGTATTGCCCAATGGAAAACAATAGGGGAAACTTGTGGATTTGCCTGAAGAGTAGAATGATGTTTAGGTGTTGCTGCTCTTCGGGGTCAGGGCATAATGCAATAGAATGCCGTGGATAGTAAGGAGGGGTAGCTTAGTGTCGCAGATCAGCATGGGCGTGCACTCATATTGATGCAGCATGTTCTCCACGTCAAGTGGAGCATACGGAACATAGATAAGGACCCATTTTTCAGCCAGATAGTGATTGCAGTGGCGTCCAACACACACGGAGCTGAGCACTGTGTGTAGTGTCAGAAATGCAAGCTGGAAGTGGAAATGCAGTTATTTAGCCAGTATGAGAAGACTATACTGGAGGTACTGACAGAGACAAGGCCATGAGATACCCTGTGCTCTTGCTCTGTGAAGCTGAAGTGCTGCACCGTGCTAGTACAGTCAGCCCATTAAAGCTCATGTTTAGAGATTGACCTTCTTGACCCGAATATTCCAAATTGTTCTTTTTTTTTTTTTTTTTTTTTATGAAACTGAACAAATGGAGATTTGTCTCAAGCGAACTAAAATGGCCTCCTCATTATACACTCCTCAGACCCCACAGTATAAAAGGTAGAGGCCCAGAGGAGGTGAAAAAAACATTCATACTCACCTTGCGTTACCTCTTCTGGGCCTCCTTGTGGTATCCGGCGCTCTCCTGGTGACGTCATGCTCCCAATTAAGCCACCAGCAGTCACATGTCACCACTGAGACCCAACCACAGGCCTCAACAGTGACCCTGGAAGTAAAAGAGGTAAGGGAAGGAGAGTATAAATGTTTTTTTTTTTTATTTTTTACTCCTCCCCTGGGCCTCCACCTACTAATCTCTGGGGTCTAAAAAGACCCCAGATTATAATATTGCCACTATAGTTTCACTTTGACATAACTTGCTAACTGTGTTTTCCTTAGAGAGGTAAAAAATTGATAGATAGGTTCCTAAGAGTCCTAAGAGTGTTCTACACTATGTTTTATAGATATGTTCCTAGGAGCCCTGACAGTGTTCTACACTATGTTTTATAGATAGGTTCCTAAGAGTCCTGACAGTGTTACACACTATGTTTTATAGATAGGTTCCTATGAGCCCTGACAGTGTTCTACACTATGTTTTATAGATAGGTTCCTATGAGCCCTGACAGTGTTCTACACTATGTTTTATAGATAGGTTCCTAGGAGCCCTGACAGTATTCTACACTATGCTTTATAGATAGGTTCCTAGGAGCCCTGACAGTGTTCTACACTATGTTTTGTAGATAGGTTCCTAGGAGCCCTGACAGTGTTCTACACTATGCTTTATAGATAGTTTCCTAGGAGCCCTGACAGTGTTATACACTATGTTTTATAGATAGGTTCCTAGGAGCCCTGACAGTGTTCTACACTATGTAAGTCAATTTAAGGTGTGGTTTGTACCGAACCTTTTCTAAACAAATCTGGGACCTGAGCCACCTGAACCCAAAACTTAAAAAATCCTAAGAGGTTTTCTTATGTCTACTCATGTTATAGCAAGATTACCAGGACTCTGTCTCTATTGTGTAACAACGTGATTGAGAGCCATATCAGTACGGTGACCTCTCAAGTTACAATATTTATTGGTTGTGGGACAGCTATTGTAAATTGAAACCATTGTAACTTGAGCCATAACTCGATGGAAAACTAATCTTTGGTTCCTAAGCCCCCAAAGTGTCACAAAAACATGAAAAAATTAAGATGAAAGAATAAGTCATCAGATAAGTAATATAACTATAGCCAATCCCTACACATAAAACTTAGGTGGATCTGCTGGAAGCTATAAAGCACTTTCTGTTGTGGTGACAGGTGCTTTGCAGGGGCATGAAAAGTCTACACAGTGCATATGCTAAAAACAAGGTGAAACTGCTCGCACATGGTGTCCAAAGCAGCAAATCATCCTGGTCCAGGTACAGAGAAGTACAGAACTTGTAGTACTATGCTATACTGTAGGGAGGCGCTACTAGTCACCCACTCAGTGCATGACCATGATGATATGTGGGACCAGCCATGCATTGTATGTGGAGCCTGGTTTCATGTTACTGAACAGACAATTGTATCTTGAAAATACTGGGGACCCATAGACTTGAATGGCCGAGATGAGCAGAGAACAAAGAAAAAAAATACATGGCACAATTTTTTTTTCTCCTTGCCTCTCGGTCTTGATATGTACAGTGGGTCCGTGTGGGTCCGTCAGTTTTTTTCATGGACAGAAAAATCGTTAACGTGATAGGGCCCTATAAAAAAGGGACATGTGATTAAGCCCTAACTACTACTTTGCACTCAATAAAGCCCACTGCAGTGGATTCATGGCCACTTATACAAGTCCTGCCTGTAAGGGGCACATCTCCTATACTTCTAGCATTTTCCGTACTCCTGTCATATCACACAGAGCTCGGCAGAAGGAATAAACATCACTGATTAAACATCTTTAGTACAATCACAGACGGATTTTTAGGCGACGTAGAAGTGTGAAATTTTCTGTCTTGTGCACACAGATAATTTTGCATTGTTCAGACCCATTGCTGTCATGTTTCGAGTTGTATAGTCCCTATTTTATAACACATCTATACTAAATGAGATCTGACACATCAACACATGCTCTCTGGGAGTTTTGGAATGGTTTGTCACCAGCAGCTACGGTACAACAGTGCCCCCTAGTGGTGGACAGCGCTGGTGACAAAGTTCGGTCTGTCATGTTAAAATCACCAGGGACAGCCGGTGACACTAAACATACGATGTTATTCTCGGCTGTCAATCTAAAAAGCAACAGGGGTTAGAGACAAGGCGAACGGACTGACTTGCATGCAAAATTAGGTTGAAGCTTTTCAATCTCGGATCCTACTTTTTACATAATATGCTTTAGAAGATGAAAATGTGAATATTCCACTGCATGACCGAAAAATCAGATATAACATTAGATACAGTCATATGAAAAAGTTTGGGCACCCCTATTAATCTTAATCATTTTTAGTTCTAAAAATTTGGGTGTTTGCAACAGCCATTTCAATTTGATATATCTAATAACTGATGGACACAGTAATATTTCAGGATTGAAATGAGGTTTATTGTACTAACAGAAAATGTGCAATATGCATTAAACCAAAATTTGACCGGTGCAAAAATTTGGGTACCCTTATCATTTTATTGATTTGAATACTTCTAACTACTTTTTACTGACTTACTGAAGCACAAAATTGGTTTTGTAACCTCACTGAGCTTTGAACTTCATAGCCAGGTGTATCCAATCATGAGAAAAGCTATTTAAGGTGGCCAATTGCAAGTTGTTCTCCTATTTGAATCTCCTATGAAGAGTGGCATCATGGGCTCCTCAAAACAACTCTCAAATGATCTGAAAACAAAGATTGTTCAACATAGTTGTTCAGGGGAAGGATACAAAAAGTTGTCTCAGAGATTTAACCTGTCAGTTTCCACTGTGAGGAACATAGTAAGGAAATGGAAGACCACAGGGACAGTTCTTGTTAAGCCCAGAAGTGGCAGGCCAAGAAAAATATCAGAAAGACAGAGAAGAAGAATGGTGAGAACAGTCAAGGACAATCCACAGACCACCTCCAAAGAGCTGCAGCATCATCTTGCTGCAGATGGTGTCACTGTGCATCGGTCAACAATACAGCACACTTTGCACAAGGAGAAGCTGTATGGGAGAGTGATGCGAAAGAAGCCGTTTCTGAAAGCACGCCACAAACAGAGTCGCCTGAGGTATACAAAAGCACATTTGGACAAGCCAGCTTCATTTTGGAAGAAGGTCCTGTGGACTGATGAAACAAAGATTGAGTTGTTTGGTCATACAAAAAGGCGTTATGCATGGCGTCAAAAAAACACAGCATTCCAAGAAAAACACTTGCTACCCACTGTAAAATTTGGTGGAGGTTCCATCATGCATTGGGGCTGTGTGGCCAATGCTGGCACCGGGAATCTTGTTAAAGTTGAGTGTCGCATGGATTCAACTCAGTATCAGCAGATTCTTGAGAATAATGTACAAGAATCAGTGACGAATTTGAAGTTACGCCGGGGATGGATATTTCAGCAAGACAATGATCCAAAACACAGCTCCAAATCTACTCAGGCATTCATGCAGAGGAACAATTACAATGTTCTGGAATGGCCATCCCAGTCCCCAGACCTGAATATCATTGAACATCTGTGGGATAATTTGAAGCGAGCTGTCCATGCTCGGCGACCATTAAACTTAACTGAACTGGAATTGTTTTGTAAAGAGGAATGGTCAAAAATACCTTCATCCAGGATCCAGGAACTGATTAAAAGCTACAGGAAGCGACTAGAGGCTGTTATTTTTGCAAAAGGAGGATCTACTAAATATTAATGTCACTTTTCTGTTGAGGTGCCCATACTTTTGCACCGGTCAAATTTTGGTTTAATGCATATTGCACATTTTCTGTTAGTACAATAAACCTCATTTCAATCCTGAAATATTACTGTGTCCATCAGTTATTAGATATATCAAATTGAAATGGCTGTTGCAAACACCCAAATATTTAGAACTAAAAATGATTAAGATTAATAGTGGTGCCCAAACTTTTTCATATGACTGTATAATATTAGATTTAATGGGTATGAATATAAATAGAGAATAACGTAGCAGAGCGATTCTGGCCATCTGAGTGATATTACATTAGAATAGAAATGTATTATTGGGCAGGCCATGGTGTGGCGGTGTATGGACATACGGTACAATAAAGGTCTGTGCATCACTGTCATTGCCAGGTTATCCACTTCATCTGTCCTATTATGTTGTAAGCACCTCTTTATACATAGTTGCTATAAATATCTATTATTATTCACTGTATGGCGGTATTATTTTCTTACCGATGGAGGGGTTGTGCAAGGAAGAGGGCCACAGGTAACAGAAAAGCTGTAGGTTGGAATAGTGACCAGGAAAGTAGACCCCATAGCCAGACCAGCAGCCATCAGTAAAGGTATGCAAGTGCAAGCTGTGTGCCCAAATACACCCTAATGTCTTGCCATGTGATCGGTCACCAATGGAAAACTGAGCATTTATAGTAAGGAAGTATTAGGGTATGATCACATGAAAATTCTCTCTGAATTTAAGGTGGATTGCACCTCAAAATCAGTGTGAAATTTTGCCCTAAATCTGCATCCCATTATTTTCAAGGGAAGGTAGAGATTGAACCAGGACATTAAAAAAATAAGCGCCTAGCTCGATCTTGCCGCGGATTCCGCAACTGATTTGGCTGCAGAGTCCATGGCGTGAACCACTTGGCTGATTATCCCCATGCACCTAAAGTACTGGAGTTAGTCAGGGAGCGAAAGTCAGAAAGGTAGAAATGGAAGAGAAATGTAAAGGGTTGTGCTGATACTGACACTTACACACGTGGACAAAATTGTTGGTACCCCTTGTTTAATGAAAGAAAAACCCACAATGGTCACAGAAATAACTTGAATCTGACAGACTGGAATTTGCCAAACTACATGTTGACAAGCCACAAAGCTTCTGGGAGAATGTCCTATGGACAGATGAGACAAAAATCGAAATTTTTGGCAAGGCACATGAGCTCTATGTTCACAGACAGAAAAATGAAGCATATCTTGAAAAGAACACTGTCCCTACTGTGAAACATGGAGGAGGCTCTGTTATGTTCTGGGGCTGCTTTGCTGCATCTGGCACAGGGTGTCTTGAATCTGTGCAGGGTACAACGAAATCTCAAGATTATCAAGGGATTCTAGAGAGAAATGTGCTGCCCAGCGTCAGAAAGCTTGGTCTCTGTCGCAGGTCATGAGTCTTGTAACAGGATAATGACCCAAAACACACAGCTAAAAACACCCAAGAATGGCTAAGAGGAAAACATTGGACTATTCTGAAGTGGCCTTCTATGAGCCCTGACCTAAATCCTATTGAGCATCTTTGGAAGGAGCTGAAACATGCCGTCTGGAAAAGGCACCCTTCAAACCCGAGACAACTGGAGCAGTTTGCTCATGAGGAGTGGCCAAAATACCTGCTGAGAGGTGCAGAAGTCTCATTGACAGTTACAGGAATCGTTTGATTGCAGGGATTGCCTCAAAAGGTTGTGCAACAAAATATTAAGTTAAGAGATCCATCATTTCTGTCCAGGCCTGTTTCATGAGTTTTCTTTTATAAAAAATTCTGTTGAAGCATGGTTGAAAAGCAATGTCTGACTTTCATTTGTTCATTTTCATAGAATTTTTATATATTATTACTTTTGTCAGAATCAAGTTATTTCTGTGACCATTGTGGGTTTCTCTTTCATTAAATGAGGGGTACCAACAATTTTGTCCACGTGTGTATATCCTGTACACAGGACAGGGAATAAGCGTCCGACTGCTGGGGGCCTGATCGCTGTGTCCCCCAGTTCCCTGATAGCTTCCTTGTGAATGGAGCGCCAGTGTGCTTTGGGGCTACAGGCGCTGTCAGAGATTACACTCCCGGCAGTCCCATAGAAGTGAATGGAGTGCCAGTCACGCAAGTGCACTGGCGCTCCATTCACAAGGAGACCTTAGAGTGAATTTCAGTCCCCCGTCCTTCAGATCAATGAGAGACCTGGCGTTTGGGCCCACAGCGATTGGACACTTATCCCCCATTCTGTGGGTAGAGAATGAGTGTCCATAATGGCACAACTCCTTTAAGGTGGAAGTCTTGGGCTTAGGGTACGTTCACATCTCCATCTGCAATACTCTTAGGTACAGGCTAGGACTGGCCAACAGGTGAATCCCCTGTTGTGCCCCTGAGCTAAGTGGACCCCAGCTCACCCTGGCATGACACAATACACTTACTGTACTTCTCACACACACACACACACACACACACATACTGTATATATGTATATATATATATATATATATATATATATATATATATATATATTCTCTTTGTGCATCATCTCAACCAGACTATTGGTGAGTATAATATACGAAGGGTAGATTATTTGAGAAATTGAGAGATAAAAGGGCCCTAATCCAAGGCAAGAACCAGACAACAGCTACTAACAGGACCCCAGGACAGAAACAATCAGAGGCATTTTAGCAATTTGCAATTGATTTTCAGGTAATATTTGCATGTAGCTGCATAGGGGGACCGCCCACCTGTCAATAGAGAGTCTAATTAGCATATTGGGTGCTGAAACTGACATGATTGCTCAAGAATGGTGGGGGCTAAAGAAAAAAATTCCAACTGTGCCAGAATCAGTGGAGCGGAGCCTATTAAAGAGATGGAGGTGGTGAAAGGTCCTCTTAAATCCTGGGGGAATGCACTGCTTTGACCACTAAGCAATAATGATATAAATACTTGTGATAGCGAATATGACACTGCTCTTATTACATAAGATCATTATTAGAATTAGTCACCAATTATAATTTTTCAGTTTTCCTCATTTCACACATTTCCGCCAAACCTTTCTCTAAAGTGTTGATATACCGAGTCAGACAGATGAGATACGATACTGTGATACGGCTCTTACTTTTTCCTGTCATATTGAAAATACATAGAAATAAAGAAACACAAATGTTTCTCAGGAGGAAATTGAGTAAAGGATCAGGTTGTCTTATTGCCGTCCCTCCTGTAAATCTCCAGGTCCAATTGGCAGTCTTCAGGAGGAGCAGAACTTCTGTCGCTTGTAGTCAGAACATAAATCCTTCCCATGTCTGGAGTACGGCTTGAATCAGGGTGATATATTAGATACATTACATTTCCTAAGAAATCCATAACCATACTCAGCAGAATATCCATTAGAAAGAAAATGCTGTTTGCTTGGCTTTGGCCGGTAAGATGTTGTGACAGGAAAGGTGAGCGGGGACTAATCAAAGGGAGGCTTAGACTTCACAAAACCTTCATCGCGCGGTTTATAGGCCTTTATCTCTGTGTGTGAGGCTGCCCCAAATCACTCTACAGTTCTGCAATAGTAAACCCATACTTGTATACAGTCTAGGTCAGTGTTTTGCAACCTTTGCAAGCAAAGCACTCCAAGTGTGAGAAATTCCCAACCAAGTATCCCCAATGTTTTGGTCTCTTATAAATGACTTGTAACAGCTATGTAATGACCCTTCAGTGCCCCCACATATAGTAAAATAGCCCCCACATGTAATATAACTTCCCCCACAATGCCTTCACATGTAGTATAATGGCCACCACATTGCCCTCCAACATGTAACATATAAGCCCCCACAATGTCCCCAGGAGTAACATACTAGCACCCTCAGTGCCCCCAAGTATAGTAAAATCTTACCCACCTATATTGGCCTCACAATTGCTTCACATGTAGTATAATGGCCACCACATTGCCCCCACAAGTAACTTAATGGTCCTCACAGTTTCCCCATGTGTAACATAATAGCCCCCATGGGTAATATAATGACTCCAACAGTGCTTCTACATATAATAATAATACATTTTATTTATATAGCGCCAACATATTCCGCAGCACTGTACAGCTTGTAGGGTTCACGTAAAGACAAAAAGATACATTACAAAGAAATAGTCAATTCACACACTGGGACTGAGGGCCCTGCTCGCAAGAGCTTACAGTCTATGAGGTAAAGGGGGTGACACAAGAGGTAGCAGGGGCGGCATCGAAGGTAGCATTGCTTATACAGTGGTCAGACAATTTTGTGATAAAGGTTACTTTCATTACACATATAAATAATGCTGTATGCGTGGTCACCAGTCAGTGTCCTTTTATGTGCAGATGGTGCCTCGACATTTAAATTTACAGTCCGATAAGGCATCATATCCTGTGGGGTAATTTGGGAGAGTGAACAGTGGAGGATTAGTTTTGGGGATTCTAACTGTGGAAGGGTTTATATTAGGAGTTGTGATAGGCCTGTCTGAAAAGATGTGTCTTCAGGCTGCGCTTGAAAATGTAGAAATGGGGTGTTAATCTGATTGTCCTGGGTAGAGCATTCCAGAGAAGTGGTACAACTCATGAGAAGTCTTAGATGCGGCAGTGGGAGGTTCTGATAATAGAGGATGTTAATCTTAGGTCATTGAGTGAACGGAGAGCACAGGTTGGGTGATAGACAGAGATGAGGGAGGAAATGTAGGGAGGTGCAGCATTATGGAGAGCCTTGTGAATGAGGGTGATAAGTTTATATTGTATTCTGTATTGAATAGGCAGTCAATGCCGGAGTTATGGTAATACCAGAGACTGAAATGGAGATATCAGGGACAGATCTATTAGATGCCAGAAACAACAGTAGTTCAGTCAGTCTTTGAGAGATTGAGTTTCAGATAAAGCAAAGACATGATTTTGAGACAGCAGAGACAGGCACTGGTGTACTGTATTAGTGCAGCGGTGATGTCATGGGATGAGCTACAGTATATAGATGGTACCAGAAGCCAAATCTGGTGATGGTTTGTCCAATAGGGGCTGTATAGAGAGAAGAGCAGGGGGCCTAGGACTGAGCCCTGAAGAAGCCCAACAGCAAGGGGAAGAGACAGAGCCCACAAATAATACACTTAAAGTGCAGTCTGAGAGATTTGAAGAGAGCCAAGAGAGCCCAGTGTCTAGTGTCTACGAGGCCGACAGAGTGGAGCATAGTGAGAAGGAGTTGGTGGTCAACAGTGTCAAATGCTGCTGAGAGATCCAGAACAGTAAGAAGAGAATAGTCACCATTAGATTTAGCTGTCAGGACATCATTGGAGACTTTTGTAAGGGCTGTTTTAGTAGAGTGCAGAGTGCGGAAGCCAGATAGTAAGGGGTCAAGAAGAGAGTTAGTGGAAAGATAGCGGATTAAACAAGGATAGACCAAGCATTCCAAGATTTTGGACATGAAGGGAAGGTTAGAGACAAGTTGGTAGTTAGCAGCACAGGACGGGTCAAGGGAGGATTTATTCAGTAGCGAGGTTATGACAGCATATTTGAAAGAGGAAGGAAAGATTCCAGAAAAGAGAGGTTAAATACTTTAGTAAGGTAGGTAGTGACGGCAGGAGACAGACACTGGAGAAGGTGTGAGGGGGAAAGGGTCACTACTGCAGGTAGTAGGGCGAGAAGAAGAGGGACGCCGGGAGACTTCCTCTTCTGTAACAGTATCAAAAGATGAGAATGAACAGGATGAAGTGTGGTAGATGAGGGGATCAATGCCGCCTGGAGATCTTCTCAATTTTGTCATGGAAATAAGTGGCCAGGTCCTCTGCACTAAGGTCTGTGAATGGCACCTGCATCCTGGGAGTAAGTAAGGAGTGAAAAGTTTCAAAGAGCCTTTTAGGGTTACTGGAGAGAGAAGAGAGCGGTGAAATAGGCTTGATTGGCTAGGTGAAGGGCAGAATTGTAGGTTTTGAGCATAAACTTAAAGTGGAGGAAGTCTGCAGGTGTACGTGATTTTCTCCAAAGACGTTCAGCACACCTAGAGCACCGCTGAAGAAAACATGTCTGTGGTGTGTGCCAGGGTTGCTGCCTCCTGTGTCCAAATTTTTGAGTGGAGGAGGGAGCCGCCTCATCCAGTGCACTATTAAAGGTTTTATTATAGTGACTGGTGGCCAGATTGGGACAGGAGAGTGAAGAGATGGGGGACAGTGAGGACTGTAGAGTATCTGAGAGGTGCTGGGTGTTCATAGCACGTAGATTCCTGTATGTATAATGGGTTGGTGTGTCTTGTGAAGGAGAGAAAGCACTGATGGTGAGAGACAGAAGGTTATGGTCAGAGAGTGCTCTCCTCAATGTGAGAGATTCTTGTCCCTAACCCACTCATTGCCTCCCACTAAGCCAGCCAATTCACTTTGCTCTGTACTGATGAAGGACAACAATCCAGAAACAGCGCTGTATGCAGATAAGTGAAATTGGCTTGGCTAAGATCCCTTTTGCTGTCTCAAGGCTCGGTGAGTCAAAAGCAAATTGAGGATCTGTTACATCCAATAGAGGGCGCATGAGCTCCCCAGCTCCTTTCCCATAATGCCTTGGATGGTCAGAGAGTGGCAGAGAAGAGTTAGTAAATTTAGAAACTGCAAGGAGTTGGAGGAAGACAAGATCAATCATGTTGCCATCTATGTGTGTCTCCCACACACAAAGACGGCAACACAAGGAGAGTTGTGAAAGACCAAAAGAAGTGGTTATTGAGAGAAACTTTGTGGCAGCTGGGGAAACAGGGGTGTTAATGGGGAGGTTACCCATGATGAGGGTAGGAACTTCACAAGATAGAAAGAGGGGAAGCCAAGAAGCAAATGGGCCAGAAATTGGTAGGGTGAGCCAGGTGGAAGGTAGAATCACGACTAAGAGTAAGGAGAGTGGGCGGAAAAGTCTGATGGCATGGACCTCAAATGAGGGGAATGTGAGTGAGGGAAAAAAACATACAAAAATAAAAATAACAAAAAAAAATAAGCCCTATGTGTCACTGAATAAAGACTCAAAAATTATTTGTATAACCCATACAAAAAAAAAATGTATAGCCTTCAAAGCTACATGTGTGAAAAAAAAACAAAAATGCGTCTGATCCTGAACCAGGAAAAATGGCCATTTCTGAAATGGTTAACCTACAACTTCAGATTTAGTCTGTGGCCCACTCCATAAAGTCCTATAAATAATTATTGTAGTAACAATGCCATCTCGTAATATGGTCACTTCCACTGAACTTAGATCACCAGAGAACCCTATGGTGATGCAGGGTCCACTTGTAGAACCACAGTGCGGGGGTCTGGGTCTTACAACTATATTACAACTGCTTGAAACCAGCCTCAGAGAGGAGAAATCGCTACGAGAGTCTGGAGAGATTGCCATTATTGCGGAGAATTCTATTACTAGTTTCTAGCCATGCATAGGAAGCCGGCTGTGACTGTGGATGGAATGTGTTCAACAGACTGTGAGGAAACGTTTCTATTGTTTGTATAGAAGGTCAAGGAAATGTTCTCTTTGTAACCGTGTATATCCGCAACACTGGGTGACCGCTGAATCCAGCCAAGGTTTGTCTCAAAGAAGGAGAACAGGTAATTCTCTTATTCAGATCTTATAAATCTATATATTTTATTCTTAAAGGGAAAGTGTCACCAGAAAATGATCTATTGTTTAAATGACATTTTATATTAATGCCTTCCCGCTGCAGGCATTTTTCGATTTTTGACTTTAGTTTTTGACTCCCCGCCTCCCAAACCCAATAACATTATTATTTTTCCATTCACAGAGCCATATGAGGGCTTAATATTTGTAGGACAAATTGTTCTTCATAATGGTACAATTTAACATTCTATACAATGTACTGGGAAGCTGGAAAAATATTAAGAACGGGGTGGAATTGGAGAAAATGTGCATTTGTGCCTTTCGTTTTTTATGGTGTTCACTGCGAAGCCAAAATGACATGTCACCTGTATTCTATGGGTTGGTAGAATTCTGGGGATAACAAATTTATATTGTTTTATGTTTTAACCCCTTAAAAAAATCTAAAACTTTGCAAAAACAAATTTTTTTTCTTAGAGTAGAAACAGCAAAAAAAATTGGCTCTTTTGCTTTTTATAACTTTGTAGATTGGCGTTTTTGGACACAGGGATACCTAATGTATATGTGTTTCACTGTATTTTATTACTTTAATATGTGTTCTAGGAAGGGTGGGGTGATTTAAATTTTTATTTTTTTTATACTATATTTAGCAAACCCCCTAAGCCGTCTGACCACTAATGCAATGCATTACAATGCTAATGTATTGCAAAAGACCGAAACTTCTATTACAGACTGCATAGAGCAGCCTGTAATAGAAGTTAAAATGGTTTTCCCATATTGCTCTCTCAGCAGCTTTGTCTGTTGTCTCTTCTTCTCAGTTCCTTTATTTTTCAGCAAGCTGATGGGAGGGCTTTGACTGTTTGATGAGCAGGACACTATAGAGTATCTCAATAGATATAGACTTTACCATGAGAGATTATTTATTATGATTACTAGAAATCTAATATAAATGCAGATCAAATAATATGCACAGTAAATGTATATTACATTAAACAGGTTTGCATAAAACACTTCCCATGCTTCTACTGAGAATGGAGTCAGTGTTATCTTAGTGTTTACACAAAGAGGTAACGGACACCAAAATGGCACCTCGGTCAGTTTTCACCTAGGTGGGCCTGAATGCTGGGCATTAGCAGGCATTAGAGGGTATTAGTCTTTGCTTTATCATACAGCATATCTAAATACCCAACATCTGCCGTAATAATACAGCGGATGTCGGGAAGAGGTTAAACATATTTTTAAAGAAGGCCAGGATGGATTCAGCAAAGATTTTAAAGTGAATGTCAGTGTATTAGGATGGAAGTGGATGAAGAAAGGAGCCTAAAAAGGTATACTACAAAGTCTCTTATATTCACCAGTACTGATTGATTGGTTGATTTATGTAAAGATTGCTGAAAAGTAAGTGACCATTTTGTTGCACAATCTCAGTTTATGCAAGAATGCAAAGTAAGAATGCTATCAAAAATAAAAATGTTAATAGTTTATTTTTGTCAACTATCACAATGAAGTGACTGAAGAAAAGAGAAATGTAAATCCCATCAATATTTAGTATGGCCTTTTCCCTTTGCCTTCCATAAGTTCTTCTCGGTACTTGCAGATAGTTTTTGAAAGAACTCGGCAGGGTGGTTGTTCCCGCCATCTTGGAGAACTAAGCACAGATCTTCTGTGGATGTAGGCTTGCTCCAATCCTTCTGTCTCTTCATGTCATCCCAGACAGACTGGATGATGATGAGATCAGAGCTATATCTGTGGGGGCCATATCATCACTTCCAGGACTCCTCCTCCAAAGGGCAAAGGTCATACCAAATAATAATGGGATTTAGAGTTCTCTTTTCTTCATTTACTTAATTTTTCTTGACAAAAATAAACTATTAACCCTTTAATTTCTTGCAGCATTTTCCCCCACAACTGCCTAAAACTGTACTGTATATCTGGTCTTAAACATTAGATTTTTGTCCTGCTTATTCTCCGAGAGTTTGTTCCCCACAGAGATAAGCATCTTACAACACATCTAGCAGGCACTTATCTCCCTATTAAGGACTCATTCTTCTGCAGTCACCTTTAAAAAATTAGTAACACCGCTATCACGCTGAATAACAAAAACACTCATAGGGTTTTAAATGCAACAGTTTTAATGTGGGGGGGGACATCTCCAGGCCCTCAGTGCTTCCCAGAAACCCGTATTACTCATGCAGCACCCATCACAGGGAACGCTTGTTTTGTTGTTTTTCAGCTGAGCTCAAATGAGCGTCAGAGCAGAAAATGCTTTCAGCGCTTTAGCGCCGTTTAATTAGAGGTGATTAAAATACTAATGAAGATTACAGCGAGTTTACTGAGCTGCAAAAGCTCAATGTAAATAAGCACTAAAGGTGCCCCCAAGATTAGAGAGAATCTGCAGGATAGGGTTTTACTATACATACGTACACCGAATGGCCTCTTTATTAGAGACACTTGCCACTTTGTGATTGGAGCATCCTTGTATGGAAATTAGACATGTAGCCCTAGGGTACAGCATAACATCAAGTATCAAGTTTTCTATAAATCTTTAGTGTTAATCCACATGACAAATAGGATAACTGAGCGATCTGTGCTACTTGGAACCAGTAGCCAGAGCAATAGTTCAATAACTGCCAACCTTGTGGGGCTTTTGGTAAAACATACCTCCAAACCGTTGTCATACATCCAAACCATCCTGGATTCAGCGGGACAGTCCCAGATTTCGGGTGTGGTCCCACTACCCCGAGTGGCAGGAGGTATGTACCAGCTCCGTCAGTGGTGGAGCAGGCAGCTGTCCGTTCCTTGCTTCTCCACTCACCATTTCAGCCTCTCTCTCTCCACCCCGCAGCTGGGAAATAGGCAGGGGGCGATGTGATGATGTCACTTATACCTTCTCTATATAAAACAATAAATTACACTTATAAGGTAAAACCACAAGACCCTTTATTCAATGCAGCGGCATAACATCAGTGGCAGGACACCGACACCGTGAGATGTAGTGATGTCACTACTATGTATCCGCTGCTCCGTTATACCACTGGCAGGAGATGTAGGCATGAATTGTAGCGGTATTAGGTGTCTATTTTTATTTGTGTATTTTTCTGCAAGGGAGATTATATTTAATGGGAGCATACCAGGAGGGGACATTATATACTGTGGAAGCAACATTGAAAGGGACATTATACTGTGGGTGTCATATTAAAGGGGACATTACACTGTGAGGGGTTACAGAGACATGGTTGAGAATGGGCACAGCCAAGGTGAGTGTGGTTGGGGCTGGAGGCAGGGCATACGATACCTAAATGTGCCAAGGTGTTCAGTTCTTTGAAAGTTGGGAGGTATTCAGCGATGGTGAGTAACTGAGAAAGGTGTGATGGAGGGAAAACATCCAATGAAAGAAGATCCTGAGGATATAAACATGGGCGAGAAGAGTCAAAGCTTTGTTTTACAGTGACTGATGTATGAAGCTGTATAGGCATAGAGCTACATGTTTGGTAGGACCATTTGAAGTGACCTAGCCTAGTGTGAGGACTCTACCAACACCATCCCGTATCTCAGCTTCCTGAAGGGGTTACCCAGTTTCTAATGAGGATAGGCCATCAAGGTAAAATCTATGGTGGTCTGACATCCTGGACCCCTGGAGATCAGCATGGGCCATTATAACGTTTACCCACCAGGAGGCGCGTTTCTCACCTGCCGGCGGCTTTAGGTACTGCACCACTGCCCCACTGAAGAATATAGGACAGCGCTGCAGTACCTAATGCCACCACTACACTTTGTACAGAGAGTGAGCAGCGCGACTACGGGCAGGGGGGAGCCCCCTAGATCTAATATTGAAGGCATATGCTAAGGATAGACCATCTATTAGACTCTGGATAACCCCTTTAACCTCAGTAACACATTTTGAGCAGGGTTAGAGTAGACAAAAAAAAAAATCATTCACGTTGACTTTTCGAAATAGATTTTATTATCTTTCATGAGTCATAGCGAATGCGATCTCAAAGTAATCAGAAATGTTATAAACAGGGACGTACGGTATTGCAAAATACATTCACTCCATGTACAAAGCTAGAGCTGTGCAGCCATTCACTGTCTATATGTATACACACTTCTTTCAGAGCGGCGCCTCCTAACCTTCAGCTTATTAAAATGGGGCTTCTTGGCTAAGCAAAAAAAAAAAAAAAGGGGGGGGGGGGGGGTAATTGTTCCATAAAAACAAGATAGGAATATAGAGATTTTATTAGAAAGTGCAAACTATTTCCAACTGAATAAGAGGAGAAAAAAAAAAAAAAAAACCCAAACACACGTATCATCCAAACTAAACAGTAACATTACTGGTGTGAAGAAATACAGCGTGAAATTAAGTTATTATAACTTCTTCCTCTGGTTCCTAAATCTATCTCTTCTAGGCCGATGGCCAACTGTTCCTGCATCGGCAGAGAGAGAGGTGATTGAAGAAAGGCTCCGAGATGCTTGTAAACAAGATATCGTGAAGGGAATGAAAGCCAGCGTTCACGTGTGGACAAACCGAAGATCTCAACGTGACTCGTAGTGTAGTGGTGGACAGACGGGAAAAAGAAAAAAACCTACAACCTATAGAAATCATTATCCTGCATTCATTGGAGCCTGAGAACACGTATGTGGTGACGACGCCACCTAGTGCCAGGATTTCAATTGTATAAAGATGGAGGATTTTAGAACCCATTAGCCATCACGCCTAATAGATTCCTGTACAGCCAATATACAATTGTCTACTGTTAACCAGATCTCGTTGCCTGCTTTTATGACCCTCAGTAATATTCCTGAAGTCCTCTGTGCTGCTGCCTTATCTCTGTAAGACTAAAAAGAGTATGTGAGCTGCATAAAGAGGAGTGTTGCGAATATGAACGGTGATGTCCACAGTTCTGAAACCTGTGTTGTATACTGTGCGGCACGTCGCTACTTTAGGATACCAAGCTTTTGAGACAGGATCGGACTACGAGAGCTAAGGAAGTGATGTGGTCAAGGTTTTATTGAGAGCACAGGCACGTGAGGCCAAAGCGGAGAGGGGAAGCAACCGTCAAGGGCTGGATGATGGCAGTCTGGTTGCCATCCATAGGTTGAGCCAAATGTTGGACTTTAAAGTGATAGATGACAAACGTCGCCACCATATCCCATTCAGGCCAAATATGAGCTATGGCCGCCTTCTGTTTTGTCTGTATGAATTCACGTTCCAGGCTTCAGGCAGAGAAAGAAGTAGGGGTGGAGAAAGATGCTGAGTACTTTTCTGTACCCCTCCCCCTTCCACTCCATATATATATGTACACCTAAATCCAACAAGTTATCAGTCTGTCTGTCAGTGGACCTTGTACGATTTCTCCAGACTTTACACTGCTGCCCAGTTTTCTAGTTCTCTCATATCATCATCATCCTCCTCTTGCTTTTTCTTGGCTAAAAAGTAAAATTATATATATTAGTGTGTGGAATATATACTTTGGATTTGTGGTCTTTATTGAAAAAAAAAAAAAATCTGCATGGAAACCGCAGTATTAGTGACTTTCCATTAGGATTTTTACTTTACAGCATGTCCATGTCTGTTACAGAATCACCATCACCCTTTGTAATGGATCTGCAATAAGATCTGTCTGTAAGAAGCTGCGATGGACTTTTTTTTAGCTGCAATTCCAGCCCCGTGTGTATGTACCCTAACTGATACTATAGAGGTATCTACGAAGGGCCACAAAGCTGATAAAGGGCATGGGGGACCTGAGTTATGAGAGTTAAGTTTGATAAACCTGTATAAATATATATAAATGAACCATAGAAGAAAAATGGGGAAAAACTGTTGCATTTAAAATCCCCTAAAAAGACAAGATGACTCTCCCTCTGTCTGGTAAAAGGATCAGGGCAATATTTAAGAGAGATTCCATAGCGTTTCAAGTTGTCACCTGGGGCAATACTACTAGACTGGTGAGGGTCTGACTGCTAGAGCCCCTACCAATCATAAAAACAGGGGCCCCTTATACCCCAGTGTAGCAGCTTTCTATGGGCCTGCTGGAGAACAGCCATTCAGACAGAAGAACAGCGCGCCCTTTTTCCACACCGATCAGTTATCCCTTAGTTATCAAACTATTGTCTCCATAGGGGACCTCCAGGGAATAGGGAATAACTTCAACTAAGCAGAAAAACCCTTCAGACTGAGGTCAGGAGTGGATTGAACAGAAGGGAGAAGAAAAAGAGCTTCCTATACATTTCCCATTCCTTTTGAAGCCATTCTTGGCTTTGGGTTAAAAAACCGGCAACAAAAATGCAACTTTCCTGCAATGCGTGGCCCTCAACCTGTGCAGCAAGAGATGTCGTCTTCAAGGCTATGTTACAACCAATTATTCCTTTACTTCTCCATGGCATCTAAAACACCTTTACAAATTAGTCTAGATTAAAAAATATCCTACCATCGATTCCTGCACCCTACTCCCTTACATCAGTCCATTCTTAATCCCCTTTACAGATTTATGGATCTGTGCCCGATGCAGATGTGAACTCAGCCTGAGACATATATATTTACTTAAAGGGATTGCAGAGGATTCTAAAAACATGGCTAATTCTTTTATACTGGCACACAAAGTAAAATCTAGACTCTACCAATAGCACTTACTAGGCTTTGCGGGTAGAGACGAAGCAGGCACATTTGGAAGGGGTACAGTCTCTGGCCCATGGACCTCCAGAAGATTCTTGTCTAGTTCCTCCTGTTCTAGTTCTTCCAGCTCAGCCATCAATTCATCCTAGAATGAAGGGAAATAGGTCAGAACAAGAAAAGCACTAAAGACAAGAGAGTATATAGATATGTACATATATGTAGAAGAGGTCCTGATACATTAACAGATGAGTGATTCAGCACAGTGGAGGGTTGTGTAAGGATCTCACGCCGATACAAATTGGACATGACAAATGGCTGCTACGTAAATGAGCTTGTGCTCACAGAGCGTTACAGGGGCCCTGACAAGTTACTTCACAGTCAGCCTTAATTTAACTTCTTCCTGTAATCCCCATGCCAGCGCCCGAGCGTTTAGCCTGGCATGGCGGTAATTAGAGGGGCCGAGTACAGCGTGGCTAAATATAGTCATTGGTGCAGTAACCGCACAGCCTATAATCCTATTTACTGCACAAACCAGACGCAACCTGAGGACAACCGAGCCACAAAACAGCAGCTTCACACAAATACTTAGTACTACCGAGTACTGACTACCAAGGTATGAAGACTTATCAGTGACTCTTTGGTAAACAGTGCCAACAATATTACCAATTTGTTGGAGGGCAGAGCCCAAAGCTGACAACATTGGATCCCGCCCATACCTATTAACACTGAACAGAAGCGCAGATTCTTTTCCGTGATATGAATGGGGACTTTTTCTTTCCACTGACATACCATAAACCTATACATAGTTGTGACAATGGTGTCACATTAGGTTTCTAACCTTAACCCCTTCCTGACATCCGCCATAATAGTACAACAGATGTCAGGTCTTCACACAGTGGAGACCCAGCGGTAATGCCTGCCATCAGAGTCTCCTCTGAAGGTGAGCATTAACCCTTTGTAATAGCCTTGGCTACCTGCTTTTATGATATCCAATGCAGGAACTGTCCAGTCTCCATGACAGCTGGGAGTCTCGTGAAGGTTCCCAGGCCTGTCATAGTACTGTAAATACATTAGATACATAGGTATTTTGCCAAAAAGAAAAAAAAAAAAAAAAAGTAAAAATATTTATGTAAAAAAACCCTGAAAGTTGAAATCGCCCTCAAAGTACACTGCACAGAATATTAAATGGTAACACTGAATTACCAGCAATCCTGCAAAAAACAAGCCCTCATACAGCTCTGAGAACGGAAAAATAAAAAAGTTATGGCATTTGGAAGGCGGGGCGTAGAAAACGAAAATCAAAAAAAAATAAAATGGCTTCAGCAGAAAGGGTTAAAAGTAAAGTCTCACAACTGGAGATTTCTGATCCTTTCCTGCACTCACTGCTACAGTCAACAGGTCGTGGACCACGCGGATCATACTCGTGGCTCCAATAGTGGTGCATGTGTCATACAGTTACTTATATATTATCCTGGTCAGATAGTATAAAACTGAACCCTGTGTGAGGTAGTAAAGAGTTCCACTACTTACCTCATCAAAGTCTTCTCCAAAGCCAACAGGTTTAGAGATTGCGTCGGAAATTTCGGCAGCCAACTCTTGCTGGTCAGCAATGTTTTGCATGAGTTCATCGACCTTATCGATATCCCTGTGGAGAAAAACATGTGAGTGAGAGCTGATACGTAATACAGGAGAACGCACAAAGGAAACATCATGACAAGCCTCTCCGCCCACTATGACTCATAAACCCAAGTGCCCATAGTGATGTAGGTCTTTTACAGAGTTTCCAAAAACTGACCCTAACATGTCTATGTACAAGTTGGAAGGTCACTGTTCCAGGGGCCAGGAAGTTATATTAGCCATGATATTCTTAGGGCAGCGACAATAACCTCCTACCATAATAAAAGCAGTAACCATAATGATGGCGTCCTAAACAATGGTATACTGGCAGCTATCAGCACAATTTCCTCTATGAAGCAGACAGGCAGGGGCTGGTAATATCATTCAATATCATGAGCCTGCTTATACCTGCCTACCTCCACCAAGCTCTGAATCACACCCATTTGTCTGCTCCTGCCTGACCCTGCCCACTTGTCACTAGAAAGCCTAACTGGCATATCAGACACCAAAACAAACAGCACTTACTGCTCGGGAATGGTGGGGGCTACAGAAAAAATTCCAACAGCAATTCCAGCTGGAATTAGTGGGACAGTGTCTATTCATAGATAAAAAGAATAGGTGGTAGTGGTGAAAGGTCCTCTTTAAAGGGGTCATGGCCAGCAGTTTCTTCATGCAGGAACTTGGGGTTCCAGGATGGTTCCGACTGTGGGTCACATGATCAGCACCACTCCGGTCACTAGGTGGCTCCACCTCCTCCCCCCTCTCCCATTTTCACAGGTATTTACCTATGCTATGGAGATACCTGATTATAGTAAAGCCAGTTCCACAGTACCAGCACCAGTGGGAGATGAGGGAGTAGGCTTGCTCCCATCATGTGACCTGGGGTGGGAACTAACCCAGAACCCTCAGGTTGTGCATGAAGAAACCACTGGCCAAAGTCAGTTAAAAAGAAGTCTTCGGACAACCTTTTAATGACCCAAAACAGGCGGAGCGAAGTAAATAAACCTGGGGTGACAGTCTATAAAACCTATGTTATAGTACAAGCCGCGCCACAACTACAGTTGCCCAAGAGGTGGCCCCTTTATGTGCAGTGTCCAGGGCTCTCTGTCTGCCAATCCCCTTCCCTCTGACAGCTCTAGTGGTCTTCTGATCAGACGCTTGGGCCATCGCTCCAGGGCCAGGAAGCATTGAGAGCAGAGAGCTGCAAAGATTAGTGAATGTGGGCAATAAAACATGGATACCTTGATCAAAGGTGAAAGCTGCTGACAGTCTCCCTATCACACTGTAGTGGTGGTGCACAGACACAGCACTAACACTAGAAGAGGGCACTCTGCACCAATGTTTGGTTCTTATCTGTAAAACCAAGCACTGGGTTCAGCCGCGCCATCATTATGAGACCGATTTACTTACATGTTGTCATGAGCAGCTTTCATAGCTTTAGCTGCAAAGCCCATGTTCTTAAGGACTTCTGTGTTGGTGTTGGCATTTTCTAAGGCTTCCCTCTGGAACTCAATGGTGGATAACGTCCCATCGATCTGTGTCAGTAGTTTCTCGCATCTCTTCTTACGTTTCAGGGCTTGTAGGGCAGCTAAGAAGAAAAAAAAAAAATAAAAAATTGTAGAAAATATTATCATATACTGCGAGTTTTCACACTCCTTGCTTCTGAAACACAATATATACAGCAAAAACCAGAAATCGATTTATTGCAATGATAAGAGACAAGACTATTCATATTGGGCTGTGTGTGATAGAAGAACAGACTGGCGGAGGTCTGACACCTGACAGACCGACCCATCAATTGTTCTCAGCAGCTGATACACAGAGATACACAGCAGGAAGCAGACAGCGCTGTTCTCTGTGTAGTGGTCAGACCAGGTACTGCAGATTAGTTCCAATTCAGTGTGGTGACTCAGTTCAGCCAATATACAGAAAACAGCGCTGTCTACTTCCTGCTCCATTCTCTGTGTACCAGATGCTGAGAACAGTGCCCGAATTCAGTCTGGACACCCAGAATCTCGGTATCATTGCCTCAGCTGCAGCTCCACTGTCCTGTACTGTATATATTGAACAGCGCCGCAGTGAGGCAGGGGCTCCTAGCTTCATCGATTACTATGATACAAGGAGTCCGGGGTCTCTGGAGTCCAGGCCAAGAAATAGGACAGACTGGATTTTTTGGTGCAGATTCTTATGTGTGCATACACCCTTACATAGTCCAATAGATGCACCATTTTCAGAAAAATTCTGTTTTTTTTGTTTTGTTTTCTTTAATATAAATATGCAAGTGAGTTTCACGTGTAACTGGGGTCTGCCGGAGCCAGCATCAATTCTCTGTGTCCTACTAAACTTGACGGGCAGCCTCTTCACAGTCCCAGGCTATTACGCTGACCGCTGGCATTTCCTTGCTGGTGCATGCGCAGTTCCTGAAGCTGCCCGTGTCATCTGGGACTGTTCTGCATATGGTCCAATAATAAGCATCTTAGCAGACATATCATGTCAATGGTGCATGTACTGGACAATAGAAAGGAAGGATGGTGCTCGGTATAATGTCTCCTGCTGACAATATGGTACATAATATGGTAATAGTAATAATTTCCTGCTCCACAATAAAATTAATGAAACCCAATTATCCAAGTGCACGGAGCTAGGGCAGTCATGTTTAGTGGTCTGCAAGAGACCTGCTGCTCAGATGAATTGTGAGCTGGAAATCTTCCTGGTTTATTTAGTGGCGTCCCGGGTGGGAGCTCTGTAACGACACGGAAACCCCTCTGGTCATTTACATAACTCTCCTGGAAACTGCATTTCCTGCTTGTCTCAATACAGAAGACTGAGACGCTACACCAGCTTGTCTGCATGTGCCGGGTTTGTGCTAAAATGGCACACGGATGTCGTCTATGTGCCGCCATGGACCCATTCATTTGCTTCAGTGAGCCCGGGGAGCAAAATGGACAGGTCCTGAGTTTTTCCCCCCCAACCTCAAGGCCCCATAATAATACACAGGACATAGAAAATAATGCGTCAAAACATGTGTAAAACATGGCTAGCACATGGGGTGTGCATGGAGTCTCAACCCTGCTGTGAACATACAGCATCTGACTAAGCTATATAAACAGTCTATGGTCCTCCTTATCGCAGGTTCTCTCAAAGACTAGGGTCGGGTTATTGTGGCCCAGAGTTGTGGACCCCTATTGGACAGCAGTCAAAGCTGATCCCCCCTGAGATGTTTTAACAGTAGACTGTAGTGTACAGAACCTAGATCAAAACCGGAGCACAGCAGGAAGGGAAGTGTTAAATTTGTATTATTTTTTTTTTTTTTGACACTTTGTGGGTCCTTTGACAAAGGGGGTGGCTTGGGATGTGCCACATTTTGCCGCAAAATAATTATGAATAGTATACATTTCTATGGCGCCATACACACGTCCACAATTTTTACCGATCATTATACGGGCTTTAGAAAACATCCACATTCCTCCCCCTATTTGCAGCACAGACTCGCCCATACAGGTGTAGAAGATCAGTTAGTCATTTTGCGGATCTGTAATTGCAGATGATGTATGATTGCGATGTGGATGTGTTTTTTGTGGACAGTAAAAACCACTAGTCATGTGCATGTAGCATTATATGGGACTATCCGAGTAGGTAATGATCAGGGACAGACATTCCTAGAAATACAGGTTCCCAATCGCTGTCACTTGTCGTAGCAGTTTCCACTCAATAATCGACTTGTGTAAGGGTCTTAGGTTTACACTATGCAAACATCAAACAGGATTAGTACGTCTGCCACATGGTCTGCAGAAATAAAGGGGTTTTCTGTCTCCAAATTGATTTTTAATACGGATGACCTATGTATAGGATAAGGTCTTTCGTATGTGATCTGTGAGGGTCCAACACCCAGACAGGGCAGAGTGTGCAACATGGCAGCCCTGTCCACTACAAAGAGGTGGTACCAGAGAATTGCACCACCGCTGCGATTACTTGAATAGGAGCAGCGCTGTACACATTCCCCGTCCGCCAGCAGCGGATCTGTGCAGGTCACATGCTGGTAACCTATCCTGTGGATAGATCATCAGTATGGAAATTCGATTTGGGGCCAGATAACCGCTTTAAAGGGGGGTGCAAAAAAATCTAACTCACAATATGACCTATAAGTTTCATGTGCTTGCCGTCGAAATAATCCCATTATAAAAGTGATTTTAGTGACAAACGACTATTGGATTTACCCTGACCTACGCTCTGTACTAGTGATAGCCTGCACATTAACCACTTTACTGATCTCTTGTATTATCTGGTTTCTGCTCTCAATGGAGAACCAGCAGGGTATTAGGACTACCTGGTGCACAAATCTTGTATTCGCTTTTCCTATGGTGAGCAGTAGGGAACAAGAGCAACTTCCCCACATGTCGGCCACATTTCCATATCAATGCTGAATGTGCTGCAAGCCTGAACCTGTCTCACAGGCTTCCGCCTTACAATAATGTCACAGCATTTCCCATAAAGAGCTACACAGCGCAGCCATAGCACATTCTCCCTGCACCCTGACCGGCCGCTACACACCCAGCAACTGTCCTAGCAACGGCCCACCCCCTGCCTGTCCGCCTGTTCACCTGCTACACCTGGTTTACTCACTGCAGGCGATATACCTACCACAGGGGGAAATAAAACCTGCTGACGCTACTATCTGGAGAGAATACACACAGCACCACAACACCCCAATACAGGGGGTAATCCTGGCTGTACATCAGACTGGACGCCTACGATACAAGGAGTCCCTGCCTCCTCCTAGCATGGACACAAGGAGGGACTCTCAGGATCATAGATCACTAAAGATGTAAGGAGTTCTGGGCTCCAAACTGGATTCAGGCCAGGAAATCCAGCCAATATACGGACCAAATTTCCATCCAGGATTCCCCCGTACTGTCCGCCACGCCTGTAGTTACCTGTCCACAATACAGCTTATACATGATACTCCTTCTCCATGGGACAAAGGTTAAAAAAAGTCACATGAGTACTGCTCCTTGTAAGTCTCTGAGCACTACTGGCACAGGACAAGGACAGATTAGTATTTGGTCATATATATTTCACCTTACCACCATATGTAATAAGGCAAGCATTCTTACACTATATGAAGCTGAAGATACACATTCACACTCACTCTATGGAGTATCCACTTTTTTTTTATGGACCTACTGATGTTCAATGGAAAAAAGTTAGAGCAGCGCTTACAATCCTTAGAAAAGAAGAGCGTGTGCTACTTTTTCAGGGACAGCCATACCCTCTCAAAAATAGATGGACAGAATGAAAATGTTACTATTATCTTCTAGGAGTCCCATGTCCCTGTTGGAATCCAACATGGGCACACACGCGTGCAGCTCAAGGCCCCATGTACAAGAGGGAATGTGGGATGCAAAATCTGTTCCGTACACTGGTGGGATTTCTGGCCTAAATTCAGTCAGGATCTATTATGGCAGGAGTCACTGCCCCATACTGTATATAGTACAGACAGTGGATTTGCACTGCGATCATGACTTTGAGTTGCAAAAAAAAAAAGTTGAACATTGCTCGACTGTTTTGTGACTTGAAGTACAAGTATAGTGTACAGTGCAGTACACTAGGGGTCGCAAAGCAACACCATTCACTAACATGAGTGAGGGAGACGTAAGGTGACCCAGCGGCCTTAAACGAACAAGTTTAATTTTTAAATCAGCCGGGGTCAGTGAAAAAAAAAAAGATTAAAATTCACTCTGACCTTTCCACGGTGCTCCGGTGCCTCCCAGCATTGTCCGGTCCTCTCGGTCCGTTATCTTCCAGTGGAAATCCCGGCCACACAACCGCTGAGGCCAATCAGTGACATCAGCGAAGGGCATGCGACGTCACTACCTGTGACATCCCAGGTCTCTTTCTGAGGCCTCTGATTTAGCGGAAGGGATCCGGGACGTCACAGCCAGGGAGCAGCTTCACTTTGAGAAGACACCAGAGCAGACAGACCGGACAGTGCTGGGAGCACTACTGAGCACCAGGGACAGGCGAGTATGATTTTTTTTTTTCCCACCTCCCCAAGCATATTTAAAATTAAAAAAAAAAAATAAAAAAAGTGCCTGTTCACCCTCTTTAAGTTGTGTCCAAAATTGCTGCGTAGCCCTAAGCCTTATCCTGTGGATAGTTAAAGAGTTGTTACTGTGGGACGACCCCTTTAGAAGTAGTATACATACTGAGAGGGACCCAGTATTCCCGCGCAGTTCTGTGACAAGTCTGAGGTCAGTACATCCCATATTTGTTTGACATGTAGCGGAGCAAAGCCAAGCGGTATTGAACGCTGCCAAGTGGATGTGCTCTGAACAAAACTCAGACATACAATAAGAAAATATTCATCGTAGAATATGCCCTGTGCAGGTTTCTAAAGAAAATGTGCAATTTCTGAGAAATAAATTGCATCTTTTTCCAGTTCAAAGAAGCAGTCAAAATCCAAATAAAACCAGGGCTGTGGAGTCAGAGCCGGGACCAATTTTGGGTGGAATTCACAGACTCCGGCTTCAAAATAAAAGGATGGATTATATTATAGAATTATTAACATTGTTTAATATACAACACTAGGTTCATTTGGGAACCTGAACAACGGACAGCCGGACCGCTACAACAGCGGTTACACATGGATACCGAATGAACTCATCGACACTAACGGGGTCCACCGGGTGTCCGGCGTTTCAAAACTGAAAGCGTGCAGGAATTTTTTTTCTCCGCAACTGACCTAGCCTTAGTTATATAGTTTGTTACATAGTTATTTTCCTACATTCTGCAAACCTAAAACATGAAGAGGGGACAAAATGCAGAAGAGAACAAAAAATAAAATCGCTGAAACAGGCACCGAGAAGGCTAAAATCAAAGCTCCTGAGCTATGGGCAGAGCTCAGGAAACCTCTACTTTATGGGCTATAAAACAGGCCGCTCAGGTAGTTGCCTCCTCAGTTTACTGGGCTACGGTGACGTTACACAGAGACGCAGCGATCTACTCGTTACACAGCAGACAGGAAATACTTTCACACCGCCTTCTATTTCATTAGAAACAGTCACTTCAACCTGGATTTTCTAGTCCTAGGTCCCCCGGCAAGCTGACTGTAGATAAAGGACTTCCTGAAGGGCCAGTACTACCAGGCTCAGATCTCTTCTATTCCCAGCAGAATCAGTTCATTTTCTTTGCTAACCATAAATGTCCAGAACTAAGTAAGAGCGCAGTCACACAGCAAGAAGCGCTGCAAAAGGGTTTTCCAGGAATACATATTGTTGGCTTATTCTTAGGATAGGTCATGGATATGTGATCGGCGGGGGTCTGTGAATGAAGCTGATCTGGAAATCCAGGCTCAGACACATACACAGATGCGCTAAAGGATCTGGAACAAAAATGGGGCCCTAGCAAATGTTACAGCACCTTGGCTCTGATGATCGGTGAAGGTCCTTGGAGTCTAAACCTCCCCGATCAGCCTATAGGCCACCAATGTATATTCCTGCAAAAGGGTGTTTGGCTCGTTGTGTGAGACCTTGTACTACAGATTTTAGGGAAAGCACTATACCCTCCCAGGGGCCTGTGGGCCAAGTCATCAAGTAGCCCAGGCCCAGATTATAACTTACATGGGGTAGATGATCAAGTGGTCAGTCAGGGTCTACTGGGGCCCCCACCGATCACAAGAATAAAGGTCCCGTGCACTGCCGCTTCATTCAACCTCTAGGGTGCTGAATATAGTCCACTACTGGACCCCGCTTCTCATATACAGTCCTATAGACGTAACAGCAGTGACAACATGTCTGCTGCTCCATTCAGATGGGGATACAAAGGATCAGTTGGGAGCGGCAGAGAGACCCCCATCAGACACTTATCACCTGTCCTATGTACAGAAGATGATCATCCCATCTTTACAGTAATGATCCACCATTTGTCGGAAAAGCACAAATCCCAGCATGCCCTAACTACCTCATATGAGAAAAGTGGAGGACGCCATAGAGGTAGTGCAGACTTTTTTCAGCACCGGTAGTGCAGACTCCTTTCCTAACCAGCACAAAACTTGTAAGGGTGGGTTCACACTTGCGCCCGAGTCCGTCCACCGCGAATCCGCCTGAAAAATTGGGGAGACTGTATAGGGACTGGATAGCGGCAGGTTAGCGACGCATTGCTTAAAAACCCATTCATTTGAATGGGTTTTGAAAGCAATGCGCGGGTGTGTGCTTACACCCTCTGCGCCGCGAATCCACTTTTTTTCGCTGGAAACAAAGTACTGCATGTCCGACTTTGTTTCCAGCGAAAAAAAAACTGGATTCGCGGCGCAGAGGGTGTAAGCGCACACCCGCGCATTGCTTTCAAAACCCATTCAAATGAATGGGTTTTTAAGCAATGCGTCGCTAACCTGTCGCTATCCAGTGCCTATACAGTTTCCCCACATTTTCAGGCGGATTCGCGGCGGACGGACTCAGGTGCAAGTGTGAACCCACCCTTAGATATACCACAAATCCCAGCATGCTCTGACCTTCCCCCTGAGGTTCCAAAATGACAAAATACTTGTGGAGACAGTCATTGGTGTACTCCAGTGGTGCAGACCCCTTTACTGACCAGCACACCGCTTGCCAGAAACCAGGGCTGTGGTGGGTAGGCCAAAGCACCGACTCCTGCATAAATGGATGACAGTCACGATCAGTCAGAAGCTGTGAAAATCCTCAAGTCCACTGAAGAGCCGCTGACTGATTCTTATAAAAGTAGATATGTAAGAAGCTATACATGTAATTATGTAATATTAATTATTCTATAGTCTAAAGATAATCATTTTACTTTGAAGACAAAGTCAATTATTTTTTTCCAACTTCAGTTCCCTGTGAGAAATACCACAAATCCCAGCATGCTCTGACCCCCACTCTAAGGTTACAACGAAACAAAATAAGTGTGGAGATCATCAAAGGTGTCAGTGGTGCAGATTTCTTTTAGTACTAGCGGTGCAGACTCCTTTTCTGAACAGTGCACTGCTTGTGAGAAATACCACAAATCCCAGCATGCACTACCCAACCCCACACAATTACAGCAAAATACAAGTGGAGACCATCAAAGGTGTAGTGCAGACCTCTTATAGTGCCAGTGGTGCAGACTCATTTACTGTTCAGTATTATGAGAAACACCACAAATCCCAGCATGCCCTAGCCCCCATGAAGCTACAATATCACAACATACATGGTATAGCTCAGTGGTGCAGACCACTTTACTGTCTATTGCCTGGACTATATACATCAGGGCCAGCTCTGTTACCTATGACCACTGGGCAATCTCCTCCTGCCCCCTAGGTGGCCCCGCTCCACCTGCCCCCTAGGTGGCCCCTGGCCCCGCTCCTCCTGCCCCCTAGGTGGCCCCTGGTCCCGCTCCTCCTGCCCCCTACATGGCCCCTTGCCCCGCTCCTCCTGCCCCCTACATGGCCCCTTGCCCCGCTCCTCCTGCCCCCTACATGGCCCCTTGCCCCGCTCCTCCTGCCCCCTACATGGCCCCTTGCCCCGCTCCTCCTGCCCCCTAGATGCCCCCTTGCCCCGCTCCTCCTGCCCCCTAGCTCCGCTCCTTCTGCCCCCTAGTTGGCCCCTGGCCCTGCTCCTCCTGCCCCCTAGGTGGCCCCTTGCCCCGCTCCTCCTGCCCCCTAGATGGCCCCTTGCCCCGCTCCTCCTGCCCCCTAGATGGCCCCTTGCCCCGCTCCTCCTGCCCCCTAGATGCCCCCTTGCCCCGCTCCTTCTGCCCCCTAGGTGCCCTCTTGCTCCGCTCCTTCTGCCCCCTAGGTGCCCCCTTGCTCCGCTCCTTCTGCCCCCTAGGTGGCCCCTGGCCTTGCTCCTCCTAGGTGACCCCGGCCCTGCCCCTCACCTCTCTTGTTCTTGGTGCCATGTTTCCTCGCCGTCCCCAGCTCTTGCTCTATCTTCTTCTCCAGGAACTCTTGCTTCTTAGTCAGCATCTCCTCGGTGTCGCGCAGCTTCTGGATGGCCTCCTGGGGGCTTGGGCCTTTGCCACTCTTGCCCCCGGTACCGAACAGCTTCCCAAGCACCGACATTTCTCCGGTGTAAGGACGTCACTCTACTATACGGAGCCCCCTGGAGTCCGGGCCTAGCGAACACAGTTCGGCTTCCACGACTGACTGAGAGAACACTCCTTCCCTGCGACGACAACAACCGGACTATTCCCGTCAGCCCCAGCGTACTGACGTCACCAAGTCACGCGTTCACCTCACACGGAAAGGAGGCGTGTCCCTGACTGCGCGGAAGCCATTTTACTTTCGGGCGCGTGTGCTCAATCCCTTTCAAAACCTAACAGGACCTCCCGGTAGTTCTTTATTACTGATGTGCTGTTAGCTCAGAAAGTAATATTTTACTTCCAAGGTTCATAGTTTAATATTCTAGGGATGAAAACTAGGGGTTTAACCATTTCAAAGATGTCCGCTCTTGGTTTACCATGATAAGGAAGCTTATTAGTAGCAACTAGTACCATATGACGTCAGAATGGGCGCGCATGCGCATTAAGCAAGGGTGTGTGCGGGCTGGGTTAGGTGACGTAGATCAGGCTATTGCTACTCATGGAAGTCGTGTGTCACGGTCATGTAGTAGTGAGCTCACACTGCACTCTGTCATTTACATACACTGGGTGAGAGTAATGATACTATCGAATGAAACAACTTCTGCCCATAGCAACCAATCACAACACAGCTATCATTTCATATTCTGCTTTTGAAAAATGAAGGTTGCGCTGTGATTGGTCCCATACCATAAAATGATTTATCCTCTATCTATAGGATAGACGGTAAATTGACCCCTACCATTCCTGAGAACAGCGGGTGTTTTACTTTGGAATATAGTGGCGGTGGACACCGACGCACTCAACTACCTCAGGCACTATCATGGTATGAATGGACTGGAGGTGTGTGTGTGTGTGCGTCCACCGCTTCACAACGGTCGCAAAACATCCCCCAATCTTATTGGTTTGACTCCTGCGATCAGCAGTTTATCCTGGCATATCATCATATTATGCATGGTGTAGCCCCTTTAAGAGGGTTATCCACCTTTTAAAAAGTGGTGCGGATCTGACTGTTGGGACCCCAAAGCTCCCACAATTATTTACATACAGCGCACTGCTTACTCACTACAGGAAATTTGAGACAGGCATTCAGTACGCCTGCCTTAAAGGGGTTATCTACTTTCTAATATTGATGGCCTATCCATTATTAGATCTGTGGGGGTCCCTTACAGCTTACATGCTGGGAGCCACTCTGCTCCCTCACTGTGCAAACTAGAGACTTCAATGGGGCAGCGCTGTAGTACCTGAAGCCACATCTACAAATTGTACCTCGATTGTAGCTTGTCTCTCAGGATGTAAACATTACCGGGAGCCTCGCTGTCCTGGAGCATCTGATCTGTGGGGGTCCTGGGACTCAGGATAGGCCATTGCTATTAGAAAGTGAGTAACCCCTTTAATGAAGTCACCGACCAACATGAGGTGCTCCTGAATTATTAAGAGACTTTAGCCTCTTAATAATCCAGGTGTACTAGCGTATGACAGAATGGAAATTGGCGTAGTTTTTTGTTATAGCTCATGTCAGTTTTCTGTAAATTTGTCAAGCCGAAGCATACCCACCTTAGCCTGCCTTGTTCTCCTCTCACTTTCGTTGGGCACAAAACCAACGATGCGGTGCATCTTTGGCAGAAAAAAAGTACTGTACGCCAAAGACATGTCACATTTACACTCCTCTAAACCAGAAAACTGGCATTGAAGGTTTAGTAAATTCCAACTTCCGTACTTTTAGTAGCAGCGGTGTCCCATTTAAGGTTAACTCCCCATGTAGCGGGCCGCAGCAAAAAGCGCTGTGGGAAAAACTGCAGCAGCAACGCATCGTGGTTTTTCCCGCAGTGCTTTTCACAGAAAGTCCCTACTCCGACCTACTCAAAGACAGGGCAGCCAGGTTTCCTGCGCGTAGAGTGTAGTGATGTCACAGCTAAGAAATAAAATCTTCATACAGGCATGTAGTCACTAGATGATGTCTAGCACACCACAGGTTAATGTCAGTCGCTCAGCAGTAGGAAACAACCAGGATCAACATCAGCAGTCCACACGACAGGTACAGAGAACTTCTTGTAGCATGAGGACAACAATCCCATGGCGCACACAATGCTTGCCCAGTTCTCATAGGGGTTTGCGCTCAACACTCCTGGTAACCGTCTCTCAGGCTCACTTTGGATTCACTCGTGACAACAGACTCAGCTCTGGAATTGCAACAGATGGATGGAAAACCAGACCAGTAAAGATGGAGGTCCAAAAGGAAGATCCAAAGTCATGGATAAACCTTCTTTCTATAGGAGAACCTTCCCGCCTGACATGACTACAATCCATACCGCACAAAAACTGTACATCAAGTGCCACCAAAAGTCATCACCCGCATGTTTCGCCTGTTTGAAGTATCATTGCCCAGATCTCTTCCCAAACTGAGATAAAATTGATGACCTAGCAGTAAATCATACAGTGCGATAAATCATATTCAGCAAAATACACATCATAAAGTGCACAAGAAGACGCATAAATAATATACACAGCAGTTGTACAGGCCAATCTTGGATAAGGACCTAAACCCGTAGACCACTCTGCATCTTATCCATAGATTAGGGCCTTGTAGGGGATGAGATAGCACATTATAAATCAGGAGGAGAACATAGAAACTTCATGAGGATGTAGATATGGTCAGATTCAAAGCCAGGTCAGCAGTACAGGAACCAACACGGTCATTGAGTTTCAGCTATGACGAATATCTTGGTTTTGATGTAGCAGGAAGCTGACATAGTCTACATAGCTAACTAGTATCAATCCAGCACGAGGCACCGAGATCCCATTACATCATCATCATGTGACATTGAAAAAGATCACGTCAGGTGACTCAGACAAGAAGAGGAAAGGAGGAAGTGTTTGGTTTCTAGTTCAGTATGATAAACTAATATGAACTATGGAAACAAAGAACTAATATAATGGGAGTATAAAAACCTCTGTGAGAGCAGACGGTAATAAAGAGATATGGGAGGCCTGGCACACGAACTATTGAGCTGGTCGCTCACATGATGCATTCTCCACATTGGATCAGACGTGTACTATGTACTGCTGAGAAGATAAGATTCCCGCTATTACCCAGAGTGAAGAGCAACTAAAAAGAACAAATCTTACTTTGGATGATCTGATGCATTATATAGAAGGCCCATGAATTCCAGTGTTCTATCAGCTCTCACTGGTTAGCACTGCAGCCTTGCAGTACTGGAGTCCTGGGCTCAAAGGCAACATCTACAAGGAGTTTGTATGTTCTCCCCGTGTTTGCTTCGGTTTCCTCCGGGTACTCCGGTTTCCTCCCACATTCCAAAGACATACTGATAGGGAATGTAGATTGTGAGCCCTATATGGGACAGCGACCGACAATGTCTGTAAAGTGCTGAAAAATACGATGGCGCTATACAAGTAAGCATAATAATAATTGTCAAGACAAGTGGGATATGCGAGACAGAGTAGTGATCATGGGGGCAGATACCTGGATTACTGTCATTATACTACAGCAAGCCACAACCATACAAAGACCTCCCAACTCTCCCCCAAAAGTTGCAGGTTGAATTGTCCAATCCTTTTATATTCGGGCAGATAAGCCACCACTAGAGGAGTCTGTCAGTGGTTCTCTCTCCTCATTCTACTGAGATGAGCATGCATGTATAATTAATGGGGGGATGGAATAGCTGTGAGATTAAACAACCACTTGTAATGTGTACGGCCTGCCTCAACCTCTCTGGTCTAATATTGCTGATAATGGGGAACACTATTGTATTAAATTGTAGGACCCACTCATAGACTGTATTCTGCTTACCCACTAGTCCACCTCAAGGGGACGAGAGGAGCATCTGGCATCTGCTTATCCCCAGGGGCATAGCTGTAGGAAGTGCAAAGGTAAGAACTGCTACTGGGCTCAGGAGCCTCTCTATAACGATACCAATATTACCAATAGCACATGGTGAGTGGGGGCCCCATGACGTATTTTGTATTGTAGTCCAGAAGGTTCAAGATACACCTCTGCTTATCCCTCTGGGTTCTGACAAACTGAAATCCAAGATGCCAAATCGTACTTTAATCCAAAATCTGCCATTTTTGCTTAAATCGGCAGGAAACTCGTGTATAGCCATCTTTAGGCCTCATGCACACTTGTGCATTTTAGCTGCAATTGCGGATTTCAAATGGACCCCTACACAAATACGTAGCTTTTGGGGCTGTGTGTTCGGGTCAAACTGAAGAATCACAAAATATGGAGCAGGTCCTATACCGGTCTGTCCTTGCAGTTCTGTCTATACATTTTCAATGTATGTGTCAGTGTCATCTGTGCCATTTTTAATGAACCGTACACTGCACACGGTCGTGTGTAGGAGGCTTTAGGGTCAATAAGTGTCATATATCAATAAGGATATGGGTAGCAAACAGGCAGAAAGTATGATCTGTAAAGGCGCAAGGAACAGGAGGTTTGGCTGGGCTCTGTCTGAACAACAGGGAATAATGTTAACCACTTCCAGACCTCCCATTGGGTATATACATCCGGAAGATGGTTGTCTATTTCTGCAAAGAGGTACCAGTATGTCCAAGCAGAATTCAGCAGCTGAAACGGGGAGCCGGCTGTAACTTCAGCCGGAGCTCCCAGAGAGAAGGCAGGGAAGATTTATTACCTTCCCTGCCTTCCCGATCACCATATATATAGCGCTATGGGCGCCGTCATCTTGCGGCTCCCCTCTGACCCGTGATCCATCGGGATCAGCGTCTGTAAGAGCTGCTGGGTCCTACAGGACCCAGATCAGCTCTATAGTAATGTGCAAGTAACGTGCAGGAGGCTGTATTCCTCCTGCAACTGGGGCTAAATGTACCAGCCCTAGTTACAGGGGAAATCAGAATCCTCAACAAAAAAAAAAGTAATCAGATGTCCCCAAAGGTCTATTATCACCTTATGGGTACACAATGTAAAAAAAAATGTATAGAAAAGTTAAAAATAAATAAATAAATAAAATAATTTAAAAAATAAATAAATAATACACCAATAAAACGCCATTATTAAAGGTTATAGAACCACCCCCGACGACACCATACAAAATAAAAATTACCGTAATGGAGAGAAAAAACTATTTTCTAAAGTTTTTTTAGTAGCACTTTGTGTTATTAAATAACAAAAAAATGAACATTGAAAAACAGACATGTTTTCCCTCCTCTTTTGTTTATATTTTCCCGGCGTTTCTTCTCCTGCCCAGGCTGCAGACAAAGTGTGACAAAATGGGAGATGTCACTCAAGCAATGTAGGTGGAAGCAGGGCGGCAGATAAGGTTGGTTATCTAGAGCAGAGAGTGAAGCCCCGGCAGGAGAAGAAACGCCCCTAAAGCCCTTTTCAGCTAATTTGCATAAGAATTAAATCCTGATTTTCATTAACATGGAGCAGCAAGGCAGAATAAGAAAGGCATCTTTGGAAAATGTAGAAGCCGACCCTACAAGGTACTGTTAATAGTGATACAGATTTTAATGCTGACAGACTCCCTTTAATGTTAAAGTATATGACAGATTTAGTCTTCCTCATAGACCAGATTTGTTAATCTGCAACTTTTATCTGAAATACAAGATACATTGTAAAGGGGTTTCCAGTTTTATACATATGTTTATAAGCTGGCCCTGTCTCTCATTGAAGAAAGGGGGAAGAAAGGCATATTAGAGCATTATGGGACGTAGCAACGGAGACGCCCTCAATGCTCCAGGTTGCTCAGCAACAGAGGCACAAATTTTCATGGGGGGGACAAAGGTGTTCCATTCAGGACAAGCCTGATCTATCTGTGTTACTGGTCTAATATCCTTCACCCTGGTGACAGATTCCTTTAACTTAGTACATGTGATGAATATTATATGTGATGTACTTGCAGCAGGTTAGCTGATGTGAAATTGCCAATTGACATCTTACAGCGGACACATATGGCCTTAGCCTATTTCCCATTGAACCGCACATTCCCTATATATAAGTGAAGCAGGCTTCTCAAGTGACTGGCAAAAAGACCGCATGGCCCCATCCACTGCACCCACTTATGTGAAATTGCATGTAAAATGCTAAAAATAATCATGTGCAGGTAAAATGCTTAAAATAATCATTTTGATATATTACATCTTTGTCCGTCATATTAAATGAGGGAACATTCCTTGTATAAATACATGTTTAATAATCCGTACACACACATAAAATACATCTACACACATGTAAAGTGAAAAAAATATATAAATTAATTTTGTATATACAGAATGTGCATAAATACATTGTGTTACCTTCTAAGATAGGATAAATCTAAATGTTTGGCTCATTGGATGGATGTTATGGCAGAAGATATTTCAGATAGTAAACACTGGCATAAAGGAGAAGCTGTGCTGCAGTGGAGGAGACATTGAAGCGAAACTATCAAGTGATTTCTGGGTTCCTACCTAAGAGCAGCATACAATAGTGGGAGAGCAACTGAGCTCTGTGATATATAGGTTTATATGATTTGGATCAGGATTTCTGTAATTCCTGACAGGACTCCTAGGAGAGACAGTAAGAGTCCTGCTGACCCCGCCCACACACAGTGACTGACAGCTCTCCCTGTATCAGTGTGTGTACACAGTAGGCTGTGAATCACTGTGGGTGGGGTCAACAGGACTCTCACTGTCTCTACTAGGAGTTCTGTCAAAATGTACTCAGAAATTCTTCTCTAAACCATATAATCCTATGTACCACAGAGCTCAGCTGCTCTTAGACAGGGCTGCAGAAATCACCTGACAGGTTCACTTTAAGTTACAGATCATCATTTAAAGCAACTCTTCTTTTCACAGCTATTGGAAACAAAGATGGGCGAACCTCACAAGATTTATTTCAACAAATATTTGTGAGGTTCAGCCCTTAGGGTTGGTTCCAGGACAAACTTGTTTGGCTCGAACTGGAATCGCTATTATTATACTCTGGGGTCTTCTCAAACCCCAAAATATAAGAAGTGGAGGCCCAGATGATTAAAAATAACAAATAGTTATACTCACTTGCCTCACCTCTCTTGTTCATTCTTACGACAGCCTCCGCCTAGTGTCAAGTGCCCTAGGGTCACCAATGACATCCAATCACAGGGTCATAATGTCAAGATGTCAGCGCGCCCCACGTGAATTCTGAGGCTCAATCATAGACCTTAGAGGAACGTGATGTCAGTCAAAGGCCGGAGGGGGCGTGAAGAGGATTTCGGGAACCACTGGATGCCCAGGAGAAGTGAGGAAAGATGAGCATAACTCATGGTTATTTTTACTCACCTTCCTTGGGCATCCACTTATTATACTCTGGGGTCTAAGGAGACCCCAGAGTATAATAGTGTTTTGTGGGTGGTTGACCTGACACTTTTGGAAAATTTGGGTTGAATCCGGTTCTAACTGAATCAGTTTACTCATCCCTAGCAATAAATAAAAATGTCTAAGCTCTTTGGTCACTCTGGACTTTGTATATATATGGGCACTGCCAGCATTGAACATGAGGGGTCAGTGGCATTCTGCAGCTCAGCTAGTGTCACAGTGGTGGTAGTTGTGTCTTGGCTGGAGGGCACTGCCAAACTTTCCCTGGCCGCTGCAGATCCATCAACTACAATAGAAAGCACAGCATCAGTTTGCTGATAATTCTCTTCTGCAGGACCCGTTTCATCGAGTTGCTCTCTACTGCTCTTCAACTCTGTCAATGTTGTCTCCTCCTCCTCAGGACTAGTCTCTTCATCTGGCTTCCCTCGTCCTCGCTTTCTCTGCCCCTTCCTTACCTAAAATGAACAAGTACAGTACAGTAATCCAGCAGTCTAGAAATCCCAATAATTCAGCATGCAACGCAAGTAGCTCATGTTTATACATACGGCTGTTTTTTGTGACCAAGTGGTGCCCAATACTTTCCCATACACTCACATAGCAGCACCTAAAATGCTGGTGCTGTAAACAGGGATAGTGACGTGTAAGTGCCCAATGCCAAAAGGCCTATACAGCCTCAAAAGCATAGGGGCAATGATGCTGGAATGAGGAAATCTGTGCCCTACAGCTCTCCAGAAGAGTAGGTCTTAGTGTGGGAATTTTACAGCTAAGGACCAGCCTCTGGTATTAACTTTATGTATATACAGTACCGTGCAAAAGTTTCAAGCAGGCATGAAAAAAAATGTCATAAAGTAAGAATGCTTCAGAAATAGAAGGGTTAATAGTTCATTTTTGTCAATTAACAAAATTAAGCGAATGAAGAAAAGAAAAATGTAAATCTCATCAATATTTGGTGTGACTTTTGCCCTTTGGAGGAGAAGTCCTGGAAGTGATGATACGGCCCCCACAGATATAGCCCTGATCTCATCATCATCCAGTCTGTCTGGGATGACATGAAGAGACAGAAGGATTGGAGCAAGCCTACATCCACAGAAGATCTGTGCTTAGTTCTCCAAGATGGCGGGAACAACCTACCTGCCGAGTTCCTTCAAAAACTGTCTGCAAGTACCAAGAAGAACTGATGGAAGGCAAAGGGTAAAGGTCACACCAAATATTGATGGGATTTTACATTTATCTTTTCTTCATTCACTGCATTTTGTTAACAAACATAGAAACTATTAACCCTTCTTTTTCGGAAAGCATTCTTACTTTGACGCATTTTTTTCCAAGTCTAAAACTTTTTGTGCAGTATTATATGCCTGCCCAAACTTCCAATAGTTCTGAATTTTTTGATAATCATATATTTTGACAGCCCAGAAATATCACATTATTGAAATTGTACAGTTTTATATGACCTAAATTCATCAACTGCACACACACAAACCTAAGAATCTAAACCAACTGGTATTAAGTAAGTTGCACGGTAATAGGGAGAAAGCTGTCAATCTGCATTCTCTGCCAACATCAGCTGTGATGTCTATTACTGATCTAGTCTCCTCTTCCACATTAGCTGCGTTTCTGCCTGGACCACCATTTATTTGAACAGCTAACACCTACTAAGCTCCTGCTCCAAGGAATGGACGGTCCCGCTCCTCTTCTCTGAGCACCACTACTAGCTCCAATCCTGGATTCTCCAATGCAGCCCTGATCTCTAGATCCATCTCATGCAGCAGCACTCTCTTCAGACATGGCAGGCATTCCCTCTTTCTCACAGTCAGGTGAATCAGAAGATGCAGATTTACAATCACTCACTGCTATACCAAATCTGTTGCACTCACAGCTAAATCTACTGTTGATCGACTTTGGTCACCATGTGAAAAGTCTATGTCATAGTTTCCCTCTCTCAAAAGGCAACCTGGAGTCACTGGCCTAAAGACTTCATGTTGTTCAGAAATTGCCACTCTCTATAATAAGGTGTTGGCTTTTCAGGGTAAAATGTCCTCCATGGAGGCAGCCACAATTTGAGATATTGGTTCTCTTCAAAGACTATACTACCTTACTGTTCCTAAGTCCTTACTAGCCAAGCTCCAGGAAAAAGGAATCCTATACTCATGGGGTTCCCCATTTGCCCTTTCCGTAACATAGCAGAACAGACTGCTATTCCTGATCTCTCCCAATTTTTATAAAGCTTTGGATATTGCTTCTCTAGCGACGCCTGCCTCATGTGCCTTAAAAGGAGTCTGTCACCAGACCCCAGCATATCAACCCAGCCCCACAGATAGATAGGTTAGTGTCACCAGAACCCAGCATATCACCCAGCCCTGCAGATAGATAGGTTAGTGTCACCAGAACCCAGCATATCAACCCAGACCCACAGACAGATAGGATAGGATCACCAGAACCCAGCACATCACCCAGACCTACAGATAGATAGGTTAGGATTACCAGACCGCAGCATATCAACCCAGCCCTGCAAATAGATAGGTTAGTGTCACCTGAATCCAACAGTGTTTTTCCCTTGTGAATCAGTGTTTCCCTCCAAGATAGCACAGTTTTTGACAATATGCAAATTAGCTTTTTGGAGCGTTATCATTGCTCCAAAGAGGTAAGAGACGACACCCTTGTTCCAAAGAGCTCATTTAAATATTGGCAAAAATAGCGGTATCTCAGTAATGTAGGCAGCGATTCCCGAGGGGAAAACATTTTTTGATTCAGGTGATCCTACCCTTTCTATTTGCGGGGTTGGGTTGATAAGCTGAGTTCTGGTGACACACTCCCTTTAAAGGGGTTGTCGGGGCTTATTGTTTTTTTTATGGCCTAAGTATAGGCCATAAATAAATGATCGATAGGGGGCCAACAACCAGCCCCTGGATCGATCACCAACCGTATATCAAGCCACTTCTGCTGCCTGTCCAGTACACGATACAGGGCTGGAAGCAGAAAACTCCATGTGTTGTCTAGTGGCCCAGTGCCTTACAGCGGACGGAGCTTTCTGCTTTCAGACCTATATTGTGTACTAGACGGCACCGAAAGCGTCTCTGTACAGATGATCGATCCGGGGCTCTGCTGTCGGCCCCCTATCAATCATATATTTATGTCCTATCTTGAGGATAGGCCATAAAAAAATATGCTTGGACAATCCCTTTAATGACCAGCCTTGCCTCCTGTCCTCTTCAATCCACTTTAAAGATTTGAGGTCACTCTCCTCCTGCTGTTCAGACGTCTTTACTAAGAAGATGTCTAGGTTCTGGTTCTCATGTCCAGATGGATCTCATGGTTAATGACTTATTGATACTTGATATTGCTTTTTGTATTTTACGTGCTCTTTTGCTGGCCCTGTTTTCTAGTAGAGTGCATAGAACTGTACCTTTAACATGTTTCTATCTTCTACTGTTCCTCGACCTCTTGCACCGCCTCCCCCTACCCTCATTAGGGACAAGGAGAGAATTCTCCCAGAAGGTATAATTACCATTATCAGATCTTAATCTCCAGGCAGCTCAACACTGTCATCCCAGCTTTATTTTTGCCACTAGATATCATGAATATACTCCTTGTATTATATTACGCTTTGTTTGCCATGCCTTTTATTATTTCCTTGTCGCAGCTACGGATGGCGTCTCCTGACCTATATACCTGCATGGGTTTCTCACAATATCTCTTCTCTTATGCCTCTATTTTTTGTATATGATATGGTATGCAATGTAATATTAATTATGCTAAAAAACCTTAATAAAAACTGAATTAATAAAAGTAAAATAATAACTGAGGTCAGATTGTAAGGGAGGCTCATGGACAAGCTGCATCCGGCTATGAAATGTATTCATGGGCTCAGTTCATGAAGCTGAATTTGTGAACAGGAGAATATTTTATAAAATACATTGCAACCAAACCAATTTGCCAAGAATTACTGAATGATCACTTTTATGGGTCGAAGCTGCCATATCCTGCTCCACCGAAACCAAGTAGCTGAGAGTTGGACCACCACTGATATTATATTGATGATCTGCCTTAAAGGGGACTTCCGGCCCAAAACAGATTTTTCATACTGATGCAGTTGACCTGGGTGGGAAACCCAGGAATTGGAAGGACAACACGTGCACTTAACCAGGTAGGGCTCACAATCATGTATGGTTAATATTCAATTCACTTTTTATTCGATAAAAGCACCTTAGAAAACCACAGAAAATCTGGACCCCACACAGCCCGGAAGCTGCTGGAAACTGCTAGGAGCAGCACTGCTCCTATTCAAGTAATAGGAGTTGCGCAGAGCCCAGTCCACTGCATAACAGAGAATTGCAGCACCAATCTTAGGAGCGGTCCTGTACACACTCCCCGTCTACTAGCAACTTCCGGCATCCAGGGGCTGCCAGAATAGCTGGTCTGTGTGGGGTCCGGATGTCAGGCCCCCAATGATCACATAATGATGACCTATACTATGGATAGGTCTTCAGTATAAAAAATTAATTTGGGACCGGACAACCCCTTTAAATATAAATCTATCGCTGAATAAAAGTCATCATTCCACTGCTCACCTGCTCTTTCTCGCTTTCTAGATGCAGTCGACACTTATGTTCCTTTAGATACTTCTGACGGGTAAACCCTTTGCCGCAGTTGGGGCAGCAGAACCTGTAATTCCCTGTATGGCTCCGCTGATGTTCTATCATGTGGGCACGTCGACTAAATGACTTTGAACAATACTGGCACTTGTGCATTTTCATTCCTGATTTTGGAAACAGACAGAACAAATACAGGATTCAATTTCATGAAGCCACTGGGATGTAATAAAATCCATTGCACACAATAGAAATGTTTGTGAGTACATTACTGTATTCTTAGGCTATATGATGCCTATATACTATATAAACATTTACTCTAGGAAACAATCTGACCCACTCCTCTATGTTATAATCATTAAGTAACAGGAAGCTGAGACTTGTGCAGCTGTTTGCACAGAGGAGCTGTTTAGCAATCCATGCGCCTGCTTCTGACTTAGTAGATACCACTGCTCAGGCTAGAGAAAAAAATTCTAACTGCACTGGAATCAGTAGAGCGCCACCTATTGAAGGATGTTAAGAGTTGGAGTTAGTGGAGGTGGTGAAAAGTCCTCTTCAAAACTATATTTACTGGTGTCACTAGCAAGTAGATGAAGATGGTTTGCAGAACCCTATGCTGCGGTCCAGCAAAGAGTTACCTAGAACTCATCTCTGTAGATATCTTTGGCCAAGACATGGAGGAGAAGCGGAAAAGATTGTGTTTGACCTAGGATAGGTCATCAATTAAAGATTGTCAGGAAGCTGACAACTGGGCCCCCTGCAGATCAACTGTTTAAAGAAGCCGCTGCATTCGGGGTGGCGCTGCAGCCACTTCAGTACCTGCCAAGCACAGTGCCATATACACTGGTTGTGCTTGGTATCCTAAATGTGTGACTGATGAATGTGATGTCACATGGCCTGTGAAATGGAACATGGCCGCTTCCAGCAGCTGATCCATGGGGGTCTGGGTCAGATCCCCCTGGAACTTCAATTGATGACCTATCTTAAGGAACCCTTTAAAGTATATAACACGGTAGATCAATCTTTCCTCTGTGCACAATACAAAACACTGCAATTTGGGGGTCAGTGAGATCCAGGTTATGAACCTTCACCTTAGCATCTTTTGGCATCTGCCTCCTTTTTTAATTCATCTTGCAAACGAAAGTCTTCAGACTCACCTGAATGTGACAGAACATGAGCTTTTAGCTTATCTGGACGATTAAACTCCTTGTTGCATCCAGTGTGAGATCTATGGAAAGATATACAAAAAAGAAAATTTTCTGTGAATTTTGTGACTTTTTAATACTTATGCAGTAAAGGTGGCCATACACCTTAGATAGCTATCATCCAACATCACCCAGCTCCCTCCCCCCTGTCCCTATTACATAAGCATTCAGCCTCTTTGTTTGATAAGAAAGATCATGACATACATTCACACAGTGAAAAAAATTCTTATAGTGTCTAGTAGCAGCAAAGATAATGGATATAACAAGGGTGACAAGAGAATCAGGCAAATAGGAGATAACTAAGACCCCTTTATCCATTGTCTTAGACAATAATTCATACAATAGGTCAATAAAAATAATGATATTCAATAATACAGAAAGATGTCCAACAGCATTACACTATTACTATTACAAGTATAATATCTGGTCACTGAATATTTGGGGCTCCATAATGGACAGAGTGAAGCAGGCCATCTTGTACAAGGACCCTCGCAAGGACGGGAAGGGTATTTCGGATATCCAATGCTCCTTCGGATCGCCTTTACATGCAACTGCGTTTGCAGGACTCTGAGGATTACAAATGGCTCTGTGGGCAAGGCCAAGTCCCATTTCTTCCTCCTTTCCCTTTGGCAGGAAGTCGGCTGGGACAAGTGGGCCAGACTCTTCCCTTGCAACTGGCACGCTCCATGGTTCTACAGAGACGTCATCCGGTTCATGAGGGAGCACCAGCTGGAGGGTCTCATGCCCAACTTGTGGAAGCCGAGAGCTGAGCTGTTCTAGGGCTTCATGCAGACACTATGGAGACCATTTGGACCAACGCGTCTTCAAAGAAGCTGACCAAAGGGCACAAGGATATTTCCTGAATGGCCATCCAAAGGGAACTGACCTTGCAGTCGGTTATGCATGCCCGCAACTTGAGCAAGACCTGGTACTGCCCGAGGTTGCCCTTTGTGGAGGAAACACCTTTGCACTTCTTCTAGGAGTGCCCTTTTGCTCAGGGCCTGTTGGATGCCCTGGAACATGAACTCAAGGATTCTGTGCCCAGGAACAGTCTATTGTAACACATGGTACTTTATGGACTATTTCCTGGTATTCATTCGGAAGAGGCAATGCAGGAGGCCTGGCTTCTTATGAAATGTTTTAAGAATGCTGCATGGTTTGCCAGGAATAGACTTGCGTTAAGAAGAGAGAACGTTTCCATTCAGGACTGTCACAGGCTTATCCACAGCCTGCTCAGAGACTATTCCATCCTGGATGTCGAAGAAGAGGATTAACCCCCTCTCTCCTCTTGTGTCTTGTCTCTCAATAAAGCTTTGGGCCTGTGATTTTTTTTTTCCCTCTGGAGACGCCTTGTGTTAGTAAGTGGAAAATACGTGCTATGAGGTCTCCAGTTTTTTGTATATACAGAGAAGAGGAGTTTCCTGCTCCCCTATCTAGCATACCCTCAAACGTAGCAGCAGTATTAAGGAGTGTGGTTGTACATCCTAGGCAGGGGTGAGACACAACATTTGCCAGAACCTACAGCCACGTATTAATAAGTCTCTCTGCCTTTGTCACCCTCCAGCAGCTCACTGCTCCTCCACCTCCCCAATCTATAGAGTTCTATGGGAAGCATGTAACCTGATCCCTCAGTGAGAAGGCAGTCTGTTTTGGTCTCCCAAGATGGATTTAGCAGTGAATTCAGAGGAAGTGATCAGTTTGAGAGGAAGGGTGGAGGGTGAAAGGAGCATGATAACTGAAGACAGGCATATTTCACTAATAGGATATATTACAAAACCTCTTAAATTTGCTTGTACTATTGATTTGTGCAAAATGAACACAATATACAGTGCTGGCCAAAAGTATTGGCACCCCTGCAATTCTGTCAGATAATACTCAATTTCTTCCAGAAAATGATTGCAATCACAAATGCTTTGGTAATAATATCTTCATTTATTTTGCTTGCAATGAAAAAACACAAAAGAGAATGAAAAAAAAGTCAAATCATTGATCATTTTACACAAAACTCCAAAAATGGGCCGGACAAAAGTATTGGCACCCTCAGCCTAATACTTGGTAGCACAATCTTTAGACAAAATAACTGCGAACAACCGCTTCCGGTAACCATCAATGAGTTTCTTACAATGCTCTGCTGGAATTTTAGACCATTCTTCTTTGGCCAATTTCTCCAGGTCCCTGAGATTTGAAGGGTGCCTTCTCCAAACTGCCATTTTGAGATCTCTCCACAGGTGTTCTATGGGATTCAGGTCTGGACTCATTGCTGGCCACTTTAGAAGTCTCCAGTGCTTTCTCTCAAACCATTTTCTAGTGCTTTTTGAAGTGTGATTTGGGTCATTGTCCTGCTGGAAGACCCATGACCTCTGAGGGAGACCCAGCTTTCTCACACTGGGCCCTACATTATGCTGCAAAATTTGTTGGTAGTCTTCAGACTTCATAATGCCATGCACACGGTCAAGCAGTCCAGTGCCAGAGGCAGCAAAGCAACCCCAAAACATCAGGGAACCTCTGCCATGTTTGACTGTAGGGACCGTGTTCTTTTCTTTGAAGGCCTCTTTTTTTTCCCTGTAAACTCTATGTTGATGCCTTTTCCCAAAAAGCTCTACTTTTGTCTCATCTGACCAGAGAACATTCTTCCAAAAAGTTTTTGGCTTTCTCAGGTAAGTTTTGTCAAACTCCAGTCTGGCTTTTTTATGTTTCTGGGTCAGAAGTGGGGTCTTCCTGGGTATCCTACCATGGATTCCCTTTTCATTCAGACGCCGACGGATAGTACGGCTTGACACTGTTGTACCCTCGGACTGCAGGGCAGCTAGAACTTGTTTGGATGTTAGTCGAGGTTCTTTAGCCACCATCCGCACAATCTTTCGTTGAAATCTCTCGTCAATTTTTCTTTTCCGTCCACATCTAGGGAGGTTAGCCACAGTGCCATGGGCTTTAAACTTCTTGATGACACTGCGCACGGTAGACACAGGAACATTCAGGTCTTTGGAGATGGACTTGTAGCCTTGAGATTGCTCATGCTTCCTCACAATTTTGCATCTCAAGTCCTCAGACAGTTCTTTGGTCTTCTTTCTTTTCCCCACGCTCAATGTGGTACACACTAGGACACAAGACAGAGGTTGAGTCAACTTTAATCCATTTCAACTGGCTGCAAGTGTGATTTAGTTATTGCCACCACCTGTTATGTGCCACAGGTAAGTAACAGGTGCTGTTAATTACACAAATTAGAGAAGAATCACATGATTTTTCAAAGGGTGCCAATACTTTTGTCCACCCCCTTTTTTTATGTTTGGTGTGGAATTATATCCAATTTGGCTTTTTGACAATTCTTTTTGTGGTTTTCCATTGACGACAAAGTAAATGAAGATATTATTACCAAAGCATTTGTGATTGCAATCATTTTCTGGAAGAAATTGAGTATTATCTGACAGAATTGCAGGGGTGCCAATACTTTTGGCCAGCACTGTACATCTCTAATGCTCATCTTTTGTGCACGTAACCTTTAAGGCAATATATTAATAGGCTACAAAGAGTAAAACAGAGGTAAACACATACGCAAAGGGGCACTTGTACTGTTTGTAGGGTTCATGGATCAGCATGTGTCTCTTCAACTTGTCCTTGCGATTGAATGCAGACTCGCACAATGTACATCGGAATGGCTTTTCACCTGAAACATCAACAAAGAAACTGTGGGTGTATATGTAGAGAAAATATCGATGACTTTGCTCACATAATGATCATATATGCAGAAGCATAGCTAAGTGGGAACAAGTGGACTATGTGCCCCTGTTACTGAGACAGCCTCAACGAGCCACTATGCCTTGGCCAGGGTATTCTGGTACAGGCCTAGGGTTCCAAATTGAGTCTTCTGGATGAAGAAAACCCTAGCTTCAGTGGCGTAGCTACAGGGGTTGCAATGGTCTTGGCCTCGACTGGGCCCAGTAGCCAAAGGGGCTGGATAAACTTCCTTGATCTCCTTTCTGATTTCCTTTGATGGTTGGCAGTCTGTCCATCGTAAATCTATGACCCCCTGCCTTTCACAAAGGTGAACATTAACCATTTCATGGTAAAAATATTGGTTGGTCAGCAGAATATAGCCAAGGAGGATTTTTGTACAGGAAGCTGTGGCACAAAATGGGGGATGACTACTGTGTGAGGGGGCACCAACAGGAGATGGGAATGATGGGTAGCTTGTGTGCACAGATGTGCTATAAACAAGTCTCCATGGCAGTCTGGACCCAGACAGGGAAGGAAGGAGAAATGCTGATAAAATATACAGATGGGATGCGGCTTTTGCACCAGGGCCCGAGTCTACAGTGGGGAAAAAAAGTATTTAGTCAGCCACCAATTATGCAAGTTCTCCCACTTAAAAAGATGAGGCCGTCCTGTAATTGACATCATAGGTAGACCTCAACTATGAGAGAAAAAATGAGAAAACAAATCTAGAAAATCACATTGTCTGATTTTTTAAGAATTTCTTTGCAAATTATGGTGGAAAATAAGTATTTGGTCAATAACAAAAGTTCATCTCAATACTTTGTTATATATCCTTTGTTGGCAATGACAGAGGTCAAACGTTTTCTGTAAGTCTTCACAAGGTTGGCACACACTGCAGATCTCCTCTAGAGCAGGGATGTTTTGGGGCTGTCGCTGGGCAACACGGACTTTCAACTTCCTCCAAAGGTTTTCTATGGGGTTGAGATCTGGAGGCTGGCTAGGCCACTCCAGGACCTTGAAATGCTTCTTATGAAGCCACTCCTTCGTTGCCCTGGTGGTGTGCTTGGGATCATTGTCATGCTGAAAGACCGAGCCACGTTTCATCTTCAATGCCCTTGCTGATGGAAGGAGGTTTGCACTTAAAATCTCAGGATACATGGCCCCATTCATTCTTTCATGTACACGGATCAGTCGTCCTGGTCCCTTTGCAGAGAAACAGCCCCAAAGCATGATGTTGCCACCCCCATGCTTCACAGTAGGCATGGTGTTCTTTGGATGCAACTCAGCATTCACTCTCCTCCAAACACGACGAGTTGTGTTTCTACCAAACAGTTCTACTTTGGTTTCATCTGACCATATGACATTCTCCCAATACTCTTCTGGAACATCCAAATGCTCTCTAGCCCGGATATGTACTGGCTTAAGCAGAGGGACACATCTGGCACTGCAGGATGTTTGGAGTGTGACTGAGGTTGTGGACAGGTGTCTTTTATACTGATAACAATGTCAAACAGGAGCCATTACTACAGGTAATGAGTGGAGGACAGAGGAGCCTCTTAAAGAAGAAGTTACAGGTCTGTGAGAGCCAGAAATCTTGCTTGTTTGTAGGTGACCAAATACTTATTTTCCACCATAATTTGCAAATAAATTCTTAAAAAAAATCAGACAATGTCATTGTCTAGATATTTTTTCTCATTCTGTCTCTCATAGTTGAGGTCTACCTATGATGACAATTACAGACCGGCCTCATCTTTTTAAATGGGAGAATTTGCACAATTGGTGGCTGACCAAAATTTTTTTTTCCCCACTGTATATATAAGTCTAAGAAAATGATACAGGACTGTACCTGAATGGATGTGACTGTGTAGTTTTAGGTAGTGTTCCCTTCTAAATAACTTCTTGCAGATCTGACACTTGTAACGACCACCTCCTCCATGGGTGGGTAGGTGTCTCCTTAGATATCTTTCACATGGAAACACCTAAAAACAGAAATGTAAAGTAAAATTATTAGACACACAGAGCCCTCAAAACCCACCTCCTTGTTCAAAGACTCCCTCTCACTGCCTTGAGCCAGTCTTTTGGACGCAATGCAAATACTAAAATGGCTGCCTGAATGCTGACTTACTAAGAGGATGCCCGTGGATATTTTTACCTTCTGGCAGTGTGGGCAGGGGTAGCTGTGTGTGGCGGTCTGTAGATGCTGCTCCAATGCCTCTGGGGTGGAGTATTTATTCATGCACTTCAAACATCTGAAATAAAGGGGGACGCAGTAATTAAAGGGGTTGTCCAGGATTTTTTTCATTTATGGATCATCCCTATGCTAAGTCCTAAATATCTGATCAGTGAGGGGCCGACAGATGGCCCTTGCACAAATCAGCTGTATGGGGCTGCTTCCAATGTCCATACTATGCACAATATGGGGCCCATCCTTGTATAGTGCCCTAGCACTTTTCTACATCTTAGTTTCCATTAAAGACAATGGGAGCTGAGCTACCTTGGCTTGCAAAATGGATAAACCTTCTTTCCTCTATATACTGGGTTCACTCCAAGATCTGTTTAGGATTGGAAAATACACTGGGAAAAAGTTACTACTGACCATGCACCAGAATTCTGTCCAAAAACTGGAACAATTGTTAGTGCTTCGATTTTTCTGCCGCTCATGCCACTTCAGAGAAAAGTGAGCAGAGCAGTGCAAAGAGTGGGCAGAGAGGGTGCGGGGCCTTTACAACCTAAAATTGGACTAAAATTATAGCTGAAAGCTAAACCAGATCCTAGATTCCATTTTAATTTTGATACACAGCACAGGCATGAGCTAAGATCGTTCGGTGTCTGAAACCATAATCCATAAGCCCTAAAACATGTTACTAAATACCTTTCACATTTGTAATATACAAAAAAACAATATTTTTGAAGGGGTATAAAAAATAGTTATCCCCTATCTACTGTTAGATCTGTGGGGTCCGGGGCGTAGCTATAGGGGGTGCAGAGGTAGCAGTCACTACTGGGCCATGAAGGCTGAGGGCGCTCAAAGGCCTCTCTACAACATACATCAGTATTTTACATAGCACATGGTAAATTGGGGCCCCATTACAGATTTTGCATCAGGGGCCAGGGGCTTCTAGCTATGCCTCTGAGTGGGGGTCTAACAACTGGGACCCCACCAAACCTTGGCCTGAATCACTTAGTATGGGTCATATGTAATACATAATATAAGATGAACTAATACTTCACTTGTACACAGCCATCTCCTTCTTGGGGGCAATGAGGGGCAGCAAACTATGAGAATACTGGTGCACGCCCATCTCATACAGAGAAGAGAAGTCTTTGTTACAGATGTGGCATCGATACGTCATCTCTTCCTGGTGAGTTTTGATATGTTCCAAAAATTGGTCCAGCTTTTGGGATGTGTGAACGCAGCCCTTTACCACACACTTGTACACCTGCAAAAATGTAGAAGTGACTACAATGTATACATCAGTCAGTATTGTATATGAACCTGCGGCTCCATCACATGACCAGGTTAGGTTCTCATTGTCTGCAGAGGTCTAGAAAGCCACGAGAATGTGATACACAATGGTTATTGGACACCAGCACAAATTAATATCCTACTGTACAATGGACAAGCCTCCTCCTCATTCAGATTTTCCCACAGAAAAATAAGAAAAAGTAAGTTATGGGTTGCAGAATATGGCAACACAATGCAATTTAAAAAAAAAAAAAAAAATTATAAAATATGGAGAAATTAAATAATTTTGGCGTCACGATATATAGTACTAAACCCCAGTACATGTAATTTTAAAGTACAGTGAATACCACAAAAACAAAACCCTAAAACCAATAATAATAATAATAATAATAATAATAATAATAGTCCTTTAATAGTCCCACAGTGGGGAAATTCAGTGTGTTACAGCAGCAAAGATAAGATAAGATAAGCAGATACAAATACAAATACAACATGTACAGGAATGTTCCAAGGTGAGAGGCATTACATTAATAGCAGACAGACAGATAGGACGTAGCAGAGGGGGGGGGGGGGATTTAACAGGCAGAGAGATATTTCAGTTCTCTGTATGTAATGATCTCCGCTTAGTGGAATTGTGTGCTTTTTCCATTCCACCCCACAATTATTTTTTCTTTTTCCAGTTCTCAATATATTACATGATACATTAAGTGATTAAATAAGAGAACAATAAAGGCATTAAAAAAGAAAACTTGTCCTGCCAAAAACAAGCCCTCATATGGCAATGCTGACAAAACGGCAATGTTTCGAAGAGATGGCTCTTGGAAGATGGGAGGAAAAAACAAAAAATGTCAGGAAGAGGTGACTGACACACACTTTTAGCAATGAGTTTAGAAAGAAGGAATCTCACAAGTAAAGGCCTAGCCATAAGAATTTATTTATTTATTTTTTTTTTTTTTTATTATGAATTTTTTCAAGAAGGTTCACTGCAAAATTGTTGTTAACAGCCTACTGGATAATAGAATTTACTTAATCATAAGGATATAATTATTTCTACCCTGTATTCAATCCTTTGTTTTATTACAAACACGGCTACCAGCCTTTCCTTGTTACTACATAAACAGAATGGAGGATTTATCAAGACCGCCGTTTCCACCGATATCCCATGGACTGCCGTAGAATGCCCCCACACCATGCCCCTTTTTCAGAAAATGGTGAGGGCGGTGTAAAAACGCCAGATACGACAATTTTTGTCACAAGTATAAATGATATTCCTTCAAAAAATATTTTACAGTTGAACAGAATGGGAATGAGCTGCAATTCCAAAAACAGCCTCTGAATACCAGTGACACTGGTTCTGGAAGACAGTAGCCATGTTTTTGAATCTTATACAACCCCTTTATGAAAAAAAAGTCACTCCCTCTCATCGGGTGTTTAGTTGAATGGCCTGGGTCCTGTCTCCACCAACCACCAAAAAACAGCTGGAATTGAGTGAGAAGCCAACGTCGGCCAGACATTGTAGTGCTACACGTCAGCCTTTCAGATAACAAATGGTTCAAGACCACCAAAAGAGAATCTACTTATATACATAGCAGCTCTCCATTGTGGCTCACAGAGGGGGGCTCCTGAGTAAGGGAGCACCCTCTATGATGTCTATATGCCTTAAGGAAGACATTCTGCTACCGCCACCAACTCCAAATCTTTGCATTATTTAATAGCTTCTGCTTCACTGACTCTGGCACAGTTGGAATTTTTTCTCTAGCTCCCACCGTTCCCGAGCAATGAATGCTGATAGTTTCAGCACCCAATATGCTAATTAGGTTCTCAACTGTCAGGTGGGTTGTCCCAGACTATATGCTCCAGTCAAAGACCACACACCTGACTGTGGAGAGTCTTATTAACATACTGGTGCTGAAACGATCAGCATCGATTGCTCAGGAATGGTGGGGGCTAGAAAAAAAATTCCAACTGTGCAAGAATCAGTGGAACACCACCTATTGAAAGGTCCCCCTTTAATAGGGCATATAGAAAGGATTTACATTTATGAGACAACACCTTGAAGTAAAAAATGAAGGTGATGGGGTTTTCCTTTATAACATGAATAAATAAATTGACAGAGCAATAAAATATTAGTCCAAGTATACACATAGCTTTTGCATAAATTAAAGAAGACCTCAGGGTTCTAACCTGTTCCTGTTTGTGTTGAGTCATATGAGACTTCAGCTGGAAATAGCTACTGAACTTGCTGCTGCAGAACTGGCAGTGATAGGAGCTGTCAATCATAACACCCTGCTTGGCTTCAGATCCATCACATGGTCCACTCTGAGAGGTGTCAATGTCCTGAGAAGAGGCGTCTTCAGGTGGGACCTGGCTGGAGACTGAAAAATATCAATATTAGCAGGAGGAGTCCAGAAATATAGACATTATATACATGTACTATATGACAGGTACACTCCTTTTACCTCCATTTTCAACACTTTCTTCTTCTGGCTGTGAAGGGTTAATCGGTACCACCTGCAAGGTCATGGATCCTTGTGTGTTGGTGGTATTTGGAGCTCTTGGCCACACTTTGTGCGTCTGCATATGTTTTTTGACATTGGACTTCTGTGCGAATGCTCGCCCGCATACAATACACTGGAAAGGCTTCTCCCCGGTATGACTGCATGAAAAACAAAAAGTAAAAAAAAAAAAAAAAGTTTTTACCAATTTCCAGCCACATTATGCGGCATGTTCAGTTCAGTAGTAATATAATTCTACCTGCTTTCTGAACCAAGGAACTTTACTAAAATGGAGGCTAGTACTTTGCTTAGAAGCTGTTTCGATTACTCTAACATTGCTCCGGTCACCCAAAAAATATGGTGTTCTGTGCACTGCGGCACCTTATGTAAACAATGACGAGGCTGCATCACTTACATGAGCAACAGAGCCCTGCCGAGAGTTGCTCCCCCCACCCACTTGGTCGGAAATTGATGACCTATCTAAATGAAAGGCCGCCAATATTAAGAAGTTGACTAACCTCTGTAATATTTATAGAAGATCAGACATCTTAAGAGGCTTTGTTTCAGCAGCCTCCAGGTGCCAGGGCTTCTGCAGTGGACTGGGAGTGTGTGCAGTCTGCTCCTATTCAAGTAATAGGAGTGGCACTGCAGTTCCCTGGAATCACCACTATGCAGTGGACAGCGCCGCTGTGCCGTTCCTATTACTTGAACAGGAGCAGACTGCATGTGCTCCCCATCTACTGCAACAGCTTATAGTGCCCGGAGGCTTCTGAAACAGCTGATTTGTACGAAGTCCGAGTGTTGGACCCCGCACAGAATAGATAATGACGACTTATCCTGTGGATAGATCATCAGTATAAAAAATCCATCTGGGGCCGGGAAACCCCATTAAAGTGATCTGAACTATTTTTGATCCATGGAAACATGTCTCACCTTCTAATGTGCTGCTGGAGATCAAAGTTCTTCCCAAAGGCTTTATCACAGAAAGTACATTTCAGCTTGGGAGATTTCAGCTTTCCTGAATAAGTATGTAAATCAGAAGGAGGGAAGTCATCAATATGTGACACATCTGTGTGTGTGTATATATATATATATATCTATATATATAGATATATATATATATCTATATATATATCTATATATATATATATTGTACTGCTAACGTTTTAGGCAGGTGTGAAAGAAATGCTGCAAAGTCAGAATGCTTTCAGAAAAAGAAGGGTTAATAGTTTATTTTTGTCAACAAAAATGTTGAATGAAGAAAAAGAGAAATGTAAATTCCATCAATATTTGGTGTGACCTTTGCCATTTGCCTTCCATCAATTCTTCTCGGTACTTGCAGACAGTTTCTGAAGGAACTCGGCAGGGAGGTTGTTCCCGCCATCTTGGAGAACTAAGCACAGATCTTCTGTGGATGTAGGCTTGCTCCAATCCTTCTGTTTCTTCATGTGATCCCAGACAGACTGGATGATGATGAGATCAGGGCTATATCTGTGGGGGCCATATCATCACTTCCAGGACTCCTCCTCCAAAGGGCAAAGGTCACACCAAATATTGATGGCATTTACATTTCTCTTTCCATTCATTTCATTTTGTTAATTGATAGAAATAAACTATTAACCCTTCTATTTCTGAAAACATTCTTAGTTTGCAACATTTTTCCGCAACTTATATACAGTACTGTATGTGTCTACTGTATTAGCTTTATATTAAAATTCCATATCATCCCCATGGGAATATTAAATCCATAAAGTAAAAGGAATTAAAAAAAATAAAGATAGTTGTGCCAGTTCACAGTTTAATTCTCTACTGATGGTAATAGTGCAAGTACTTTTTTTCTATATACTGTTGGGCCAAGAGTCACTAATAAAGTTATTATCCTAACTTTCTGCAATGCGCTCCTTATACTCACCATTCTGGCCACTGTTGTCCGTCTTTGATCGGCGGGTCTTGCTGGGCATGGTAGACTCCAGGTTTCCCATATTGTTCCCATTTCCATCAGCACAAGGAGAGCAGCTACTGGTAGTTTTTGATTTCAGCCCCTGTTTTCCAGGGCTGTACACAGGGGGGTGTTATAAACTGTGCTCTCTACACATTGGCTTGGAACCTGCAGAGAGAATCATCCAAAGAAATCATTACCCAGAAATAATCTGCCTTTTGTCTTAAAGGGAATCTGTCAGGACGATTTGGGACACTAAACCACCCAGAGGCCCTTATGGACCGGGGGGTTTAGTGTCCCAAAATGTCCTGTTATAAAGCCATCCATGCCTACAATAAAAATAAGAAAGCTTTATATTCCCCCTGCCACTTTACGCCTCACACCGGCATAGTTCTTGTGTAAAGTCAGAGGAGTACACCTCGGCTTCAGTGAGCATGCCTGTACCTCCAGCACTTGCACAGTGAAGCCGGGGTGTACGTCCTCTGCTTCATTAAAGAACTGCTCAGGCTCCGGGAGCACCAGAGAGGAGTCCGATGAGACTCTTCAGACTCATCTCTAGGTAAGTATAAAGATATTTTTTTTTCAATGTGGACATGGATGGATTTAAAACAGGACGATTTGGGACACTAAACCCTCAGTCTATAAGGACCAGTGGGTGGTTTAGTGTCCCAAATTGAACTGACAGGTTCCCTTTAAGAAAACGGCGTATGTAATGCAGGTAGCAAAAATACAGCACATGCAGTATATATATATATATATTCAACATAGTAAATAAACACAAGAATGTAGCCATGGTATATTTGCCCTAAATCCATAGTTCAGGTGAAGACAACACACAGTGCCTGATCCTTTTCTTATTTTCCTCCTTCTGTCACTGATCAAATCTCTACAACAGATGTCTATGGAGAAGTGAGTGGGGAGGAAGAAGAGAGCTTCTCATAGCAGAGAGACATTGCACTATAGAGAGACAGTTCTTTTTCACAACACAGCTGAGTTATCAGGAATTACTATCCAGCCTTCTTCTGACAGAAATGACTCTTAATGCAGTAGACAGCCTCATATCTCTGTTTCTCTCAATCTCCTCCTCCCCTCTCCATAGACTTCAGTGTAAACCGAAACTGCTTATGTATGAAGTAAGGAGTGAAATCACACAGATAAGAAGTAAAGACAGGAGTAATACTTAAAGACAAAGGCTTTTCTTTATTGAATTATATTGCAATTTGTTCCCTTCACTTGTGCTATAGATTTATGAAAAAATAAGTTCACTTACACTCTAAGATAACTGTGATTACCTCTATCTGGGTGTAGGGTGCCATTCCCAAACCATGGATTTCCATGCCCGTATTTCCTGGCATACTGATGGGAGAGCTGTAGACTTGCACTACAGTACTGCAGCTGCCACTGTTTGCTTGGACAGGGACCCCCATAAGGTTCTGCCCTGGTGCTGCTGGGGCTGGCGGTGGTGGATGAGGATGTCGGGGAGGCAGTGAGGGTGCATGGAGATAGGTGCCACCAGTGTGCATGCTCAGGTTACTCTGAAAAAGACAAAATCATTGAAAATGAGAATAAAGCATTCATTTTTGAGAAGAATGAGATGAGGAGTGGAATTTGGCTAGAAAAGAAGGTATTCTCAACAGAGTCTACTGTGATAAAGATCAGCACGATAAATGACATAGTATAAAGAATACAGACTGCTCTGATGGCACTTGCATTATGACGACAGGATGTTATCAGAATGGTCCAACAAAAACATCACATTATAAAACTGCTCAATTTTCAATTGTGTAATATAATATAGAATTGGGTTCCTCCATGGTGTTACATAAAATAAACCCTATTAGCAGAAGTGTATATGGCCATAACACAATTGCATGGGGCCCTGTAGATCAGGGTGGCCCCACAGCGGTAGGTTGTGTTATGGCATTTTAAAAAAAAAATGTTAATCGGCCGATACCTATTGGGTGCGCTGCGCAGTACGGAAGGAATGAAGTCCAGAAGTTCTTCAGCTTCAGGACGTCATGTGTACCCTAGAGGGTGAAGTGGAGGAGAGCCTGGACTGGAGCGGGGATGGGTGAGTAAAATATCGTCTGTTACCTGTTGAATGATCCAATAGGTAGCTGCCTAACAAGTCACGGTGTGGAGTCCAAAAAAAAAGGGAGCAATATACTGTGTGGGGGCCAAAAAAAAGAGGGCTATATAGTGTATATACTGACTTTTAATGTACATGTTCCGGTCTCTATATACATGATGCTATTGGTCTGCTTTCTGTTACCTGCACAGGGGCTGGTGTGGGTGGCATAGGCTGATCCAGCGAGGTAAGAGCTGACATTGCAGAAAGAAGGACTTCATCATTCACCAAGACGTTTCCTTGTACCAGAGTCTGGATGAGAGGAGACGGCGGGACTGCTATATAGGTGGATATCTGTGCGACAGGGAATAAAGGGAATCTGCTGAGATGTAGATCACAAATAAATGCAGTAACATTTACATAGGCTAAACCCATGATGTCATGAGTCTGATCTTTTTTTTTTCAACCCCTTCCTGACATTGCTGTGCAAAAATTTTGGACATGTGTGGAAAAAAATGCGGCAAAGTAAGAATGCTTTCAGAAATAGATGTGTTAAAGGGTACCTGAGTTTTCATGAAAAGTTGACATATCTGCAGGGTCTTGCTGGGCAGTCTGTTCTTTGCCTCATACATGGTGTCCTATCAGTTTTTCTGCTGCTAGCAGCTGCAGCACATTTTACATTTGTCTCTGAGGCAGACACAGACAAAAAGGAGCAGTCTACCCCCTCCCCTATCCATTATTACTATCACTGGCTTATTTAGTAATTCTGCCAGGAGTAACTGTAAAGTAACAGGTAAAATAGCAAACAGCTTAGAAAAGCCCAAGAATATAATATAGGAGGTTCAGGAACACTGGACTGTAAATACAGAACCACCCCCAAGCAATAAGGAGGACAGGGGACAGAGAGTCCCCCTTAAAGCTTCCTTGTGAATAGAGCACTGGTGCGCTTGCATGACCGGCTCTCCATTCAATGCTGTAGGTTTCCAGTGCCGCCTCTCTCTTCTGCTTCTGACGCATCTCCTCATCTTCTTACACGAGACCACCACAAAATGGCCGACGGAACAGCCGACTGCGCATGTTTCATCGCCATTTTGTGGCGGTCTTGTGTAAGAAGAGGAATGAAGAGGAGGAGACGCATCAGGAGCAGAAGAGAGAGGTGGTGCTGGAAACCTATGACGAGCCAGTGCTTTGAGCACAGGGGGAACGCCCCCTGTGCTTTCTGAAGACTAATTTGCATAATGAAGAAAGAAGACAAAACTCAAACACGGCGGTGCAGACCAGAAAAATAAAGGTAGTGCCGACGTGCTGGTGTCTTCCTATGTTGTAGATAGGTCTTTGGGCCCCCTAAACTCCTGGGCCCAGTAGCAATTGCTACCTCTGAACCCCCTATAGCTGAGTCCAGGCTGAACCTCCATCTGATGCAAAAAAGCTCAATAGTCTAAATCTACTTACCTGTCGGTTAACTTGGGGTTGCTGTACAGAACTGACGGGTGGTGTATATACACTGTGATTACCCAAGGAGACTGATGCCAGGGAAGGTGTATTGCCATGGCACTGCTCCCGCTTGTGGATCATAAAAGCTGGCAAAGAGTTAAACTGTTTTTTGCACTTGCCGCACAGAAAAACATCTTCATCATCTGTAAAGAGAGGCACATACTTTACAGATAACACTTTGCGTGTTATTTTCGTCACTATCTTTCGCTTTGGGTTTGTTGTTTGTATATGTAGTGTTTCATCAGCGACAGAACATCTATCTATCTATCTATCTATCAACTGATATGACCGTATTCTACATTCTTATATATACTCTAATACCCGACATGTGGTTTTCATGTGGATTTGCCACAGAATTGCTGCAGATTCCAACCTTTGCCATTCACTGAAAGAGCAGCAAATCTGCAGGAAATGGCAGACATGCAGATTTTGCAGTGGTTTTGCCTGCTACATAAAATGACACCACATGTGAATTCTTCCCACACTCTTAAAGGGAGTCTGCCACCAGAACCCACCAGTATTTGTTCACGTTAGTTATTTTGGTTTGGTTAATACAATATTTGCAGTTGTATTAACTGACTGAACACGGCCAAACCGTACCTGCTATTATTATACTGTGCTACGTGACCCACCCAGGGCTCAACTGTGTTATATTCCACCCCTTTGTTGTGTGATACACCACTAACCGGTAAGACAGTTCTAATTGTTTTTTTATATGGTATACCTCGTTTGACCTTTTAACTTTATGTTATTAAAAGTTATGTTCTAATTTTTTAAGTATTGAGTATCAATCTGATCTGATTAAATGAGTATATAAGATCCCAACAGATTTAATTACCATATCACTTTAATTTTGTTGAGTTAGGTCTATTTTGATTCAGGTCATAATCGCACAGCCCTAGGTTTTGGTGACCCTAACCTATCTATCTGCAGGACTGGGGTGATATTATGGGGTCTGGTGACACTAACCTATCTATCTTTAGGGCTGGGGTGATATGCTGTGGTCTGGTGACACTAACCTATCTTTCTGCAGGGCTGGGTTGATATCCTGGGTTCTGGTGACCATAACCTATCTATCTGCAGGGTTGATATGCTGAGTTCTAGTAATCCTAACCTAGCTATCTGCGGGGCTGGGTTGATATGCTGGGCTCTGGTGACCATAACCTATCTATCTGTGGGGCTGGGTTGATATGCTGGGCTCTGGTGACCATAACCTATCTATCTGTGGGGCTGGGTTGATATGCAGGGTTCTTTAAACCTTGAATAATGTACAACACCACTGTCATACCAAGTCCCTGGAGGGCTGCAGAACTGCTGACATTTTGCGCGGTGGGGTCCGACACACCACCCTGTCCATCCAGCAGTGACTGAACAGCAAGGACCGTCTGGTTGTCCATACCTAAAAAAAAAAAAAAAAGTAATTCAGTATTTAACACAGAACTGTGAGATTGATATATAATGTGGTATGAAATATCACAATAAAAAAATCAGATGTATGGCATATGACAATGGTGACATGTAAAATACTTGTTTCTAGGACAATTGTGGAGGGGTAATAACATTGATAAGATCTTATGAAACTGAATATTCAGCACATACTATGAGTCTGTAACCCAGGCAGGGTTTTTTTAGGAGTTCTTTTTCTATCATATACAGTAAAGACACATCACTTAGGTACGTCATCGAGCTCTTACTGTACCAGAAGTGAAGAGGGGTCCATTTACTGTACATTATGCCACCCCACACTTTAATACAAGGAGCAGGACTGCTGTGACTTTCCCATATGAAGGCCTCTTCATGGCACTGCCCATGTGGTCTCCATACCAATCTCTGGCTATAACTGCATCTGAGACAAAAAGTGGGACACATCGCTGAAGAGGATAGACCTCCATGCCACCCTCCATTGCCATCTTACTGTTCACCATGATAACCTTTGAGAGAGGTATTGTGATATCAATAGAACACCTGTAGGTGGACGTCTGGCTTATAGCCCAATGTCATGAAAATGTCTTCTAATGGTTTTTTCCTGACACTGTTTGCCTAGGTTTGGGATGTGGATCACTATGCGCCATTCTTTCAATAAGACGATCTGCCTGTGCATAGGTTCACCTCTATGTAACCGTTCAATGTTAGTCTCCCAACCACCAGGGCATACAACACTGAACGCAGCTGACTTCTCGGCCTAGAAGTGTACCGATCTGATGTAGTGATAAACCAAGGTCTCTCAGTGCCAGGATTTTGTCTCCAAGTGGCGATAAATGGCACGTCAACGAACAGCAGGCCTTGTACAATGTAGCTTTTATGCCCCTACCACTTGCCACAGAATGGGGATAGTTGCTTGAAAATATGACCATTTGCAGATGTAAATGACACTGGCTACTTCCTTGATTTCCATAACCTTACTGCTTCTTCTTCTTGGAGTTGTGATTTCAATATTGGGGAGTGTATATTACGGGAAAGACATGGACTAGTGTAATGAATATGTTTTCACATCTGATATTTGCAACTTTGCTAATATTAGGTTGTTAGTAGGTAATTTATTAACCGTCCTTCACTAGTCCCTATTGTTATAGCACTTTATTTATTCACTATATGTTAGGCGTAAGAGTACGTCCACACTGGACAACTCCACTGCTGAATTTCCATCATTTCCACCATTTCCAAAAAGGGGGTAGTTTTTGCAGCACCATTCCCTCAGGCTTCATCACCGCTCTTTAGAGGCTTTCAACATTTGCGTTCCAAAAGATTTAACAGATTTCTGGCCAGTAATATATTTTTTGTTGAAGACGGAAAAGGAGTTAAAATAAAAATATAATCTAGGATATATAGATTTGTGGGCAAAGATTCAATATAACCCGTCATTTATGCATTGAAATCTCTGCTCTTTCTATACTATTTCTATGGAGGCATTCAGACCGCTCCTCCTGCTCTATAAGGGTAGGTTCACACTACCTTTATTAAAGTCTGTTGATGATATCCATCATGGGAGGAGAGCAACGGACATTAATTGTAGAATGTAGACGGAGCCCCCTCCATCCACTCACATGTTAATGCTTTCTTCCATTATCTTTTTTACTTTTCCGATGGAAGAGAAAGTCCTGCGCATCCATTATGTTGTTCACATTGGAGTGGAGGTAGACAGAGGGGGATACTCTGTTGCTGTGAAAGTCCATTGCTCTCATCCTATGACAGATGGGGGCAACTTACGTACACAGCATTAGTGTGCACATCCCATTGGCAGATTGAACAGCATTTTCCACAGGACTTGGTAAATACATAAATGAACAATATATCAGTCTGCTCAGCTCCTTCTGCCCCATAAAATGCTGCCTGCAGATCAGACTACATGTTCTACATGACAGGATTCTTTTAAGACTGAAGCACCACGTTGGGAAATCGCAGCGGCAAAAACCTGCATAGTGGATGAGATTCTGGCTAACGCTAGGTTCACACTTGCATTTGGGTTTCCTAAAAAAGCGGTTACCCACAGAAAAAAATGCGGAGGGAAAAATTCTGCTTGCGAAATGGGGAACGGATTTCCCGAACGGAGTGATGTACCCTGCATGGAGGACTTTTCTCTCTGCCTGTTTCAGTATAAAATCGGTGGAAACCCGACGGACCCCATTATAGACTATGACAGGGGTCAGCAACCTTCGTCACTCCAGCTGCAGTGAAACTACAATTCCCAACATGCTCCATTAACTTTCATGGGAGTTCCATGAGCAACAGAGCAAGTATGCATGCTGGGAGTTGTAGTTTTACAACAGCTGGAGTGCCGAAGGTTGCCTACCCCTGGTCTATGGGATCCACAGATAACCGCTTTTTTAGCGGAAAGGCTCCCCTTCTTTCAGGTCCCCATGTGGACTAAGAGATGAACTTAGCGTCGTCCCATCCACACATTGTAGAAACAAATCTGCAGTGGAAACGATGCGTCTTCAAAAACGCGGCATGTCCATTATACCTGCGGAAACGCTGGTGTTTTCCCTATAGGTATAATAGGGGCAGAAAGTCCGCAGAGGAAATTCTACGAGATTGCAATGAAAAACCCCGCTGAAAAAAAACCACAATGCGTTTCCACCACGTTTTTTCCTGCTGTGCTGGCCTTAGCCTTAAGGTTTGTTCTGCACACACAGGATGTTGTTACCCTATTGTGATGCAAAAACGCTATACCCTGCTACCATGCAAGGTTGGATTTCCAGCCAGCTTTAAGGGTCACTCCTTCTTTTACCACCTTGTGATATATATATACAGTCATATGAAAAAGTTTGGGCACCCCTATTAATCTTAATCATTTTTAGTTCTAAATATTTGGGTGTTTGCAACAGCCATTTCAATTTGATATATCTAATAACTGATGGACACAGTAATATTTCAGGATTGAAATGAGGTTTATTGTACTAACAGAAAATGTGCAATATGCATTAAACCAAAATTTGGCTGGTGCAAAAGTATGGGCACCTCAACAGAAAAGTGACATTAATATTTAGTAGATCCTCCTTTTGCAAAAATAACAGCCTCTAGTCGTTTCCTGTAGCTTTTAATCAGTTCCTGGATCCTGGATGAAGGTATTTTTGACCATTCCTCTTTACAAAACAATTCAGTTTGATGGTCAATTAAGTTTGATGGTCGCCGAGCATGGACAGCCCGCTTCAAATTATCCCACAGATGTTCAATGATATTCAGGTCTGGGGACTGGGATGGCCATTCCAGAACATTGTAATTGTTCCTCTGCATGAATGCCTGAGTAGATTTGGAGCTGTGGTTTGGATCATTGTCTTGCTGAAATATCCATCCCCGGCGTAACTTCAAATTCGTCACTGATTCTTGTACATTATTCTCAAGAATCTGCTGATACTGAGTTGAATCCATGCGACACTCAACTTTAACAAGATTCCCGGTGCCGGCATTGGCCACACAGCCCCAAAGCATGATGGAACCTCCACCAAATTTTACAGTGGGTAGCAAGTGTTTTTCTTGGAATGCTGTGTTTTTTTGACCCCATGCATAACGCCTTTTTGTATGACCAAACAACTCAATCTTTGTTTCATCAGTCCACAGGACCTTCTTCCAAAATGAAGCTGGCTTGTCCAAATGTGCTTTTGCATACCTCAGGCGACTCTGTTTGTGGCGTGCTTTCAGAAACGGCTTCTTTTGCATCACTCTCCCATACAGCTTCTCCTTGTGCAAAGTGTGCTGTATTGTTGACCGATGCACAGTGACACCATCTGCAGCAAGATGATGCTGCAGCTCTTTGGAGGTGGTCTGTGGATTGTCCTTGACTGTTCTCACCATTCTTCTTCTCTGCCTTTCTGATATTTTTCTTGGCCTGCCACTTCTGGGCTTAACAAGAACTGTCCCTGTGGTCTTCCATTTCCTTACTATGTTCCTCACAGTGGAAACTGACAGGTGAAATCTCTGAGACAACTTTTTGTATCCTTCCCCTGAACAACTTTGTTGAACAATCTTTGTTTTCAGATCATTTGAGAGTTCTTTTGAGGAGCCCATGATGCCACTCTTCAGAGGAGATTCAAATAGGAGAACAACTTGCAATTGGCCACCTTAAATACCTTTTCTCATGATTGGATACACCTGGCTATGAAGTTCAAAGCTCAGTGAGGTTACAAAACCAATTTTGTGCTTCAGTAAGTCAGTAAAAAGTAGTTAGGAGTATTCAAATCAATAAAATGATAAGGGTACCCAAATTTTTGCAGCGGTCAAATTTTGGTTTAATGCATATTGCACATTTTCTGTTAGTACAATAAACCTCATTTCAATCCTGAAATATTACTGTGTCCATCAGTTATTAGATATATCAAATTGAAATGGCTGTTGCAAACACCCAAATATTTAGAACTAAAAATGATTAAGATTATTAGGGGTGCCCAAACTTTTTCATATGACTGTTATATATATATATATATATATATATATATATATATATATATACACACACACACACCTTTTATTTTACTTCCATCTTTCTGACCATATAATAAAAAGAAAAGGCACTTTACAGAATCCACCAGAGGGGTTTGATGGCTTTACTGTATATCACTGACCCTTGCTATCTCCTGACATGGCTATACTAGAATACAGGACATCCTGACCCAGATCTGATCACCTGCATGTTAAAGGGCTACACATGACAACATATCTGCAATGATGAGAATTGTTTCCTATGCCAGAAAAACCTGTCTGTATAAAAATCTGAAGGTGCATGCTAAGCTGTAGTGCCTATAGGCAGCTTTATACTGTAGGGTTGCCCTGCTGATGCCTGCAGTCCTGCACACAGAGTTATCTGGAGGGTGTGAATAGTCTATGCATACTATAGACATAGGTCAGGGATAGATGGAGATGCCATGGCCATTGTCCTCTGCTGCTCTTCCAGCTGCCACCCTCCTCCGTGATATAGCAGCTTTTCCCGGAAGCCTGCCCCCCTCTGCTGCACCCAACAACCCCTGTGCTCTTCCATCAGCCGCCCCCCTCCAGTCCCCAGCTCTTCCCCAGCCACCCCCTCCCCCTGCCCCACAAACACAAACCTCACCAAATATGTCCTCATTTCACATGCATCCTAAAATATCAGTTAGTTTTATGTTTTTACCTTCAAATGCCTCGAATATTGCTTGCGCCATCTTGCAGGCTGCAGATATCCTAAGAGCAGCATTATGGGAAATGCACCCAGGTGCAAGACCTAGTGTGACCAGCAGAGGGAGCCCGCTTACACATAGATATTTCTCATAGTATGAATTAGTAACTTCACAATGTAAACACAAACAAATACTATATCGATACAAAAGGGTAACACACATAAGGGTAACTAAATAAATACATAATATAGAGACATCTCACACGATGAAGGCAAATACAGAGTCATGTGTGATTTATGGTGAGATGGTTAATTATTATACAATTATGATAAAACGGGTAAGTAATAAAACAATTGGTTATTGGTTTAAAAATGTATTAAAAAATGATAGTCCCGTTTAAGATGAGCCCAAATAATTTGTACATGGAACTAAGTGCGGGAGGATTTGTTCCTGCACGGACGCACTTAATGGGTGCACCTGACCCCCGGTGGAACGCAAGTGGTCTCTGAACCCGGAAGTGGCGAGTTTTAGTGTCAGAATGGCAGGAGCCGTGCTCCCGAGGTCTCTGCTCCGAGCTGTCAATGAGCTGCTCAAGAGGAAGAGATACCGAGCGGCTCTGGCCGTGGTCAAAGGATTCCGTAATGGAGCAGTGTGAGTGAGGCAATGGAGGGCTGCTAGAGGAGCTGCACCTGTCACATGAGAGGGGTGGAAGGACCAGCTTAAAGCTCATTCCAAATAGTGATCAGATGTGGCTACTATCAGACACCTTAAAGGGAGTCTGTCACCAGGAATAAGTAAATGGCAGTGTTTCCAAACCTTTTCACCCCTGGGAAATAGTTGTATGGGGTGCTTGTTAGGGCACCCCTAACATACTTCTTGCCAAAAGACAAAAAAACGTCCTAACAATGCAGATAACATTGCATGAAGGCTACAACACATTGGTGGGCTCAGTGCAAAGGTTTTATAAGTGCCTGACCCACAAATTATAATGCATAATCACACAGTATAATGCCTCCCTACAAGGCACCCCTGTTGGGAATCACTACCTTAGGGTAACCTGAATGTTTGTTTTTCTTTTCAAAATTCAGACATGCGTTGCAAAAAGATGTTTATAAAACTAACTATGCAAGTGAACAGCCTGGAGTAGTAAGACATTGCTGCTGCTCATATGAGAATGTCACTGGCCCTGTATTCTCGCAGGTGAGACCTCAGCATCTCTGCCTGGCCCTGTCATTTTCACGTGAACAGCAACAAGGCGGCCAATCAGAATTTAGGGGATGGGATCAGCCTGGAGTGTCAGAGACGTCCTCGATGGGCCAGTATGCTCATTTGCATAATCAATATATATATAGATTATATAAAGATGTACAGTGGGGGAAAAAGTATTTAGTCAGCCACCAATTGTGCAAGTTCTCCCATTTAAAAAGATGAGACCGGCCTGTAATTGTCATCATAGGTAGAACTCAACTATGAGAGACAAAATGAGAAAACAAATCCAGAAAATCACATTGTCTGATTTTTAAAGAATTTATTTGCAAATTATGGAGGAAAATAAGTATTTGGTCAATAACAAAAGTTAATCTCAATACTTTGTTATATATCCTTTGTTGGCAATGACAGAGGTCAAACGTTTTGTGTAAGTCTTCACAAGGTTGGCACACACTGTTGCTGGTGTGTTGGCCCATTCCTCCATGCAGATCTCCTCTAGAGCAGGGATGTTTTGGGGCTGTTGCTGGGCAACACGGACTTTCAACTCCCTCCAAAGGTTTTCGATGGGGTTGAGATCTGGAGACTGGCTAGGCCACTCCAGGACCTTGAAATGCTTCTTACGAAGCCACTCCTTCGTTGCCCTGGCGGTGTGCTTGGGATTATTGTCATGCTGAAAGACCCAGCCACGTTTCATCTTCAACACCCTTGCTGATGGAAGGAGGTTTGCACTCAAAATCTCACGATACATGGCCCCATTCATTCTTTCATGTACACGGATCAGTCGTCCTGGTCCCTTTGCAGAGAAACAGCCCCAAAGCATGATGCTGCCACCCCCATGCTTCACAGTAGGTATGGTGTTCTTTGGATGTAGCCAAGTTTAACATGACTCTCAATGAGTAAAAGGACTTTTCCGGGCCCAGTGTACGGTGCTTGCTTAGATTGTATACTGTTATCTTTAGTGTAGGCTGGGTTCACATCTGCATCAGACTTGACCGCTGAACCTGCTGAAATCACCGGATTGAGTTGACAATCATCTAATGTGTATGGGCTTAAAGGGGTATTCCAGGTTAAAAATATTGCTGAGGTATCCTAAGGACATTTCATCAATATCAAATCGGTGGGAGTCTGACCCCTGCATCTCCATGGTTCTCAGCAGCTGATACACAGAGAATGGAGCAGGAAGCAGAAAGCTCTGTTCATTATGTAGTGGCAGAACTGAGTTACTGCAGCTTAGCTCCCATTCAAGTGAATAGGGCCTGAACTGCAGTACCTGGTTTGGCCACTACACAGACAACAGAGCTGTCTGCTTCCTGATCCATTCTCTGTGTATCAGCTGCTGAGAACAGCTAATCGGCGGGGGTGCAGATGTCAAATCTTCACCAATCTGATATTGATGACCTATCTTTAGAATATCTCTGCCCCAGTGTTTTTTCTGTTTTTTTTTTTTTTCCAGTTGAGTCTAGCTGCCCTTGCCCACCACCCCTGACTTTTCTTATTTATGTACCATATCCATCCTTTACACTTGCAGTCTGTCGCTCTTGCCCAGGGCCCTCAGAGCTCTCGTGATCTGTAATGTGACATGAGGACTTGTCAGTGCCGTGGGCAAGAGCTGCTGACTGCTCAGGCTGCAAGTGTAAAGGCTGGATATGGTGCAGATGGCGACAGTAACCTTCTACAGGGGGTGATATCTTGAGATGATGTGTCTTCAGATATGAGCTACTGATGTACGTTGGGAGGTTAGGGTAATGTTTGCATACCTTGTTTTCTTAGCAGTAGCTTCGCCTCTGGGGACTGCAGCAGGTTGTTCTTCTTTGCTGTGATGTCTATGACTATGATTCACCTACAATATATACATTATTTTCTGCTGTCATCCATTAATTATAATAAATTCCTTTTTCTTTTAAGGTATGGAGCTAAAATCCGGGCCCCACATGCACTGGTGATGACATTCCTGTTTAAAAGTGGAAGGTAAGTCTCTATATGGGACGGAGTATGTCATACGTAACTGGGCAAAAAAGGTCATGGATGGGTTTTGTCTGTTTTTGGGTAATGGATGAGGGGAACCTGCTTGAGTGTCATCCATAAGATTGTCATTTTCTTCTTTTGTAAGAAAAGTAGCTGTTTGGTGGAGAAGGGGGGGGGGTCTGACAAAGATGGAGCCTAAAACCGAACCTAGTCCTAATGGTTCATTATGCATTAAGGGCATAATTCCCAGTTTTTAGGTAACAAACCCGGGGGTTCGATGCTAGTTCCAAATCTGGGTCACATGATCGGAACCAGCACCTGGTCCCCAAGTTTCTCTGCCTCCTCCCTCCTCTTTCTGTAGGGACTGGATTTACAATTAGAGTGATCTAGTCTGCCAACCCCTATGGTACAGGTAACACTAGTGAACATGGGAGGAGGCGGAGCGACTTGGTGGGGGGCGGGGGTGGATTGGTGCTGGTTCCAATTCCATTACCTAAGGTTGGAACCAGTCCAGAACTGCTGGATTCATCACCTAAAAATCCCCAGAGGAAGTAAGTATTCACAGACTCCCCCCAAGAACCCCTTTAAAGCTCGGATATGCCTTCACTTTATGATTAGTCAGGAGTCCTGAAAATAATGGGGCAGGGGCACCCATGGACTAGAATGGAGTTGTGCTGCAGTGGCCTGTATGCCGCTGTGCAGGGGGAAGTGATGGGGATACAGCCCTACATCAGCATTTCGGCACTGTTATTATCAGGATACTTGGGATCCTAATGCTCCGACTTCCATAACGTGACGGCATATTCATTACTACATAAGATAGAAGTACCCCATTAACATGTACTCACTATTAATATGTGCTCAGTTGTCCATATAACCACCATAGATCCTGTATGGAGTGGTAGCACATGCGTTTCACCTCCTCTCCATACATACACTATGGTCATGTGCATAGAGACATAAGGGGGGACACAGGGCCCCCGTTCTGATGACCATTGAGTCCTCGTAGTCAAACATTGATCACCTCTCTTGTGGATAGGTGATAGTTATTTGCTATAGGAGAACCTTTTGAAAGGAACCTGTGTCCATGATATGGTAAGTGTCATGACTGTTGTGCTACGTGCATTGCGTTACTGAATTCTTGCTACTTGTGTCTCCAGTCTGAAAGAGAAGCTGAAGGCGATCCTGCAGGCGACATTCCAACATTCACGGAATCTGGCTTACTTCGTCTTCACCTATAAGAGTCTCCTGGCAGCTCAAGAGAAAATACAGGGAAGCAAATGGCAATTTCACTCCTTCCTGGCAGCTTGTGTAGGAGGATGGCTGGTGTTCGGAGAGAATAATCACATTAATAGCCAGGTAAGGATAGTCATTGGTTTGATATAAAGCTGTCCAGTCAGCCTAGGTGGAAACCATTGATGCCTTGGTCTGGCCATACACATAGGATGGCTGGCGACTGAATGCTTACTTGGTCGAAAGCTGTCTCTCCCAAACTCCATCCCCCCCCCCCCCCAAATACACATGCATACTCAGCCATCTCAGACTTCTAGCAGTGGCTTTCCCCTGAGATCATAAGGATTCTTATTTCCCCCAACATCTACCAGTGGGGGAGATTCAGGAGGCCCCTAGTACAGCTGACAGTAAAGTGTATGACCAGCTATAGAGTAGACTATCAGTGACTGCCAGGCCCCCCACTGATCAGCACACTGAAAACGATGGAGCACTTACTGATGATGAAGTGGCATGTTTGGATACAGTTGTCTATCCGCACCATTACAATGGGAAGGTTGACTTTTTGTGCACTGTAAATATCTTTGTTAGTGGTGGGCTGGGCTTCCCATCATAACCACAACTTCCTTCTTCAGCGCAGAAGTGTTTGCCGGGATTCAGTACATAATAATAAAGGGTCTACGGTCAGCTGCATTGCCTGCTGAGTTCCATTTCAGGGGTGATACATGATGACTTGTGGCCATGCCATGCAATGAAGATTGCAAATAGTGCATTGCCAGTCACAAGGAATGATAGTGAATGTGGTTGTGTACTCTGCAACTTGCATGCCACACCTAAACCACACAAAGGCCATATACCCCTGAAGACACTGGTTAGCGGCGAAACATGTTGGGGGAGGGGGGGCTACATTTTTTTTTGTTTGTTTTTACTCATTCAAGCAGTCGTTGCATCAATGTTAGGCACAAAACTGCAGTTGTGTCTGAATATAGAGATCTAAGTAGAAACTTGTACTAAGTTCTTCAAAACCTCCTCATGAAAGATGAAATCAGTAAAGCATTGTAGACTGCTGTAGGTTATAATGGTTACAATGTTTATTTAATGGTGAAATAGTAAAAGTTATGTTTTATGTGAGTTTTTTTTAGTGTAGTGTGAAAATTGGGTCAGTTAAAGTTATTTGTTGAGGCCCAAGTGAGGTGAGTAAACAGAATAAACAGTGTTACTCACCTTTCCTGGGCTCCAGCACCGGTTTTCCAGTCTCTTGTAGTCTCAGAGACATCATGACTGATGACAGAGACCGCTGAGGCCCAATCATAGGCATCAGCATCAAGACGCAAAATGAGGCCAGCTTAACCTACGTCATCATGCCAATGTGACCGCTGAGGCCTCAACGGTCTCTGATGTCATTCATGACATCTCTGAAGAGGCCGGAAAACCAGCATCGGAGCCCAGGAGAGGTGAGTAACACTGTTTATTATGTTTAATCGCCTCCTCTGGGCCCCCGCTCATTATACTCTGGGGTCTGAAGAAACTCCAGAGTATTATAGTAGTTTTGTTTCGGACCTGCTCGGTCTAAACAAAATGGCTGGGTGAACGTCGTGCGATGAATCCCACAAGGCTCGCCTAACAAATACTGTTGTACTCTGCAGCAATAGTCAGGGTAAGGGCATCGGAGCAAGTAGCTTGCTATTCCGTATCCAATCTGTCAGCCCACTGGGAATTTTCCCTGTGGTATACATTACCAATCCACCTCTGTCCATGCTCCTCCACAGGGGTGCCCAATAGACAGTTCTGATGACTATAGAGCAGGTCCTGTCCTGCTTTGGGTCAATAGAACACATCAAAGGTCCCGTAGAGGTGAGTACATCACAGAATGCACTCTGATGTCACTCCAAGTGCATTATGCTGCAAACTTGGCCCCACATCAGACAGCACACTCCGCCGGGTGCACGGGGCCTTACTTCCACAACACTATGACAATATGACAATTTAAAAAAAAACACGCTCTTATCACCTTGACTTGTAAATGTGGTAGTCGCTGTAAAAATGTAAACTTGACTACACCATTTGAAGAGATTGCACTGGTAGTGAGGCGGCTAGGGGGTATACTGTAGCTATACCCCCTGTTCCTCCATCCCATTGTTATTTATGCTTGGAAGACAGTTAGGCTCTATTCACACAAACATGATAAACAGAAGGTGTTTTTTTTTTAAATGCCATTCACAGGGCTGCATTTAAAACCAATTGATTTCAATGGGACTATTTACACAACTGCTTTTTGATGGTCCGTTCTAATGGTCCATCAAAAAATAAGACCTGCTTTATTTTTGCCTCAACTGAATCAAGTCAGTGAGGAAACGGGTGCCCAACAGATGCAAAATGGTTGAGAAAAATGTCGTCTGAATAGAGCCTTACAGCCACATAAATACATTACTCTGCTGGAAAAAAAAAATGCAGCACAACCTCTTCTGCCTATCACTATGTGCGGTGTAGCAGCGCGACCTGCAGTCTTGGGTCACATGACTTCACATAAACTTAGTCTTACTGCTAGGAAAGAGGTAAGGAGCGACGACATTTGGCCCCGGGCTCTTCTTATAGCTGCTAACTTTCTGAAACTTTCCAGTTTGCTTTCACTTGCTCAGCATTTTCCATAACCAGGCTCCATTCATTTCTCGCCTCAGTCACATTAATTCATTACTGACCCGGTGGTTAGACTATCCACTGACTGTCTAGTGGATAGTCTAACCTTTGGTCTCTGTCGATCATTACACTGGTTACCTGTTTATTGCAGAATTTCTTTCCAAACTCTCTTAGTAGTTTACAGAGCTATCCACCATGCTATACATTTCTGCACTCCTCTCCATCTACCAACCTGTTTGTGTTCTTCACAGTATCTTTCAGCTGCCATTATTGCCTTCTCTAACTCTCATCTGCAGGACTTCTCCCATGCTGCACCTATTCTATGGAACTCACACCCTCTCGCCTTTAAACATGCTCTTAACATTCCCAGTTTTAAAGGGCTTTTCTAGGCTTATTATGGCTCTTCCATGCGCCGCGGCCCTCTTCGCTTCAATACCAAGCACAACCTCGTACATTTTACAGTTGCAGTGCTTAGTATTACAGCTAAGTCACATTCGAATAGGACTGAGTTGAGAACAGGCCATGTGATCGATGTATGTGACATCCCAGAGCCTGGGAAGCGGAAGCAGCGCTCGTGGAGCGCCGCTGTAGCCTCAGACAGCTGATCCACATGGGTCCCGGGTGACGGACCACACTAAAGGATCCAAAAGGATAGGTCATCAGTCGATAAGCCCAGAGAACTCCTTTAGGCTGGTGTCCCATGTGGCGTAAATGCCGCGGCAAAAACTGCAGCGTTTTACAGTCACTGCAAAGTGGATGGGATTCAAGCGAATCCCATCCACACATTACAGAAAAATACATGCAGTGAAAACACTGAGATTTCCAAAACCGTCTCTGTTTTGGAAATCGCAGCATGTCTATTATACCTACAGAAACGCTGGCGGTTTCCCTATAGGTATAATAGAAGCTGAAAGTCTGCAGAGGAAAGCGTTTTCTGTGAAAAACGCTGCGGGGATAACTGCAGTGTTGCCGCTGTGGCCTGATATGTGGGGTCTTAACCTAAAGCAGGTTCTGAACTCTATTCTTCAATAAGTCCTATATCACATAGCCGTAGGGCATAGTCTGAACACAACCTGATCTGGTCACAAATATCACCGCTCTTTGTTCTCCATTCATTAACCCCTCTGCACCTTATATCCATGTTAGCTATAAAACCGTCAGGTGATAGTTTATGCAGCTTTATTTATATTCCCCATGCTAGCAACATATACTTATTGTGTCACTCGTCCCACTTGTAGATTGCAAGCTCTTATGGGCAGGGACCTCTCCTCTCTCCTTATGTCTCGTTGTTTTGATTTGTCACTTTGTTAGTGACTTCCCAAATTGTACTGCGCTGCAGAATATGTTGCCACTATGTAAGTTTTATGGAAGATGGTTATAATCTTGAATATGGTAAAGAATTGAAACACAAAGTATATTAGAAATATGCATCAGATAAAACTTAATTACAAAAACATGGACTTTTCATTAAATATTTTTTCCTTCCTTGCACATATCACCATATTTAGCTTCAGATGTATTGCTTTCTTCTAAGTGGTATAAAGGCTGGGTATGACGGGTGTATGAATGGCCCCAGAGGGGAAGCTCTTTGACACCCTTCACGGGCCCCATGTACTTGCATGCCATGCCTCTGGTCGCTGATGCATTTCTCATGCTTGGACAAGTGTCGTCACTTGTGAATAAAACTTGTTGTATTAACCCTTTTGTTTCCTTGCAGATAAATATGTACCTGTTATCTCGTGTCCTTTTCGCTCTTGCAAGACTGTCGGTTGAGAAAGGTTACATCCCTGAACCTAAGCACGAGGTGTTTCCCTGGTTTGCCGCCTTAGTGTGGGGTTTCGTGCTGTGGCTCTTTGAATACCACAGACACACTCTGCAGCCATCTTTGCAGTCCTCCATGTCTTATCTGTACAATGACAGCAACATCTGGCACGACATCTCCGACTTCTTGGTATACAACAAACCCAAGCCTGCAAAATAGTGCAGCACAGGACGACCTCAGACTGCAAACCTCATGGAGATAACTTGTGATATCAGGGACTGTAGCAGCAGACATAGTTTTTCTTGAATGGTGCTGATTTCCTCAGTTATGACAACATTGCATTGGTCAATTTGCAGTAAATTTCTTATAGTTTGGCACGGCTGGGCCTACAATGTGCCCAGGGACATCAGCAGTGTTGTAGATGTAGGGCGTGAGAAACCAGAAGAGACCTGAGCAAGCAATTCTTTGAAGAAAATTCAGAAAAACACCCATATATGTCCTTTCCACTCTGCCTTGGGGTGTATTCAGACATGGCTTTTATGCTACGGTGCATGCGTCTTTACTGCTAATTGCCACAGCTGGGATTTCAAGGAGTCTCACCCGTGTGGCAGCAAAATCGGCAGTAAACTCACATGCCGCGTGGCAAGAACTGAACCACCATTATGTCTCAGTATAGTTTTCAGGCCATTCTCTTAAAGGGATATTCCAGTTAGAACAAGTTACCCCCTATTCAAAGCATAGGGTGCGTCTTGCTGATCGGTGGCTGTCCCACCGCTGCGACCCACACCATTCTCAAGAAACCTAATTCCAACCAAAGTGCCTGGTTGTACAGCACACCAATGCTTACTGGAGATTGCAGGGGTCCCAGCGGTGAGACACCCAACGATCAGCAAGTTACTTGTTCTAACTGGAATACCCCTTTAAGGCTTAACTCTCTGCCTTATATATGCTACATACAATGCAATACTGGGGTAAAGGAGCACTCGGGGGTAACTGTGGGCACACTTTCCCACTAACCTGTTTTGGTAATCTGGCATGGAGATTATTATTGCCCCCTGCCAGATTATGAGGGATTTACACATTTCAGGTTCTGTAGTAAATCAGCATTACTTCCTTCTCGTAACATACACTAGTCATGACTTGCACATTTTCTTGGTTTAGTATTTTTTATAACATTTCTGCAGTATTTCCTGCTAATGTCTATGTTGGGAAGTGATTTCCAGCATCCATGGATCCGGATTGTCTGTCAGGTACATAGCAATACCCTGCAGTTTGCGGCACTTCAGTATACAGATTTCTATGCATAATTTCATTTTCTTGTAACAGGTAGAGTAATCTGAAGATACAAATCTGTCCCCATTGATTATATATTCATCTGTGCAAGCAAATATGGCAGCTGAAGTGAGAATGTGATATGTGTACTGTCGCCACAGCAAAGAATGTACTGTACTGTACTACTACAGCGCTGCTGTGTGTATATACAGTGGACATAGTATTTTGATCTACTGTTCTATATATACATATATGGGGATGCATTTTTTTTTGTAGTGCACTTGGCACAGGACAGGTGCCCACTAACATGTTATAAGTAGGAGCTGTAATAGATGGGTTTAGAGTATCACGTGCCAGGGGTCCTGTTCTTGTACATAACATTGCATTTTACATTGTATGCCTCTGTATATCATGGCTGTACAGAGGGGCTTGGTATTGGTTACACACACATGCCAGTATAACCAGTCTATGCAATTGCCGCATGCACAGATCTCTAGGTAAAGACTATACAACAGCTATATGCAGTCAGGGTACATACAGGTTTATAATGTAAAGCAGGGTTCACACTACCATTGGATCAGTTAGTGTCCGTTTTTTTTACACTGTCCGGTTTTTTTTTTGTTTGTTTCTCCTTTCTGAGCATGCGCAGAAAAAAAAACCGACATAAAATAACGGACAGTAACTGATGGCTATCAGTTACTGTCCGTTATAAGTCCGTTACCCATAGACTTCAATGTTAAAAATATAACGGACACTTGCTGTCCGTCAAGAATTTGTTTTTCCAAACGGACCAAAAAGGACTTCTGACGGATTGTGTGTAAATGGACACTAACGGACACAATATAAAAACCCATTGAAATGAATGGAAATTTTAACGTATTTCTGACGGTTCAGCTAGTGTCCGATGCTAAAATCTTGTAACTGACAATAGCAAGGGACACTACTGACGGTCACCAACGGTAGTGTGAACGCCCCTTAAGTTGCAAAGTATAAAGTGTAACTAAACTTTTGGCCAACTTTTGATTTAGTACATTTTGTACCAGTAATGATATCTCTGGTGGAAAATTTAATGTCTTGAGAATCTCCTCTTTCATACGACACCAGAATCAAGTTTCTACGTTTTATAATACTGGATATATAACTGTGTGAATCGACACCCTGCAGCCTTATTTTCCCTGCATTTCATACAAGCCTGCCATACACAGTGAGAGGTGGGAACAACTCTAAATAAAGAAGCAAGGGAATGAATAAAGAAATGCAGGATTTCACAGAAAGGAGAGAAAATTTTAAGTTTAGTTACACTTTAACTATGGTATATCATATCGGTAGGAACAGGTTACCCCTTCACTGCATGGGGAAGAGTCTAGAAGTGAAGTATATACAAGTAGTGTTATTAGAAGGGTATTCTGACCACGGATACCTATGCCATATTAATCATAAATGTCTGATGTCACTTATCAGGAGAACTGGGGTCTTATGATGGAAAAAAAAACCTTTAAGGCTAAGGCCCCATGTGGCGTCCCGCAGCAAAAAAGCGCTGCGGGAAAAACCTGCGGCAGGAACGCATTGCGGTTCTTCCCGCAGCGCTTTAGACAAAAAAATTCGCAGAGGTTTCTTTTGCGGAGTTTGTGTTTCAGTTCTACCTATGGGGAAACCACCAGCGTTTCCGTAGGTATAATTGACATGCTGCGATTTCCAAAACCGCGACGGTTGTGGAAATCGTCACGTGTCCGCAGCACAGTTTTTACCGCAAAGTGGGCATGGGATTCGCTAGAATCCCATATCCACTTTGCTCTGACTGTAAAACTCTGCAATTTTTTCCGCAGCGTTTACGCCACGTGGGGCCCTGGCCTAAGGTTGTGGAAAAGCAGTTTTTTGTTTTTGTTTTTTTTTTTTTTTAGCTGCAGGCCATTAATATTAGATCTGCGGGGGTCCAGCACCGGGGACTCATACAGATCCCCTTTATCCAGCGCACCGTGCTACTCACTTGCCGTACAGACTGTCTGCGGCGAGTATAGGTACTGCAGTGCTGTCCCATAGAATTCACTGGGAAAGCGCTGCAATACCTACGCTGGCCACTTCAGTTTTGTATGGCAAGTGAGCAGCGCAGGTCGCAGTATGTAAACATAGGGGGTCTCAGCATAGGGGGTCCTGGGTGTCAGACCTCCACAGATCTAATATTAATGGCCTATTGTAAGGATAGGCCATCAATACCAGAAATCGGATAACCCCTTTAAACATTCCATCTATTACTACAACACCCCCTGCACCTGTGAGAGCATGCTGGGGGTTGTAGTGATACAACAGATGGAGAGCTCTACCATAGAAATCGGTAAAACATTTAGATGTTAGTAAGGACTTTACTATGAAGTTCAACATCAATATGTCTTATGTACTGTAATGTCACGAAAAGACAATAAAATGGTATCTTCTCTGCAGTACACCTCGTGTTTTGGCTAAAAAAAATGTAACTCCTGTTATGTCTGTGGTTTCTAATGAGAATAAATTGTAAATATGGAATATTATTAATAATTTTAATAAATCTTACCTTCACAATAGTCTGTCTGTTCTTTTCAAGTTCTTCTGAGTTTACCAAGAAGATCTAATCTTTGTGATATTCTCTGCAGTACTTTGTGGGAGCAAGCATGTGAACAGACCTCTACATCCAGTGACACCCATCATGGGAGGACCTGTCCGAAAGAGCTTACAATGTAAAGGAATTATCTGGGCCATTTTATAAGGGATGTTGTCTTGGGGATGAATTTTGGATACCATGAGCTCCTTAGGATAAGTCATCCTCATCAGATTGGTCACGATGCTGGAAGAGGTTGTTGCGTTCGGACTAGTGCTGCAGTCTCTTCACTACATGACCAGCACAGCGCCATATATTGTTTAGTGGCTGTGCCTTATAATGCAGCTGGTAGGATGGAGATACAGCAAGACCATGTGACCATTGAGCAAGACGTCACTATCCAGTGGGGGAAAGAAACGCTGCGTCTTACAGTACCAGCAAGGTGAAAGAGATTTCGTGAACCCTTTAAGGACATGGTAGTTTGGCCGTTCTTTTTCATGTTTTCCTTTCCTGCCTTCCAAAATTCTTCACTTTTTTATTTTTCAGTTGGCACCATATTGCTATTTTTGGGGAAAGTGAGGTGACCAAAATACACTGGTGTGTGTGTGTATATATATGTTACCGTTAAAGTGCAGGAATCAGTTAATCTGCAGATTACCTAGGTAATGTGCAGATTCACTAGGGCGATCTGTTAAAGTGCAGAAAACTTCTTTCATTTCTGACATTACCTAGGTAATCTGCACATTACCTACTAGGCAATCGTTAAAGTGCAAAGGATTGGCGACAGTATAGGGAAAGGTTGAAGACGGTTTGCTTTCAAAACCTATTCAACTTGAATGGGTTTTGAAAGCAAACAGGCGGGTGTGCGTGCTTACACCCTCTGCAATGCGAAAAGCCGGTTTTTGTTTTTTCGTCGGAAACACATAGTCCTTTATGTCCGAAAAAAAAAAAAAAAGGCTGCTTCACAGTGCAGAGGGTGTAAGCACGCACACCCGCCCATTTGCTTTCAAAACCCATTCAAGTTGAATAGGTTTTGAAAGCAAACCGTCTTAGCTATGCTACGCGCTGGCAGCCGACGGCGATTGTGACACATGAAAAAAAAAAAAACACAACCGGTGACGACAAGACGCTGCTGGCGAAAGGAGGGAGAAGAGGGGGACGGAGTAGGGACAACAGGACTACGAGAGAAACAAACTTCCGAACTTTAACAACCTACAAGCCATGAATGTGCACATTACCTAGGTAACTCCTGATTCCCCACTTTAACGGAGCAAATCAGTTAATCTGCAGATTACCTAGGGAATATGCACATTCACTGATTTCACACTTTAACGGTAACATATATATATACACTGTATATAATTTTTTTTTTTTTAACAGCTATTTTATTACTATGTCAGCTACTGATGCTGACATACAAAGCCATCCACTACCTGTCCCCTCCATATAGCTCCAACCTAGTCTCCCGCTACCTGCCCGCACGTAACCTCTGATCCTCCAAAGACCTCCTACTCCGCTCTGCTCTTATCCGCTCTTCACACAACCGTCTCCAAGACTTCTCCCGTGTATCCCCCATACTCTGAAACTCATTACCAAGACACATCAGACTGTCCCCCAAAGTCACAAGCTTCAAGAAGGCCCTGAAGACTCACCTATTCAGGAAGGCCTACAACCCCCAATAACACTACTGTCACCACACCACCATCTGTACAGCATCTCCCCCCACCTTCTGTCTCTATCCCTCTTCCCTCATAGATTGTAAGCCCTTGCGGGCAGGGCCCTCTATCCCACTGTGCCAGTGACCACTATTAGTATTATCTGTTTTGTATATCTTGTGTACCGTATGTAAATCCGCAAATATAAAGCACCATGGAATTAATGGTGATATAAATAAACAATAACAATAAAATAATTGGATAGTGTGGACCCATAAGGGGTAACCCTATTTTTTTTTTTTTGCATTATGTATTTTTTTATATTATAAAGATTATTTTTTACTTTTTATTTATTTTTTTCCTGTCTCTCAAGGGGACAAGAACCTGGGATAAATAATGCTATTTTCGGATAATGCAAACACACATGAGGATAACTAATGTTTTTTGCATTATGTACTGTATTTTTTATATTCTAAAGATTTTTATTTTTACTTTTTTCCTGTCCATCAAGGGGAATGAAACTTGGGATCTCTTGGTCCCCAGTGCAATGTACTGCAATACAATGCACATACTCTCTCTATGTGCAATAGGGGTAGGCAGACAGAAGTCTGTTGATCTTGGACCCCGCAATCTCAAGATGGGGGGAAATGAGGGGTGGGGAGCGATCTTTCCCCCTAACTGCCCAGATGACATGATTGCTATTGATTACGACATCCGACGGATTAAGCCACCAGAGTCTTTTCCGTCTCTTGCTGCTAGTCCTGGATTCTGATTGTATAAAAATCCTCAACCTCCGGCCTTCTCGTATACAGGTTCCCCGGCCTGCTGTCAGCAGTGACGTCCCGTCTGTGCTAGGTCACTGCTGAAGCTTCAGCAGTGACCTCTTCACAAATTTCACGTGACTGTTGAGGCCTGTGATTGGCTGCAGCAGTGCTCTGGCACAGACCGTCGGGGGAACTGTATACAGACGAACTGAGCTGCAGCAGAAACGGAAATCCCCAAAAATGCTTGCGTTTTTCATTGATTTTATGTTGCATTTTGTATTTTTTTAATCCTAGAAAAAAAGTCTATGGGGAAAATTGAGCATTTTCGCAGGTAAAAAGTATTTTTCACATGCATTTTTTAAAACTCTGCAGCATTTATTACTGCAATGTATGGATGAGATTAATTGAAATCTAATTCACTTTCCTGGGACTTGAAACTGCAGTATTTTTTCATTATTTTCCACAAGATCTGAAAACGCTTTGTTTATGCAATGTGTGACCCCAGGCTAAAAAAAAACAAGACACTTGTGTCAACGGCGTGGCAAAAATGCATCAACAAAGCATTATGTGAACACAGCCTAATTGTGGGGATCTGGCATAGGAACTCACCTTTCCAGCTCTACATAATGTAACAGGGCAATAGGATAAATGTTTTTTAGGCTGAGGCCCCACGTTGCGGAAACGCAGCTTATTTTGTTGCAGTTTTTTGAGCCAAAGCCAAGAATGGCTACAAAAGGAATGGGAAATATATAGGACACTCTTACACTTCTACCTCCTGCTCAATCCACTCCTGGCTTTGGCTCAAAAAACGGCAACAAAATCTGCAACAAAAAAAGCTGCGTTTCCTGAAAATGTGGGGCCCTAGTCTTAACGTGGACAGTCTTTAACCACTTCTGTGGACACTGGACACATTTTCAGTTTTTCTGTATGTGCGGTTTTGAGGGCTATAACTTTTTTTTTTTGTTGAAGTTATTCAAATAATTTTTGTGTCTTTTTTTTTCTGACACATAGGGCTTTATTTTTATGTCATTTTTATTTTTGCATGTTTTTTCCTTTTTTTTTTTACATATACAGGAAAATGTAAATAAAAGAGGGAAAACGTCTGTTTTCACCTTTTTTTTTTCACACAAAGTGCTACTAAAAAACTTTTTATAATAGTTTTCCCTTTCTGTTACGAAACTTTTATGGAGTCTTGTGTCGCTGGGGGCAGGGCTAGAACCTATGATGTGGGTGTGGTTTTAGCATATATATACAGTATATATATATATATATATAGAGTACTTTTTTGGCTGATTTCCCCTGTAGGTGGGGGTGATACATTAGCCCCAGTTACAGGAGGAGTGCAGCCTCCAATCTCTTACTGCGGGGCTGATCTGGGTCCAGCAGCTCTTACAGTTCCTAGCCCCCTTGCAGTCATGTGACCACCGAGTTAGAGGGGAGCCGCATCATGGGAGCTCCCATAGCTGTGTGCACAGCACTTATTGAGCGCACAGAGAAAAAGGGAAAGATTTGCACCTGTTCTTGCTCTTGTTTGGCATACAAACACTGATGTGTGAATAAGGCCTTAAAAGGGTTGTTTACAAAGGAATCCCCAGTTTACAGTATATGCGAGATTAGTACATGTAGACATTATAGCGGGGGACCCTGATCAGTCTGATGAAAGAGCTCTTGCTGGGAAGAGCCAATGCATCAGTGTTAGGCCATGTTAATATCTGCGACGGAGACTCTTTTGGAGACCCTATTGCAGTGTCCGCCCGAAAATCGTTGGAGGAAAAAGACTTTTTCCTCATCCGGTTTCAGTTTTAAAATGACAGACCCTATTATAGTGGAAGAGTGAAGAAATCAGGCGATACCTTTTAGAGGCTAACTGAGTATATTTATAAGTAAGCTTTCAGGAGTACTCGCTCCCTTCATCAGACATGGTGTGATACAAGAACTGAAAATTAACAGATTTTTATACACATGGTTTTCAAAGCATTTTAGAGTCCTTAAAAAAAATTGCAAAATCTCCTAAAACCCCTTGTCAGGGATACTCCAAGCTATATCCAGGACACCACTGACCTTCTTAACAAACTGAATGCCCTGGGCCCTCTACCTGAGGGTACCATTTTGGCCACCATGGATGTGGAATCCCTGTATACCAACATTCCCCACAAGGATGGAGTTGCAGCATGTCGGGTACACCTGGCAAAACAAAACCTCCCAACAGAACCAGTAACGCAGCTCATACAATTCATCCTTAGCCACAACCATTTTACCTTTGGAGAGGATCTATATCTACAGCGAATGGGAACTTCAATGGGGACCAGATGTGCACCCCAATATGCAAATCTCTTTATGGCAGAAATGGAAGGAACATATTTATCAACATGCGCCACCAAACCTATGATTTACCTTCGTTATATCGATGATATCCTTGTCATCTGGACTGCAGGTGAGGAGGCCCTACTTCAATTCCATAATGACTTCAATGACTTTCACCCGACCATCAACCTTAAACTTAGCTATTCAGGGAGTGAAATTCACTTTCTGGATACCACAATATACATTAAAGACCACCGGCTACTCACATCAATATACCACAAACCCACAGACAGAACGGCCTACCTGAGAAACGACAGCTTCCACCCCAAGCACACAAGACAATCTATAATCTACAGCCAGGCTATACGATACAATCGTATTTGCTCCGACAAAACAGACCTGGACAAGCACCTCCTGGATCTGAGGATGAAATTTCTCAGATTGGGATACAAACCAAAAGTGACAGACAACCAATTAAACAAAGCAGCAGCCATTAACAGAGACAGTCTGCTCACATATAGAGAGACCCAGAAAGAAGCCCGTGTGCCCCTAGTTGTCACCTACAACCCACAGCTGGAGATCCTACGAAGGATTGCCAAGGAGCTCCAACCTGTGCTACATAGGGACAACAGACTCAAGGACATATTTCCAGTCCCCCCTCTCCTTTCCTTTCGACAACCACCAAACCTGAGGAGCATTATCGTCCGGAGTGCCCTGAAGGCCCCAACTGAAAATGGCACCTCACCATGCCTACATAAAAGGTGCATGACCTGCAAGCACATCCACACCGCTGACAGGGTACCTATCCCACAGTCACAACAGGTGCACAGAATTAGGGGGACATTCTCCTGCAGGTCTTCCAATGTGGTGTACCTCATAATGTGTACGCAATGTCCCACCACAGGCCTCTATGTGGGGGAAACAGGGCAGAGACTCAGTCAACGAATGAACTCACACAGATCCACCATTAATAACAGCAGAACCAATCTCCCAGTTGCCACACATTTCTCCGGAGAAAACCACTCTATTGAAGATTTGTGGGTTGTGGTTTTAATGGGACATTTTAAGACACAGGAGAAAAGGAAAGAAATGGAGTACAAATTTATGCAAAAATTTCAAACTCTGCAATTTGGACTTAATATTCATGCCAGCTTCATGTCACACTATGTTTGAACCATGAACTGAACTCAATATTCATGCCAGCTTCAAATCACACTATGTATGACCTATGAGGGACACAAATCACCTCCTGATAGCAAACAGATAACAGCAAGAATTACTGATCCCTCCGTCACGCACCACAAGTTTCCAGACTGTTTTTTTGACCTGTTGTAAATAACTTCTCTACTTAGATTGCAATTTTTTTTAAGGACTCTAAAATGCTTTGAAAACCATGTGTATAAAAATCTGTTAATTTTCAGTTCTTGTATCACACCATGTCTGATGAAGGGAGCGAGTACTCCTGAAAGCTTACTTATAAATATACTCAGTTAGCCTCTAAAAGGTATCGCCTGATTTCTTCACTCTTCCACTACTTTCAATGGCTAACACGGTACAACATTATACTAGACCCTATTATAGTCATTGGGGTCCTTTGGGGTCCGCTAGTTTAGTGATCCACCTCTGCATTGTTCTGGTTCTCTGATGGACCAGAACAATGGAAAGGCAACGCTAGCATGATCCTAGCATAGCAAGGACAGTCATTCATTCGAATGACTAGTAACATGTATAGCCAGCTGCTTGTTTTTGTCTGTTCATGATCTTCACCAATAAGTCAGTGCAAAGGTCTGGAGGGCCCCAACACATTGTATTGTATTCCACAGACAGCCCATTGATTCCAGTAGAAACTGTATAATGTACGCAATTCTAGGGAACTTATCGAATTTGCAACAAAATACTTATGTGGTATCCTAAACCAAGCTGTTGTAGGAGCTGTGTTACATACAAAGTGCATACGTGTACATTATACCATGACTAATGCCTTGCTTGTAGCTTATCTGCTTATCGCATTGCTCAGTGTGTAACCTGGTAAGTGCTCTGCCCAGATGAACGTTCAGCACTAAGGTCTTCCTACTAGAAAGTGTCCAGCATGTCACTCAGAGCTTACACAACCTAAAATGTATTTCAAGTGGCCCTTTTCACTACAGGGCCCAAGGGTCTGTCCTCTGGGACCACCAGCGATCAGAAGAATGGGAGCCTGAAAGTCCTTCTTGTGAATGAAGCACTAGTACACTTGTGTGATCGACACTCCATTCAAATCAATGGGATACTGGAGATTGCCGCCTTGTGAGCCCCACTATAGAGTGTTGGTAACACAAGTGTGCTGGGACTTCATTCATAGATTTTGGGTGCTGTCCCTTTGTCGAGGATGGTGGAAGGTGTGTCCAACTTCATCTAGGACGCAGATAGGGGCAGATTATTTAAGACTGACGTTTCATACAGTGTCCTGAGAGTCTTAAGAAAGGCCCCGACAGACGCATAACACACCTGATCTATAAGGAAGCTCCGGCCTCTTCATAAATCAACTGCACACCCGTGCACCGCAATGGAGATCTATGCCAGTCAGGAATTGGCGTAGATTTCCAGTATAAGTCACATCAGATAACCAGAATGAGTTATAGTAAATATGTTGGGCTGAGACATACTTGCCACAACTCGCCCTGCTCTGCCCAATTTGTGGAAAGTGGCGACCGAGGCACAGAACAGGAGATGTGTTGCATGTTTGGCACAAGAGGGCACCTGGCACCAAAGATGTGACACATTTTTATTGATCTAGGCCAGAAAGCTGGTGTGGAGGGGATGATAAAGTCCCCCCATAGAGGTGAGGGCAATGGTGAAGCCATCACTGGCGAGCGATCTCTGCCTCACCATTCAGCCCGTGTCTACGCCTGGCAGCTCTGGAAGCAGACAGGGGCGATGTAGTGATGTCATTACACCAATCCTGCTGCTCCCAGGACAGGTATTATTATTTTTTGTCCATTTTATTATAGGGGCCTCAAGAGGCGGACATTATATTGTGTGGTAAGCATTATTTATACTATGCAGGGGCAACAATAATGGGGCATTATAGTGTGGGGGCCACAATATGGGGGGCATTATTTATACTATGCAGGGGCAACAATAAGGGGGCATTATAGTATGGGGGCCACAATATGGGGGGCATTATTTATACTGTGCGGGGACAACAATAAGGGGACATTATAGTATGGGGGCCACAATATGGGGGGCATTATTTATACTGTGCGGGGACAACAATAAGGGGACATTATAGTATGGGGGCCACAATATGGGGGGGATTTATTTATACTGTGCGGGGACAACAATAAGGGGACATTATAGTATGGGGGCCACAATATGGGGGGCATTATTTATACTGTACGGGAACAACAATAAGGGGACATTATAGTATGGGGGCCACAATATGGGGGGCATTATTTATACTGTGCGGGGACAACAATAAGGGGACATTATAGTATGGGGTCCACAATATAGGGGGATTTATTTATACGGTGCGGGGACAACAATAAGGGGACATTATAGTATGGGGGCCACAATATGGAGGGCATTATTTATACTGTGCGGGGACAACAATAAGGGGACTAAGGGGACATTATTGATACTGTGTGGGGGAAACGATAAGGAGACATTATAGTGTGGAGGCCACAATATGGGGGGCATTATTTATCTTGTGAGGGGGCAACAATAAGGAGGGCATTACTTATACTGTGCAGGGGCAACAATATGGGGGACATTATTTATACTATGTGGGAGCAACAATAAGGGGACATTATAGTCTTGGGGCCACAATATGGGACCATTATAGTGTGGAGGCCACAATATGGGGGGCATTATTTATACTGTGCGGGGACAACAATAAGGGGACATTATTGATACTGTGTGGGGGAAACAACAAGGAGGCATTATAGTGTGGGGGCTAAAAGGGGGATATTACACTGTGTGAGGTCCACAAGGGGGCATAATACCCTGTCAGGGCAACTAAAGCGGCATTATATTATGTGGGGGAACAAAGGACTGGAGGAATGGGGCGAGGGCAGTTAGATTTGTGGCTTAGTTTAGATAAGTTCACTGTGTGTGTGTGTGTGTTATATATATATATATATATATATATATATATATATGTATATATGTGTGTGTGTGTGTATATGTATATGTATATGTATATATATATATATATATATATATATCTGCACACTTTACGTGTATACTTCCTGTGCATATACATCTATATACATGACTTGTCACGTCACTAGAAACGCTAACACTATAGACCTCTCATTAACATTCCCCGTAGCTCTATGCAAACTTCTCTAAGGCAGTAAACATCGCTGCCCATTCATCCTCCTTTATAGTCTCTCTACAAGACTGCATTTTCCTGTCAGGGGACATAAGCCAGCCCACATCTGTGCATGTGACCAATCACTGCTCTTGTTTTGCTCCGTTCTTTTCATCCATTGGTTCCAAACTACGTCAATCAAAGCTTTCTTTCCCGCCCGCCCTTTTCGAACTTCCCCTCAGCCAATCAGACGCGTCTCCTCAGACCTTAGTCACCAATCCCAAGTAGCTAATGACGTAGGCTAAAGTTTCGCGGCAAAAAAGGAATTGGCGCGCAAATGGGCGAGAGCTGGGAGATCCGGGGATCAGCTGGGGGGCGAAAACAATAGCGCTCCTGGGACAACGGGCTCGGCCGCCACTGCCCACCGCCCCGGCTGGACACTGCCTGCAGCCTCTGCCTTTCAATAAGTCAATCAAATGTCAGTGGATTGTAAAGTCTCAGGACGCCTGATGGGAACTGGCCTTTAACTGCAGCAACTTCAATGACCAATGCAGATTGTATGCGTTTTTTTATACGCTCTGATCGCGCTTTGTGAATTTAGCACTTGGAATTTTGCAATATAGATGATATATTGATCAATTGGTGTTGATATTTGTATCTATTTTTCTCAATTGGAGACTTCTGCAGCAGTTTTGCTTCTTCCTACTGACATTGAATGGGCTTGCTATTGTTATGGACTGATCTGATCTACTACATAGGTGGCTGTAGTGATCTGTGTTTTGGGGGGTATTTTTGAGATCCCTCAGCTATAACCTTCCTGGATCCTTTGCTGTGATGGTGCTTTAAACCTCCCCTTTGTTGACCCTCTATAGATTTCCTGGCACAGACACAATCCATCATCTCATGTATGTATACGTTGCTGGGAGTACCTCCCTTATCTTACTAAACCTCCTATACAAAAAGCTTTATTGCACCGTAAACTTCTATACAATTTGATAAATGACTGACATTTCATTGTTTCCTACTTTTGCTTCTTCTACAATTTTTTTCCAAGATATGGATTTTGCTCCTTGAAGACTGACGGATTTAGTTGGAGGATTCTTCCAATGTAGCATTGGCCGTGATTTAAGACATGGGACGAGGACTTTTTGGGAAATTGAGGGAATAACCCCTCTGATCATGTCCCAGGACTTTGGGGTCACTTATGGCTGCGTCGAGGGAGAACTTGGAACAGTTTGGGAAGCTGGGGGAACCATCCATGTGGCCGAGCAGCAGATTGTCATTATATCTACTCCGGACGTCCCTGGAGATGGACCCACAAACTCTGGCCTCAGTGAGGCTGAACTGATGCTTTTTACAACCCCACAAGGACCAAGCCCAGGATGTGCAGGGCAGAAGCCAACCCTTGGACGTCCTCCGGTAATATCATTTTCTTATGAAGGGTCTTTTTATCTAAATGGGCCTGTAACAAAGCATTGGGGCTGTCATAGCACCGGGCTACGACTAGAGTATGTTCACATCTGCGTCAGAGTCCCCGTTTTTCCCAAACATCGGCAGACCATAAAAAAAAAAAAAAATCCCCTAAAAGTCCTCATTAAAGTCAATGGGGGTCCCTTGGTGTTTGTCGTTAGATGGACCGCTTTTCCATTCTTGTGGTCCTGCAAAGAACCAGAAGAACGGCCAAAACAATGCAGATGTGAACGTAGCCTTCCACTGTTCCCCTTTTATTCCTTGCAGAAATTTATAAATAAATTGACTTCTGGTTGTTTCCAGTTTGGGTTGTGTCCAATCAGAGCTACCTATATCAGACTGTCGGGACACGCCTCTTTGACAAGCAAAATGCTAACAACCAGTTGTCAATTTAAAGGGTGTCTCCAGGTAGACTATAGTAAAGCCTCCTCCATAGCATAGGTAACTAGTTGTGTAAATGGGAGAGGAGGCAGAGCAGCCCAGGGGCAGGTGCTGGTTCTGCTCATGTGACCCCCAGGGTCAGAACCAGCCTGAAATCCTTAGGTACAGCATCTAAAAACCCACAGAGGTGTATTTAAAAAAACAAAACAAAACACAAATCCTCTTCAATGATACATTTCCCGTAGGAATAACAGAGGACCATCACTATACAGAGTTCTGAATAGAGGTGCACCACAGTTATGTTCAGCTACTTCTTTGTTATATTGGCCTATTACATTTACAGGGCTACATCTGCTGCATGCAAGGGTATCCCTGCTAAGGCACTGTTCACACAATCATGAAGAATGGATGCAATGGTCCATATTATTTATCTGTTTTACATAAGTGGGTTCCATTTTGATGAAGAAATGACCTAGAAACAGGGGCGTAACTTGAGGGGGTGCAGTCGCATCGGGGCCCAGGAGCCTTAGGGGGCCCATAAGCACTGGCATCAGTATTGAGATTGCAGCTTCCATCTGGCCCATAAGCCAAGGAGAGCCACAGATTACCTTAACCACACTAAGGTTGATTAAACTCCTTAGCAGCCGCAACCATCACTATCAAGAATTCGCTGTAGGGATGAGGTAGGGGGCCCCGGACAAGAGACTGCATCGGGGCCCACAAGACTTTAGTTACACCACTGCCTAGGAAACTCCTTTTTGTTTTGCCCTTCAGGGATCTGTAAAAGATTGGTGTGTGCCTGTAGGGGAGTGTCCTATGCAGCCATATTACGGCTATATTTAAGTGTCTGTAGTACAGGGATCTCCTGTTGTTGTGCTGAAGCAGCCTTGGAGCTTCATTTACTGTAAGCTATGTAGACTACATTATAAACCTGCCCTTATGATGGTATACAACACTTTCCACACCCTGGAATAGTGCTTACTGTATGGCAATAAATGAGGTTAACATGGCATGTTCTTATCTACCAGCTGCAGGGAGCTTTAACTGGGTTAAAGGGTCAAGTTTATGACATGAGAAAGTTTCCGATGTTCTCCTCCATCTTGTAATCTATCCTGCATAGTGGGCCTCGTGTATGAATAGCAGTTCTAGTTATGGTTATATAACTAGGAGGGTACCCTGTTCTGCAGAGAAGGGGTTTTCTGTTGATCAGACCTTTAAAGGGTGTCACTGGAACTCAGCATATGAACCCATCAACCAGGTTAGGGTCGCCTGTATCAAATGTTGTTTTCCACTTCTGAATCGCTGATTCTGTTGCAGAGAGATCGAGGTTTTTTTCAATATGCAAATAAGCTTTTTGGAGCAATGAGGGGGTTGTCACTGATCCTCAGAGGTAAGTAGCAAAGAAAAGAGCTCATTTACATATTGACAAAAGCCTTGCTCTCTCTGCATGGGAAGCAGGTATTCACAAGTGGAAAACGTTTGATTCAGGTGACCCTAACCTATCTTCCTGTAAAGCTGGTTTCTCTCCTCTATCATATAACCCTATATATCACAGAGCTCAGCTTCTCTCCTCTATCATATAACCCTATATATCACAGAGCTCAGCTTCTCTCCTCTATCATATACACCTATATATCACAGAGCTCAGCTTCTCTCCTCTATCATATAATCCTATATATCACAGAGCTCAGCTTCTCTCCCTATATCATATAACCCTATATATCACAGAGCTCAGCTTCCCTCCTCTATCATATAACCTATATATCACAGAGCTCAGCTTCTCTCCTCTATCATATAACCCTATATATCACAGAGCTCAGCTTCTCTCCTCTATCATATAACCTATATATCACAGAGCTCAGCTTCTCTCCTCTATCATATAAACCTATATATCACAGAGCTCAGCTTCTCTCCTCTATCATATAACCCTATATATCACAGAGCTCAGCTTCTCTCCTCTATCATATAATCCTATATATCACAGAGCTCAGCTTCTCTCCCTATATCATATAACCCTATATATCACACAGCTCAGCTTCTCTCCTCTATCATATAACCCTATATATCACAGAGCTCAGCTTCTCTCCTCTATCATATAACCCTATATATCACAGAGCTCAGCTTCTCTCCTCTATCATATAACCCTATATATCACTGAGCTCAGCTTCTCCCCTCTATCATATAACCCTATATATCACAGAGCTCAGCTTCTCTCCTCTATCATATAACCCTATATATCACTGAGCTCAGCTTCTCCCCTCTATCATATAACCCTATATATCACAGAGCTCAGCTTCTCTCCTCTATCATATAACCCTATATATCACAGAGCTCAGCTTCTCTCCCTCTATCATATAACCTATATATCACAGAGGTCAGCTTCTCTCCCTATATCATATAATTCTATAGATCACAGAGCTCAGCTTCTCTCCTCTATCATATAATCCTATATATCACAGAGCTCAGCTTCTCTCCTCTATCATATAACCTATATATCACAGAGCTCAGCTTCTCTCTTCCCTCCATCATATGGTGCTCTTGGATAATGCAGTATAATCCACCACACATATAATGGACATGGGTAAACCAAGTGTCTACCTGGTGATTTCCATTGTATGGTAGAATTACAGTATGTCCTCAGGTGACCCGGCCTCGTAGTTAAGTTTGTGTAGTTTAATCATTAATATTGAGAGGCCAAAATCTCTGGAGAGAAGTCTCGTGTGAATAATGGGAAAGGTTTATGACCTCGAGAGACTTTCACTTTACCTCATCACTACTGAGACATAAATCTGTCTGCACATGATACATCTGTAGATAAATAGACTCCAGCGATATCTTGGGTCATATTCCCTCCATTATCTGATATGTTACATGGATCTCACATATAGTATCCAGAAAAATGGAAAACAGATCCTGAGAAACCCCATTGATTATATTTTGGCCCATTGGGTGTCCATTGTTTTTTCTGGCAATTTTAGATGAACACTACGTCGGTGTGGAGACAGCCTTGCTCTTATATTTAGTCTAAGGCTGGGTGCACAAGATTAGTACATTTGCATGTGTGTATGTGAAGAATGATTTAAAGGGGTTGTCCATTGTTTGAAACCGTTTTTGTTTGTTTTTTTTATATTGCCACCTCTCACCGCTGGTTGTGTGCGCTATTGCAGTGTCACCCCATTTAATTCGGCAAAGCTGTGACCTGCAATACCAGTCACAAGCCATTGACAAGTGATAAGGATGTCAGCCATGTTTTTCTAATATATAGCCCCTCTATCTAGAGAGACATGAGGCAGATGTAGGATTACTGTGACTTGGATCTATGATCTGCTAGATATGACGCTTCCCCCTCCCTTAATGGGTCTCTCATGTCTGTGTAATGTGATGCGTCTCCCTCTGGCAGGCTATTAGGGGAGCGTCTTGTAGATGTGGAGAAACAAGTATGGGATAGGTTGGGTGGAAGACTCTCACCCACGCTCCTAACTTGGGAAACCAGCATGGGCTGTGGTGGAGAAAGTCATTGAGCAGATGTTACCAAAGGTGTGGCGTCTAGAGAGGCGAACGTGTACTCGCGGCGCTGAGCGGTGTCCAAGTAGTGCAGCACGTCTATCACTGTACTACTGTCTAAAATCTCTACCTTCAGCAAATGCCTGAAATTCAGGTTCTTCATATTTTACACGGAGCTCGGTGATGAAGAACTTGCATTTTAAGGGACATCTGCAAGTGATGGAAACGCTGTGGATTCTCCATCTGGGTTTGCGGATGGAAAACTTGCAATGTTTTTACAAGCTGTGAAATGTCGGTGCTGTACAATCTTTGACCTTGCTTTATGTATATTCTTTGTGCAGATTTAACCCTGTAATACAAAATGCGCAGCACGATTTTTTTTTTTTTTTTGTCCTGAGTGGACCTTAGAGTGCCACTGAAAATTTGCCACACGTGCTACTAGGCCACCTACAGCATACAAAATGTCTCCCAGAGACGTAGGGTCTATTGCCAGGCAGCTGTCCAAACATGGCGTCTGCTGTCACAGAGATCAATACGTGAATATCCCATGTGTGAAGCAAGGGGTTAAATTGAACAAGGCAGCTTTAGTCTCCAGACTGAGACACCTGGCTAATCTAGTCAGCGTAAGGCTGGCAATACACGTTGCGTAGCTGTCAGGCAGATGCTCCTTTGGCCAACAGCTGTCTCTTCTGACTCCCCCCTCCATACACGTGCACAGTCAGTACAGCTGAGCATGCATGTGTTCTGGAGAGTGGAGATTGCAGAAAACCACAGGCAGGCACCTCTGGCAGTGGCTTAACTCCCAGAGAAGAAAGGATCGGACATGTTAAAATTCAGTTGTCTGGTCCTTCTTTCCTCTGCTATCTGCCACTGAGAGAAAGTCAGGAGACCCTGATATATTAGGTTGACAAGTACAGCTGACTCATAGCTAATGTGTATGGCAATCTTTAAGGGTCCTTGCACATCTATATGGTCCCAAATTGTAAGGGGCACCCTACTGTAACGCTGGTTGGTCAACCAGACATGTGATCCACAATCCAGATGTGAAACAACTAGTCTCTCCTTTAGCACTGCCGTTATGTGAGAAGTGCCCATAATATATCGCCATGCCCCTTATGGCGGCTTAGAGTCCAGAATGCTTCATAGTACAGGACTACAGAAGACTCCATGTACTGTCATGCTGCTTCTTTACACCACTGTCATATGGGGTGCAATGTTTCAAGTCATATTGCCTTTTCCATCTTTAAATATCTGCCTCCTCTTCTGTTCCAGGTGAAAAGAAAGTTAGATTTGGAGGCAGGACACCGGTATATTCAAGAAGGACTTCAGACTCCACGTGGAAAGACAAGAAATCCTGCTAGAGGTTTGTATACTTGGTTATAGTAGATGATGATGCTGGACCCCGAACCTTGTCTGTTCACACGGCGAAAAGTGAAGAGGAATTTGAGACAGGCTTCCACTTCAAATTTCTCTCCACCTTCTGCCCCTGGAGAGTCCACCTACTTGTTGATTTGGGTCAGAGGAATGGGGCTAATAAGCTGTAGCCTGGCCACTTGGGTGCTACGGCTGAAACGGCCTCAGAATCTGTGGCAAGATGGAGCAGGGCACTTATTTTTCAGCGTTGGTTTCTGCCTCATTGATTCAGATTTGACTCTGGTTTTGAGGTGGAATCTGTCTCAAAAATCTGTGCAAAATTCTTGTGTGTGAACTTATCCGTAGTCTGGCATTCTGAATTTTTTTTGCCTCTCATTTGTTTCATTTACTTTACTACTGTGCAGATTTTCATCTTGGATAAGATACAACTTTATTAATCCCAACAAATCGAAATTAAAATGTTGTCATTGTAGCAGCTTAGCAAAGATAAAAACACAAACAGAATAAGATACATTAAACAACAAACCGAAATGTTATAAGTAAGATCCTATGCATACGACCGATGTGCTTCCAATGTGGGGCCGAGTTTGCAGCAGAATGCAGTTGGATGACACTCAGGGTGACAGTGCCTTCTGTGATGCATTCACCTCTTGAGCCATAGCTCTTATAATACTGTATAAGAAATACTATAATATTGAGACTATATTTTAATTACGTGAATATTTGCATTGCTATTTCTATTCTAAAATGATCTCTCTTTGGTCTCTTGGTCTAGGCGTGAAGTCTCCAGGAGAGAGATCCCGGTATGAGACCTCATTGAACCTTACAACCAAGAGGTTTCTGGAGCTTCTTAGCAAGTCTGCCGATGGGGTGGTGGATCTAAACTGGGCTGCCCAGGTGCTAAATGTTCAGAAGAGGAGGATCTATGACATCACCAATGTGCTGGAAGGGATCCACCTGATCACCAAAAAATCTAAAAACCACATCCAGTGGCTGTAAGTGATAGAAATGGGAACTCTGTCAACTGATTATTAGGGAGGGCTCTAAAGAAATGTATACTTGCATAGTATATCACTACCTTCTGCACTCTCTGCTTTACTGCCAGTTCATTTTCTGAGGTCCATCTTCTATTACTAAAAATAAGTCTTGTTTTCTAAATGAGAATAAAAGGAGTACTGCATCTAGGTGTGGTGATCACCTATCCACTGGACATGTGATAATTACTTAATTGGTGGGCGTCTGACCATAGCGAGCAGGGTACCTAGGTTTCTCGGCTGCAAGAACATGGCTAGGAGGAGTTTGGATAAAATGGTATTGGGCATACTTGACCACCGCTTAAAGAGGCTCTTTCATGTCTTCTGACATTGGCTTATTATATACCACAAAAAAATCTGACACTGCACTCATTTTGGCGCACAATCAGCTTTTCCAGCATGTGCCCCGGTTGCAGAGATATGGGTGCTATTAGTTTTAGATATCCCTGCACTGTCAGAGGGGCCGGCCTCACAGCTCAGCGTCATTGCTAGAAGGGGTGAGGAACACATATCCATAGCCTTGTACTGTCAGGGGGGAATTCCTTAGCACCCAGTCATGATTCTGATCTGTCAGGCCGGCCCATCTGACAGTGCAGGGATATCGGTTCCTGAAACTAACCGTACTGATATCTCTGCAACTGGGCACATATCGGCAAAGCTGACCGTATATAACACGGCATGAAAGGTCCTCTTTAATCCAAAGTCTGTGGCGATGACTGAGATACCCAAAAATTGTGCTCATCTGTCTTTATCATAACCTTCAATGGAGCACAGGGCGCTTGCTCAGCTACTTCTTCTTTCAGACTCTTCCAAGCCGTGTGCTTTTGGCTGGTGGAGATACCAAGATGCACCATTCTTGAGGTTAGTGGGGGTCCAACCTTTTGGTCCAACCACGGATCCAACAGTTCTCATCTATCCAGTGTATATATTATAAGTACCTCCATCCTGAAAACGACTTTAGTGTTTTGTTGGCAAACTGGATACTACTACTGTGTAAGGGGGCAAAAGAACTAGAGTGAAGATGCCATTGCATTATTAATAAACTACATGCTTGTATTCATTCCTTTATTCAATGTACAACTTGTTTTTTTTTTCAGGGGGAACAGATCAGTGGTGGAGTCTAGCACTCGATACCAGATGTTGGCAAAAGACTGTCAGGATCTTCTGACCACAGAGCAGCACTTAGATGAATTGCTTCACATGTGCACCACACAGCTGAAACTTCTTACCGAGGAGTCTGAGAGCCAACAATATCCTTTCTATTAGAAGTCTTCTCATACAGTCTTACAATCTTATTGTTGTCTCAATGGAGTTTTGGAAGAATGTATTCTATGTTGTCAGGTGATAAATGGGGCTTCCTGGAAAAACCTTTAAAGATGCTCTGTCATTGTGACTACGTGACTTATGGGTCACCAAGTCTTTTGATGTCCTAGAGGTTCAGCCCCAGTCACATTGATGACCTGTCTTAAGGATAGGCCATCAATTTCTGTTAATGGAATCCCCTCTTATGAATGTTGCCATGTAAGTTTAATGACTTGGTGATGCCATACTTGAAATGTGATCAAGAGGTTTTTGTTAAGTTTTGGCTTTTCCTTAACATCCTGCACATTGGGGTATGTGACTTGCCAGGACCTTCGTAGTATAGCTGACCCCTCAGAGCGGATGCTGATGGTGATTAAAGCCCCTCCAGAAACTCAGATGCAAGTTTCAGATCCTTCAGAGGTAAGCAGAAGAGCCTGTACTGGTAGGCCAGGACTAGGGAAGCACAAAAAGTAAACCGTCTTCCTGAAGCCTTTTTAAAGGGGTTGTAGCAGTACGTGACTGTCCCTACGAAAAATGTGATAATGAGCGCAAAGTGTCCTCAATACTGAAAGGGCGAGGAAAGAAGAAAAAAGTAACAAAATATCAGAAACACATAGTGGTGTGGAGGAAAGGAAGCGGCAAATACCCAGATAAGTCAGCGGTGTCCAAGCCAAACAGTGGAGCAATGCACCACTCATATCTCTGCAAAGTTGCACGCCTAGTCCATAGACCCCTTTGATCTACTTCCGGGTCAGTGGAACCATTTTTGGTCCAAGTAATGTGACTTTAATATAAACACAAAATGTGACCACAATATGGATGTGTAAAAGCGGCCTTAAGTTTCTACGAAATGTATGACAGCAGTTATTTTGCTCTTTCCTTGGGGATATAATTTGGTCCTTCAACTAGCAAGTAGTGAGTTGTACAGAACCTGTCTGACATGGGTTATATTGTCACTGCTATAACTCAATGTGTGTTTTTTTTTTTTTTTTTTTTTTTTTTTCCAGGGCCTACAGATTTCTCTTAAGAGTACCCGTGGACCCATTGATGTGTTCCTCTGTCCAGATGACTCTTCTGGGGTTTGCAGTCCTGTTAAAAGCCCTACCAAAGCTCCTAGTTCTTCTGACAACTCGCCCAGCAAACAGAGCCCAAATGGGTCCTCTGTTCTGGCACCTTCTCAGGACATTGGCATAGGGTTGCTTCCTTGTGACCAAGGTAAGTATCCAGCTGTTCTATGTTGAAGCCGCATAGTGAGTGCTGTCTCCTTGGTAAAGTGACTGTACTGTGTTCCTCTATTGTGCTCTTTGGTGGGACATAACAGGGAGGATTTACTAAACTGGTCACTCCAGTTTCTTGGTACAACAGTGGCTCATTTTTGGCAGATGGCCATCCCCACAGATGTGCTACAGTTCACTGGCATGAGATGCGCTTGAAATCTATGCCGTTCTTTGCCAGTTTCAATTTTGGCACACAGTACCTCCCATGGGTACACCATGTACCTAGCTGTGCCTGGTAAAACTGTATAGCAACTGTGCCTGTGCCACCTGATTGAGATGAGCAATACCATACTCTAGAGTCCTTTTTCGGTCGCCAAGGTTGACTGCAGGTGAGTCCTTTGAGCGCCGGAGTTAAACCTGCAGCAAAAACCAGCAGGACTGCCCTTCTGCAGTCTTCCTACAGCAGGCCGCAATGTGTGGTCATATTGCAGGACTTTACTATTAAGTCCCATGAACATAGTGGTTGTGTATGGTATTGCAGCTCAGTCTCCTTTAGGTGGCACAATGCAATGTACCTGGCTGTGCCTAGTAACGAAGAGGCCACAAGACTCACCCTAGTGCCGTAACTTCTTCAATCACCTGATAGACAGAGGTGCCAGGAGTTGGACCCCCACTCTTTAACCTCATGCAGAACATGATCCTTTAAGATTTGTGCAGGCAGAAGGGTTTATGTCTTGCTGTCTTTGAATTTATGGACCTTCTGTGTAGTTATATACATAGTTTAAAATCTTCCTCTGGGGTTGTGCATGACTTTGATACATAAAGCCTGAATGGAATGAGCCTTACATTCCCCCTCTCCGCCCTCAAAAAAGTGGGTTTCAACAGTTTTGATGATTATATTTTTTGCAGTATAGTTCTTGCTATTTTTCCCCTTCACTTGAGGATGTGACTACAAAACCTGGTAACTTTTTAACATATTTCCTGTTTGTTTCCAGAGTCGTTGCTGTCGCCGGAGACAGATCTCCCCTTGGGTTACTCCACAGAAGACCTTCACCTGTCCCCTGTCACCGCCGCAGTCCTTCCAGACTTTCTTTCAGATGAGTTCATCAGTTTGTCTCCTCCCCTCTCCCACGAGTACCACTTTGGGCTGGAGAACAGCGAGGGTGTAAGCGAACTGTTTGACTGTGATTTTAGCGACCTGACATCTCTGGACTTGTGCAATGAATACTGAAACAGCCTTTACACTTAGCAACACCAGCGCCATTTTCCTGCTCCGCATTAACATCCGCTACTCGTACCATATGTTGTGTACGTGAAAATGAAATCTTTTCTCCCCTGTTTATATATAATGAACAATGAAATCCGCACTTACAGCAGTCATTTCTGATGGTGTGCACTGTAGCATAATCGTAGCACTTGCATTGAGCTGCTGAAGACCTAAACAAGGATATACCTGACACCGAATAATCTTGTGATCAGTGTCTCTAATGTAACAAAAAGAAACTGAAGTTGTATTTTTATGTTGATTCCTAAAGACTTGTGCAGACCCGTCGAGCTTCTGGAACGTGCAGCTCTCGCTTCTGATTTGCTGAATTATGATCACCATATAAGCTGATCTGCTGGTTTTTGAGGGTGCTCGATGTCTTTCTGCTTTAACTGTCCCTTTAAAGGGAGTCTGTCACCAGAACTCAGCATATCATGCCAGCCCTGCAGATAGGTTAGGGTCACCTGAATCATACAGTGTGTTCCCCGTCTATCTGAGGGGCGGCTGGGTTGGTATCCTTGGTTCTGGTGACGGACTCCCTTTAATGTGTCTCCAGTGTCGACGTTCTGATTTGTGTTTCATTATAATTTATTTAATTCTAAAGCGATTTGTTAATAGTAACAGAAGAATTACACTTGGCCTTCACCCGAAGACTGATGAACGACAAGAAGTCGCAGGTTTCTTCAGGGTACAGAGGTTAGGGCTGCATGGTGAGTAAAGTGGCTTTTAGCCAAGTCATGCAACATGGAGGCAGCTTTCTGTACTAGCATTTAGTAAGTCTAACTCACATATTAAATCAGGATGCTTACAGTATAAAAGCCGCTGCCTTAAAGGGGTTTTCCATGCTATATAATTGATGACCTATTCATGGAATAGGTCGTTAATTAAAGATCAGTAGGGGTTTGACACACCAATCGGTTTGAAGAGACTGCAGTGCTCCGCTGAGCGCTGAAACCTCTTCAGAATTTATCAAGCACAGCTCCATACATTTGCACAGGGCTGTGCTTGGTATCACAACTCGGCCCATTCACTTGAATGTGACTGAGCCGTGATCAGGCCATGTGACCAATGAACATATCACGTGGCCTGAGAAGTGGTACTGAGTGCTTCAACTAGCTGATCTGCTGGAGTCTCTGGTGTTCGACCTCTATAGATCTTCAATTGATGACCTATCCTAAGGATTGTCAGCAATTTTAAAAGTCCCAAGAAATCCCATATTCTGTACACTTTTAGCCCTAGTCTTAAGCTCTGTTCACATCTGTATTGTGGTTTCCACTACATCAGAAACCCCAGTGTAGTGCTGGATTTGTCACTTGATGGACACCAGCAGGATCCAATGGATCTCACTGACTGCTCTGCATGCAGTCCTAGTTGCCTGACTCAGATGTGGTCATAGGCTTAGAGTGGCGCTGGACTATAACGCTGTGTGAAAATACATAGGGTCTCGTAAATAAAACTGCCCCAACAGCGTCATACATAGCAACCAATCAGATTACTTGAAAGCTGATCTGGAATCTGATGGCTGTGTACAACGCTGACCACTTCTTGTTTTATACACGAGGCCTGGTGTTCTAAAAACTTGGCTGAAGACGTCTTGGTCCAGTCCTAGGGATACTTTCCTTATGTACAGATGAACATGAAGGCGCAAGATATTCTGCACTTAGCTTTCCTCTAGTCTCTAAACAGTATTTATAAGCGTGTGTTTCTACCCTCCGTCCCCCTGGGCCTTTAGGATGGCACTTCGTCATGGATGTTCGCTTGGAGCAGACATGGCCAATGTGTTGGTAAATCTCGGCTTAAGTTATCTGTAAATCTTGTTGTTTTCCAATAAAGAGATTTTCAGCTGAGTGTTGTGATCCATATATGAAAGAAATTAAAAGGGGTTAAAATTGTATAATTTGGGAGTCAGCTAATGCTCTATGTAAGCAAATAGGGTCATCTGATATTTACTTTGATCAGATGCGATGGTTGAAGAGACAGAGGACAGAGGTAAGTGTCTGTTCTCCCCGTGTTTGTGTGGGTTTCCTCTGGGTACTCCGGTTTCCTCCCACACACCAAAGACATACTGATAGGGAATGTAGATTGAGTCCTATATGGGACAATGACTGTCAATGTCTGTAAAGTGCTGCAGAATATGATGGCGCTATACAAGTAAGATAAATAATAAAATGTGTCAATAACGGGAAAACCTCTTTAAGTAAAACAGGTACATACGAGAGTCTCTATTATTTTGTTCTAATGCCTGTGCGGCACCATACAAGTGAAGACATTTTTGCTGTAGCGCCTCTTTACGATGAGGACGTGTAATGGACTGAGTGTGAATTAGGGGAGTGTTGGTTTCACAGCACTTGGGCTCACATCACTTTAGTCAGTATGCAGATGATAGGCCTGCCAGTTTATGGTCCGAATATGGCTGACTTTGGCCTTGTTGATAAGCCTATACTTGCTGACATATTACTCCAAGAGACTTCTGTGGAGTAAAATGCAGCAAAAAAAGCAAATAAAATAAATTATAAAAAAAATGAAGATGATGTAAAAGCAAAACTTTTTTAGTTGCCCATAGCAACCAGTCGCAGCACAGATTTTTCAGGAGCAGAATATAAAATAACAGGTGCGCTGTGATTGGTTGCTATGGGTAACTGATACTGGGTTCACACTAGCGTTTGGGTCCTGAAATATGGAGACCCTGTCTGCTTAAAAAGCGGTTACCTGCAGAAACCCATGGTCCCCATAGACTATAATCCACACGCTTTCTGCCGGTTTTAAACTGGGACACTAAATACCTGGTCTTTTAGTGTCCCAAATCAACCTGACAGAGTTCCCTTTAAGAACAGCTTGTTATTTTTTACATAAACGGATAAGTTACTGACTGAATGTGTAGGAAAAGGTATCTAAGTAAGTTGAATACACTGTCCCTCATTTACTATTATAATTCCAACAGAATTCTGTCAGAAACTTGCAATGTGTTAGCGCATCTATGTCGCATCTCTACTTTGCGCCCTGCTCGCCACTTTATTAGACAGTGGTCAGAGCAGTGAATCTGGGGTAGTTGACCCAGTGCCTCTTAGTAGCTTCAGCGAGTTGTGCACCTGGTGCAGAATCAATTAAGACTGGCGGAAGGGTCACTAGTTTTAATAAATTCCCCCCCATTGTGCCTTCAACACCACCTATTGGAAAGTAGCTCCCGATTTGTCAATGCTTGACTTTCATGAAACCTTGTGACATGACATGGGTTATAAGCCAAACCAAGAAGTCTCTTTCAAAAGGAAAAGACATCCATCCGCAGGTGCTTTGGATTTCTCAAATGTGATGGGGCGGGGGCTTATCTGGAGATGTCCTGGGTAGCTGGGAAAAATTCAGAATGGAGTGAAACTGGAGAAAAACTGCGTTTGTGCAATTTTCTTCTGGGCTTTGTTTTCACGGTGTTCACTATGCAGCCAAGATGACATGCCACCTGTATTCTATAGATTGGTATGATTGTGAAGATCCCAAATTTACTGTATATAGTTTGTTTTAACATATTAACCCCTTTGAAAAAAATTCAAAACTTTGCAAAAAAAAAAAATCTAAATTTCTTGGAGTCTCCATATTGACTCTGTAACCTATACTACATTTCTGTATTTATGTATACTTATATATCCATGTCTGTACTATTAGGGTTAAAACCATGAATGTCTGTGGGTCTATTCACATGTCTGTTTTTTTACTGGAACGTTTTTCACGGCCGACAAAGAAACTGACGTGTTCTGTCTTTGTCCGTTTTGGCAGACAAAGATAAAGCCTAGAGATGGGCGAACCTGGGGTTTTAACGAATATTTATTGATGATCAGCTCTCCGTTTTTTCTGGCCCAACTGTTTGGCATGACCTAGAATTGGGATTATTATACTCTGGGTCTGAATGCAAGTGGACTCTCAATGAGAAGAGGCGTATAGGGGGATGCTGAATTCCCCTGGCTTTGGCTTGTCTCCTTTCCGAACAAAGGATTGGACGTGTCGAAATTCAACATGCCCAATCCTTTCTTTCTACTGAATGAATGTTGACCGGACAATCTAATACACATTACATAGTCCGCTGCTACTGCTGGCTTCCTGACCGTTGTGTTTCCATACAGTTCTTCCAGCCACCCACTAGGCATTAGCAAATGCAGCCTATAGACAAGGGAGGCGCTGTTTCTCGGGATTCATTTTTACTAAACCCCTTCAATAGCCGGGTATAATAAAAAAATGTCCAAGTATATGAGAAGCAGCGGTATCCTCTGGGTGCCTGTTTCTCTGGAAGATTAATGTCAATGTGTCCTTGTAAACAGGGCATATACAGGCTGTAGTGTATATATAAAGAAGATAAGTAAGAATGGTGCTCTAGGCTGTACCATCATTCTTTACAAACGCTATTGCCCCTATTAAGAGTGATTGTAATGGCTGCAATTGGCAAAGTCTTTACACCCGACGTATTTTTAGATCTCGGTTCCTTTTCTGTCTTGATTGGGAAATAAGTGGTTTGTGCTTGTACGACAGATGGGTTCCTGCTTGGAGAGGAGAAACAATGGCTGCAATTAATGGCGCGCACATCGGAAGCTGTGAGGTGCTATATATTCCCCTGGCACAACATTAAAAAGGGGGGATGAATGCTAGAAGAGAGCAAAACTATTCTGGAGTGGGTTAAGTCAATGTTATAGTCATGTAAGTTTGTAAAATATCTCAGATGTGTTAGTAATTCTGTTCATTCATACAGATGTAGCAGTGTTAACCCGAACTTCTGCAATTGGTTAAACTGCTGCAGCGAGATATGTTATACAAGACGACAAAAACCAATGGCAGCAAAAAAAAAAAAAAAAAAAAAAAGCGCTGGGAAAAAACTTGTTTTTCCACACAACGCTTTTCACAGAAAGTCTGCGGAGGTTTCCTTTGCGGATTTTCGAATTCCATTATACCTATATTGAAACGGCCAGCGTTTCTGTAGGAATATTGACAAGCTGCGATTTCCAAAACCGTGGCAGTTTTGTAAATTGCAACGTTTCCGCTGCGCTTATTTTTCTGCAATGTGTGGATGGGATTTGCTAAAATCCCATCCACTTTGCAGTGACTAAAATGCCACGGTTTTTGCTGCGGCGTTGACGCCACGTAGGGCCCCAGCCAAAAAAAATGTTTTTCATTGGTTTTTGTTGTCTTCTGTGATAAGATATGACGCTGCAGAAGTTTAACCTATTGCAAAAGTTCAGGTTAACTCTGCTACATCTGTACATTAGTTTTATATTGAGTTCCGATTTCAGAAGCTCTGTTTGGTCCTATGTTCTCCCTGCTGGCAAGATGTAATATTAAATGCTGATCATTCACATGAATGGATGACTCAAGGCAATATCTCCAAACCGTCAAAACTGTCACATGACTAGACAATTGGTTTTAATGCAACTGTGTGACTGAATTTGTCAAAAATCAATTGAAACAAATGCTTTAAAAAAAAAAAAACATATTACATACCCATTTATTCCCCAGCTGTCCTGGTGGTCCCCGCTGGTCTTTGTTTACTTTGCTATACATGACCTCTGCAGGCAGTGGCGTAACTAGGAATGACTGGGCGAACATTTGACATGGGCCCTCCCCCCCCCCCCCACACACACAAACCGCATTTCCCGCATTCCTGCACACAGTATTATGCCCCATAGTGGCCCCTGCACACAGTATTATGCCCCATAGAGGCCCCTGCACACAGTATTATGCCCCATAGTGGACCATCCATGAACAATTATTATAAGACCTCAGAATAAAATGATCGGAGACCCAGGGTAGGATACAAGCATAAAAACAATGTTACTTACCTCTCCCTGGCTCCACCGCACTTCCTGCTACTTTCGGCCGCCTTCAATGTCTGGGACGTCACCAAAGAGGCCCAAAGCCTGCTGGAGCACAGGAGAGGTAAGTAACATTGTTTTTATGTTCCCTCACCTTTCCTGGGCCTCTGATCATTATACTCTGGGGTCTGTAAAGACCCCAGAGTATAACGATAGCAGTGTTTGTGGGCTTCGTGAGCTTGTGGCTTTACTTACCAATCCCTGCTCCTGCTCACAGCCAACTCCGCTTCTGCAGAAGGGGAAGCGCAGGCGGCTGTGAGCAGGAGCGGGGATCGGTAAGTAAATAGGTCCCGTTACCTGTTGGTGTAACACCAGCAGGTAACGGCCTATTAAAAAAAAAAAATAAAAAATCAGTTGCCCGCCAGGCCCCCTAATGTCCCGGGCCCTGTGGCAGCCGCTACCGCGGCTACCCCGGTATTTACACCACTGTCTGCAAGTAATTTATGGTGCCATGCCATGTATATAGGTATGAGCACTTAGGACAGGGATTGGCTGTTGGGGGCCACTGGAGTGGCTGAACCAGAGCACATGAGTATTAAATGCCCTGGCTGATGCATTTGGTAGCCAAACGAGATGCCCATCTGTAGACAGCTGTTTCAGATTTCAAGCAACTCATTTGTATAGTGCAGTGTATTTGTTGGCTGGGTGAAATTGCTTTCATGTAGCTGTGGGTACAAGGGGTACTGGTTCTCTAAAAGATCCAGCTGGGGTATGCCAACTACTTCTGTGCTCAATCCTAATGAGGGGCACAAACTACATAAAAGCTGACTACAGATGGGTGTCTGCTTTTTCACATGGAGCATAAGTAAGTCTCCATATGTCAGCTTGCTCTCTTTAATGAAAACCACTACTAATAGACTAATAGCGCTGTCCACATACCATCTGCTTTAAAGGGAGTTTGTCACCAGACCCAGCAATCAACCCAGCCCTGCAGATAGGTAGGTTAGGATCACCAGTCCCGTGCATATCAAGCCAGACCTGAAGATAGATAGGTTAGGATCACCAGTCCCGTGCATATCAACCCAGCCCTGCAAATATGTTAGGATCACCAGAACCCAGCATATCAACATAGCCCTGCACCTGCAGATAGATAGGTTATGGTCACCAGAGCCCAGCGTATCACCCCAGTCCTAAAGGTAGATAGGTTAGGTTCACCAGACCACAGCATATAAACCCAGCTCTGAAGATAGATAGGTTAGTGTCACCCGACTCAAAAGGTGTTTTCCCTTTGTGAATCACTGCCTCAGTTACCACGATATCAATGTTTTTGGCAATATTCAAATGATATCTTTGGAGCAATGAGGGTGTGGCCACTTACTTCTTTTGAGCTATGGCCACGACCTTGTTGCTGTAAAAGATCTCATTTGCATATTTTCAAAAACAGCTATATTAATATGCTAGGTTCTGGAGACAGACTCCCTTTAACTCCTTACTAGTCAGCGCCGTACTCTAACAAATAGATAATGCTCAGCGCCGTAATAATACAACGGTGTAATGTCGCGGACACAGGAGCTGTGTTACACAGCCAAGGGCTGAGACCAGCTGCCGGAGGTGGAAGATACTCCAACTCTAACAGATTAACCGCATGAATGGCATGATCAATAACAATCATGGCATTCAGGAGGTGTGGGGTCAAGATCGCTGCCCCCTGCCAACCTTTGGATCCCTCGTGAAAAGAGTGCAGAATTATAGGGGTAGGACAACGGCCTCCTGACTACCTATGCACAGTTCCCATAGGGAACCTATGTGCGGTGTTCTGCAATACTATATATTGCACTGGAGATCAGAGATCCCAGGTTCCAGTCCCCTCATGGGACATGTAAAAATTAAACAAAAATAAAGATTAACCAATAATAAAAAGGGAAAAAAAAAAAAAACCTTTACATTTCAAAAACATATAATGTAAACAAAAAATAAACAAACCTGTGCATATAATCCCCCACCATACCAAAATACTGTTATTTATCCCGTGAGGTGAACAAAAAAAAAAATATCGCAATGTACAAAATAACACAATGAAAAAGTCGCCGAGCATTAACCGTCAAACTACCTTGAGTCCTTAAGGGGTTAAAAATAGCTGCCCAAGTGACGGTGAATCACCAAACTGAATTTTTAGAGTTTTTTTCTGAATTTAATTTTAAGAGGAAATCTTCTAACCTAATGTATGTTTTGCCATACTACAGTGACTAGTCATAAATCACACCATGCAGTTGGAAAGCTTGTTCTTCAAAGCTATAGAGTAACCAAACCAGTTTGGCTCCAGTAAGAATCCTTACTTACAGAGCTTTGCTACAGTCCAGAGAGTGCCTGCAGTGTCCAGTTTTACCTGCTGTTGCCAGTATTAAAGAAAACCTTTCATGTCCTCTGACATCAGTGGTATTATATACCGCCAGAAAGCTGACAGTGCACTGAATTCAGCTCATGGTCAGCTTTGCTGGTATGTGCCCTGGTGCCAGAGATATTGGTGCTGTTAGTTTCTACACCAATATCCCTGCACTGTCAGAAGGGAGGGCCTCACAGCTTAGCATCACCGCTGGATTGTGAGCAACTCCCCCCTGACAATACAAGACTATGGAAGTGTACTGTCAGTGGGGGGTGTTCCTCACAGACCAACGATGATGCTAGGCTGTAAGGCCCGCCCCTCTGACAGTGAAGTGATGGCAGTGCCGAAACTAACGGCACCGATATCTCTGGCACTGGGGTCCATACAGGCAAAGCTGACTGTGGGCTAGAATTAAGCGCACTGCCAGCTTTCTAGAGATATATAATACTGCTGAAACTGATATAATTGTTTTATTTCCCTGCAGCGCACCCACAGGGAAAATGGCGCAATTCGCAGCTCTAGTTGAGACCAACTGGATGTTTGTGGATTGAATTTGTAGCCCTTACTAGTTAAGGAGGCATTTAAAGGGTCCACCCTCTGTAGTCCTGTGTCAGTTCTAATGGACAGACTGATAACAAGCTTAAAGAGGACCTTTCATGTCCTCCTGAAAGTGCGGTTTTATATTCCGCTAGAAAGCCAACAGTGTGCTGAATTCAGCGCACTGTCAGCTTTCCCGTTATGTGCTCCGGGGCTGGAGATATCAGTGCCGTTAGTTTCGGCACCGATCTCTCCCCACTGTCAGAAGGGCGTTCCTCATAGCTCAGCGTCATCACTGGGTGGTAAGAAACACCCCCTCTGACAGTACTCGTCCATAGCCCTGTACTGTCAGGGGGGCGTTGCTCACAACCCAGCAGTGACGCTGAGCTTTGAGGCCCACCCTTCTGACAGTTAAGGGATATTGGGCCTTTTCTAACAAAGTGACAATTTTCAAAGCAGACAACCCCTTGCCTCTACATTGGGTTATACTCATGAGATATATATGTGTAATATATATATATACACAGTATATATATATATTATACCCCTTTCCTCTACATTGGGTTATACCTGTAAGAGACAGCCAATGTTGTCCTAAGCTTCATTTGTCTGTATAAACTGTTAATGTTGAATGTATTTCTGTGATTCTGTTCCTTTAAGACAGCAGCCATTGTAATTGTGACATGATGCTGGAGTGAGACCCCCCCCCCCCCTTTTTATGTCAGCTTGCCTGTTCTGCAGACAGAATGTGAGCAGAGAAGCAGGAAGTGACGAGACAGAGAGCAGCAGCCATCTTAGCAAGTGTTGTATTGAACTGGTGTGGATATTTTTCTGTACAGCTAAGCTGTATCTTGGTCCAGAGACAAACAGAGTGTAAAGAGACAACAGGACTAGTGAGTCCACGTGAAAGGAACTGTGCTCAGTGGCTGATCAGTGAGACTGACATTGTGACTGTGTATATGGATACCACAGATAGAGACTCGCAGTGCTGTTGATGTACTGGACAGCACCTGCTAAACCCCGGCTTACAACCCAGCTCAGTGTATGGATTCGGCAGGACTGTCAGTGTGCTGAGTGGAATCTGCTGTTGGATTACATTGCATTCATTGGGTTTCCCTGTTAAAGAGGACTTCATTTCTCCCAAGATCCTGATAACAGTGAGGAGAGGACGTTTCACTATAAAAGAAAGGACCGACTTTGGGCCCCCACCGCGCGCTTCTACAGACTGTAAGCGGTCCACCTGGACCACTGGGGAAAAGGGGGTGCACCCAAATGTGATGTCAGGGTCAGTTAGGGATAGTTTTGAGTATATTGTTCATTCCGTGTCCATACTGCAGAATTGGACAGAGTAAAAGTAGAAACCATTGCAGAATTTGCCTTGAAATTGTTCATGCTATATTGTATATTTTGCTTGTCTTTATCCCTGTCATTTTACCTTCAAATAGCCTTTATTAACTTATAGTAAATATATATTCTTTTCTTGAACTACCGCGTGTGCGTTCATTTCTGGTTGCGGAGACCAAACCACCTGCCTTGCTCTCGGTTCACATACCCATGATATATACTGTATATTATACCCCTTGCTCTACATTGGGTTATACCCATGATATATATATTATACCCCTTGATTCTACATTGGGTTACATTAACCCCTTCCCACCACAGGCATTTTTTCGATTTTCATTTCTTGACTCCCCGCCTTCCAAAACCCATAACTTTTTTATTTTTACGTTCACAGAGACATATGAGGGCTTATTGTTTGCGGGACAACTTTTACTTTGTAATGGTACAATTTAATATTCTGTACAAAGTACTGTGAAGCTGGAAGAAATCCAAAATGGGGTGGAATTGTAGAAAAAGTGCATTTGTGCAACTTTCTTACAGACTTTGATTTTATGGTGTTCACTGTGTAGCCAAATTGACATGTCACCTGTATTCTGTGGGTCGGTACCATTACAGTGATATCAAATTTACATATTTTTTTTTTACGTTTTAACCTCTAAAAAAAAATTCAAAACTTTGCAAAAAAAAAAAAAATTTCTTGAGTAGCTATATTCTGACATATAACTTTTTTTTTTTTTATATTTCTTTTTATGAGGATGCATAAGGTGTCTTTTTATGAGGGGCCAGGTGTACTTTTTAGTATTTTGGGGAATATCTATGGCTTTGATCGCTTTTTATTCAAATTTTTATGAGGCAATACAGCAAAAACTGTGGTTTGTCTCTTTTGATTTTTTTTTTCCAGCTATGGCGTTCACCCTAGGGCAAAAATATTGTTTTCAGATTTGTAGACTGGACATTTTCAGACACAGGGATATCTAATGTGTATGAGTTTCACAGCATTTAGGTACTTTTATATATATTTTAGGGAAAGGGGTGATTTAAATTTTTAATTCCACCAAAATACCTCCTCTTCTATTACAGGTTGCATAGAGCAGGGAAAGGGTTAAGGCTAAGTTCACATCAGTTTTTGTGAGCAGTGCAGGTCCCGTCGATGGTAACGCCAAATGGTGGTCACAACCTATCCTCTCTTTTGGATAGGGGTAACTTACTTACTGTGACTGCACAATCCCTTTAAAAAAAAAAAAATGACCAAATTACAGAATGGTAATATCAGTTATGACCAGCAGAGGGCTGTCCTTTAGTTCTAAAACTTCTGACTAAAGGATAATTCCCATCTTCTATAGTGATAGAATTAATATACGCCATGGCTTCATGATCTTAGGGGCCAGCCTCTGGGACCCCCAGTTATCCTAAGAATAAAGGGGGCGCAGTACTGAGTACCCTCTACTGTTTCTCCTCCACCGCAGCACTATTGACCGGTCCATGCAGGGTAAAACAGTGAAGCAGAAGCAGCACTGTACAGAGTACTCTGTCCTCTTTATATTCGGGATTGCTGGGGCACCTACATATTGGACCCCACTGATCATAAAGTGATGTCATATTCTAGCTACACGCTGTCTCTTCATAAGGTGGGAACAAACAACAACCATTTTCTGTGGGTTATTTTTATGTAGTTTATATCTGGATATATACCCAGTGTTGTACAAAGGTTTTAGACATAGGGGATGCTGCAAAGTAAGAATGCTTTCAGAAATAGAAGGGTTAATAGTTTATTTTTTACAATTAACAAAATGAAATGAATGAAGAAAAGAGAAATGTAAATCCCATTAATATTTGGTGTGACCTTTGCCATTTGGAGGAGGAGTCCTTGTTTAGTGGATTCAACATATAGCTATATATAATCTGTATGTGAAATCTTAGGGAGAGCTCATTATATGGTTATAGTAACAATTGGGTCTTAGTCACACTGGTATACAGTATCATTGTGCTTGCTTATGTATCCTTGACATTCTACTAATGTGTCAACTGAATAGAAGAATAACTGAAGACCATGAACATGTCATTGTATCATTACATTTCTTTATAAGATGCCTTTTAAGAACAACTGTCACTGCTGAATAAGATCTTTTAACGCTGAAGAATACTGTGTCATGACTCAGACACTCCAGCTCCAGACACCCATGTCACCCACTGTATGGAGAAACGTGTAAATGATCCAATCCTGTTATCACTCCTCTATGATCTAATTTACCTGAATCTAAAGAAAAAAAAGTAAATGTACAGTGTATATATATACACACACACACATATGGATAAAATTGTTGGTACCCCTCGTTTAATGAAAGAAAAACCCACAATGGTCACAGAAATAACTTGTATCTGACAAAAGTAATAATATATAAAAAATTCTATGAAAATGAACAAATGAAAGTCAGACATTGCTTTTCAACCACGTTTCAACAGAATTCTTTAAAAAAGAAAACTCATGAAACAGGCCTGGACAGAAATGATGGTTCCCTTAACTTAATATTTTGTTGCACAACCTTTTGAGGCAATCCCTGCAATCAAACGATTCCTGTAACTGTCAATGAGACTTCTGCACCTCTCAGCAGGTATTTTGGCCACTCCTCATGAGCAAACTGCTCCAGTTGTCTCGCGTTTGAAGGGTGCCTTTTCCAGACGGCATGTTTCAGCTCCTTCCAAAGATGCTCAATAGGATTTAGGTCAGGGCTCATAGAAGGCCACTTCAGAATAGTCCAATGTTTTCCTCTTAGCCATTCTTGGGTGTTTTTAGCTGTGTGATTTGGGTCATTATCCTGTTGCAAGACCCATGATCTGTGACTGAGACCAAGCTTTCTGACACTGGGCAGCAAATTTCTCTCTAGAATCCCTTGATAGTCTTGAGATTTCATTGTACCCTGCACAGATTCAAGACACCCTGTGCCAGATACAGCAAAGCAGCCCCAGAACATAACAGAGCCTCCTCCATGTTTCACAGTAGGGACAGTGTTCTTTTCAAGATATGCTTCATTTTTCCATCTGTGAACATCTGTCCATAGGAGATTCTCCCAGAAGCTTTGTAGCTTGTCAACATGTAGTTTGGCAAATTACTTTTGTCAGATTCAAGTTATTTCTGTGACCATCGTGGGTTTTTCTTTCATTAAAGGGGTACCAACAATTTTGTCCAAGTTATATATATATATATATATATATATATATATATATATACACACACACACACTGAAATACTGATCTGTTTACATTTCTTCAACAGGGAAACCTATGGGCAGCATATGAAACTGTATGGGAAATTTCTCTAGCATACACAGGAAACATAGCCCTAAGTTAGATATATTCCTTACTAATGCATTGTCTGTAACTGAGATGTCTCTATAAACTAGTCTCACATGAAATGACCATATTCCTGGTGGTCCTGTCATCCTTGTGTTAGTTCTATACTCTGAACACAGGGTTATCTCCTCCTCCTTGTAGTATGAGATATGACATATCACATGCCTCTTATCTCCCTTGTTCCCTGACTATCCCTCTCTGTCTCTTGAGGATTGTGTTCTACGTGCTGGGCAGTACAGTGTACAGTGAGCCCTATAACAGCAGATCTACATCTGGTAGCATACTACCTTGTAATAGAGGGGCATGCAGGCAGTTATAAGTACAGAATCTCAGAATCCCACCTACAGCAAGCCCTAGCAGCATCAAAACAAAGGTACAGCACAGATCTGGGCAAGATAATGAAAATGAGCTAATTCTGTCATACGGTGGCATCATCTGGTGAGCATTTAGCACTCATATAAGTATCATTTTATATTTTGTATTCACTTGGCAAGCCCTTTTAATAGAAGTTTGTGTGAAAGTTATATCTCTTCATGCTCTCTTTTCATTTCCAGTTTGCAGAACGCGGATATGGTTGCAACCTGTGTCAGAGCAGGGAGCCATAGAGATAATGAAGGGGAACCAAAAAGCTGGCATAGACTAACATTTTATGTAACATTTTACTCATTTGGAACCAGATCCTAAAGATAAGTTCAGAAGTTTGGAGGCAACACAGAACATTATTCGGTTTTCCTATCATTATGCTAAAGTTCTTCACAGATGGAGGATGTCTCATTTCTCCATTATTAGGAAGATGCCGGTGATGTAGCATGTGCTCCCACAGAAGGTTTTGTTACAAAAGGTTTTCATCTTACATAACAGACCTATTGTACTAACATTTTCGCTACGAGATCAATATTGTTATCTCTCCAGTTTTGTTCTACTTTCAGAAGCTTTTCCCATTGTATAGACTGATGTCTGTATTTAACTGTTCTCTGCAATGCCGGCTGGAAAGTGTGTCACAAGATGAGGCTGCCCTCGGTCATGGCAGTAGCGGAAAATGGAAGTTTAACTCTTGAAAATCATACCCCTCTCTCTCGCTTAATGGTTTTCGGTGCTTTTTGCAGACAAATTGAGAGATTCAAAAGCCAAGATGTAATGTGCAAAGTGCACTTCATGGCACACAGGGACCGATCAAGGGGTACGGGGGCATCCTATACACTTTAGAAAAGATAGCTTACAAAATAATAGGAATACTAGTGCTTTGAAGTGCCCCAAAAGCACAGTTCTACATACTGTACTGCTACAGGGTCTATGTGATACGACAATGCAGTACCTAAAACAGCAGCCAACTTATATACTGAGGTCAGCAAATATGTATAGTGAGACTGAAGAAGGTGTTCTGCAAGCCCCAGGGAAGTCCCTTTTTCCCTTCAGTACAATATAGCCCTGTAGGGGCAAGCACTGAAAGCTGAGGGGCTTAGTACAAGAACTGTGTCTGGGCCTGTAAAGTGGTGGAATCCACCCCCTTCCACAAAATAGCTGTAGGTGGGCAACTTTATATAGGTCTATACCGAAGAGTGGCCAGTATAGCTGTTGTATATGTTTGCCTGTGCTTTGCATGTTTTGTGCACTGTATGTGGAATATGCTGTTTATTACTGTGTACATGCTGATGACTTATTGCACTGTATGATGTCACAAAGTCACTTTAAAGGGGTTGGCCGGGCTTATTTTTTTATGGCCATTAATATATGATCGACAGGGAGCCGGCCATTGAAGTCAGTGGGAGCTGAGCTGCAGTGAAGGTGCCAGGCCCTATCCTGAGGTTAGGCCATAAAAAATTTAGCCTAAGCAACCCCTTTAATTGTGTTTGCTGCTGAACTATCGCACGTACTTCGGCCTGGTAGTTTCTGGAAAGAGGGTATAACCCAATTACATATTTTGGCTGTCCTCCAGATGGTGCCCTTTTTTCACCATCTGCAGTACACTCTACACACTCTACAGCTTGACGCCTTGTAGTCACACCATATAAAAGAGAAGCTTGTTCACCATTTGGGGTCTTATGCTCAGTGCGTTGTTGTAACTACCCATCTGTGTGATGCGATTCCCATACAAGAGCCTGACTGTGTGTCCAGCATATGTCTGAGAAGTAAGACCTCTAGGAACTGAGTGAGATCTCACCCTGTAAGAAGATTGCTGTGCGATTAGATTGTCTAGTGTTGAATGAACTGCTGTAGTTGATCCTTGCTACAACTGAGCAACTTGTGTTAACTACTTTGTAGCTGAATAGTAGTACCAAAAAGAGAGCAGCACTATGTAAATACACACAATGGGTGCGAGCCTTCAGTCCGTGGCAAAATGACCAAAGTAGCAAAGTTAAAAAGGCAGCACTCAGGCTTGAGATTTGGGTTGAATGGAAATGTTGCGTCACTGGGCATCAGTTTTGGAGCGCTGCCTCTTTTTTTACTTTGTGGCTTAATAGCTACCACCTCAGTAAAATGGTGGTGACAACGATTCTGTGGAAGTGAAGATGGTTTCTTTGGCTGCATCTTTGCAAGTACTAGAATAAGAAGGATCACACTGCTCAGTCCATTGGTATATTGTTATGGGTAAGGGATGAAGAGGAACAATTGGTCCATAGTATTTGGGGTATAGCTGGTGTTGTCCCAGTCCCTCACGCTGATACAGACCCCGTCACGCACCCCTCACATGCTACACTCACATACCATTCACCAATCACACACATGTCTCTTACATGCACAACTCAGGCTGCACACATGCCACTCATAATCTGGAGACACGCCATCAAACACCACCCACATACTGGACATATGCTATACCCTAGTAAATAGCATGGCTGATGCTAATGTTGATTAACCCATTATTTGGAACTAATTTTGTGGGGCCTTTGCAGAAACTGCAAGAATAAATATAGTAGAATATAATAACTTGGTATTTATTCTCCGAAATCCTTTATAGCGTACATGTAGGGTTGCATATGGCCATTATACCACACTCATCTCCCTCCCCGTGTTTCTGATATCATACCGAGTTTTTTCTGTTGTGTATAAATGTCATATAAAATGATGTTGGCATGCTCCATCAGATGATGTATGACAGAGCTGTAACTTCTTAAGGAGAATAATTCTATATTGCGGCGCCATGCGGAGCAGCATGCCACAGTGTCTATGGAGTGTCTATGGCTTTGTAGTAGGAAGCCTCGGGGACTCTGCGTGTCTTCATACAGCCTCCTCCTGTGCATGAGGTTAGAAAAATACAGAACAGACTTGTGGGACTTGTTATTCTATATAGAAGAAGCTGGAAACTTCCAAGAAGTAGAAATGTCCATCTGTTTGTGGTGTATATGAGTCTAGTGCTACTATCTGTGAATACAATTGTCTTTACTTCCCATCTGCTGCGGATGGTAACAGCTATACTTGTACGATTTGGCTGCTTCTCCATTATGGCATGTTTTTTCCATGTGTCTCATTTCTGTAAACCAGATCACCGTAGCTCCTATTACATTAGCGGCTTATTAGCTGCGGAAACAAGTCCTGGGTTCTTTCTGGCATCGGCTTATATAATGATGCCAGGGTTCGTCACATGTATGCAAAGCTGAAAATACTTTACTCAGCTTGGAATGCTTTGTTCGTTGGTCGGCTGAGAATATTGAATATTACCTAGATCATGCTTACGCAGCCCCATTCATTGGGGCCAGTGAGCACGGCCGCAAAACCGGACAGGAATAGGACCTGTCCTGCGTTTTGCGGCAAAGACTTTCAGCCTGCACAAAGATCCGTGGAAATCACTGTACACTGTACATGGGCCCTAGAGAGATGAATGGGTAGCATTCTGAACTAGCGCACTGAACTAGCACACAGTCATGCGCATGGCACCTTAGGAGGAGCAGCAGGACGGGGTGTTTACAGCTATGTAGTACTAGTATCTACTACTATATGGTCACTGTATGTTGGTAATATTGTATTTGTATAGTGGTTTGTATTCAATAGCACTATGGTGGTATTATTTAATCCCTATGTTAGTGGTCATGGTGTGGTAGTATTATTGAAAGGGGTGTTCCCAGTATTTTTTTTTAAACCTGGGAAGGCTTAAAATACCAAATATTATATAATGACATGTCCAGTGATTCAGCAGAGAGTCTCTTTTCATGCCCTGGTTTTGTTTCCCTTTGCCGCACACAAGCATGTCAGCCAATCAGTTCTGTCTTCACACAATGAATGGAGAGGGGAGGACCTGATTCTCCTCACAGACTCCACACATATCTGCAAACTGCTTGCTCTGTGCAAAGGACTGAACATTCTGCACATATCCCAGCTTACAATGTAAGAAAGTCTTCTGTGTATTTGTATGTACTTCTAGCTGCTTGTGTGGCTACAGATGATTATTATTCAAAGACACCAAGCAGATTTACTGACTGACATTCACATCACTGGGTTGTCTGTGCAATGTGGGACAGGTCCTACAAAACAAGAGATGCTCTTTGTACATACAGTTGTGTGAAAAATTTTCAGACTGACAAATTTTTGTTTTCACACAGTTTTCTGCTTCAGTGGTTTTCAACCTTTTAGCCAGATGTTTCTATGGTTACTGAAGTACAGTTCTAATCATTTCATAAGTTTGTACACTTTTATTTAGGAATACATCAAGTTTATAGGAAGACCAGTGGGGGGGGGCGGGGTTTAGGTGTTGAGACCATCGTAAACACTATTAGCATCTACAACTGTATCGGTGTCTGCTGGACACCCGTATTATTACGGCTACTTGTAAGCCACTTCAGGCCTGCAGCTTACAAGTAGCCGTAACCACACGTAAGATATCTTCCTTTCAGCGCAGACGTGCTCAATGACATCACAGCATCGCGCCTGCTGTGCTGGGACGTAGCCATCTTGTCTGTAGTCAGGGCTCCTTCAGGTTAGTGCAGGGAGTAAGAAGACATGACGGGGATGGCTCCATGCTTCAGGATCTGGGGCAGGTGAGTATGACTTTTATTATTTTTTGTTGCACACTCTGGGGGGCATTATAAGTGCCATTTTATATTATATGTGGCAAAGTGAGATATCATAAATTATAATCTGCCATTTGTAATATAATATAACACTTTTTCACTTATAATATACCACTTATAATATGGCATTTGGAAAGTGTTATATTATATTACAAATGGCAGATTATAAATAGTAACTTATGATATGCCAATTATCATATATATGCCACTTGTAAAATACCACTCATGATATATTTTAAGTGGTATTTATGTTATAAGTGGCAAAATATTATATTAAATTACAAATGGCAGAATATAATTGGCATTTTATATTATAAGTGCTATTATAAGTGATATAAAGAGGCATTATTAATATAAGGGGGCCTTAATAATATAAGGAGGTAGTATTTATGTCAGGGTGCATAATGTAAAGGGGGGCAGTATTTATGTCAGGGGGAATAATATAAGGGGGCAGATGGGCAGTATTAAAAGGGTTGTCCAGCTCATTTTTTATTGATCATCATCCATAGAAGTGAATAGAACAAGGCTGTAGTTACATTGCACCGCCGCCATGAAACAAACAATACAGTTTAAACAGAGAAGGGGTCACAGCACCTGCACATTGCTGTAGTTCCATTAAACAGCTGATCAGTGGGGGTCTTGGGGATAGGCCATCAATAAAAATGAGCAGGAATAACCCATTTACTGAGGGGGAAACACAGGATACTTTATTTAAAAGGGAACACAAGGGCTTTTCTAATTTAAGGGTCACACAGGGACATTATTAATTTATGGATACACACAGGGGGTATTGTTCATTTCCAGTCGATTTTTATATTATATATTTTCCAATTGGGGTATAATAGTAGCAGGATGGAGACTTTATATAGGTGAGGACAATGTGGGTCTGGTGCCTGTAAAAGTGAGGAGCCAAAGATGTCTGTGCTGCAAACTTTACAGAGACAAGTCACAGCTGGAAGTGGTCATGGCAGTCTAAATGGAAAAGACGGGTAATGTGAACGATTAGTCAGAGACGTCACCTGTAAGGGCCGGTTCACATCTGCGTTCGGTTTCCGTTCGGGGAGTCTGCTTAGGGATCCCCCCCCTAAACGGAAACCTATACGCATAGAAAAGCGGTTTACCTAAGGAAACCTGCGGACCCCATAGACTATAATGGGGTCCGTGTGGTTTCCGCTCTGTTTCCGCACGAAAAATGTGGAGAGAAAAGTCCTGCAAGCAGCACTTTTCTCTCCGCATTTTTCGTGCGGAAACCACACGGACCCCATTATAGTCTATGGGGTCCGCAGGTTTCCTTAGGTAAGCCACTTTTTTATGCGTATAGGTTTCCGTTCGGGGGTCCCCAAGTGGACTCCCCCAACGGAAACCGAACGCAGATGTGAAGCGGCCCTAAGTCACTATATGTTTCCTCTACTACACTCACTTACATTGCCTGCAGAACACTGTGTAGAGCCAGTATTTGCCACTATATTGTCACTGTATAGTGACAGTAATGGTATACCTGCGTAGGGGGCCACTTGGAAGTGTTTGTCCCCCCTGTGCTGAACCCCTAGCTACACCTCAGTATTTCTAGTGTTTCTCCTTATTTTTCAAGACTTCTACAATTCATCCTGACATGCTGGATATCAGCTCATGGCCCAAATCCTGACCGGTGACAACCTACTCTTGTATAACCAGTGCTTGGAGTTTATCACAATGTCTGTGTTCTTGTTTGTCCACCCACTTTTTGAGGATTGACCACAGGTTCTCAATGAAATGGAGACCTGGGGAGTTTCCTGGCCATGGGCCAAAAATTTAAATATTTTGTTCACTAAGTCACTTAGTTATAACTTTTGTTTTGTGACATGGTGTGCATTAAGCTGGAAAAAGCATTGTCCATCACCAAATGTCTCCTGGATGGTTGTGAGAAGTTATACTTGGGGAATGTATAGACACCATTCTTTATTCATGGCTGTGTTCTTAGGTAAAATTGTGAGTGACTCCGCTCCATGGATGAGAAGCCGCCCACACATGGTCTCAGGAGACTTTACTGTGGGCATGACACAAGACTCAAGGTAGTGTTGACCTTTTCTTCTCCCGACAGTCATTCTTCCAGAAACCACTTCTCTCCAAGAAAAACATCAAGAACAGCCTGACATTCTGCAGAAAGTACAGGGATTGGACCGCAGAGTACTGGGGTAAAGTTATCCTCTCTGATGAATCTCTGATGAATATGTCTGGGCCAACCTCCCTGCCGAGTTCCTTCAAAAACTGTCTGCAAGTGTACCGAATTGATGGAAAAGGCTTTCCACACCCGCCTAAAACCTTTGCACAGTACATTCCACCTCCTGTGTCACTACCTCACAGGTGTGCGAATTGGATGTTATGAATTTGTGTCATTTATGCTTTACTTTGTATTGAGTTTGATCAGTGAAAAACAGACAGAACCAAATGACTTGTGTATGCTGTCCCTTTTTTTCCACTGACATTTAGGTCTTATTCACACGTCAGTTTTTACAGACGTGCGCTGTCAGTGTTTTCTACACATGGATGTTTTGATTTTCATGATGTGTTGTGTCAGTAGATCTATGTGAAAAATGGATCAGCCATTTTGAGAAAAACAAAGGCTATATGTTGTACTGAGTCCGATCAGTGAAAAACAGAACACAGATGACAACTGTATGCTGCTTTTTTTCATGTGGCATGCCTCTGTTTTTAATTTTACAGATTCCTGGGGCAAATTCATGAAGACTGGCGTAGCTTACGCCAATCTCAATAAATGACCCGACTGATGCAGGGAACTGGAGAATTATGAAGAGAATGGAAATCGTCCACCTTGGCTTCCCCTGATCGCTGCCCCGCTCCATCCAATGTGGCGGGCAAGGCGCAGATTGGGGCTTGTGGGGCACATTTGGTATAAGAAATTTGCACCTCAATATTATCTCTCTACACCATTTTTCTGATAAGTGATCAATTCCCACCACAGTCTCTAAATAACGGACATGCGAATAATCACTTTGAAATCAATATGTCCGTATTCTGTCTGTATAAAATACGGATGGAACACGTATGCAAAAAACGGATGTATTTATTAGGCTTCCAGAGAAACTCCTGTATAATAAACTACCCAATGCCTGCGTGTCCAGTATATACATATCAGCTCCTGTATCTTGTTTCTGCTCCGTGCTTTGTATGTGCTATACATCTTCATTCTAGTTTTCCTATATAGGATTAGTACAAGCGTATCATTGGTCCTCACATCACTAAAGGGAAATAGATGATCCAATAAGGATGAGGAGGATGGAGTGTATATCTCAGAGGGGAGAAGAGAGCAGAGAGCCACGAGCATCCCAAGCAATAAGAAGACTGCAGTGAAGACTGTGCCTCCTGTACTGAGAGGGGTATACACCATCTGCCTGCAATAACAAGCCACATCCTCTCTATATACATTGTCTTCTATGTAGCTGATCAGCCTCATGTAACCTTCTTATTGCTTCTGCATCTACTGTGTACACTTCACATCTGCAGCTCAAGCTCCAACTCTTCTCCATTTCTGGTCACCAGGACGAAGACTGCAAGACCTGCTCTATGCCACCTGTAGTATGATCAGCACCTGCTCTTCTCATTGAAGTCTTGGGATTGCTACCCTCTATTTCCAAGGCTGTCCCATAAACTGCATCCTTGGACACTGTACACACTTACTCAAGGCTGTTCCTTGTCTGCATTATCATTTGGAAGCGGCTGCATTAAGATGATGTCTTGTACTGAGCTGATCACTATGTGTCTACTGTCTGCCAAACAATTCCAGAAGGACAAACCCATGAAAACCCCTCCACAGCTGATCATAGACCAGGACCTGTCCATATTCAGGGATGTAAGTGTTATGACATCTGTGTGTTGTATATGCTTGTACTGCAGGGTATTGTGCTTGTATAGATATACCATTTATACAATAGGCGTCCATGTAGATGACCACCGCTCAGTGACATTTGGCAGTGCAGAGGTTAACCCCGTCTTGCCTGCTGCTGTCTCACCCCCTCCTGCTTTTATCGCTGTGAGATAATTACCTTCTGCTTCTGACATTGCCATGATTTGCAGTAATGGCTGCTAATTGGGAAATATGGACTAATATCAGGCTACATATGGGACTACTTCACACTTGTATATAGGAGAACGTGTAGAACATTACAGGGAAAATTATATTTATGAAACAGTTATTAAATGTTATGTATATAGCGCCATCATTCTGCATAGTATGGCATGTATATGTATCTCCCCCCCCCCCTTCCTCTCCTCCTCATTCCTCTATATCACCAAGGGTCCAGGAAGCTGAGATAGAAGGGGTTGTATGATGGGAGAACTGCTTTGCCTATATCTGTGCTGTGGTTTTCCGTGGTTTTCTTTCCCCAACTAAAGGCTTATTCACACATTTGGATATGTCATGTGTGTAATGGGCACATGCAGATATTCACTCAATTTCCAAGGACTAGCAATCCATGGAATAAGATCAGAGACATTTTGTAGACCATGGAGATCCATTAAAGTCTATGAGTGCAGAAAAATCACGGACAGGACACGGATGCCATCCTTATGGTGGCCATTTCTTACCGACCAAGAGACATAGAAAAGTATAGAAAATTTTTTAAAAAGTTAGTCCGTTATTTGTGGATCAACGACAGACAGCATGCCACCCTAAAATGAGCAGAATTGTCTGCTGTCCACGATTATCTTGGACATTACATGTCCGTAAATGCTGAGATGTTAATGAGCCCTACTCAAAGTCGCTGTAGAAGGTCCAATAATCTAATTTCTTTTCTCTTTGATCCTACATGAAATTTATTTCATTAGCTAGACAATGGTTTTCTTTCTCTAACTAAGTCACAGCCAGGTCTTCAACTGGGGCAAAGATTCAGTTTTCTGCCCCAGTCCTATGCCTAAGTCCCCTGGTTAAGGTGGAATGGGTTGTCAATCCCTCCCAATTCCCAGCCAGCTCCCCTGAGTTAAAGCATCTATACAGTGTGAGAATCCACCAGGTAACTTCCCAAATGGAAACTTCTTGACTCCTGTTAAAGATGTATTCTCATCTCAGACATTTACTGTATATCATATCCACAGCATGTGCCATAAATATACAATAGATGTTGGTCTTATCTCTGGGATCTACATCTATAACATGGTCACTGTGAGGTGGCTGTGCATGTCTTGCTCCGTCTGTTCATGTCTATGGGAGTACAGAGTATAGTGGAGCAGACCGGAAGATTTTATGGATAGAGGAAGCGGAAATACTTTACAAATGGAAGTTTTCTATAAAGGGTGTCTGTCATCAGAACCCAGAATATCAACCCAGTCCAGCAGATAGAAAGGTTAGAGTCACCAGAACTAGCATATCAACTCAGCCCTACAGATAGAAAGGTTAGGATCACCAGAACCCAGCATATCAACCCAGCCTGCAGATCGATAGGTTAGTGTCACCAGAACCCAGAATATTAAACCAGCCCCACAGATAGATAGGTTAGGAACACCGGAACTCAGCATATCAACCCAGCCCTGCAGATAGATAGGTTAGGGTCACCAGAACCCAGAATATTAAACCAGCCCCACAGATAGATAGGTTAGGAACACCGGAACTCAGCATATCAACCCAGCCCTGCAGATAGATAGGTTAGGGTCACCAGAACCCAGAATATTAAACCAGCCCCACAGATAGATAGGTTAGGAACACCGGAACTCAGCATATCAACCCAGCCCTGCAGATAGATAGGTTAGGATCACCAGAACCCAGCATATCAACCCAGCCCTGCAGATAGGTTAGTGTCACCAGAACCCAGCGTATCACCCCAGCCCTGCAGATAGATAGGTTAGTGTCACCAGAACCAGCATATCAACCCAGCCCGCAGATAGATAGGTTAGTGTCACCAGAACCCAGCATATCAACCCAGCCCTGCAGATAGATAGGTTAGTGTCACCTGAATCGAATTGTGTTTTACCCTTGTCAAGCACTGCCTCTGTTGCTGAGATATTGCTGTTTTTGTCACTATGCAAAAATCTGTTATCTGTTTGGAGCAACAGAGGAGTGGCCATTGTTCCAAAGAGATAAGTGGCAATGCTCTTGTTCTTCCAAAGAGCTCATTTGTATCTTGACAAAAACAGCAATATCTCAGCAACAGAGGCACAAAGGGCACCATTTAATTCAGATGATCCTAACCTATTTATCTGGGTTGATATGATGGGTTCTGGTGACAGACTCCCTTTAAACCAGCGCTGTCCAGTCATATATAATAGTAATCCCTTTCATTATCATAATGGAGTGTAAAGTGTTTGCCCTCTTATATTATAATCACACTGGTCCCTGCCCAGAGAGGCTTCAGCCATAACCGCTGTGTCATTTCATAGTGTATAACGTTCCGTATACCACTACTTTTCATCATAATAGAGACATATAATAGAAATACCAATTAAATGTATATCTGAGAAACTCCAGGATTCTGCCTATCATGGGTCCTGTATACTACCACTGCCTATTTATAGGTACTAGTGATGCCTAAACATTGGCCACAATCTGGAAATGTCACCTGAGTGGTTTTAATTCAAAGGAAGAGACGGAAAAACAGGTATATGGTGTACAAAGGGAGTATGACTAGTGTTACAGGAACATTAAACTAAAGGGTTGCATTATAAAAAGCAAGTAAAGCATTATGTAAATTACATTATAAAGGGAATTTAAACCATATCTTGTCATTTTTTTTATCCTGTTTCTTAAAGCGTTACTCTACTTTCGGACAACATTTGATTTTCTGGCAGTATTTGTGTCATTAATAAATTTTGTAATTTATTAACAAATTTTGGCTCCTTTCTGTGAAATCCTGCATTTTTCTCTCTTTCCCTTGCTTCTCTATTGAGAGCTGTTCCTGCCTCTCACTGTATACAATGTACGGGCTGTGTGACTTGAAGAGGAAAGGTTCAAACCGTTGTATCTCAGGCATTATAGAACATAGGAACTTGCTTCTGGTGTCGTATGAAAGAGGATATTCTCATCTTAATTCTACTTGTATAATTTCCAGAGATATCACTGGTTGAAATCACAGTCGTAGCAGCTGCATATAAATATTCCAATCTCCTTTGTTTTCAATCAGTGATATCTCTGGAAATTATACAAGTAGAACTGAGATGAGAATCTCCTCTTTTATACAACGCCAAAATCAAGTTTCTACGTTTTATAATGCCTGAGATATAGCTGTTTGAAGGACCCTCCCCCACTCTCATTGACTTTTCATTACACACAAGCCCATACACCATACACAATGAGATGCAGAGGACAGCACTCAGAGTAGCAAGGGAAAGAAGGGGAAAATGCAGGATTTCACAGAAAGTAGCAACAATTTGTTAATAAAGTATATTACAAAGTTTGATAAAGACAGAAATACTACCAGAAATCAAACGCTGTCTGAAAGTTTAGTTACATTTTAAAGGTTTTGTCCAGTTTATAAACATAATTTTAAATAAATTACAGGATACTCCGAGTCATTACAGGGGAGTCCTTATAGGACTTCCACTAATTAACCAGAATATAAAGTGGCTGCCTGCAAAGTGCATCCTTCACTCTGGAGGACCTGCCATATCCTTGCTGTAGGCTACAATGAACATCCTTCACTCTGAAGGACCTATCATGTCCTTGTTGTAGGCTACAAAGAGCATCCCTCACTCTTGAGGACCTGCCATGTCCTTGCTGTAAGCTACAATGAGCATCCCTCACTCTTGCGGACCTGCCATTTCCTTGCTGTAGGTTACAAAGAGCATCCCTCACTCTGGAGGACCTGCCATGTCCTTGCTGTAGGCTACAATGAGCATCCTTCACTCTGAAGGACCTATCATGTCCTTGTTGTAGGCTACAAAGAGCATCCCTCACTCTTGAGGACCTGCCATGTCCTTGCTGTAGGCTACAAAGAGCATCCCTCACTCTTGAGAACCTGCCATGTCCTTGCTGTGGGCTGCAATGAGCATCCCTCATTCTGGAGGACCATCCATATCCTTGCTGTAGGCTACAATGAGCATCTGTCACTTTGAAGGACCAGTCATGTCCTTGTTGTAGGCTACAAGGAACACCCTCACTCTGAGGTACCTGTCATGTTCTTGCTGTAGGCTACAAAGACCAGCCCTCTTGCTGGTCTTGAAAGGAACTTGACATGTCCTTGCTCTATACAGACAGCCTATTGATTTTAATGGGCATCATGTAATTCCTCATTTTCTCTGTGGTGGCGCTGAAGGTGGACTGGAATTTGCTGGCTGTTGACTATTGCTAAGAGTCCCAAATCTTTATATTGATTTCAGAAGCTGTCGTTCACAATGCCGTCCTCATTTCATGTACTGCTTTTCTTATAGGCAAACCTTCAATTTAATGGACAGCCGTATAATCCATAAGGCTGACAGCTCTGGTAATGGAGGTGCTGATTTGCATATTGTAATTAGGGAATGGATAAGATTATATCATAACGGCAGTGGCTGCAGACACAAAGTAATGTCACAGTGTATAGAACATCTCATGTCTATGGGATCACATTTTGCAGTCTTGTTGAAACCTGGATCAGCTCTTCTGTTGTGTTGGATGTTTTTGCAAAAATGACAACTGGAAGGGCAGCCATATTAGTTGTCACCAAGGAATTATCATCGTACACTTGCCATAAACTCTTTCATATTGTTTTGTCATCAGTTTCTAAGAAGTGAATCCAAAAGTGACAACTATTATGATTCACCCTTAAAATATATAACCCACTTCCCCAAATTGCCCCTAAGCTAATTCCACTGAGCCATGACTATTGCACTTGGCTTTAGCACCCAGGCGGACTACAAGCCCCATTATCCATGCACCTTTTTATATTAATAGTCCCAAATCAGCTCAGCATTGACATATATCTAGCTCAGCCCTCAATAGTGAAGATGCCTAGAATATACATAACATTGCCAGGCACAGTGCCACGTAGCAGTGAAACCCATTATACCCCCTAACAGTTAAAGCAATGATGCTCCAATAAGAGTGACAGCCTCAGGGTTAATAAAAGTCATACCCAAAGTGCCATTAAAATAGTGACAGTCTGATGTCCCTTCTCTTATTCCTGACAGATAGATGACTGGCCACTATCATGCCAACAATGGTAGTTCAGTAATGGCGGCAGGGACTGGAATTTGCAAAGTAGTGGAATGTATACTTTTATACACATGTACAGATGCTGGAAGAAGAGCATTGGGTTCCAAGAGTTGGGGAGTGTTCCCACTTTCCTGGGAGTCTTTTGGACTTTTCAGGAGAGCAAGCAACAATGGGTTAAAATATGGCAATTTTTTTTAAAGGAGTTATGCCACAAAAATATTTATCCTCTATCCATTGCTGATTAGAGGGGGTCCGACAGAGACCCTCACCGATCCTGAGAACAAGGGCGTTTTACTCCCATTGGGAATGAGCGCTGTACTTCGGCACTCCCATTGAAATAAATGGAGCTAGTCTACCTCTACTGTGGCTACCTTCTCAATGGGAGTAAAACACCCCTTAAGGTTCTTCTAACAACCCTGCCAGAGATATGTTTTTTCCAAGGGAAGCTATAGCAAGACTGCATGGATCTGCCTGGGAAAGGTAGTATTATATTGTGACCATTCAGATAAATCAGATTGCACAGGATAGAGGATCAGTTGAAGGTTGTAGTTGGACCCCCACTAACCATGTGGTTGTCTTTCTCCCATTTCTGAATGTGGGAGATGTGACTGTGGTCGGAAAGGTGTTCCTCTGCTACAGTCATTTCAGCGGGATCCCCAGAGATACCCCGAATTCCAGTGCTTGGCTGTCTCCAGTGGTCCTATTGAAATTACTGGAACCAGGCGCACCTTTTTGACTATTAGTCCACTCAGAGTGGCAATAACAACACCCCGATCTCATGACTTTGCTGGTACCGTAATACGCAGCATTCTTTTTTGCTGTGTTTCTCCAACAGCCAAAAACAGTGCCTTTCCGCAAACATGGAGCTTTAGCCTAAGACTTGGTTCACCCTGTGTTTTCTGCAAAATACTCCTTAGAAAAATCTGCTAAGTATTTTGCCCATGGAAGCTATGCAGAAAATCAGAGACACCATAGTTTCTGTAGCAGGTGGGCTCCGGCCTCTCTATAAATCAAGCGCACGTCCCTGTGCCAAAATGGAAAGCTACACCAGGAATTGGCATAGTTTTCCATTATAACTCACACTAGAGAATTGGCCCACTCCACCCGCAACATTCATACAATGTGGCGAGTGAGGTGCAGAACGGGGTTGTGGCGCATGTTTGGCGCAAGAATGGGTCTTGTGCCAAATGTGTGCCACAATACCATCCCTCTATGCCAGGCTTAGAGGGATTGGTAGGTATCCCCCTGTGTGAATTCACCCTAAGTCTTTCCAGCATACTTTTATGTATATCTTGTATTCCGCCTATTGCCTTGGGTTTACACGATTTGTCTGTATCGTGGTCTTGTCCTCGCTGCAGATATTTACATATCCTAGTTTAGAGCCTTTTAAGAGTAGCTGACGCCACGGACGTTCTGCTCATCCATTTATTATGAAGCTGTAGGTTTTAGGCTTCCTGGAGGCATTTTGGATTCTGCCTTTCAAGCACTGGAGACAGTAAAACCAATGTATTTAACTTTTTTGTTCTGCCGTATCCTGTGGGAATAAAAGCAAAACGCAGTGTTTGTTTTCTGGGAAGCAGACGCATCACAAAACCGAAGCATCCATTATTTATATGGAATTACTTTATCGGATTCACTGAAAGTTTGTGTTATACCATTCCAGCATCCATAAGAATCTCAGCGCTTAGTGGTAGAAGATAAAATATCCTCCCCCATGAAAGAAAGAATACCCCTAGCAGTGCCAGCCTTGTGCATACAGCCCTGCAGGACATGATAGTGAAAGGAGTTGCATTGCGAACCTGAGAGTGCCACGACCGTGAATTCTAGTTGCAAAAAAATTGAACACTGCGTGACTTTTTTGCAACGGTCGCAGCACACTCAGGTCGCAGTGCGACTTCTCTCACTAATGTGAATGAAGGAGTCGCAATGTGACACCGTGGTCATATGATGGGAGTCATGGCCAAAGTCGCTGTGTAGCCCTAAGCTAAAGGAGGTGGAAAAAAAAAGTAAACTGCATACTATCTGCTGGCGGAAGACAATCACAAGGCTTGGGTAGCTATGTCTATTCTATTGTCCAAGATAATCTTGTGTCATTTTGGATGGACAGCCCCCGACGGACAGCTTTTAGAAGACAATAAGAAAGAGAATCCAACACTTGGTCAACAATGGTTATGCATGTGAGATACATTGGATTGTGAGGAGGTATGTATCACCCAGAAATCAGCGCATTTCACAAGGCGAGAAGAGGATACTTATTTCTCCTTGTGGCGTGCGCCACTTCCTGCATGATATGTACCTCCTAACAACACTGTTATTCTGTGCACTCTGGAAATAATAAAAAAATATTACATCCTGTGGACTGACATAACTGTTATTGGGCTTGTTGACCTCATTAGTATGTTGTGTTAATGCTGTCCTTTCCAGAGCGCCCAATTTAGAGGGAACACTGGCTGACAATCCAATGTATGACTAAGGTCCGCTATCTTGGAACGTATCATCAAAGGATGTATTGTGGATTGTACTAATAAAAGAGTCCCACATACATAGCCATTGTGGACCAAGTGCTAGATTCCTTTTATTACTGGCTCAAGGATTGGGACCCAGACCTGGCACCGGTTTGTTTCAGGAGTGCTATGGAAATGGTGGTAGAAGACATGAGAATGTAAGCGTAAGGTGACTTTGCTGCACCAGGATGGAGGTGTACCAGATGTGTGGTCAACCAAGCCACTACCAGCATCTAACACCATGAATACTTTTCCCAACTGAGATCTTATCGAGCAGAAGTTTATATAACTTTATAGAACCATATAGGTGTGGGTTCGATGGACAGTACATAGCGTATGTTCACACTTTTGCAGTCCATGGTTCAACTGCATATTTGCTATAAACAAGAACCACTCAATTCATTATTATTATATTTTCTTCTGCCAAAATCCATACCCAGATACGATCGCAAAAACCTACCCTAATTGGTACCAATAGAAATAATTGATCTGTTCAGTAAGGGCACCATTCAGTTATGACTTATAGCAGCGAGAGAATGGAGGGCAGATTTTCACTGATATTACAGTAGATATCCACGGTCTGGTTTTGTACCATGAGACACCTTGATATTGAGCACTTTCTTCTCTCTACAGATATTCCGGAGAGCAGACAAAAATGGTGAGTAATAAATGTATATGAAGTGAAGAGTCCTGGAAATGGTTATTCATTGTGTTTCAATAATATCTTATATCTTCCATTTTATTCTGTTTGTAAATTTACCAAATTTTTCAAGAACTGGTGGCAAGGAAATCAATGGCAAATCCATTAACAAATAACATGAAGCTGGTGCAAGCTATATTAATGTGGTTGGTATGTCAGATGCTTGGTGTGTTTGGGTAGCGCATGGTTAACTTCATTTAGATCATAAGACATATCTTGGTATCTTTGGCACTGAGGCCAGTGAAGCAGGAATTTAAAGAGGACCTTTTACCACCTCCACCAACTCCAACTCTTTGCATCCTACAATAGGTGCCACTCTACTGATTCTGGCGCGGTTGGAATTTTTTCTCTAGCCCCCACCATTCCTAAGCAATCAGTGCTGGTAGTTTTAGCACCCAATTTTCTAATTAGGCTCTCTACTGTCAGGTGGGCGGTTCCAGACTATCTGCTCCAGCCTAGGACCATTCATCTGACACCAGAGAGTCTAATAAGCATATTGGGTGCTGAAACTAACAGAAATGCTCAGGAAAAGTTTGGGCTAGAGAAAAATTTCCAACTGCGTCAGTATCAGTGGAAAGAGTTGTTGTGAAGGTAGTGAAATTTCCTCTTTAAATATTGTGTCCTGTCCCTCTAATGTTCTTTGCCTGTTATCTCAGCCAACCCTGGCTAGACGGGAGAAGATATGGCTCTGAAGCTCAGACTGGTAGGTACATAACATGTACTGTGCGGTGTGTAGTGCTGCTGATACCGCGACCAGGTCCATTCCAGGACAAGTAGAACTTGTTTCCCCCTTCCCAGTTCTTGGGTAGTGACATGTGTTTTACCAGTTTGCCCCTTCCTTTATCTGTTTGTCTTGGTTCCTGTCAATTGACTGAGCCTCATGTAGGTTCACATTAACACTTAGGGAGGGAGTGGGGTGAGGGCCGTGCAAGCCATGGCCCATCTTTCCCATGGGTCAGTAACTATACCAATGTCCTCCTCTACTCCTCTGTACATAGAAATGACTTATTCTATAGGAGAGAGATGAGAAAAACAACTGTAAGGAGCAAATTGTAGTAAGTCTCCTCAATGCATGCTGCCTGTGCTTCTTGTTCTAGATGGCAAGGAGAGCAGATGGCTCTGTAGACACTCTCAGCAAGAGACCAGTGCACTGGCAGTACCCTAATAAACCCAGGAAACGCCTGGCATGCTGAATGTTCCCTGTTGTGAACCTTTTTGTATCTTCTTGCTATTAGTTTTCAGTATATAATTCTTTCGATGCCTGCCACTTATTATTAGAGAATGGATAAGGGATAATCATATTAGTAACGCTATAGGACACAACTATGATGTCATCAGGACCAGAATACGTGTCCACTGGAAGATGCCAATATAGCATAGAGTCACTTTATGATTTCAGAACATTCAGAAAGAAAATCCTAAAGAAGACTTCTAAGCTCTCGTGAAGTGTCTGCTTAAGGCTTTCTTTCCCCATGACATAACAGTCCTTGAGTATTTTAGTGTTCTTCTGTTACTCCTCAAGGAAATGCATAAATAAATTGTCAGTTGGGCATTATCATTCCACTTGTCAATACACTCAGTTTGCCATTAGATATGCCCAATGTAATGCTTCATTTATCCTCTGGAGGTGCTGCAGGCAAATTAAAGTGTCCTCCTCACATGATATTTACATTACTGCACTACTATATCCACCTATATAGAGTGCAGAGGGGTTCTCTGGATTAAAAGTATTGATGACCTATCCTAAGGATAAGACAGCATCGGATCCGTGAGCACGAACCCAGCACCACCATCTATCAGCTATTCCCAGCAGTTGATACACAGAGAATGGAGCAGGAAGCAGACAGTGCTGTTCTCTGTGTAGTGGCCAGACCAGGTACTTCTGATCATCCCTCGGTCACTTGAATGGGAGATAAGCTGCAGTGACTCGGTTCATCCACTACACAGAGGACAGAGCTGTCTGCTTCCTGCTTTGTCCTCTGTGTATCAGCTGCTGAGCATAGCTGATCAGAGGGGGTGCTGGGTGTTGGACACCCACTGATCTGATATTCATGACCTATCCTTGTTCAAAGATATTTTTAACCCAGACAAAAACCTTTTAAAGGCAGCCTACTCTTGTTTGGCCAACACTTATTCCTCACATCCCTTCAACACACATTCTTTCTGGGATAGGGCTGAGTATGCATGTGCTTTTAGTGGGTACAGGGGAATAAACTGGCGCCAGACACCTCTTGGAGGTCCCCCATATACTTTAAATGGTCAGCTGGTCCTGCCAAAATCAGCAAGTATAGCCATCATTAGTCTAATATTTATGGCCACCTTCTTAAGACTATCCTACAGTTCTCTGTGCCAGGCTCATGCACCTTTATTATGCCAAAGATGCGCCACATACCTCTTTTTGCACCCCACTTGCCACTTTTTGCAAGAGTGGGCAGAGACCAAGGTGAGCTGGGGCAGAGATGCCTCAGCCTGACAAATTTACTATGTGGCTGGGTTCACGCAGTGTGTTTTTGACATTTTTATATATGTGGTTTTTAAAAACGCATCTGGTCTTAATATAAAAACACCATGTGAACCCAGCCTAACTCATGCCACAAAACTGATATGAGTGATACCTAAAATCTACCCCACTTCTTGAGTGGCGTATATTTCCGTAAATTTCAACTCTAGCGCACAGGACTTTGCCTGAATTATTAAGAGACTGCAGTAGTAATACTTTCCCCCACTATTTTTATAGCACATGAATGTCCGAGTCATAAGACTCTGTACACACAGTAGTACTATCTCACTGCAGTATATATACATTTCTTAAAACTTTCAGCCTGTAAATTTAATGATGTGTGAAACATGCCCAATGTCTTAGACTGGAGTACAAGTGTCTAGAAGTGATGAAGGGTCTCCTTCCTTCCTTGCACTAGGTTATAGCTGAGCTCTAGGAGCTATGACTTGTGTGGGAGAAGATAGATGTGCTGGATGAATCATGGCTTCAGTATTAATTGTATATAATATTTATCTCTCTAGATGACGGTAAGCTGTCCTTTGAAGAATTTCAGAGTTATTTTTCCGATGGGGTTCTGAATCAGGAGGAGCTGAAAAAAATGTTCATCCGGATAGACAGTCAGCAAACCAAGTAAGTGACTGAGAGAGGAACATGGGACAAATAGATGAAGAATATTCTATCTATCTATCTATCTATCTATCTATCTATCTATCTCAATATCTATCTATCTATCTATCTATCTCATATCTATCTATCTATCTATCTATCTCAATATCTATCTATCTATCTATCTCGTATCTATCTATCTATCTCGTATCTATCTATCTCGTATCTATCTATCTATCTATGTATCTCGTATCTATCTATCTATCTATCTATCTATCTATCCATCTCAATATCTATCTATCTATCTATCTATCTATCTATCCATCTCAATATCTATCTATCTATCTATCTATCTATCTATCTATCTATCTATCTATCTATCTATCTATCCATCTAATCTATCCATCCATCCATCCATCCATCCATCTATTTACTGCATCTACATGATTAAACCAGTTTCTTAAGAAAATGTTTCTTGTGTGCTCATATGCCAGCACAAAGTCTTTATAGCTTTTAGAGCTTTTCACCCTTTGGGTGTTATCTACAAGTGGACTGTAAGAAGAGGCTTGGACTGCTGATACAATTGGGCTATCTTTGCAAAATTTGACTGGGATAAATATATATTATTAAATTAGGTTTCATTCACACTAGGCAGTCGAGTGTAGCTAAACTGCTTCCGAAAAAGCTGCCTGCAGTTTTGATGTGGTTTTTGGTGCTGTTTTTTTTTTTTTTTTTGCAAGCAGTTTTTTACACCCTTAAGGGCCTTTTACATGGCTGGAGGTGAAGAGGAATTTGATGGGGTCTTTTGCTTAAGATTCCTCTCCAAATGCATCTCACACCAGAAAGCTGAAACTGAGCTTCGGATTTATGCCGCGGTTTTACTCACTGATATGCCTGAAACAATGGGGCTAATAAACCGTAGTCTCATGCAGGCTTCGCTGCTGGCGCTGCGTCCTGAGAACAGATGGGGGCAGATTCAGGTCAGAATTTGGAGCTGAGGATAGGCCGTCAACTGTAGAAAGCAGATAACCGCTAAACAGAAGAGCTCTGGTGTACTGGCTGTTAGCATACAGGTGAGATGGAGAGTAACATGTGCTAGGGAGTACTGCAAATAAACTGCGTGCAGTTATTAAGCATTGTGTAAACTCAGCCTGAAGGCACAATGCTTATCTGGAAGGATGGTGGGTCTGCTTGTCTCATTAGTACCTTGCAGCCTGGTTGATTAACCCATTAAAACTTGATACTCATTAGCACATTAACATCTAATTAGTTTGGGTAGACAGATGGAGGGATATAGATATGGTATGGTATCTAGGAAGAAAATACATAATGTAGGTCGCAGAATTTCCATGTGTAGAATTTAGATTTTTTTCTACAATGATTGTTGTCAACGATAGCTGACATATGATTATTCTTACCAGTGATACTTAAAGAGTTCCTTTCACTACCTCCACCTATTCTAGTTCTCGTCATCTGTTAATAGTCACCACTCCACTGATTTCAGCACAGTTGGAATTTTTTCTCTACCCCCACCATTCCCGAGCAACAAGTACAGTTAGTTTTGGTGCCTGATGTGCTATTTAAGCTCTATAATGAGAGAAGGGCGGTGTCAGGCAGGGGGTGTGATTCAGAGATCCAATCAGAGGCAGCCAGTGTCAGAGCTCAGAATCACTCCCCTTGCCTGCTCCTGCCTGACACCGCCCTCCTGACAGTAGAGAGATCAAATAGCATACCAGGCACCAAAACTAACAGCATTGATTGCTCTGGAATGATGGGGGCTAGAGAAAAAACTCCCACTGCACCAGAATCAGTGAAGCGGGGCCTATTAAAGGATGTACATAGCTGGACTTGTTGGAGATGGTGAAAGGTTCTCTTTAAAAGCTGGGTTCACATAGTGCTTTTTTAAATCAATATTTGTAAAATCCCTGTAGATGTTGTCCTGGATCTCCAGGGCTCCAGTGCTGCAAGACTACAGTGCTAACCACTAAGCGACTGTGCTGTCCACTGAGCCCCCATGCTGCCTATGACTTAGGCTAAGTTCTCAAATCTGATAATACAGCCCATTGCTCTTATCCATCATAGGATGAAAGCAACGGACTTAAACAGCACTGGAATGACTGATGCAGACAGAGACTCTGTGCAGCTTCTATCTAACCCCCTAGAGGTGACTGTAGGCAGACAAAATTTTATTACTTAACCCTTTGGCTATAGAGGTGATCTCATAAAATCTCCAACTGCTAAGATGATATACAGGCATTGAATCAGCACCGAATATCAGACCGAAACAGAACATAGTGGTAAAAGGTGGAAGATCGCTTTAAGTGTAAGCAAAGCTGGCATAATATCTGTTGCTAAGGAATGCAATTTTTGCAAATCTTTGCATGTATTTAGGCGCATGTTCTCATTTTTACCTTGTCTTCATTTTTTAGTAACATGGATACAGAGCTGCTATGTGGTAAGAGAATTTCTTTACATTTTCTTATAGTTTAGCTTCCCACTGGGTTTACCATTGATTTATTCCATACACCATTTGGATAGCAGCAGAGCAAGATAAAGAATTTAGAGGGGTTTTTTTAGATATTTTAGCTTTGCTGCCCCTTTAGATATTTTATTGAGTGCTGAATGTTTGTTGCAGAGTATGACATTAACCCATAGAAGGGTAATTTGTGCAAAAGGAGTCTGTTGTTAGAACCGAGCATATCACCCCAGCCCTGCAGATAGATAGGTTAGGGTTACCAGAACCAGCATAATATCCTAGCCCTGCAGATAGATAGATTAGTGTCACCAGAACCCAGCATATCACCAAGCCCTGTAGATAGATAGGTTAGTGTCACCAGACCCCAGCATATCACCCCAGCCCTGCAGATAGATAGATCAGTGTCTCCAGAACCAGCATAACATCCTAGCCCTGCAGATAGATAGGTTAGGATCACCAGACCCCAGCATATCACCCCAGCCCTGCAGCTAGATAGGTTAGGGTCACCAGAACTAGCAAAACATCCCAGCCCTGCAGATAGATAGGTTAGGGTCACCAAGAACAAGCATAACTTCCCAGCCCTGCAGATATATAGGTTAGTGTCCCCAGACCCCAGCATATCACCCCAGCCCTGCAGATAGATAGGTTAGTGTCACCAGACCCCAGCATATCACCACAGCCCTGCAGATACATAGGTTAGTGTTACCAAAACCAGCATATCAACCCAGCCCTGCAGATAGATAGGTTAGTGTCACCAGAACCAGCATAATATGCCAGCCCTGCAGATATATAGGTTAGTTTCACCATACCCCAGCATATCATCCCAGCCCTGCAGATAGATAGGTTAGGGTTACCAGAGCCCAGCATATCAATGCAGCCCTGCAGATAGATAGGTTAGTGTCACCAGAACCCAGCATATCAACCCCTGTGTTCTGGGGATCCTAACCTATCTATCTGCAGGGCTGCAGTGATATGCTGGTTCTGGTGATCCTAGCCTATCTATCTGCGGAGGCTGGGGTGATATGCTGGTTCTGGTGATCCTAGCCTATCTATCTGCGGAGGCTGGGGTGATATGCTGGTTCTGGTGATCCTAGCCTATCTATCTGCGGAGGCTGGGGTGATATGCTGGGTTCTAGTGACAGACTCCCTTTAAAGGGGTTTTCTACCACTTTATTATGTTGACAAATCCTTATGCTAGAACATCAATATTAGATTGTGGTGCACCTCCACCAATCAGCCAATTCTTTTTGGGCCGAACGTCAGGTTTCTGATGATTGGAGCCAGCACCCAGCCCCTAAGTTGCTCTGCCTCCTTCCTCCTCTCCCATGTTCACCGGTAGTTACCTATATTACGGGGGCTGGCTTTACTCTTATAATAATCTAGTCTACCAGCCCCCATAGTAAAGGTAATACCAATGAGCACAGGAGAGGAGGGAGGAGGCGGATTAAGTTGGTGCTGGGCAGACATGGGTGAATCTTACGAGATTTGTTTTGTGAATATTTGCAAGTTGCCCACAAGTTTTGTTTCAGACCAAACTTGGTTCTGAACTGAAAGTGCTTTTATTATACTCTGGGGTATAAGTGGAGGTCCAGGGAGGTAAAATAGAAAATCACTGATCACCTTCCCTCACCTCTCCTGGGCATCCTCATGGCATACGGTGAGCATCTTGGTATCCATCTTCAGTCCTTGTCATGACAGGACCAATCATGGGTCTCAGTGGTCCCCCATTGCCCATGACTCACAGAGGAAACCAGAAGAGGACTGAAGATGCCAGGGAATGCACACCGGACGTCATGAGGGAGCCCAACGCAGGGGAGGGAAGGAAAGTATCAGTGATTATTACTTTACCACACCTCCCCTGGGTCTCCACTTATTATACTCCAGGGTCTGAAGAGAGTGGGTGGCAAACCCCCAAAAGTTGTAATGAACCTGTCTTGTTACGAACCAGTTCACTCTTCTCTTGAAAACCTGAGGTTCGACCCAAATAGAACCCTGGAGAAAGTAAGTGTCCAAATGTGTATTTTCCATCTGTTTGGCCCACAACTGAATAGAAATTGGATGTCCATGTGGTTACCTAATCCTGACAAGTCTGTTTTAGCAAACCCTTGTGTATTTTCTGAGTATTTTCTTAGAAATTTATGCTGAGCCCTTCCTCTATTACTCCTCCCAGAGATTTATAAATAACCGTTCCCCTTGTCAAGGGGGTGTGTCCTGACACAGTCAGCACTGATTGGATGTTGTCAGACTGTATAGGGACACACCCCCAAGTTCTAAGCCAGTTCCTAATTAAGGCTCCATTCAGATTACGCTTTTTACATTCGTTTAGTAAATCCGTTTAACGTATGCAAAAAAATGGACGCAAACGGTTGGAGATCAGTGGAGCCTTAATTATACATTTCTAGGAAGGGTAATAGAGGGACAGTACAACACAGTTATAAGAAAAGATGCTTCAGAATTGTTATTTCAGAGGGGATACAAGAATTTACTAAAATAGACGTGTCAGAAATGATGGCAGGAATATCCAGTGAATACGCTTTGCAGCTCTAAGCATGTTTGCTCTGATATTGTCTCTAGATCTTTGCTATTACTGTCCATAACTGGCAGCGTATACATTAGATGGTCCCGGCTCTGCTAGGATCATCATTTGTAGGATTAGTCAGTGCTCCGAGCTGTGTTTTGATCCTCCATCTCCCGCCTCGGGCTGCCTCTTTATACTCACTTGCTGATTTCAAGATCCAGCATCCTTGTTACATCTGATCTAGCAGAATTTCATCAAACACCGAACCCTATAGCACCTCTCTGGGGAAATGTGGATTTAATGAAGTGCCTGACTCACTTTAACCCATTCACTGGTATAGGAGAGAAATGCTGCTCAGAAACCCCTGCTTACAATTTACGCACATTTAAAGGACATATGTCACCAGGTTGAAGCATACTTAGGTTGGGCTCACCTGAATGTAATGCTTTTTTCCCCATGAAAATTCGTGCCTCTGTTGCAAAAATATTCCTGTTATCCCTATGACTGTCCAAGCTTCATATACTTTAAATGGATGGGCAGGGTGTAATAGGAAAGCAGAACCTGTATGGTGTCCCTACATTTCCTACTATAGACCAGAAATGACTCCATGTGTGGCTGTTTGGAGTATCCTACATCAAAAGCAATGCCTCTATGGGAGAATATCTCGGTAATACACCATCACATGCCACATACCACCATTTATTTTTCTTTTGGATACCACATGAATCTATAGGAAATAATATCCACAATATCAGGATTCAATAGGGGATCTTAAAATTTTAAAACTACCAAAAAGGTTGGAATTGGTCTTTGATGTCATACCCCAAATACTTATGTGCCATTGACGGTTGTTCATATGTTTCAGATTATTTCTCAGAATATTTGGGAGAATACAAGAATGTCCTCGCTGCCCTGCAGAATCTGAATGTGACTATATTGGCAGCCATGGATAAAACCAAGCTGGTGAGTAAAGTGGATTAGTATTTATTATTTCCATCACTATTCAGTGGGGAAAAAATGTCAGTCCATGTTAAAAAATATATATTTCTGTACTAATGATTCATTTTGCAACTACATAGCTAGGAATGTGATGAGTATTTGGTTCTACGTTGGTAGTAATCTGGGCTTGTCTTTCTCGTGTCGATGTGTTATTGTTTCCATGACGCATATTTCCAGCCAGCCTCAGTCTTGCAAAATGAGTTATAAAGTGACTTTTTCCATGAGTAGGAGGTGAATGTATGCACTATGTGTATTACTGCATGTATAGAGCCCAATTGGCACTGCTTCACCCATAGTGTTGGGGAACTCTCCCCAGTTTTTTGGTCCTGGTACCATCATTCTAAAAAATAAGTGACCCAACGTGTCCAGATAAAACAACATCTGGTTGATCACTCCAATCAAGTAGGGGTTGTTGTGGCAATGTAACAGTGGTGAATCTGTGGACCGCAGGCTGGTTCATCGGTGTAAAAGAGTGGAGTCTGCGGACTCTGAGGTTGTCCAGTGATGTAGCATAGTGGAGTATGTGACCAGCTCTCATTCTGGAGTACCCAACTAGCCCATTAAATGATCATAAATCTGGTGGGGTTAATGGATCCGCCCATGCCCCACTCTCAACACGTCCCTTTTCAGGAAGCTAGCATAAGCGGAGAAAAAGTTACAAAGTTTTGGGCAAAAACCCCACTGGCAACTTTATCATGTCTTGTGCTGCTGTATGGTATATCTGAGGGGCACTATGTTCTTCCATAGAAAATACGTATTAAATATTAAGTATATGAACCATGCCATAATTTTTTTCTTACAGAATCCAAAAGTCTTTGTGTACATTTTGGTGTATTTGGAAGCACAAAGAGGTGCAGCACATACCCATAGAATTCTATAAGCTGTAAATAACCTGTTACCACACCATGCTGAACATTTACGGAATGCCAAGTAAATGCTTAATGTTCTATGCCTTAAATGTAGGCAAGATGATGGCACCTGCTCAGCAGATCAGCCGCCACCATCATGAGTGGGTGTCAGCTGTAACCTACATGTGAAACTCTGCTCCTCTGCCCAAGACTGCAGATAACTCAGATCCCAGGCACTTAATCCCATCACTATTGACTGGGACACTTTATTAGTTCCCGAATGTCTGTTCTCCCTCACCAGATCCAGAGATATTGGTGCCATTACTTTTGCCGATGTTTATCCAGGATATGCTGGAGGGAGGGGAGAGCACTGGGCATGTTTCCTGACCCTATATTCACATGTACATTGTCATCGGCCGTGTGATAGCCCCTCTTTTGTATAATGGCCGTCACACGGCTGCATTAATATTCATTCATATAAATCGGGGCTATTCATATGATCAATATTTTGACAATCCATTGTAACGACCATCAAAATATAGGTCATGGTCTATTTTTGTCCGTTTTCACAGATCCCTTAATGAAATGTATATGGGATCCTTGAAAATGGGTGCCCCTCTGGTGTAAAACGACTGTGAAAAATGGACATTCTTCATGGCTGTTTTCACCCACGGTTGCGTGAATGTAGACTAACCCCGCATTCGCACAACCGCGTTTCAGCCATTAAACTCGGTCCATGTGTTGGCCGGATTTACAAGCCTGAACATTATGCCAGGAGAGGGAATCCTAGCAATACAGTTATCTATGTTTCTAGGAGTCCCTGCGTCCCAGCAGCATACTGTCCCTTACTATAATGGGTACAGGAAAGTATTTCACTGGGAGGAGGCAGGGACTCCTAACATCATAGATTACTATAATGCTAGGAGTCTCTCTTCTGGTAAATCCGGCTAACACACGAACCAAGCTTCACAGCAACGGGGTTATTCTTTGTTCTCAAGGAAGATCTAGGTATCTGGTAGTGGCTTAATCCACTTTCCTTATTGAAAACACATGCACACTCTGCTGAACCGAGTGTGCATGTGTATGGAGGATTTTGTTAAGAACAGCGTATGTTGACAACAGCTTTTAAAGGTATATGGCCAGCTTTATACAAGAGCTGAAGAGTAATAGTTAACCCAGTCCTATCCCTATATTATAATCCACTACTATTGTGAAGGGAATATCCGTTTTTATCATTTCTTCTCGGAGATGTTGTGCTGATAGAGTTACAAGTGAAAATGAAGAAAAAGCAGACATCTCCTAGGATTTTATCATAATACCAGAAAGTCAAAAAATATGAAACGTATTTCCAGAACTTTGCTGTTCCTTCCCTATATATTTGTGTACAATCCTCTGGATTAATATTTCATAAAGTTTATCTATCTGGCGGCAGAAGCAATTTGTGATAATTCCCTAGAAATGATCGGCTGTGCCGTCCCCTGACTTCCACTTCATCTGTTCTCCAAATTACGGATCGTTGTTAGCGAAATGATTTGGGGAGCAAAGTATAATACACCCACACAGTGTCAGGCTGAGACGGAGAAGCAAAGGACTGACACAATTTTGTAGCAATGTGGCGGATTGAAGCTAAATATTAGTTATAACACAAAGACATGTTATTTTCAGCCTAGCAACAGGACCTGGAATGTTCTCCTTTAGAGCAGGGGGGCGAACATAGGTCTAAGGAACAAACCCGAGAGACGATAGACAAAGAGTTGTCTACAGGCGGGATGAAGACTTGCTTGCTAACATGTTTGCAATGTGTTATACCAGCCAGTGTAGTATACTACATCGATTAAGGCTAATGATTAAGGTGCCTATACACACTAGATGAAAATTGGCCGAGTGTGCATGTATATATGAGAGGTTAGAAGGAATAGCTGACATCTGAACAAGTGTCCTACTTTGATGCCTTCTTAAGATACCCATACACATAAGAGTGAATTTAGCCGGACTAGCTAAATATGTTTTGTGGATGGGGTTGTGCCAATTGTCCGGTGATGGCAGACGCCAGGATATCACCTCAGCCCTGCAGATAGATAGGTTATGGTCACCAGACCCCAGCATATCACTCCAGCCACGCAGGTAGATAGGTTAGTGTCACTAGACCCCAGGATATCACCCCAGCCCCGCAGATAGATAGGTTATGGTCACCAGACCCCAGCATATCACTCCAGCCACGCAGGTAGATAGGTTAGTGTCACCAGATCCCAGCATATCACTCCAGTCCCACAGATAGATAGGTTAGGGTCACCTGAATCATGCAGTGTTTTCCCCTTGGGAATAGGATAACTTGTTGCTGAGATATTTCTTTTTTTAACAATATGTAAATTAGCTCTTTGGAGCAATGAGGGTGTTGCCACTTACCTCTTTGGAGCATTGACTTCACCCTCATTGCTCCAAATAGCTAATTTGCATATTGACAAAAACAGTAATATCTTAGCAACAGAGGCAGCAATTCACAACAGGGAACACTGTTAGAATTAAGTGACCCTAACCTATCTATCTGCAGGGTTAATCTAACCTATCTATCTGCGGTTGATATGGTGGGTTCTGGTGACAGACTTCCTTTAATGGCTATATACAACTTAACAACCAAACTTTTTTTTATTGTCAGTATGCATCTAAAATGAAAATGGAAACAACTCTGCGAATAGTCTTGATTAAAAATTTCCTACAATTTTGTGCCTACAGCTCCTATGCAGACCCATACACCTCAACAACAGCCACAACAGCCAACAACAGCTACAAAAGCCTTTACAGTAATACATTTTTTCCATCTGCTCCCTACTTATTGATAAACATTTGGTAGGTTAGCAACAAATAGAGAATAGATGGAAAGCAGCATGACTGCAGGATCAGACTACATGAGGTTGCTTGTAGTCTGTTACCATGGAGACACATATGTCTTCATAGCAGCATATTTAGTTTTTAATATGTTGAAAAACGGGTGCAGCTGCAGTAGCTTCCTGTTAATATTGCTAAGCATTGTAAGTGGTAATTGCTGTCCATTTCTATGGTTGTCTTTGTTTCTGTGCATTGTCTCTGGATGAACCAGTTCCGAGAATTCAGATGCTATCGTCCTGTCCACATCCATTTGTACCTGATACGCTTGGTAATTTATTGTCTCAGACTATGAGATGTACAGTCTATGGGTCCGACACTGTGCAGAGTCATTTCTTTCTATCACCATCAGCCTTTTAATAAGCCTGACTGTGTCCCCTGCTGTGCACATATATTAATATACCCCTAGTGAGTGTCTGCATAAAGGGCTGCAAAATATAGGTCACTAGCAATGTAAAAGGAAAGTGTGAACGCAGCAGTATTACACCAAGGATGTTTGACAGCTCTGCTGATGAACTAAATGTTGTTAACTTTATTTAAGAGTAGCGTCAAATAAAAGAGGTTAATAGCAAGAGAGATCCTCCACATCACTGTGTACATGACACGCACTTAAAGAGGACCTTTCACCCCCTCCACCAACTCCTGTTCTCAGCATCTGTTAATAGGCGCCGCTCCACTTATTCTGGCACAGTTGGATTTTTTTTTCTCTAGCCCCCACCATTCATGAGCAATCACTGCTGTTAGTTTTGGTCCCTGATATACTATTTAGGCTCTGTACTGTCAGGTGGCTGTGTCAGGCAGGAGCAGACAAGGGGTGCGATTCTGAGCTCTGACACTGGCTGCCTCTGATTGGAGCACACCCCCTGCTTGACACCGCCCACCTAACCGTGCAGAGCCTAATCAGGCACTAATACTAACAGCATTGATTGATCAGGAATGGTGGGGACTAGAGAAAAAATTCCAACTGTGCTGGAATCAGTGGAGCGGCACCTATTTACAGATGATAAGAAAAGGATTTGGTGAAAGGTTCTCTTTAAAGGAGAACTGATACACTTTCCAAGTGTCCCTTTTATGGAGGGACTGGCTGTACTTTTGACCCAAATCCCTGTGCTTGTTTGCACAGATTCTGCTTCAAAATCAGATCCAATTTCACCTGAAATCTACCTCCCATTCATTTCAGTGGCAGTTGGAGGCAGATTTTTTTCTGCTAGCTGATTTTTTCCTATTTCTTCTTCAGGCAAATTCAGCGTAAACCTCTGACTGAAATGAATGGAAAGCAGATTTTGGGAAGTTTTACATTCACACAGAAGAAGTTGGCGCTGATTTTGAGGCATATTTCTTCACAAAATCAGTGCCAAATTGCGCTTTGAGGCAAGACGCTGGAAAAATAAGTGTCCTGCTCGATCTTGCCACGGTTTCCGCGGTGCCAGACACTCTGCTGATCAGCCCTATTTATCTGAGGTGAATCAGCAAGTGAAAGCCACAGCTCTGCTTCAGCTTTCCACCATGAGAAACCAAGGACTGGAAAGTGGAGAGAAATTTGAGGTGAAAGAGCGCTTCAAATTCCGCTTTGCTTTCCGTTGCGTAGACAAGCCTTTATTAAAGCAGATTTTGGAGCGGATTTTCAGTAAATGCATCAAAATCAGCTTATAAAATCTTCTTCAAATTCCTGAAGCAGATTTTTTTCTGCCTGACCAAATTCTTCTGTATGAACATAAAAGAGGATCTGTCACCATTCCTGACTAGTACCAAGTTATCCATTGGAGGACCTGAAAGGCGGAGAACCGGACAGCTACACCACCGGTTACACACGGAGGATGGCAGACCCCACTGAAACTGTAAGCGGCAGAGAAAAAAAAGTCTTCAGTGCAGGACTTTTTTCTCTGCCGATTTTCATTGGCCTCTGTGACTGAGACTCCAATGCAGATGTGAACCCCACCTAACAATTCTGGAACATCTTTTCTTAGAACTCTGGGGCAGATTTACTAATAGGAAAAGTTTTAGACAGTGCAAACTTGCAAACTATGTGATCTATTGGTGTGGACACTTGGAACCCACACAGATCAGCCGTTCTGGCAGCCTCTGGAAGCCAGAAGCTATAGAAGTGGATGGGACGTGCGTGCAGTCTCTCCTATTCAAGTAATAGAAGCAGTGCTGCACTCCTCCAGGACCACCACTGTATAGTGGATGGAACTGTTGCGCCGCTTCTATTACTTGAATGGGAAGGCACGTACGCACTCCCTGTCCACTGCTATAGCTTCCAGTGCCCATATGCTCCTGGAACAACTGATCTGTTTAGGGTCCAGCTGTCCTACCCCCACAGATCAGATACTGGAGACCTATCCTGTGGATAGGTCATCAGTATGAAAAATCGATTTGGGACCAGACAACCTCTTTAAGCAGCACCAGATTTATCACAGTGTCAATGCTGCTTGATAAATCTGGTGCATTGTTAGTTTCTAGTCTAAGATTACATCACTTATAAGTTGCCTTATGTTCATTCAAAAAATTTGCCAAAATTTTAGCACATTTTTGGCACACAATATCATATCTTAAATTCGCAGAACCAGGACCCGAATTGAAGCAATTTGGACCGCTAAAAATTTTAATTTAATGATTAGTGTGTAAGTCTTAAAAAGGCCATACATTTTTTATAACTGTTGGCTAGATGCATTTTCAGTTGACAACTATTCCATCAAATCTCTCTTATACACTCAGGGTAGCCAAGTGTACATGTTTTCTTTATAGGGAGAGGGAATAAGCCATTATCTGATACTACTGGCAATGGCCAATTTTCCCCAAGAAAACAAGATGCAGGCACATCCCTCTCCTGACTTCTGCCATCATGGATGGGGACACCACCATTCACAGTAAAGGGTTACCTGGTCATCTGGAAATGGTGACATTTATCTAATGTGCAGGGCCATCTTTAATCTAAGGCAGCTGGCACTGCTTGCATTTGTGTTTTAATAATTTTAGGAAATTACTGAATATACGGAAATGTTCCCCAAGATTACCAAGGAAAGACAAGAACATGTGACATGAGGTGTGATTGGTCATCCAGTTTAGACAGCACTATGTCATATCTTGGATATCTAGAAGACATCTTGTGACCTTTTCAAATATCCAATAAAGTAATAAAAGTTAAAGATCTACCTTCATAAAAGTACATTTATCCATCTATAAAGGTCACATTATGTAGTCTGTTCCAAAACCACCCTGTCTGTAGATTCTGAGACTGAAAGTAGCTGTCTCAGCCATGGCAACTTTTTGGCATGTTTTTCTGCCGTTCAGTCACTCAAAGGTTCCTCCTTTCCATAATTCTCTTGGTTCTCCCAGGCAGTCTATCACTGTGATGTCCCCCTTAAACAATCCGTAAAACAAGGAATGGTGAGAAATGGAACCCAACATTAACATCAGTAAGAGAGGAAGTAGCTAGCTTCCTAGAGCTAATAGAAATATACAGTACTGTGCTAAAGTTTTAGACAGGTGGGGGCAAAATGCTGCAAAGTAAGAATGTTTACAGAAATAGAAGGGTTAATAGCTTATTGTTGTCAATTAACACAATGAAGTGAATGAAGAAAGGAGAAATGTAAATCCCATCAATATTTGGTGTGACCTTTGCCCTTTGCCTTCCATCAGTTCTTCTCGGTACTTGCAGACAGTTTTTGAAGAAACTCAACAGGGAGGTTTTTCCCGCCATCTTGGAGAACTAAGCACAGATCTTCTGTGGATGTAGGCTTGCTCCAATCCTTCTGTCTCTTCATGTCATCCCAGACAGACTGGATGATGATGAGATCAGGGCTATATCTGTGGGGGCCGGATCATCACTTCCAGGACTCCTCCTTCAAAGGGCAAAGGTCACACCAAATATTGATGAGATTTACATTCACTTCATTTTGTTAATTGACAAAAATAAACTATTAACCCTTCTATTCCTGAAAGCATTCTTACTTTGTAGCATTTTTTCCCCCACACCTGCCTAAAACCTTTGCATAGTTCTGTATCCTCAAAGGCTAGCACTCCAGGGAAGGGAGCAATTTAGGATAATCTTATTTTACTTAATTTACCCCAATAAAAAGAGCAACGTCAGCTATCAATATCCGGCTATACCCCGCACTGTAATGTTATGCAAAATGTTATGCAAAAAAAATTCATCCAAATTAAAAGATCCCGGGAGCGATGAGTCATATGAAGTTACATTATCACGATCTGTCCTCTATATATAGCTGGTACAATGTATTGTATTCCAGCCTTCAGTATGTTACTAAGGTTTCGTGGTCCAGATTATTCCTGTGTGAATTCAATGTGAACATTTAATGAGAGTGACCTAGTATCAGATTCCATTCAATGACTGCGATAGTAACTGCGGAGAGAATTGGAAGTAGACGTGGGGATAATCCATAAAGATGACTGCCAAATGCTAATGTAATTGGTTATGCATTGAAATGCTGCAGTGGTTGTAGGAGATGAGAGTAAAGAGACCGCAGAAAGAGCATTTTAATGGATATTACTGGGTCACAAGAGTATATAGAAGGGATTGACCAATCCTACAATGTAATGAGGTCCTAGAAGAGGTGGGATCATATCTCAGGCTCATAGGCCTTCCCATGTCACAGCTAAACCACTTTCACGATAATTGGACTAGGGCTACCCAGTTATTTTGGCCGCAATTCCCATGGTGCAACCAAAGATCGCCAGGTCGCCTTGTGATTCCTTCACTCATATTAGTGAACAGAATCGCACTGCGTCTCCGAGAGTGCCGTAACCGAAGCACTCTTTGGGTCCCAATGCAACTCCATTCACTAACTTGAGGGACAAGGACATCTGTATACTATGCAAATTAGCTTTCCTCCAGAAAGAAGAAAACCATCTCTCTCCGTCTATCTTTAGGTAGCCACCCTATAAGTCAATATCCAACTCCTTAAAGAGAGTCTGTCACCACAACCCAGCATGTCAACTCAGTTAGATAGGTTAGGATCACCCGAATCAAATTATATTTCCCCCCTGTGCCTCCATTACGGAGATATGTCAATATACAAATGAGCTCTTTGGAGCAATGAGGATGTTACAACTTATTTCTTTGTAACAATGGCCACACCCTCGTTGCTCCAAAGAGTTCATTTGCAAGAAGCGCGATATTTCGGCAACAGATACATCGATTCACAAGTGAAGAACACTGTTTGATTCAGGTGACCCTAACCTATCTATCTGGGGGGCTACCCTAACCTATCTATCTGTGGGGCTACCCTAAACTATCTATCTGCGGGGCTACCCTAACCTATCTATCTGAGGGGCTGGTTTCTGGTGTCCATTCTTTTGGTTGGTATCACAATTCATATTTCAAAGCTCTTTAATAGGTCGGACAGTGACTTACCATATGGCATTAGAGAGACTGTTTTATTCCCTCTAGAGGAGAGCTAGTGTACATACCTTTTCCCAGGGAGCATTGCCTGTTGACTCTGTATACAAGAAGGTGTCTGTGCAAGAAAAAGCAGTACCCTTAAGAATCGCAGTTTTAGCAAACCGTAGAACAGGGTCTTCAGGGTCTACACGCACTCTAAGAAATGGAAGCCCTTTCTGTATAGTGATAGGTGATGTAGTAGTCAGGACTAGCAACAGAAGGGAGCAAATATTTCATATTCTCTTTGTAGGCCGGGGCATGAAAGAAATGTTAAATGATGATACTAATGCAAGCTATAGTGGCGATATAATGCCAGGCATAGAGCCTCTATACTGCCGTAATAGTTCCCATACAGTAATGTCAAAGAAAGTGTCTGTAAAATCGCCGTAGTGTCCTACAGTGTTAGTCATGATATCAATAAAATTCCCTACTATTGTTATCATATAACATGTCTCTTAACAACAAGGTAATACAGTTTATAAATCTGTTTCATGTCTACTCTAGAGGCAGCTCAGAAGTTACAAATGACCTTATGAGGGTATTAGAGATCTCCACAAGAACGATCAATGACTTGAGCATTCCTGCCAATAGGAACATGAGGCCTAGTAGACAGAGACACTGCCACTGTAATGACCATGAACCTTTATCCTATAAGAAGGGACAATGCCACAGGGTCTGCGTTGTCATTTGTGTTTAGGTATTTGTTTCATCTTAATCCTGGATTTCTAATCCTGTTACTTGTCCTTTTTCCTTTATATCCTCATCCATAGTGGCGACGTTTGCTCAATCTCTTGGCTCATTTCCCACCATATTCTCAGGATTCCCACATAGCCCTGATGGTCTTCTAGCTATGTTTTCTTGTTCATCTCCTGGTCCTAGTATGGGTCCTAATAATGTTTGGTTACTGATATTTTTCTAGTCCACAATTTTAGTTCTATTTTCATTTTCTGATCCACTCCTGGTCACCTCTCAGACTATACCTGAAGGGTTGAGATCATGGTTTCCGTAAACACTTTGACTCATTGGAGTTTTGATGTTTTGTGCAGGAATACCACATCTATAACTCAGGCCTAACAGTGTCTTAGCTAAAGTTTTACTTTGCTTGGAAATTCAGGATTGACTATATTTATTTCCAGTCTCCACCTCAAGTCACATTTGTGGTTGCGTTAAGTTCTGAGTTGCACCTCAGTAGGGTTCTGACTAGAGATGGACAAACCTCTTCATCATGAGCCAAGTTCAACCCAAATATACCAAATTGTTTGGTTTTTAACGAAACCGAACACTTGGGGGTTTGAATTAAAATGACTGACATAATATGCATTGCAGTAAATTGTTATACTCTGGGGTATCTTCAGACCCCAGAGTATAATAGGTGGAGGCCCAGAGGAGGTGAAAAAAAAACAAAACATTTATACTCACCTTCCCTCACCTCTTTTGGACCTCCTAATGGTGTCTGGCGGTCTCCTGGTGACATCACGCACCTGGGGTCACCACTGAGGCCTACTATTGGGCCATAGTGGTTACATGGGCACGCCGAAGATCATGTCATCATGACACTCAACGTTCCGATGTGACTGTGATTGGGCTTCAGCGGTGACCACGAGCACATGGTGACAAGGAGGAGATCGAGAGAGCACCAGATGCCACAAGGAGACCCGGAAGAGGAAACAGAAGGTGAGTATAAATGTTATTTTATTTTTGTCACCTCCCCTGAAGAGACTCCAGAGTATAATAATGTCACTTCCTTCCAAATCTTGGGAGGTTCGCTCTCATCTCTTTCTCTGACATGTTAATTTGGTTATCTTGATGCTTACAGGACTAATACACAATAAGCAAGTTATTAAAGCCGTTATCTGGGAGTTACATATCTATGACCTATGCATAGAATAGGACATCAATATCAGATTGGTGGGGTCCAACAACTGGGACCTCCACCAATCAGATGTTTGAAGAGACTACAGTGTTCGGTCTCTTCACTGAATACCATGCACAGCACTGTATATTGCATAGGGGTTATTTTTGGTATTGTATCTCAACCCCATTCACTTGAATAGGACTGAGCTGAAACAGGCCACATGATCAATGAACACAACGTCACTGGTCTGTGAAGTAGAAGCAATTCTCACCCATATGCCACTGCTACTTCAAGCAGCTGATCTGTGGGGTCCTGGGTGTCATATTGATGACATATCAATATGTAACCCCTGAAAACCCCTTTAAAAGTGTGATAAAATAATTGCTCCTTGCAAAACATTTTTGACTCTTTGATCATACTATGTTACTTTACATACCATCATGATCTGACCATATCAGTTCTGAAGATATCTGTATAACTCGAGTATCTTCTAAGTGCAGAAGTGTAACTTGTAGCTTCTGGGCCCCAATACAAAATTTGTAATGGGGACTCACTCCTATTATGTGGAGTCACTCAGGAACCAGGGCCTAGGTCCAACAGCTAGAGGCGTAACTTGAAGGTCCTGGGTCCCAGTACAAAATCTGTGTTGGGGTCTCTATCTGCCTTGTGCTATTTAGAATAGTGGTATATTTTATGTGGTAGGGGGACCTTTGGGCCCCCCTCATGGTCCAGCGTCCAGTAGCAACTGCTGCCTCTGCCCCCCTATAGCTATGCCCCTGCCAACTGCTACCTTTGTACCTCTGTAATTAAGGTACATTCTAGAATGGAGTGGGTAAAATCAGGTGGTGCCTGATATGCTGTGGATCCAGTAGGTGGCTCTGCCTCCTGTGACTGTAAGTATGAGGCACCACCTGCTGTGTCCACATCAAGCCAGGTGGGTTAGGATTAGGGTTGCATATAGGAGAGGCATAGTTAGTCTCTTCTTGGACCAGGCAACACCCAAAATCTCAAGGTTCCAGGTGTGTTAGCTGTGACGGGTGGAGCCTGCTGGACCAAACAGCCAACACTCCCATGGTTGAGGCAACGCCACCTACTGGATCTACGCCACACCTTATTTTAACCACTCCATTGTAGACTCAACCCTATAGCTATGTCCCTGTCTGATTGTAAGACCCCAGCCAATGAACACTCCATGTCTGGTATTGATGGAACCCCATAGGTACAGCATGGAGTAGTGAGTAAGAGCTCATGGTCTAGCACAATTCCGCATTTTATTTCACTTAGCTTTACTCATTCTTATTTCTATGAACAATGTACAAGAAGAATGAAGAGCATTAATGTACAGATTACGTCTTTTTTAGCTGGAGGACGGGAAATATTATAAATGCAGGTATTGTATATCATGTTTATCCCATGACAATAATTATCTATGACAGCCGATGATCCTACGAGACTATTAGGAATTGCAAACCTCTGCATACGCTCACATAAATCATCATGTAAGAATATATACAGTTTCCGCCAATACTTCTCTATGTGGAAGAAAAAGTTTCACCTAGGTTGATCCTTTGACTTGGCGTACGAGCTTTGTATGTATCATCTATGTAGATGTATAGTGCAGTCTACATGGAATACCCCTCCCCCATCATTCCTCTAGATGGATTATTAACTATGAATGAGGCTTATGAATCCAGAAGAGCTGTCTCAGCTGTGGTCTCGGCAGGACTTCCACTGCTGCGGATTTATATTAGCATCTCAGGGACATTATAAAGCGGCCCACGGTGCATGGTATGAAATTTCACAAGCCTATTAGGGCCAAGCCTTAGCCGAGGATAGGAGAGACTTTGCATATTTATACTGATGCTAAATACAGTAGAGAATTAATAGACGCAGCAGTTTAAGAAATTTCTGCCTCGAGTGGGATTTTCTTTCTATTAATTAAACCGTCGGTGTCTCCCTGGAGAGAGTCAAGTAACTGCGCTACAATACAGAGCTATTTAGGAGAGCTCTTCGAACACTGTGCACACATAGAGCTGCTCTGTGTTCTACTTTATTGAAGTCCCCAAGGTAAAATTGTTGTCTCTTTTTGTAACTGTTTTCCATAACCTATATAGGGTGAAACCTGGAAAAAAGTTGAGTTATCGAGCTGTGATGTCCCAGCAGGCTGGTGGTGTAGTGTAGTCGCGTCAGAAAGAAACCACCAATGTTCAAATACCGAAATTTTACCGAGCTTGATTGTAGGGTAAAGGATGTAGTAGATGCACACAGAACGTCATGGTACTTCAGATACAGTAACCACAAGTGGCCAGAGTTTGTATAATGTGACAGGAAACATTCCTGTCTCCACAGGCGTCGTCCTGACTCATGGTCGCAGGCTCAGCCCTCCAGTGTTTTGTCCTGCATCAGGGTGGCTCCCCAGACACTGTGGACTTGACAGGAACACCATGCAGCTGGATCGCCGAACCACCTCCCAAAAAGGAACGAAGGCTCCTCTGTATATAACAAGCCGTTAACCAAGAATGACCCAAACATTGCACAACAGCCAGCTCAGGGTCATACCATGGGATGTGCCAGAATTAGCCTAGATCCCTACTTCCTAGCGAAATACTGTTCCGTAGTGATTATAGTACAGGGCAGTATTTTGTGGGGAGACTCTTGGTAGTATATGCTAGGAGTCTGTCTCCCAGCATAATGTCCAGGAGAAACTCGGTCATGTGAATCTAGGCTTTTAACCCCTGTGGTATAACATCTTGGTGCAACCAAGTTCCAAGTCTTCACTTGGACTTGCAGTAAAGTAGCACTACATAGTACAGCACAAAGCAATAACACGTTGCATTGATACAGTAATCACATATCGGTTTAACTGGTTACATGGGTTACTCACCTACCTTGGGTAGGAAAATAACAAAAACATCTTCAAACTGGGTCCATACAACACAGCATCTTCAACAAGTCTCTGGGTGGTCTACTACCCAAACAGAAATTCCACCAATCTGGGCTTTTTAGCAGATTGGCCTGAATGAATCCTCTCCTCAGGAGCGGAGCAGCCACCATAGCTCCTGGGTCTCCACTGTATTATAAAATAAGATAAGATAAGATAATCCTTTAATAGTCCCACCATGGGGAAATTCAGTGTGTTACAGCAGCATAGATAATACAAAAACACATACAAAAACACTCCAAGGTAGAGGCATTACAGTGACAGTACGTACAGATAAAAAGGTACAGGTAAAAGAGTAGTAGAAGGGATATCACAACTTAAGATCTTTCAGTTCTCTGTATGGCCTGATCTCCGCTTAGGTCAGTGTTGGTTGTACAGCAAAACCGCGGTGGGGAGGAAAGACTTCCGATAGCGCTCCTTCTCACACTTAGGGTGGAGCAGTCGGTCACTGACAGTACTGCCCAGCGCTATCACGGTCTCATGCATGGGATGGGAGTTATTCTTCTGCATGGAGCTCACCACGGACAGTATCTTTCTGTCACCCACCACCTGCACTGGGTCCGGAGACTCCCAAGGACAGGGCTGGCCCTTCTAATCACCTTGTCGAGTCTATTCCTATCCCTGGTTGATATACTGCTCCCCCAGCAGGCCACTCCGAAGAAGATGGCTGATGCCACTACAGAGTTGAAAAAGTTCTAAGAAGTGCCCCCTGGACTCCAAAGGCTCTCAGCCTCCTAAGCAGGTACAGCCTGCTGTGGCTCTTCCTGTACAGGACATCCATGTGATCTCCCCAGTCCAGCGTATTATTGAGGAGCAGAGTATAGAATACTGCTGCACACACTTCTTGCAATCAGAAGAATTTATTTTCACATTTAAGAGTGACAGCAGGATATAGCATATGTCAGAACAACGCCATTTTATAAATGAAGAATAAGGTGAGATAGCAGATCCAAATAGTACACAACGTTTCGGTCAGACGGCCTTCATCTGGTAAGATCTGCTCACATGGTAGAGAGGATGAAAAAACAATGGCGATTGAGGAGCACACCCAGGTACTTATAGGTGTTGACTATCTCAGTGCCCGTCCCCTGGATGTCCACTGGTTTTGGAGGGTAACTGCGCTTGAGATTGTAGAGACCTGTTGGCAATGCCCATGATCAGTGCCCAAATGGCAGAAAATTCACAAATCCAGGTGTGCAGAACTTGTGGCATCATACCCAAGAAGACTGGTGGCTGTAATCGCTGCCAAAGGTGCTTCACCTAAAGTGTCTGAATATTTATGTCAATGCAAAATTTTAGTTTTTCCTTTTCAATAAATTAGTGAAGATTTCTAATTCTGTTTTCACATAGTGAGTATGGAGTGCTGAGTGCAGCACTTCACTCCAGTGGTCTTACCGCCCACACACCAACGCACCATACGCTCCCTCCTTATGTGCTATCATTGTTACAGCTGTGGCATCTGATGAAGGTCATAACTGACTGAGACGTCAACATTTTGCCAGATATTTCAGCACAATACAATAAATTTTAACTTAAATGAGTTGTCCAGAATCTGAAGGTAATTCAGGATAGGTCATGAGTATCAGATCGGACCTCGTCCCAATCAGCTGTTTCAGCCACCCGAAGCCATACACTAGGTATACGGCCAGAAGCAACCCAGCTCCCATTCACTTGAGACCAGTTCCAGGCGCCACTGCTACAGTATATAGTGCTCTGTACACTGTATACAGCTTCTTCTCTGTACACTGTAGTGGTGGAGCTACAGCTTCACTCCCATCCACTTGAGTAGAAGCAGGGTGGCTTACGGCCGTATATCTAATATAGCTTCAGCTAATTGGGACAGGGTCCAGGTGTCAGACCCCGACCGATCTGATACTGATGATCTATTCTGTGGATAGGGTCATCATTATCAATTACCTTCAGATCCTGATTAACGCCTTCAGACTAAGGCCCCACGTAGCGGGTCTCAGCAAGAAAGCGCTGCGGGAAAAAAACGCGAAGACAGCGTATCTGCGGACATTCTGCTTCCATTGTACTTATAGGGAAACCACCAGTATTTCCGTAGGTATAACTGACATCTCAGCGTGTCCACTACATGTATTTCTCTGCAATGTGTGAATGGGATTTGCTAAAATGCTGCGTTTTTTTTAGGCGGCATTTATGCCACGTGGCCCCCCGGTCTCAAGCACATAAATTCAGAGTGCTGATTTATTTTCTTTTGATACATGCATTTTTTCCAATACGGTTTTAACTGCACCCAATTTCAATGTCTGAATACCCCCCAAACAAGCTGAGATTTGTAGATGTTGTTCACCTGTTCTACGCCTTTTTACTAGAGCAAAGACTTGAAAGCATAAATTCGGCGAATGTTATCAGTCAGCACGTTCTCTCTGCGGTCGTCTTTTGCTACACTGAGTCCATACACCCTGCAGCGCTGCATTTCAGTTCTCAATAGCATTTGTATTTTATAGCGCAGAAAATTACTGGTACTGCTATAAAAATAGCCTTTTCTTTATCTGTGCTGAACAAAGCCGGCTCTCCGCAGCGATAAACAGGCTGCAAGTTTGGGCAGGCGCATTTTTTTTGACAGCAGCAAATTATCTTTTGATTTCAAAGGAACTTGTTAAGCTTAAGCTATAGTGTGAAGTCTGGGCCGGACGCCAAGCGTAGACACCGTGAAATGCCGGCCAGGGCAATGGAAAGGACTTAGGTAATTACTTTCTGTCAATTGGGCTTGTAAATCCGACATTTCTATCAGTATTTGAAAACCTATACGCATGTTTCCAGACATCCTCTTACCCCCTCATTGTGCTCCCGGTGCCTTGTCCTGCGTAGAAACAATTCACAAAATGCGGCGTCTCTACTTTTCAGAGATAAAACATTGCAAAAACTAATGCTATAAAGAAGTGCGTGCTGATAGGAGCCTTTTGGACGAGCAAAGTAGCAACCTTTAGGCTAAGGAGTAGCGGGCTGCAGCCAAAAGGCATGATGCATTTCTGCCTCGGTCTTTTCCGCAGCGCTATTCCGAGAAAGTCCGCAGAGTTTTCCACTGCCGAATTTTTTACTTCTATTATACCTATACGGCCAGCGTTTCCGTAGGTATAATTGACATGCTGCGATTTACAAAAACGGTTTTAGAAATTGTAGCATTTTCGCTGCGGATATTTTTCTGCAATGTGTGGATGGGATTAGCCAGAATCCCATTCACTTTGCAGGTAAAATGCCACATTTTTGCAACAGCCTTAAGGTTACTGTGTGCAGTTACTCTATTTTGCAAATTCAGTTATTTATTCATTGCGCTAATTTGCTAGAATCCCAACCACTATACAGTGACTTTAAAACAACGCGTTTTTTTCTGCGGCGTTTCCGCTGCAGGCAAGCCGCATTGTTTACGCCACGTGGGACCCCGGTCTAAATTTAAAAAAACATTAATTATGCATTCAACCTCTGTTAGTCATTTTTTGAAAAACATGTGCTACCCCTGGGTCCAGGCCCTCAAATAAAAAGTTAGGTTTCTTTTAGTTAAGACCCCAGGTAGCAAATTGCAACTAAAAATTGCATTTTATTCCGCAGCGTTTTTCGTTGATTTTTTAGCTGCGTTTTTCTCTGCTTTCTTTCTTCCCCTATTGAATCTATAGAGAAAAATTTTTTGAGCCAAAGCCAAGAATGGCTACAAAAGGAATGGGAAATCGATAGGAAGTTCTTATACTTCTCCTTATGCTCAATCCACTTCTGGCTTTGGCTCAAAAAACTGCAGCAAAATCTGCAATAAAAATCAGCTTTTCGTCAACGTGGGGCCTCAAAAAGGTGGGGCCTAAGGAAGTCTCATCCACTTCGCTGGTACTGTAAAATACAGCATTTTTTTCCGCTGCATTTCTGCATCAACCAAAAACGCTGCATTTGCACTACATGGGTCCTTAGCCTTAAAGGTATCTGTTAGGGTGATATGGGACACTAAACCACCCACAGATCCTTATAGGCCAGGAGTTTAGTGTCTCAAATTACCCTGTTATAAAGCCACTAGTGCTGCAATAAAAATAAAAAAAGCTTTATACTTCCCCTGCTGCTGTACTTCTCGCACTGGGACAATTCTTCACTGAAGTCAGAGGTGTACACCTCAGCTTCAGTGCACATGTCCTGTACCTCCAGCACCTGCGCAGTGAAGCCGGGGCATATGTCCTTGGCTTCACTGAAGAACTTGGAACACAAGAGATGAACCCAATGAGACTCATTAGACTTATCTCTAGGTAAGGATAAAGGTTTGTTTTTTTTAAAGTGTGGACACGGATGGATTTGGGACATTAAACCTCAGGTCTATAAGGAACTGTGGGTAGTTTAATGTCCTAAATAAACCTGACAGGTTCCCTTTAAGGCTAAAGACCCATATAGTGGAATAGCAGCGTTTTTGGCTGCAGCAGAAATACGGGGGGGGGGGGGGGAAGCTGCTTTTTACAGTACCAGCAAAGTGAATGAGATTTCTTTAAGCCCTGTTTGTTTTTGATGTTTTTTTTTGTCCTCCTCCCTCTTTTTGTCAGTGGTTGTGGTAGATGTATGTATGGATAAATTACAAGTGCATGTCAATAAATTAGAATATCATCAAAAAGTTTTTTTTTTTAGTAATTCAATTGAAAAAGTGAAACACGTATATTATATTGAATCATTACAAACAGAGTGAACTTTTTCGAGTGTTTATTTCTGTTAATATTGATGATTATGGCTTACAGCCAAGGAAAACCCAAAAGTCATTATCTCAGAAAATTAGAATAATTAAACCAAAACAGCTGCAGAGGTTTCCTAAGCGTTTAAAAAGGTCCCTTAGTCTGGTTCAGTAGGCGACACAATCATGGGGAAGACTGCTGACTTGACAGATGTCCAGAAGGCAGTCATTGACACAATCCACAAAACATAGTGGAAGAGTGAAGAAATCAGGCGATACCTTTTAGAGGCTGAGTATATTTGATAAGTAAGCTTTCAGAAGACTAGCTTCCTTCATCAGACATGGTGTTATACAAGAACTGAAAATTCACAGATTTTTATACTCTATACACATGGTCTTCAAAGGATTTTAGAGTCCTTAAAAAAAAAAAAAACCAAAATGCAATCTAAGTAGAGAAGTTATTTACAACCGGTCAAAAAACAATCTGGAAAGTTGTGGTGCGTGACAGAGGGATCTGTTATCTGTTTGCTATCAGGAGGTGATTTGTGACCCTCACAGTTCATACATAGTGTGACATGAAGCTGGCATGAATATTAAGTCCAAATTGCAGAGTTTAAAATTTTTGCATAAACTTCTACTCCCATTGTTTCCTCTCCTCCTGCGTCTTAAACTGTCCCATTAAAACCACAACCCGCAAATCTTCAATAGAGTGGTTTTCTCCGGAGAAATGTGCGGCAACTGGGAGATCTGTTCTGCTGTATGGGACAGTTTAAGACGCAGGAGGAGAGGAAACAATGGGAGTACAAGTTTATGCAAAAATTTAAAACTCTGCAATTTGGACTTAATATTCATGCCAGCTTCATGTCACACTATGTATGAACTGTGAGGGTCACAAATCACCTCCTGATAGCAAACAGATAACAGATCCCTCTGTCACACACCACAACTTTCCAGATTGTTTTTTTTGACCGGTTGTAAATAACTTCTCTACTTAGATTGCATTTTGTTTTGGGTTTTTTTAAGGACTCGAAAATCCTTTGAAGACCATGTGTATAGAGTATAAAAATCTGTGAATTTTCAGTTCTTGTATAACACCATGTCTGATGAAGGAAGCTAGTCTTCTGAAAGCTTACTTATCAAATATACTCAGTTAGCCTCTAAAAGGTATCGCCTGATTTCTTCACTCTTCCACTACTTTCAATGGCTAACACGGTACAACATTATACTAGTATCAAAACATATTAATGGAAAGTTGAGTGGAAGGAAAAAGTGTGGTAGAAAAATGTGCACAAGCAACCGGGATAACCGCAGCCTTGATAGGCTTGTTAAGAAAAAGCCATTCAAAAATTTGGGGGAGATTCACAAGGAGTGGACTGCTGCTGGAGTCAGTGCTTTAAGACCCAACAATGCAGATGAGCTGAAGGCTGCAATCAAAGCAACCTGGACTTCCATAACACCTCTGCAGTGCCACAGGCTGATCCCTCCATGCCACGCCGCATTGATGCAGTCATTCATGCCAAAGGAGCCCCGACCAAGTATTGAGGGCAATTACTAGACATACTTTTCATTTGGCTAACATTTCTTTGTTAAATAATTTTTTTACAGTTGGTCTTATATAATATTCTAATTTTCTGAGATAATGACTCTTGGGTTTTCCTTGGCTGTAAGCCATAATCATCAATATTAACAGAAATAAACACTTGAAAATGTTCACTCTGTTTGTAATGACTCAATATAATACATGGATTTCACTTTTTCAATGGAATTACTAAAAAAAAAAAAACTGTTTGATGATATTCTAATTTACTGAGATGCACTTGTATATTGTATCTGATTGTTAACATATTTATTTAAAGAATAAAAAAAAGTTGGTCTGGTGTATGCTTTCGATTTTGGATGAGTGAAGAAATCAGGTGATACCTTTTAGAGGCTGAGTTCAAATATACTCAGTTAGACTCTAAAAGGTATCGCCTGATTTCTTCACTCTTCCACTACTTTCTAAGGCTAACACGGTACAACATTATACTACTTTTGATTTTGGATGTGGTAGGTAGAGTCTTTTATAAACATACAAAACATACACGTACTCCTGTGACATCATCACAGTACAATGAAGTCTAGGATTACATACATACATACATACACACACCCTAAAGACATCATTGCTATACAAACCAGCCAACAAATACACAAGTGTGACATCATTAGAAGAAATGTCAGCCTACAAATACACTACTGTGACAACATTACAATAGAACACAGCCTATGAATACACACATCGCTGTGACATCATAACAGAGCACAGAAATAAATGACAAACTGTTATGATATCATCAGAACCGAAATAAAGGAGGTATTATTAGGACATTATCAAAATTGGTTGTCATAAATTCGCTATTGTGATATCACAGTGCAGAGTAGTTGTAACCATGTGACAAAATCAAGTTATTTAAATAAACTCCTGTGACAATATCATAAAATGTGCAGATCATAATACATAAAAACAACTGTGACATCATCAAAATAACTTACTACAGCAGAAAGCAACCGAGAAAATGCCGGTCTCTGTGTCACCATGACAATAACAATAGAAATGTTGTGACATCATCACAATAAGAGCAGGCTAGAAATACACTCACAATATTACAACAATGTGACAGGTGAGCACAGCCTGTAAGTACATAAGTTATTGCGGCATGATAACACATGATGTCACAGGCTGTGCACATTTTTGTTGCATCATCACAACAGAACAAGCCTTTTTCATTACACATACACACATGCTACTGGTGCATCATAAAAATAGAGCCAAATCTCTGAGTAACTATCCCGTACCTACTGTAAAAGTGGCATTTGCCATTGCTGTAGGCTCCATTGAACTTTGCTTGGGAAACCCTACCGACCTGGTGCCATTTAAAATAGTGGTATATTTTATGTGGCAAATGCAGTGTTGGTGCCCCGTCGTCCAGGACCCAGTATCAACTGCTGCCTCTGCACTTCCTATAGCTACGCCACTGGTGATCACTACAGACCTTGGAATTTTCTTGCATTATTTCTGTGCTGTGCAATCACTGCATTATTGTATGGTGACATCATGTGCTCATTATACCTGCATGCACATTATGCCTCTCATCATAAATAATGATGTACAGCATCTACAGTGCTGGCCAAAAGTATTGGCACCCCTGCAATTCTGTCAGAAAATACTCAATTTCTTCCAGAAAATGATTGCAATCACAAATGCTTTGGTAATAATATCTTCATTTATTTTGAAAAAATAAAAATGAAAAAACACAAAAGAGAATGAAAAAAAAAGTCAAATTATTGATCATTTTACACAAAACTCCAAAAATGGGCCGGACAAAAGTATTGGCACCCTCAGTCTAATACTTGGTAGCACAACCTTTAGACAAAATAACTGCGATCAACCGCTTCCGGTAACCATCAATGAGTTTCTTACAATGCTCTGCTGGAATTTTAGACCATTCTTCTTTGGCAAATTTCTCCAGGTCCCTGAGATTTGAAGGGTGCCTTCTCCAAACTGCCATTTTGAGATCTCTCCACAGGTGTTCTATGGGATTCAGGTCTGGACTCATTGCTGGCCACTTTAGAAGTCTCCAGTGCTTTCTCTCAAACCATTTTCTAGTGCTTTTTGAAGTGTGTTTTGGGTCATTGTCCTGCTGGAAGACCCATGACCTCTGAGGGAGACCCAGCTTTCTCACACTCGGCCCTACATTATGCTGCAAAATTTGTTGGTAGTCTTCAGACTTCATAATGCCATGCACACGGTCAAGCAGTCCAGTGCCAGAGGCAGCAAAGCAACCCCAAAACATCAGGGAACCTCCGCCATGTTTGACTGTAGGGACCGTGTTCTTTTCTTTGAAGGCCTCTTTTTTTTTCCTGTAAACTCTATGTTGATGCCTTTTCCCAAAAAGCTCTACTTTTGTCTCATCTGACCAGAGAACATTCTTCCAAAAAGTTTTTGGCTTTCTCAGGTAAGTTTTGGCAAACTTCAGCCTGGCTTTTTTTATGTCTCTGGGTCAGAAGTGGGGTCTTCCTGGGTATCCTACCATAGAGTCCCTTTTCATTCAGACACCGACAGATAGTACGGGTTGACACTGTTGTACCCTCGGACTGCAGGGCAGCTAGAACTTGTTTGGATGTTAGTCGAGGTTCTTTAGCCACCATCCGCACAATCTTTCGTTGAAATCTCTCATCAATTTTTCTTTTCCATCCACATCTAGGGAGGTTAGCCACAGTGCCATGGGCTTTAAACTTCTTGATGACTCTGCGCATGGTAGACACAGGAACATTCAGGTCTTTGGAGATGGACTTGTAGCCTTGAGATTGCTCATGCTTCCTCACAATTTTGCTTCTCAAGTCCTCAGACAGTTCTTTGGTCTTCTTTCTTTTCTCCATGCTCAATGTGGTACACACAAGGACACAGGACAGAGGTTGAGTCAACTTTAATCCATTTCAACTGGCTGCAAGTGTGATTTAGTTATTGCCACCACCTGTTATGTGCCACAGGTAAGTAACAGGTGCTGTTAATTACACAAATTAGAGAAGCATCACATGATTTTTCAAAGGGTGCCAATACTTTTGTCCACCCCCTTTTTATGTTTGGTGTGGAATTATATCCAATTTGGCTTTTTGACAATTCTTTTTGTGGTTTTCCATTGACGACAAATTAAATGAAGATATTATTACCAAAGCATTTGTGATTGCAATCATTTTCTGGAAGAAATTGAGTATTATCTGACAGAATTGCAGGGGTGCCAATACTTTTGGCCAGCACTGTATGTACTTTGACATCACTGGTCATATAATTCCTGGGCTGTATGCTGTAATGTCACTAAGTCGACCATGCCTGTACTGTGACATTACTGGGCTTATTATCCCGCTGTTTTGATATCACAGTATGCATTATCACTGTGTGTATTATTCCTGTACTGTGACATCACTGTGTGCATACCTCCCAACTTTCAAAGGATAGAAAGTGGGACAGTATGTGTGGTACGCTATGCGTGCCGTGGCACATTTAACTCCACCCACTTATGTGTTGACTCCGCCCACTCCTATGCATTTTTCTATGTGCCCCCTCACAGTATAATACTCCTACAGTCACCCATTATATGCCCCCACATTATAATGTACCTCTCCAATTACCCCACAGTATGAAGTCCCTCTCCTGGTGCCCCAATTTAAACTTGGGGAAACTAGAGGGGGACATTAAACTGGCGACTGCTGGAGTGGGATATTAAACTGTGGGGGTAACTGGAGGGTGACACTAAGCTGGGGGCAACCAGAGGCAGACATGTCCCCCTCCAGCTACCCCCACGGTTTAATGTCCCCCTCCAGCTACCCCCATGGTTTAATGTCTCCCTTTATATATCCCTAGTTTAATGTCTGCCTCCATCTTCCCCCAGTTTAATGTCCCCTTTACATCTGCCTCCAGTGTAGTCCCCTTTTCATTTGCCCCCAGTTTAATGTCCCCCTTCATCTGCCCCCAGTTTGAGGCCCCCTTCATCTGCCACCAGTTTAATGTCCACCCTTCATCTAACCCCAGTTTAATATCTCCCCTTCATCTGCCCCCAGTTTAATGTCCCCGCTCCATCTGCCCCCAGTTTAATGTCCCCGCTCCATCTGCCCCCATTTAATGTCCTCTTTTCATCTGCCCCCAGTGTAATGTCCCCTTTTCATTTGCCCCCAGTTAATTTTCCCCCTTCATCTGCCCCCCAGTTTAATGTTCAATTTTCATCTGCCCCCAGTGTAATGTCCCCTTTTTTTCTGTCCTCATTTTTATGTCCCCTTTTCATCTGCCCCCAGTTTAATGTTCCCCCTCCATTTGCCCCAAAAGTTTAACATATTAAAAACAATGATACTCACCTCTCCTCGTTCCCCTGCTGCTCTGTCTGAGGTCTCCCTCTCTGGAATTTTCAGGGAGCTGCAGGCATGATGCAAGTGATGTCATTACATCGTGCCTACAGCTCCCCGGGCTGGAGCACACAGGGATGTGCTTCACCCAGAGTGGTGAAGCAATAGCTGTCCGCAGACGGCTCCTGCTTCATCATTGTATTTAACTCCAGAGGCAGATGAGTTGATACCGGGACATGCCTCCCGCTGACCGGGACAGCGGGACAGGATCCGGAATCCAGGACTGTCCCACTGAATCCGGGATGGTTGGGAGGTATGCTGTGTGTATTATTCCTCTACTGTGACATCACTGTGTGCATTATCCTTGTACTTCGACATCACTGTGTATATTATACCTGTACTGTGACATCACTATGTACATTATCTCTGTACTGTGACATCATTGTGTGCATTAGGTAAACCAAAATAATCACAAGTATCATGTTCTCAATTTGCAGCAGGCGGTGGTCATGGTGGAGTAGGGCCCAATTTTGAGTTTTTTTTTCTAAAGGGCCCCATAGTAACATATATAGTTATATCCCGGTTGACAATATCCATATTTGTGGAGAATGAGAATGACAAATATTTGTACTGCTTTTTTCTCACACAAAGGACTCAAAGCACAGGGAGCATTGTGACATAGAGGAGTTAGTGGCTGCCAACAAATACTAGGGTCCATTGTGCATGGTAAGCCAATTTACCTATCAGTATATTTTTGGCATATGGGCGGAAACCCATACAAACATGGGGAAAATATACAAACTGCATGTAAATGTTGCCCTTAATCAGATACCAACCCAGGACTCCAGCGCTGCAACAGTACTAACCACTGATCCACTGTGCTGCCATAGAGGTCGAAAGCAATGTTTTCCCTTGTGAATCGCTGCCACTGTTGCTGAGATATCACTTTCTGCCAATATACAAATTAGCTTTTAGGAGCAATAAGGGCATGGCCATTTACATTTTTGGAACTATGACCACGTTCTCATTGCTCCAAAGAGCTCATTTGCATATTAACAAAAACAGCGACCTTAAAGGGGTTGTCCGGGGTAAATGGAAATTCCTACACTAATCTAAACAACCGCCTCCTTTCTAAATAACATAATTTATCAAAAGTGTATATTTACCCATATGACCGCCCCAGGGACATTTGCTGGTTATCCAGTGACGATCTGTTTCCCCATTTCCAGAAATGGAATGTCACTACTACTCCTCCCCTCCCATCCACTCCATCATACTTATCTCTCTTCCTTCCAGGCTTCTTCCTGCGGGACGACCCATCTCTCTTTTCTGACTGCCGGTGCATGCTATAGTCCCAGAGCTGCGCTGTGCTCTGCAGCCGATAATCCACCTTTAGTGCACATCTCCCATGCCTATGCAGCAGAGGTGGATCGGCGGCTGCAGAGCACATAGCAGCGCTGGGACTATAGCATGCACCGGCAGTCAGAAAAGAGGGATGGGCCATCCCGCAGTAAGAAGCCTGGAAGGAAGAGAGGTAAGTATATAATGGGGTCGGGGGTTCGGCTGAGTAGGTTGGGAAGAGCTAGTAGTGGGTGGGATAGCTAGAGAGACAGGGAAGAGGTGTATGGGAGGGAGGGAGAGAGGAGGGGGGGCATAAGGTGAGAAGGAGTTTGTGTGGAAGTTACATAGCAGGAAGCTGAACCATGTAAACAAATGCAGAAGATGCCAGGAGCTCCCAGAGACACCCAGAAATCACTCAAAACACTACTAAAGGTGTATGGGTGCATTTATTAACCCATTAATAGCACTAACAGAACTTTTTTAAAAAAAAAATAAAATTTGCCTGGAAAACCCCTTTAACCTATCTATCTGCAAGACTGAGGTGATATGCTGGGTTCTGGTGACCTTAACCTATCTATCTGCAGGGCTGGGGTGATATGCTGGCTTCTGGTGACACTAACCTATCTATCTGCAGGGCTGGGTGATATGCTGGGGGTCTGGTGACACTAACCTATCTATCTGCAGGGATAGGGTGATATGCTGGGTTCTGGTGACACTAACCTATCTATCTGCAGGGCTGGGGTGATATGCTGGCTTCTGGTGACACTAACCTATCTATCTGCAGGGCTGTGTGATATGCTGGGTTCTGGTCACACTAACCTATCTATCTGCAGGGCTGGGGTGATATGCTGGGTTCTGGTGACACTAACCTATCTATCGGCACAGCTGGTTGATATGCTGGGTTCTACTGACACACTCCCTTTAAATGAATCATATCTCATACGATACAAGTTCTTTATTGCTTGCTAATCTTTCTCCTAAAATATAGAAGAATATAGCCATGGGGGTCCTGCCAGCTGGCAGTGGACATAGTCTTTGTATTTTTAATACTTATAATAAAATGTACTTATTTTTGTCTGGACGCTGGAGCACCATTTGTGTTCTGTAAAGTTGCCAATTTATCTTCCTCATCTGATCAGTGCTTATAATATATCTTATCTAACAGGACTATGAGAAAGCCAACCAAACCGAGCAGTTTGTAACACGTTTCCTGCTGCGAGAAACAATGAATCAGTTGCATTCCCTGCAGAGCTCCTTGGAGTATGCTTTGGAAGCTGTAGAAACCCAGACTAGACAAGACAGGTAGGATACAGTTTTCTTTATTTCTTGCTCTGAGAGCATATTCAGTGTGTGTCAAAAATGTTTGGACCAGAATGTATATAATGGGCCATCCTAGTACCAGTAGGGGGCAACCTTAGGTTTGCCACGCTGGTAAAGCAAGTTGAGTGGCCAACATAGAAACAACAAGGCTGGAACTTTTTTTTTGTGTCTACTGCATTTATAGAGACCCATTTTTCTCCATAGCAACAGACTACTAGTAACTCCTGTGTAGTCAGACATGGTTACACTGAGAAGTCCAAGCTTCAGGGCTGAAGAAAGGCCAAAAGACCATAGATGAGTGGAAATTAGACTTGTATATAATTCAATCCTGACTCCCTATATACAAGCTGAGCCAAGCATGCACCTGCTTCTCTTCTGGGGGGAACAAAGAATCAGACATGATAAAATTCTCCCTGCCTTATCTTTTCATTACCGTAACATCCTCGATCAGGGGAGAGTCCCGGGGCCCCGTACACATAAAATAGTCTGCCAAGTTTGGTAGACTTTACACTTAGGCTTCACACTTGCGCTCGGTTTCCATTTGGGGAGCAGGACTTTTCTCTCTGCATTTTTTTAGTCCTTGGGGTCCACGGCTAACCGATTTTTTAGTGGATTGGGTTTCCATTTTTCGAGTCCCCAAGCGGACCCAATGAACGGAAACCTGAGTGCATGTGTGAACCTAGCATTAGCTGTATGGGAGCCTTTCGACACAGCCAGACATCTTTGGGGGTAGGTTATCTCCCCTGACAAGTAAAGGATCAACTATGAAATGCACCGTGCCCAATTTTTCCTTTCTCTGGCATAATTTTTCAGGGAAGAGTCAGGAGTCCTTGACAAAATTATTGGCCTTCTTCTGCCTTTGTCTTTTTTTTTCCAACATGTTTTCATGACATTTTTTGGAAATTTAGTAATAACTTGCCATGGATTCCCACTGCCAACAAAAACACAACAAGATGGGGAGGAAGGATAGGATGAATTGGTTCAGAAAAGAAGGAGTTGGAGAAGAGACGGGCTCTACTTTGTCATTGGAGATATCCTGGTAGGCAGAGTCTAGTATCAGGTCACCTAAGTTCTAATATGGATCCTCCATGACAACACAGGGGCAGTGTTCCACTGCTACAGGATGAATATTCTGACTCTTTTCTTTGTATATGACCACTTTTTGGCTAGAGCCCCACGTTGCAGATTTTATTGCGTTTTTTTGAGCCAAAGCCAAGAGTGGTTTAATTAGAAGAGAGTATAAGAGCCTTCTATATATTTCCCACTGCTTTTGTAGTCATTCTTGGCTTTGGCTCAAAAAACACGCAGTAAAATCTGCAACATAAAACATTGCGTTTGCACAATGTGTGGCTGCAGAAGTAATAGGTGTTGGCACAAGAAGTGCTTGCCTAACAACTTAGGTTAAGGTCCCACATTGCAGAAAAGCAGCTTTTTTGTTGCAGCTTTTGCTGTGGTTTTTTGAGCCAAGAATGGCTTCCACAGGAATTGAAAACATATAGAAAATACTTATACTTCTACCTTCTGCTCAATCCACTCCTGGCTTTGGCTCAAAAAACCACAGCAAAATCTGCAACAATAAAGTTGCTTTTCTGCAATGTGGGACCTTAGCCTAAGCTGTCAGGCAAGCACTTCTTGCGCCATCACCTATTCCTTCTCCCTTTATACGCATAATCTCATTTTAGTGAACTTGCATGTGTTGAAAAATTGGGAGGATTGCATATACTGGCGGACTTTGCTCTAATGTGTATGAGGATCAGGTCAGGTGTAAGTCCACCTAAAAAACTAACTACCCACTATATACTCTTATAGATGCATATTTCACATAGCATGGCTTCTAGAGTGTTGGCTTATTAAATGGTTACATACAAATGTCCAGAAAGATTGAAATCTCTTCTTAGATTGTGGTGCTATAATTTAGATTATGTTGAGTTATGTCTAATTCTTGCTTCTTTTGCCCATCTCAAGACAGGATATGGCGAAGCTTGAGCCTAAGAGGGTTGGGCGCAAATGCAATCGCCGTACTCAAAAATCTGCCACCCTTTCACCAACAGACGCCTATTCTGCTCTTCTGAGAACAGGTATAGTGTCCTGTCTGTATATACAGGTTGTTGGCCTCTCTCTAACTCTGTGTATCTGTGCCTCTGTGTCTGGCAGGAGCGCTGTCAGATGGTGACACTCAGTGGTCGGTACAGATTAATCGCTTGGAGCAGCTTATTGACAAGCTGGAATGTACGGTAAGTTCTGACATCCGCTTCATGCTAGGTACATATAGATTTTTTTTCAATGTATTCATTCATCTTCTGACCCTTTGGGTCATGAACACAGTAAAAATATGGGAAAATAGGTGACCACTTACAGGTGTGTCTCAATAAATTAGAATATCTTTGAAATTTTTATTTCTTTCAGTAATTAAATTAAAAAAGTGACCTCCTATATTTTCTAGATTCTTTACACACAGAGTGTTCTATTTCAGGTCTTTTATTTCTGTAAATGTTGATTATGGATTACAGGTAATGAAAACCCAAATCTAAGAAAATTAGAATATTGTAAAAAAGTTCAGTATTGTAAATTCAGTGTCACCTGCCAAGGTTTCCTAAGCCTTTAAATGGTCCCTCAGTCTGGTTCAGTAGGACACACAATCATGGAAGACGCTGATTATGGATTATATTACTGAACTACTGAAATGAATGAACGTTTCAAAGATATTCTAATTTATTGAGATGCACCTGTAGGTGGAGTACCTCTATAGATCAAGTATTGGAGTGAATTTATGCCCAAGTGGAGATAATCCCTTCCAACTGAAATTGCATTGTGGGGAAGATTTATTGCCAGGGCTGTCCTACTCCAGGGAACTTATGCTCAAGCTTCACCTGGCACCTTCCATGCTAGCATACCAATATTAGTTTCGATGAATCCAAGAACCAGCAGTAGAAACTTAGAAACACTTAGGCTGAGGCTCCACGTTGCGGTAACACAGCTTTTTTGTTGCAGATTTTGCTGTGGGTTTTTTTGGGGCAAGAACCAGAAGTGGATTGAGCAGAGGGTAGAAGTATAAGAACTTCCTATATATTTCCCATTGCTTTTGTAGACATTCTTGGCTTTGGCTCAAAAAAACGCAGCAAATAAAGCTTCAGGGCTTCAGCCTTAAAGGCATTTTAGACTTTCAATATAATCCATCCTACTGTATTGACTGAGGATCCTGCTTTAAAGGAGTTGTATAATCATGATGCTGTCCATGCTAAGTAATCTATGGAAATGCTTGAGATCCAGACTATAGATTTGTAGGATTTCCTCACATCCTCTTGATTGAACAGCAGAGCTAGAACTAGGAAAAACCCACTGCCTTTAGATAGGTAGCAGATTGCTGCAACAGAAACCTTCCCCCTGGAATCGAAGACATATCTCCTTTTTGTTAAACTCCAGTAAACTCAACTCAACCCTAAAATAGAGTGGACCAGGAGGAGAGAGGCATCAGATTTCAGCTAGATATAGTTGCTTTTAGGTAATTAGGGATTAGTGTCTCATTATAATGGGTTTCTCCTTTAGTCTTAATTCTTGAAATTTTATTCTCACAAGCAGAGTCCGCGGCTACATCCTGTGCAAGAAGATGGGACTTCTAGTACTACACAGATGGTACGTTGTCTTGTGCATTAACTATGTCTTGAGGTCTACTTAGTGGCATAGTGGATATACCATTTTGGTGTCAAAGTGCCATATGGTGTAAAATAGGAGTAGATTTGGGTAGTAGGGTGTAGATGTAGGTTAGTCATAATATATATATATATATATATATATATATATATATATACAGTAAATGGTTTCATAATTTTTTTAATTTTTTTAAAATTTTGCTTCATTTTTGAAACTTTGTACACCGTAGGAGATCCTGGTGGCCCAGAGACAGCTCTCCGTCAATGGAGTCTATATGGATCAGTTCAAAATGTCACTGAAGAGTTACATTGAATTTACTGCTACTCAAGAACATTGCCTACAGTAAGTTTACTTGTCTTAAGTTTTTCCTAAAAACAATTTTAGCTGGTTTTATTATAGTAATAGTTATATTTTACCTTGTTTTGGTGCCCATATACCTTAAGTACCTGTCGATCAACCATTGGGAAGAGAGGAGTAAGCCACAGTACTGGAGAAAAATACTTCCCAAAAAAGACTATGACATTTTTAACCGTCCTGAAGTATGTAGGGTAGGGGTAGAATTCAGAATTAAAATTCATATTTGTTAACTTACTATTGATTTTTTCTCATTTACAGCTGTGTTCACATCTGCGTTTGATGAGTGCTCGGGTATTCCGTCCCCCAATCCGCTTGAAAAATGCAAGCAGGACTTTTCTTTCTGCATTTTGCGGGCTGAAACCCGGCGGAAACCCGGCAGACCCCATTATAGTCTATGGGGTCTGCAGGTTTCCGTGAGTAACCACTTTTTAAGTGGACTGGTTTTCCGTTTTTTGGGTCTCCAAGTGGACCCGATGAACAGAAACCCGAACGCAAGTCTGAACCTAGCGTAAGTGTAAAATTTCTCTCTGGTGCTTCAGTTGATGTGTATAGTAACATAATAACATTATGCTTCCATCTCTAAGCTCCCATAGCTATAGTGCACCAGTTATTCCTTCTGCCCCCCCATACATATTCATGGACTTGGTTGAGCATATGTGATTGGTAAATGGCAAAGGGGGAGTAAACTACTGCCAGATACCTCTAGTGGCAGCTTATCTCTTGTGAGAACAAAGGCATGCTGAAGTCCAGCTGCCCAATCCTTCTACCTTCTACCTGCCATATACATTAGATAGTCGGCCGGTCCTACAGAAACCATCAGCAGTTTGACTGACATTGATCTAACGTGTATGGCCATGTTTAGCAGTTGATTTATCTCCATCATTTTTTCAGCCCTTTCGATTGTATTTTTCATTCATGTACAGAACAATGCGTCTACTTTAGAAATTCTATGGTCCAGGTATCGCCCAGTAATATGCCCGGCACACTGAAATAGAAATTGTCATGTTGTCATAGATATCTGTGAAACATAGTTCAAGGATAGGTCACACAAAAGGAAGAATTTTTTTACATTTTCTTTTAGTTGCCATGACAACTGGCATTTGCGCAGTCCATCATTACATAGTCCTCCTATGACAAACAATAAAGCTCCAACTAACCATATAAAGTTTCACTATACTTAATAAAAGACCTGAAGTCCAATGTTTTCTGTGTTATACACCCCTCCTTATAGAATTTGAGATAGCGGAGAACGTCCATCTGAGAATAATAATTTTTGACATTAGATTGTACTTTTTGGATTTTTTGGAAATTCGGAATTACGAGTGCCCATTTCTCCCCTTCACTGAGCCTGATAGCAAACCAAAGTTATATCAAATAAAATTCTACAAGAATTAGTCTGGAGCTTTATCCAATATAGTACTATCTGATCTGATCTTTTGTAATGTAGTTCCAAGGAAGAAGGATGATATTACAAAAACTCTCGTAAGACACAGTTTTGCTTCTTGGCTCTAGTAGAAGGTGTCTGTACATAAGGACTTAGCAGTTTTCTCATAAACGTAGACTCTTTCCTTTCATGTCTGGAGTCTGCCAGGGCATATGTAAATCTGAAGACCCTCAAGGTGACAACAGAGGCACGTTCTCAACAGCACGTAACTCAACAGCAACCGGATAACCACCAGAATGTGCCCTGGGGATCTCGACCACCACTACAGTTTCCACCAAGGTCCATCTCTAGACAAACATTTGTTGTTAACTTTGGGCCTCTTTGGATCACAGTGGCCAGTCTCAACCAATGTGGAATACCAAGGCAGTGGTTGAAGTTGTCTAGAGCTCAGTCCTTGCTGAGTCCTAGTCATGAGTAGTCACTTCCATACACTGGAGACTAATCCTTGGTGGTGAAAACTCGGTGGTTGAATACTCCCAACTTTTCAGTTAAGAAATAACTACAGCACTCAACCATAAACAGTTCTTACCACTGAATAACATGGCTTTAAAAGTCGGACTGTTCTTCTCGCTGGCTACAAGCCTAGATGACCCTTTGGTTTCTGGAGATTGGGCCCACCTGTCTCCTTCCTCTGTACTGCATTCCAGTTGTTTTGTCTGTCATTGCCCCTTAGCTCAGATGGGCTATTCTTACCTCTGCTCCCTCGCTTTCACATTTGTCCCCCTCCTCATCTGCCCAGTGCCATCTACTTGTTGTGTTTGGTTGGTAGGGTGCTCACAGCTTCCACTGCTTGCTCCACTTGGCATAAGCTACATATACCTGGACTTATAATTCCTTCCCACCTGGGATATTCTTTTCAACATATGCTTTGTTGCTTGCTCTTTAAAAAAAAAAAATAGGGGACCACCTCTATAGTTAGAGGTTAGCAAGCACATATGGATGTAATATATGATTGCCCACATACTTTTGGCTATATAATATATATATGGGACTGATATTAGCAGCTACTTTATGTTATCTGCTCCTTTAAATGTAAACTTGGTGAACCTGATTTGTCCTTCTATATAATACACATCTAATATGCTATGACGCCATTCCTCTTACAAATTCTAATCCATGAGAGAATATATCTGAATAAAAAGTCAAGGCATTCTTTTTTATAATCAGATCTTTTAGAAGATAGACTCAGTATTCAGATGATAAATGTCACCTTTGTATTGTGTGGCGGTAAAGATGAGTTCTTTTATCTCGCTGAACCTTTGCGTAATATGTTATAGCTGTAAGAAGGTTGTCTAAAAATGTCTATTAAAAAAAGAAATCTCACGGTGATAAAAGTTGTATCTCCTGGAAGACACATAACTAAAAAATGCTGGGTACCATAGCAAGTTTTAAGAATGCCCCTATCCTCCAGCATTTACCAAGTTGTTTTTTTTATTGTAACCACCACAAAACTGAGTCACAATGTTGCAGTTTTGTTGAAATTTCACAAAAAGTTGAATAAAAAAAATATTTTGATGTGGATAGTGGTGGTAGTAACCCTGAGGCACTGTAAAAAGTCTCCCTGAGACTGTTGGTGGTTGGGATGCCCTTGATGGTGGTGCAGGATTGAGGCCTCAGTAGACAAGGATGCATAAACTCAGTTTTACCTGAAATCAGGCAGATTAACAGCAAACAACAAATCTTCCATAAGACTGAGGCACAAGCTTGGTAACTAGGCTGGAGCTGAGGGTGATGGTTGTTCTCCCTGGAGTCAGTCAGTGTCTTTCTAGCTGAGGCAGGCTCCTCAAAAAGTGTGCTAGTTTCTCTTCCACAAATACCTGCAATTGCCCAAGCTGCAGAATGCAGGTTCCTAAATGTTGCTGAGCCTGGTCCCATTCACAGCTATGAGGTCCATCCAAAAATTCACCTCATGGTCTGTCACACACACTTGTCCCAAAAAGTGAGCAGAACTAAAGTTCATCTTGGTCTTGACTGCGACATTGAAATTGCCCTGATTTGTACTGACAGGCAGGGTTAGTCTAACCAAATCACTCCAGCATAAAGTCTCCTTAACTTACCTTGGCTCACATTACCTTGTCTCACCTCTCCTCTCCTGAGAAGAGAGGGAACATTGTCCCTTCCTCTCACTAGAATGAACTAGGAAGAGACACACCATCTACCTAGCTCCAGGCACATTGGTTCAGTCCAGTTAAAGTCACATCAGGCAAAACACATCAAATGGTATTATATGTTAAAGTGCATGTAGACAGTAATCTATGCAGTCAGTCACTTTGTTGTGATCCATCAGGGACACTACACTATGTGCAGACTTGGACTGAAGGACCTTAGACCCACCAGAGGAAGGCACATTGTCCAGGTCATATATCCAAATCCCCTTGAAAATGATAACCCCCTGCTACAGCAAATTATTTCAGACCCTGAGCCCACTTGAGGTTCATCTGATTTGTATATTTAGTCCCAAGGACAGGATCCGCACTGTCCTCGATGATATTGGAAATACTTCCCTGATCTCTCAAAACAAGATCTGATCTCATCCTTAGCTCTATAACAACTGTGACATAATAGTACATTTGTCTTGCAAATGGTCACAGTGTCCCCAGACAAAAACAGCTTACTGCTGTGGTTTCCAAATGCCAATGTCAATGAAAAGAATAATGGACGCCATGGTGGCTCAGTGGTTAGCACTTTTGCCTCAGAGCATTGGAGTCCTGGACTGAATCTTCATAGAGTTGGATGTTCTTCACGTGTTTGTGTAGGATTCCTCTGGCTCTCCACCCATACTCCAAATACATATTGATGGGCTAATTTAGAATTTAGATTGTGAGCCCCTAATGGGGACAGGGACCAATGTAAATGATGGCAATCTGTGTACAGCGCTGCAGAATATGTTGGTGCTTTGTAAATCAATGACAAATATTTCTGCTGTAACACCCAGATTACTCTTTTTGCTTGAGCCTCTACATAAAAATATATCTTTGCATTTTTCTGAGACTGACACTTATTTAAAATGTGTTTTTTTCTTTTGAGTGTATCCACCCGAGAACATCACTCCCAACCAGGCTACATCCTATATGAAATATGGAGAGACGAGGAGTCTTGGAAGGTGTAAGTGTCATGAACGTGTTTCATCTACTTTTCAAGAATTATTTTCAATATTCCAGTCTTTCCAAAATGGTCATATAGTGGACATCCTGACGTGTGGCCGCTCAATCATTCACTGTCTGCCTAATGTGGTTGCCAACTCTCCAGGCAGAACAGGGTAAGCTGACTGCTATTCTCCAATAGTTAGGGGTTCTCGAATCCAGATGACAGGTGATACGTGTCTGACTGCTGGGACCAACACCAGTAATAAGAACAAAGGTCCTTTGTACTCACTGAACAACCCTGGTGAGGATGAGTCTGAATGCAGTGATGGTCAACCATGGACGCTAATCCATTGTGTCCAACCCCATACAGGGCCAACCATAGCTTCCCCCTCCATGCACTCCCAGTCACAGTGCTCAAATAGGTGCCTCATAGGTTCCAGTCACAGACCCCAACAATAATAGATACTCATCTCTGGTAAGGATGGCTTGGAGTTGTGAAGATTCTAGAATTTTGAGTTTGATACCGATACCAAGAGTAGTATCTTGATTCTCGATACCAATATTATACTAATGGTGCGTAGCAGACCCAGGAATTCAGATGGCAACTGCGCCATTTTTATGTATACCATTTAGTGATCACTATAAGTACTGTATTCACTATATTGTATGGGTTGTTACGGTTACAGCGATACCAAATACATCTATGTTATGAAATATGTTTTGTGACATTCATTTAACAAGGTGTATTACTAAAATGGGTTTATTGTCATTTACTTGGTTAGCTTTAATAATTTATACACTGTGTATATGTTACCGCTAAAGTGCGAAAGCCGTGAATGTGCACATTACCTAGGTAATGTGCAGATTAACTGATTTGCTCCGTTAAAGTGCAGAATCAGGAGTTTTCCGCACTTTACCTACTGTAGGTAATGTGCACATTCACGGCTTGCGGATCGTTAAAGTTCAGAAGTTTGTTTCTCTCATGTCCTGTCCCTACTCCGTCTCCCTCTCCCTCCACTGTTAATCTTCTTTCGCCAGCGTCTTGTCGTCGCCGGTTGTTTTTATGTGTCACAATTACCGTCAGCTGCCAGTGCATAGCATAGCTAAGTCTAGTTTTCACATTTGTTTCTGCCTGTTAGCGCGTCAAGTTCATTGTATGAACTTGATGCTTTACAGATCGCAAAACAAATATATAACATTATGTTGACTTAAGGGTGGGTTGACACTTGCGCCTGCACTTCGTCCGGTTTTGCGGCGCAGAGGGTGCAATTGCACACCCACGCATTGCTTTAAAAACCCATTGAAGTGAATGGGTTTTTAAGCAAACCATCTTAAACCTTTCCCTATCCTGTTCCAATCCTTTTTTCCGACATTTAGGTCGGATTCACGGCGGACGGAGTGCCGACGCAAGTGTGAATCCACCCACAGTCTACAGCAACATTGCTGTTGTTTCAGCAAACATGTAATTTGCACTTTAACGAGTGCCTAGTACAGTCATGGCCAAAAGTTTTGAGAATGACACAAATATTATATTTTCACATGATCTGCTGCCCTGTGGTTTTTATGTGTGTTTGTCAGATGTTTTTATCACATACAGAAATAGAATTGCATTCATATTATGAGTAACAGAAGCTTATATTGACAGTTAGAATGAGTTACTGCAGCAAGTCAATATTTGCAGTGTTGACCCTTCTTCTTCAGGACCTCTGCAATTCTCCCTGGCATGCTCTCAATCAACTTCTGGACCAAATCCTGACTGATAGCAGTCCATTCTTGCAGAATCAATGCTTTAATTTTGTCTGAATTTGTTGGTTTTTGTTTGTCCACCCGTTTCTTGATGATTGACCACAAGTTCTCAATGGGATTAAGATCTGGGGAGTTTCCAGGCCATGGACCCAAAATCTCTATGTTTTGTTCCCTGAGCCATTTAGTTATCACCTTTGCTTTATGGCAAGGTGCTCCATCATGCTGGAAAAGGCATTGTTGAGCGCCAAACTGCTCTTGGACGGTTGGGAGAAGTTGCTCTTGGAGGACATTCTGGTACCATTCTTTATTCATGGCTGTGTTTTTAGGCAAGACTGTGAGAGAGCCGATTCCCTTGGCTGAGAAGCAACCCTACACATGAATGGTTTCAGGATGCTTTACAGTTGGCATGAGACAAGACTGGTGGTAGCGCTCACCTCTTCTTCTCCGAATAAGCTGTTTTCCAGATGTTCCAAACAATCGAAAAGGGGATTCATCAGAGAAAATGACTTTACCCCAGTCCTCAGCAGTCTACTCCCTGTACCTTTTGCAGAATATCAGTCTGTCCCTGATGTTTTTTCTGGAGAGAAGTGGCTTCTTTGCTGCCCTCCTTGAGACCAGGTCTTGCTCCAAGAGTCTCCGCCTCACAGTGCGTGCAGATGCACTCACACCTGCCTGCTGCCATTCCTCAGCAAGCTCTGCACTGCTGGTAGCCCGATCCCGCAGCTGAAACACTTTTAAGAGACAGTCCTGCCGCTTGCTGGTCTTTCTTGGGCGCCCTGGAGCCTTTTTGGCACCAATGGAACCTCTCTCCTTGAAGTTCTTGATGATGCAATAGATTGTTGACTGAGGTGCAATCTTTCTAACTGCAATACTCTTCCCAGTTAGGCCATTTTTGTGCAGTGCAATGATGACTGTACGTGTTTCTTTAGAGATAACCATGGTTAACAGAAGAGAAACAATGATGGCAAGCACCAGCCTCCTTTTAAAGTGTCCAGTGGTGTCATTCTTACTTAATCATGACAGATTGATCTCCAGCCCTGTCCTCATCAACACCCACACCTGTGTTAATGGAGCAATCACTGAAACGATGTTAGGTGGTCCTTTTAAGGCAGGGCTGCAATGATGTTGAAATGTGTTTTGGGGGATAAAGTTCATTTTCTAGGCAAATATTGACTTTGCAAGTAATTGCTGTTAAGCTGATCACTCTTTATAACATTCTGGAGTATATGCAAATTGCCATTAGAAAAACTGAAGCAGTAGACTTTGTAAAAATTAATATTTGTATCATTCTCAAAACTTTTGGCCATGACTGTAGGTAATGTGCACATTATCTAGGTAAACCAGTTTTCCGTACTTTAATGGATCACCCTAGTTAATCTGCACATTACCTAGGTAATCTGCAGACTAATCTGCACTTTAGCGGTAACTATATATATATATATATATATATATATATATATATATATATAGTACCTTGCAAACATTTTAGACAGATGTGGAAAAAATGCAGCAAAGTAAGAATAAAAGGGTTAATAGTTTATTGTTGTTAATTAACAAAACGAAGTGAATGAAGAAAAGAGAAATGTAAATCCCATCAATATTTGGTGTGACCTTTGCCCTTTGGAGGAGGAGTCCTGGAAGTGATGATACGGCCCCCACAGATATAGCCCTGATCTCATCATCATCCAGTCTGTCTGGGATGACATGAAGAGTCAGAAGGATTGGAGCCAGCCTACATCCACAGAAGATCTGTGCTTAGTTCTCCAAGATGGCGGGAACAACCTCCCTGCCAAGATCCTTCAAATACTGTCTGCAAGTACCGAGAAGAACTGATGGAAGGCAAAGGGCAAAGGTCACACCAAATGTTAATGGGATTTAGATTTTTTTTAACATACACTGTATCTCTATATACCAGTACATTATGCATGTAAAAAATGAAAATACTGTTGAAGCTTTTAGTCTGAAAAAATTCCTCCTATTTACAAAAATATACATAAGGTCCTGGATTTGAGACTTGAGACAGAGGTAATGCAAAAACAAAACAAAAAATAAAAAATAAAAAATAAATAAATAAGTAAAAGGTAAGCAAATGGGGAGAGAAGTCTCTGCTGTGTTGGAGTCCCTGCTCTGCTGCAAGGAGTCCTGGCAGCCTGGTGAGGGGGCAGGGCTGGTCTCTGCTGCATAGGAGTCATTGTTCAGTTGTAGAGTCCCAGCAGCCAGGTGGGTGCAGGACCTTCAGCATCAAAACACAGGAATTCATGGTATTGAACTGTATGCCCCTTAAATGTATCAAAAGATCACCGAATATTTGTACAACCCTTAGAGAAATTGTATGCTACATACCATATACATTTCTCTGGTGACGCCCTGTAAGTACTATCTATGGCTAAGCCCCACATAACGGGCCGCAGCAAAAAAGCGCTGCGGGGAAAACTGCGGCTGCTACGCATCGCACTTTTTTCCACATCGCTTTTCACAGAAAGTCTGCAGAGGTTTCCTTCTGGTTCCATTATACCTATAGGGAAACCGCTGGCGTTTTCGTAGGTATAATTGACATGCTGTGATTTTCAAAACCGCAACAGTTTTAGAAATCACAGCATGTCCGCTGCGTGTATTTTTCTGCAATGTGTAGTTTAGATTCGCTAGAATCCCATCCACTTTGCAGGGACTGCAAAACACTGCGATTTTTGTTGTGGCGTTTCGGCCTCGGCCAAACTATGGCGTTTACGCCATGTGGGGCCCCGGCCTAAAGGAACATTTTGTACTGATACATTGTAATAGTAAGATCCATCACTTTTTGAGACAAACAACATAACAAGGACATTGTGCAGAGCCAGTTCTCGGAGAACAGAAAGGGTGCACAAATTAGAAGTCACCTCTTGCTGCGAGAAACAGCGGGATGTCAATCCAAGAAAACTGCACAAGAAACCACTGTAAACCTATTCCTTAATCTGGGTAAAATTCACAGCATGAAACCCTGAGCAGGTAAATGGAGGCTTCTGCAAGCAAACTGCGCTGACACAAAGAGTCTTCTGCAGCTCGACACAGCTGGTAATTTCCAATGTGTTCCCCCAAATGTACCACGGGCTGTATTCTCCTGGTAATTGTCACCTCTCTTGTGGATTTCAGACTATAAAGTTTGGCTTTTGTATCCAGATTGTGTAATAGTAATTGTATCAAATAAGAGAACGATTGAACCAGCAAACTAGAGGTCTCTAAATCCAACAGTGGAAAAAAACGAAATTAGAAATTCTCAATCTCCCAATTTCGATAATAGCAAAATAAGAAATTGCTATATAATTCAGGTTCTCAAGCTTCACTTTAACAGAAGAGAAATAACCACAATCCAGAGCTACATAAATCAGCTCAATATAGAACTAGGAAATTTATTGTAAAATTTTAAGATTTTAAAGAAACTTGACAACCCTATGACTTATGCTAGGTTCACACTAGCGTTGCATTTCCATTGTTTTTGATAATATTCTCATGAATTTTCCATCTCACTTTATATATTTAAAAAAAACAAAAAAAAAAACACTACTGTATCCTGTAATTTTGACTCTGGCCACTAAGCCTAATAATATACAAATACTTGCCAATTCTGTAAGAGTTTCCTGCAGCAGTCACCACATTTACATCACAGACAGGATTACAATCCACCTGTATAGATACAGTAAATCCACTGAGCCATCATTGCATCCACTTCTGACAATAAATGATGACACAACTTACATACTCCTCCTCCTCTTTGCACACAGCCTGTCTAGAAAACTCTCCCATAGACCTGAATGATTTGGCTCCTCACTATTGCTGGCTATGGCCATGATGTGAAGTATATCACTAAATGCCATACCTCACAACTTTGGTATGAAAAGAGGGACAGAATGTGCGGCGTGTTATGTGCAGTATAGTCCCATCAACTTCCACTATGACTCCCTCCATTCCTCCATCTAGTTCTCTTTGTGCTCCCCAGGCTTCAGAGAGCAGCAGGCACAATATAATAGACATCACCACATCACCCCTAATGCTCCTAAGACAATGGAGCAGTTACAGGGACCTTATGATGAAACAGAGAGTGGTTGGCTCCCTGCTTCACCATTGTCAGGGCATACCTCCCACCGATGGGACAGCACCAGGAATCCATCAGGGTTTGGGGGTGTGCTAAATGCTGTTATAAGAGCAGAGGAGAAGCTCAGGCAAGATGGCCGCCCCCATAATCATGTACAGAAAATAGAATAAAAAATCTACAATCAGAAAATAAAAGCAGATTAGAAAAAAGTGATAGATATCTGGTTGTAATAAATAAAAAAAATGGCAACACATAGCCTTTAAGAAGGACATGTAATACATGTTAATCTACTAGCCTACAACTACCATATTGCATTGCTGTTCACTCAGATCCCCCTCTCACTCACTCCCCTTCCCTCTCTCACACCCCCTCCTTGTTTCCCTAGCTAGCCCGTGGACTACTAGCCTACCTACCTAATTAATTAACTCAGCCCCCCAGCCCCCCTCCCCACCCCATCATACTTACCTATCTTCTTGTCCTGAAGATCATTTTCTTCTTCCTGTGACGCTTCATGCCCAGCAGAAGAAGAGGACATGAAGACAGGTAAGTATGATGGGGTCGGGGTTGGGGGGGAGAGGAAACGGGGAAACGGAACGTCACCAGAAAATCAGTAAATGTGCCTGGGGCGGTCACATGACCGCCCCAGGGATATGGGTAAATATACATTTTTTTTTAAAGGGAGTAAATTGGAAGTTAGGCAGGGGGAGGGTATTTAGCTTAGTGTTAAATTTTTAGTTTATCCCGGACAAGGGTCCTATGGATATAGGTGCACCTGTACCAATGTATCATTCCATAAAACAGCACAAATAAAGTAAAGAAGGTTGGCGCTGCCATCATCAATAACTACAGTGTAGGATAGAACGTACAATGACCCTATCAAGACTTGAAAGGATATTGTGATCACATCAGAAAATACAGCGTCTGCCATACAAACTTTAATATCCGAAATAAAGAGATTTTCACCAAAGAATTGTGCAGATTAATTTTACAGTGTGTCTAGTTGTCAGTTCAGCATCCAGCCCAGGCACAAAGTCAGGAAGATAAGGGGCTGTGGGCTTTGAAGATAATGGTTCTTTCTGGATGTTCAGACAGAGCACGGCTATTATGTCTGGAGATATTGGATTACCCTATACGATATATTCTACGCTATTCTCACTCTATAAGGCTGTAGGAAACGGAGAGGAGAGATAACGTAATGATCATACATGAGAACAGATCGGATCTGGCCTTTGGTTATGATGCAGAATTGCCGTGCTTAAGGCTGCATGTGTGTATGTTCTGTATGAGCAGAAAGATGGAGGAATGTGCGGGACCGGGTTCACATGTGGTGATCTTACATGGTATGCCGGGGGTAAATAAGTTTTCCTTTATTTGCCTCTTAGTTATGGTTCCAGTCATGGTTTCCAAAAAAATATCCAAATCAGCATAACCATTGTGTTCTGAACATGCTCTGAAAATGAGAACATGTAGCGCATAGACCAGATGGTCCAGGAGAGAAAAAGTGCTTGAATTCTGGGCAACTGCGGCACCTAAGTGGTTTTACAGAAAAAAGTAAAAATAGACAATTTTTTTCCCTTATTAATGAAACAAAAATATCCACACAACTGGTATTACTATATCCGTAAAAACCCCTAAAATAACATTAGTGCATTATTTATTCAACATGAAAAACGCCATAAACCTTACAATTCAGATGCCAGAATTGATGTTTTCTGGTCTTCTCACCCCTGAAAAACAAAAAGTAATAAAACTGATGACAAAGGTTTATGTAAATGTCTCATAAAGTTACAGTACATTGAAATAAAATGTAAAAAGTTAAAAAAGCAGGAATGCAGAGAGGGATAAAATAGTGCTAGTTTAAGGATGAAATGCGTTAGTCGCTAATGGGTTAAAATGCACGTAAGCACCGGAGATATGTGCAGGAAGATTTATTTGAGTCATAAATTCAAAATCTATAATAAAAAAGTGAGAGTTTTTGTTATTTTAACGTTAGGCGGCTAATGGACAATCCCTTTAAGTGACACTGTCTAAGCGCAGTGTTCTATTATGGAGAGACCATAGTGTGTAGAATAAAGGGAATATACATTGTAACTAACAAAGCTACACTATATATAAAAATACAAAAAACACAATGGTTATGTTGTACATAACAGCCAACAATTTACTTAACCGACACAAGTTTCTTTTAGTTGAGTTTTCGAGTGTAACTCCTGTGAGATTTTTTCTCTCTTAGACAACCCCTTCCCACATTGCAGGTCCCCTGCTGACCATCTGATTTTGAGTCCCAGCACATACGTAAAAGCTCACAGTGCTTCTAGGAAAATGAAGCACCTCATGTGGGCGTCTGGAGGACTCTCAGCACTGTCAAACCAGAGATGAAAGCCATGCGTGACGTGGCTCTACAGGAAGAAGGTCTCGATGTGGAGGACACACATCTATTAGCTGAACAAGTCATAAGTGGTTGTTCAATAAGAAGTTGTCGTAGCTATACAACCCAGTGAAAGCTTTATAGATAATGGCATAAAGAGAAAACAGATGTAACCTTCACACTGTACTTCAACTGTTACTCTTCTATTACATCTGACTGATACATTTCCCATTATAGAATTCACTGCATTGCTTTGTTGGTTGGACGGATTAGTCATATAACTGAGATCATTATGTGTTTCCATCGTGTTCTCTTTCCTTTTGTAGTCATCTCCAGTCTGCACAGAGCAAAACCTTCCAGAGAGCAGTCATTGATTGTCTTGAAGGTCCAGAACAGGTCAAGACTATGCTTTTTCCAGGTAAAGGGAGGCAAAGGTCATGAAGTTGGATTTTATCAGTTACCACTGATGTGATTGTCAGTACATACACCTGCCTAAAACATACCATCACCAATGAGGTTGGTCAGTCTTGTATGGAAATGTCATGAGTCACTGATACCTAGAGTGACTGATGGGGGCCCCACTATCCTATTATACAACAGATTCAATGTTTCTTATTCATTGGATGGAGTTTGGTCACGAGTTCTCAAAGTCTCAACCATCAAATGGTAAGGCACTTAAAGGGCTTGTCCAGCCTCCAAATTGAAAAAAACACTTTGGGGGTGTTCACACGTAGATATTTGATGCTGAATTTGTCAAGCAGAAAATTTTTGCTTAAGAAATTTGAAGTAGATTTTTTTCTGCTTGACAAAAAGCAACAAAGATTTTGACGCTGACTGTGAAGCAGATTTTGATGCTGAATTTGAAGCGGAATTTGGAGAAGAGTGCCAGTGTATTTTGTCTTTATTCGACAGGACCAAATCCGCAAGCAGATTTTGACAAATTCTTCATCCAATTCCATGTCAAATTCTGTGCCGATGGAAAAGGTGTATTTTCTGCCTCTCATTCAATGGGAGCGCTCAGGTGGAATCCGCCTGGAGAACGAGCAGGATGCCTATTTTTTCTGCTAGCTAAAAAAATCAGATACTGCCTCCCATTGAAATGAACGGGAGGCAGATTTCAGGTGAAATTTAAGGCGGATTTCACCTCAAATTCAGTGTCAATTTACTACATGTAAACACCTCCTTAGAATGCTCTAAAATGATAAAAGCAATACACACCTTACCAATCCTCCATCAAACCCTGTCCAACACCTCCTAGCCCCTCCTCCGCTTTCTGTTCTTCCTGTATTTGCTATGACATGTCAACATGAACATGTTTGGCTATAACCACAGCAGTGACCTCACTGTTGTTGACACATCAATACTACAGCCAGTGACTGGCTGCAATAGTCATACGTCTGGGTCAACAAGTCATTGCTGAAACCAGCAGAAGAACCGAGAAGCATTGGAATGAGAGTGGTGGGGTATCGGTAAGGTGAGTATTTACTTCTTTTTTTATTTAGGTAGCTGGACAACTCCTTTAAACTTCAACACCATCTTGCGTTGTGGTATGCCAACTGCTGAACTCTCTGAGATCAAGTTTGCCTTCAAAGCTGATCCTTCACGATATCCATTTTCTAACAGCCAGCTATGACTTGATCTAGCACAAGAAAACAAGCATAAATGTTCACTGCAAGAACACAGCTCATAAAACTTGTCTATGAACACTAGTATACCCCCCAAAATAGACAAAAAGTGAGAAGACTGTTGATAGAACAAGTCCCCAGAAGGGGATGAGGAAGACATGGGGTAAAAGGGGACCTAAATAAGTATCGCTTGGAGGCAAAGGCCACTACTATCTTTGGTCATTGGATAGGGCAATACCCTAAACTTCTTTGAAACATATTGGTTGGAGTCAAAGACACATCAGCCCATAACTATTGAAAGGGGTAGAGTTAGGGACAAGATTGCCTGGGTTGGCCCAAAACGTATGTCCTATCATTCAGGACTGGCTATGTCCATGTTTTTCCCTAGAATTTCCAATATTATAGAACTTTTATTGACAGTCTAATCTCGTAAAGATATTTTACAAGGCAAAGAGCTATCCAAGGTATAAAGAGTGGTGAGATTTCTGAAATATTGGGTGTTCAACTACCATACATTTGTTACATTTTAGTAGACCTCTACAAATAGTATTTTTATTCTTGCTTTCTTTCTCTTTTGCAGCTGACTGGTGGACATTTGAACCATAAGAACGCCAGGAAAGACCTTCATGGCCAAAGTAATAAATCTCTGCTACCGATACTGGATCGTCTTTTTCACACATATATATGGGGCAGCCTAGTTGAGTTCTTTCTTTCCTGTCATTTACTGATCTTACATTTATTTTACAAAATAACGATATCATGAGATAGACTAGAATATCTTTGTACCCACATCTGCATTTCCATGCTTTGTCTTGAAGTCCATCTTTTCCCATCAATCCCTTCGAAAATAATGTATATCTCTAAAACAGACAATTTGTAGATTCCTGAGATTGTGCTGATGTGTATGAATGTAAAGTCCTCCTCGAGAGTTGCAGATCTGATGATCTCAGAACTTCTTGTTGGCTGCAACGTTGTATATCAGTTATGAGACCATCGGAGGTTCCTTATTACTTCCAGAGAACAGTAAATAAAACAATCTGTATGAACAGTTATCTTTATTACTGTCTCATCCTTTTGCTACAGACCTTTAGTCAGTATCAAAGTGGACCCATCATACTTAGTCATACTAGTACAAACATACCCCCAGGTTTCCTCGTGTACACCAGACTTGTCTATGCTAACCTTCTCTTGCTTCTCTGCTTCAAATGAGCTCTTCTCCAGAAGGACTCTGTAAATCAATGTATGGCACAGTAAAGAGCCTTGAAACATAACTTAAGATGTTAGACACACCAGAGCCTCCTCCAAGGAAGATGTACCATTTCATAGAGATGTTTTGGGGTCCTTGTTTTTCGGCTGATAGATTGGTCAAAGTCCTTTGATGTAGCTTTTGGAAGGTGTTGTCTTCTCACCCATCCAACCTGTACTGGCAAGAACCATGAAACACATTCAAATTAATAGACCTAATTATCAAAATTATTTTATATTTTGGGCGAAAATTTTCTTTAACCACTTCAGGACCAGTTCCATTTTTACAAGTGCTTTTGAGGGCTATACAAATTTTTTTTCCTGTGGATTATTAAAATTGTTTTGCCTTTGTTTTCAGTGATACATAGGGCTTTATTTTTATGTTATTTTTATTTTTGCATGTTTTTTTTCATATCAGGAAAATGAAATCAGGAACATAAAAAGAGAAAGTGTCTGTTTTTAAAAAATTTTCAGGGTTTTTTTAATAGCATAAAGTGCTACTAACAATTTTTTTAAATAGTTTTCCCTCTCCGTTATGGTAATATTTATGCGGGTGACACATGACACATCGCGTTGTGTTGCCGGTGCAGGGTGAGAATGTGTGATGTGGCAGTGGTATTGGAGTTTTTCTTTTATTTCTCTATTTATTTATTTTTTAGACATTGTGCCCCCATAAGGTCATAATAGACCTTTGTGAGGCATTTTAACATTTTATTTTTTTGCTGATTTCCCATGTAACTAAGCCTAATGCATTAGCCCCAGTTGCAGGAGGAATACAGCCTCCTGAACTGCAGAGTTGATTTGGGCCCTCTAGGACCCCGCAGCTCCACAGTTCCTGACCCCTGGTAGATCACATGACCGCTGAGCCAGAGGGGGCTCTGCATCATGGCAGGAAGTATTCAGTTACCCTGCAGCATCACTACAGGAGAAATGAAAGATCATGATTTTATTAGTATCAATGGGCTTATCATCCGATCCTCCAGAGAAAAATATGCACATTGTAGCCACTTTCCATTATGGCTAACATAGAATGGGGCACCCATGTTTTAGCTCCTAGACATCACTAATCTGGCTGTTTACATAATTGCAGCTGATACCCCCTGCAGCTCCTCTATTTAGGAGTGATAAGAGCCGGCTTGTCTTCTCCATGCAAGGGTTATAGTCAGGGAGTTCCTCTTTGATAAAGTGCGGTGACCAGATGGAAGGTAACGCTGCAGTTGGGATTGCGGGGGTGCAAACAGCGCAGACTTGTCACGGTCTCTGGGCACGAGGGCGCAGCGCTGGTGCTGTCCCACGTTACCACCACTGGTACCGGTGATGAGGGGGCTGCACAAATGTTGGTGGTGATTGTTCCCCCGGGGCGCTTCCCCTATACTGTGCCGACTGGTGGTGTTTGGGGCGCCCTGATGTTGTCGGTGCAGAGTCAGACACAGAAACGGTTGTAAAGTTGAACTTTTACTTCCATGGGTGTGGAGGCACAAATGCTTAAACAGTTTCTTCAATACAAAACAACGGGGTACGCCTGGTGACACAGCAAAGTCCTGGGGTGCAGGGTAGACTTGATGAAAGGTGTTCCTAGCCCCTTATACTGCAGTGTTACAGCCCTAAGGTGCGTCTGGGCTCCTATTTGGCCCATAGGAGGATGCCCACCATGATACTAGCACATAATATTCCCCACTCACGTTATGTGGTCCTGATAGCTCAGAGTTTCGGGGTGCAATAGTCAGGGTGGCAGGATATTCCACAGGTCTGGCCTTGGCCCCTGGATCCTGTGATACTTGCTATGGAGCACGTGTTCCAGAATGTTCTCTCCACAGTCTCATGCTGACAAGATAATGATGCTTGACTTCCTTCAGGGCGATGGCTAGGCAGACAGGGGACAGGATCTTCTGAATAGCTGGAGTATGTCAGCTCTCCAACCTTCCTGGGCCTGTCTAGGACTTGAGATTCCTGCACTAAACTCACTGCTTTCTTCACAGGACATCACACTTATCTCCTCACCTCCTCCTCCTAACACTCCACACTTCTAACTCCTCACACGCAGGACCTTCCTGCAGGGGTGTTACCATGGGGACCCAGTGATCAGCTGACTCCTCCCCTTTTCCCAGGCGATGTCCTCCCATTGGACATTTGCTTACTATTCAATCCTATGGGAGGTGTAATGCATGTGTGAGGCTCACTAGGTGGCGCTGTGTTGTGTGAGACTCAGGACCCCCTGCTATGTCACACAGGCTATGAAGCAACAGGAAATAATACAATGCACAGAGATCACCCTCAGCCCAGCCATAGCCAGCTCTGGGATGCCACAAAAGGAAGCTTTTAGTTCTTTTATCATCACTGTGATCAGCAAAATCTATCTCTTTATGAAGATCACAATGAAATGAAAGTAACTTGTGAATCACATTGTGCTAATACAAGTTGCTCCCCTTGCCAGACCCTCCCTTCACTATCTTCCCGGAGCTCTGCAATGCTAGCAGGGAGCCTAGCTAGTGATAACTAAAGCAGTCCTCTATTCTGCTAAACTACTGGTTAATTTACACATGGACTAGGGGTCCATAAAATAAGCCATGCTGAATATAAAACCATATAATATCTATTTATTTTGTTAAAAACTAAATAAATGTGTAGCTCTTGTAATCAGAAGAAATAGAAAAGCATATTGTAATATGTTTATGTGCAATATGATATATAAAAACAATTCTGTTTTATACCATTTTTCTACTTCTAGTGAAAAAAGTATTGAAATTATTTAACACGTAAGGCTACTTGTTCAAATAGTTGAGAGATGCAAAGCAATTAAAAAGATATTGGTGTTTAAAGCAATGTATACCAAAAGTGCTAAATTTGGCCTGAGCATTAGGGCATTAAGGACCCTTGGTGCTGAAAGGGTTAAAGGGATTGTTACATGAAGAGAACCTCATTTTGAAATGTCTTGGCAATATAGTGACCACTGTGGGTCCAGGTTCAAAAATCCGAGGGAAGATGGAAGCCGATATACCATGAAATAAATATCTGCCCAGTTTGCAAGTTTTCCACTGCACTGAATAAGTGTCTATGTCTATGCCGACCAATAAAACTAAGGAAAGGCCATAAGGCAAAGTAAATAGTTTCAGCTTCAGAAATGCAATGTTTCTTAGCAGCAAAAGTCATAGGCAATTGGCAAGTGTTGGGTCACACACTGTGGATGTAACGGTGTTGAAGCAGCCGCAAAGAGTTGTGATGGACTCTGACATTTTCATGGCTTGACATCATCACATCACCCTCCAGCAGAATTCAGTGGGTCAAAGTAAGCGTGACAGTCAAGTGACATATATATTAGTTTCAATATTCAGCTGCTGATCTTTAAAATATCGTATCTTTAGACTAGAGATTTCCTCAAAGCCTGCACTGCAGGAAACCTCTGTGCTTAGGAACTTAAAGGGGCTTTCCAGGATAATCTAAATATATTGAAATGTGGCCCTCTACTGTTTACCTGCCTGTTGACATATGATGAGCATGCGGGACGAGAGGGGAAGGCTGTAATGGGACAAGCTTACTTGTCATGATCATGATGTGGGCACTGACACGGTACCTGTGCGCTTTAGAACGGATCCACATCTTGGTAAGTGGGCCATGGTCTGCACGTATGGTAGCATGCATGGGCAGGGGAGGGATTCAGCAGTAGATCACACTGTGTATATGGTTTAACTGAGGCACGTCCATGGCAGGTCATCGGGCGGTCTTTGCTTTGGAAGGTTTCTGGAAGTCAGATCATACAACGGCTCTTAGTAGGTGGAACAGAATTGTGCCTAATAGGAGAAGTTGTGTGTTGCTCCCCCACAGTGCTACCCATTGACGTCATGTTTTTCCCATGCTATTCATGACTTAAGGATTATGCTATTTAAGGGCCCGTTCCCATGCTGGGAGGTGGAGGTGGGGGCTATGCAGTTTGCTAGAACTACAACTTGCTGCTCGGAGGTCAGCACACAAGGCCTAGTCAGCTTGAGGTGAGGAGGCAGCTGGCGCCAGTTGAGTGCCATATTGTGCACTATGACTGTTGTGACTGTTGTGTGCAGTGGTAGCAGATTAGGAGCAGATTTGAGTTTGCTATTATTCATGGACAACCCCTTTAATAGCTGTAATACACAGTTGCAGCCCTGCTTTAAAGGGGTTTCCAGTGGGACAGAAATTGGTTCCAACAGGCCAAGAATGGGTGATAAAAAATAAAAGAACAAATCCCTCACCACTTGCCTCAGTTGGTCTCCACTTGTCTCTACTACCTGGACTTGTCAAGATGAAGCAGTAAATGGAAATGCCCTCTTAGCCAATGACCCACTGTTGCGGTGAGCAGGCTCAGCCAGTTTTTGGCTGAGAGACCATTCTTAGGCATTTCTTGCTATATCTAAATGGGACCAAAAAGTAAGGACCAGGCATAGGACTAGGGCATTATCGAAAGGGGAGTGGTGGGAGATTGTTGAGGTGCCTATTGGTTCTTTTATTTTTTTTTAGTTTCAATAATTTTTATGAAAGGTTTTACAGATATAAAGAACAAGGACATTAGCATAAATGAATAACACAATCTGGGTATGCGGCATAGGAAAGATAATTAGCGTATCTTCAATTATAGTAAAAAGAAGACGCATGTTGCCTTTACCCATTAAAATAACTCCAAAGTGTAAAGATCTAACAACAACACACTAGACATTGAGCAGTAAACAGTTGAACAATTGAACATTAGAGGCACCCTAATCGAGACTTTAGTAAGAAGGTATCTCAAACGCGTAAAGCGTACACGCATTAATATTGTATATCTGGCTATGGAGGAATACATGTCTTAGATAATAAATTAGATAAGCAGAGTTAAGGGAAGAGGAAGGTCGGGATACTAAAACAAAGAGTGTGTGTATGGGTGTGTAAGTAAGGACAAGAAAGGAAAGGATCAGGGTCAAGGGGAATAACAGAAATAAGGAGGACAAAATTAAGGCCCAAACTACCCTAGGCCGACAAACTATGAACCCGCCTTAACCCACATGGTTCTTTTACTTTTTAACCCACTTTGAGCCAACTGTGATCAAGTTTTCTGAGGCACCTCTGGTCTCTGTCGTAACCCTTTGAATACCACAAACAAATAGGCATTGTGTCAGCAGTTTGACCCCTCACAATGTCTGACATTTTTGTAGTAGGGTCCCAGGCTTTCTGCACAGAACTCTACACAGCCTCTTCCTTCTGCTCTGACTGACAGCTATAGAGCCGAGTCAAGAGACCACTAGAGCCATCACTCAGGGCCGAAGGGAGGACAGGACAGTGTTCAGTGCAGAGCGCCAGGGGAACCACACATAAAGAGAATGCCTCCCGAGAACTTGCTGTCAGGTCTTTAAAACTTGGATTCCTTGGTTTTGCAACTCTCATGACCATACACATAGGAATGTTTCAGCTATTCTTCTTGTGATGTCAGCAGTTTTGAGGAGTCAAAACTAATGACAAAATCCCTTTAAATATAACTCCCAAGACATAAAATAATACACATGTATTTGACATCACAACTATGTACGAAAAATTTATAGCATCACTTATGATTATTAGAGGATGTCTTAAAAATATAACCTGTAGTGGAATTATATTTATTACAGCTCTTTTTTTCGCAAAATTAAAATGAATATTAATTAAACTCTATATGTAGAATACTGTGCAAAAGATTTAGTCATGTGTGGAAATAATGCTTTCAGAAATAAAAGGGTTAATAGTTTATTTCTGTCACTTAAAATGAAGTGAATGAAGAAATCAGAAATCCAAATCTCATCAATATTTGGTGTGACCTTTGCCCTTTGGAGGAGGAGTCCTGGAAGTGATGATATGGCCCCCACAGAGCTCTGATCTCAACATCATCCAGTCTGTCTTGGATTACATGAAGAGAAAGAAGGATTGGAGCAAGCCTACATCCACAGAAGATCTGTGCTTAGTTCTCCAAGATGACGGGAACAACCTTCCTCCTTTTGCAAAGTACTGTGTATGTACAAAAATGGCACCTACATAAAGTACAACTTGCCCCAAAGAAAATAAAATCTCATAGTACTATCTTGAAGGCAATGATAAGGCCATAGTTGACCTGGTCCTCAAGAGTTCAAAAACAAAAAGTAATAAAAAATGAATCGAAAATCTTATGTGCTCACAAAATACATGGTGTCGTAAGGCTGCTTATGAAAGCGGAAATGTAGAGAAAGATAAAGCGTTACTGGTGTAAGACTAAAAGATCGCTAAAGGGTTAAAATGCACATAACGCAACTGAAATATGTGCCAGGAATATCTACCTGAGCCATAAATTCAAAATCTGCAATAAAGAAAGCGATATTTTCGGAGGTTTTTTTGCAATTTTAATGTGACAGGGGATTAATATTATGCTGTAAAAAGTAGGATATTTCTTTCTCCTGTACCAAAGTACAAGGCATAGGCTATTTCTAAAACCTGTTCATCGAGTAAATGAATCATTGCTATAACCGATGATGTCATTATTGTCAACAAACCCAATGGCCATCCCCACCCGCCAAAAGTAAAGCGGACCGAAACAAGGATAGTCCAAAGATCATGTAATGCTGGTGAATTGACATTTATAAGGAGCAAGTGAACCCAAAATCCTTGAGGGTTTGGTATATCTCATACATAGTCATGGCTGGGATTTTTCCTTAGCACGTGTAAATTTTGCAAATTAGATCATTAAGATCTGACAGCTCTACCCAAATCCCAACTAACAGAGATTATACGTAGAGATTATATGTAGAGATTATGGATTCCTACTCCAACCTCTGAAACAGATAAGTAATATATATAGTCAGTCCACTAATGGCTGGGCCTTTGTTGGATGGTGGGGGGTTCTGGGTGTTGGACTCCACCAATCTGATATTGATGACCTATCCTAAGGGTAGATAATCATTATCATAATCCTGATAAATCCCTTAAAGGATGACCTATCTCTTTCAGAATCAACTGAAGGTACCACAATCCAGGCTTCTTCCCCGCAACATGTAGCATCAGATGATTGGATGTCCATGTTATAAATGGACAATCTCGGCTATGATATCAATACAGTGGGGGGAAAAAGTATTTAGTCAGCCACCAATTGTGCAAGTTCTCCCACTTAAAAAGATGAGGCCGGCCTGTAATTGACATCATAGGTAGACCTCAACTATGAGAGACAAAATGAGAAAACAAATCCAGAAAATCACATTGTCTGATTTTTAAAGAATTGATTTGCAAATTATGGTGGAAAATAAGTATTTGGTCAATAACAAAAGTTCATCTCAATACTTTGTTATATATCTTTTGTTGGCAATGACAGAGGTCAAACATTTTCTGTAAGTCTTCACAAGGTTGGCACACACTGTTGCTGGTATGTTGGCCCATTCCTCCATGCAGATCTCCTCTAGAGCAGTGATGTTTTGGGGCTGTCGCTGGGCAACGCGGACTTTCAACTCCCTCCAAAGGTTTTCTATGGGGTTGAGATCTGGAGACTGGATAGGCCACTCCAGGACCTTGAAATGCTTCTTACGAAGCCACTCCTTCGTTGCCCTGGTGGTGTGCTTGGGATCATTGTCATGCTGAAAGACCCAGCCACGTATCATCTTCAATGCCCTTGCTGATGGAAGGAGGTTTGCACTCAAAATCTCACGATACATGGCCCCAATCATTCTTTCATGTACACGGATCAGTCGTCCTGGTCCCTTTGCAGAGAAACAGCCCCAAAGCATGATGTTGCCCCCCCATGCTTCACAGTAGGTATGGTGTTCTTTGGATGCAACTCAGAATTCACTCTCCTCCAAACACGACGAGCTGTGTTTCTACCAAACAGTTCTACTTTGGTTTCATCTGACCATATGACATTCTCCCAATACTCTTCTGGAACATCCAAATGCTCTCTAGCAAACTTCAGACGGGCCCGGATATGTACTGGCTTAAGCAGGGGGACACGTCTGGCACTGCAGGATCTGAGTCTCTGGCAGCGTAGTGTGTTACTGACGGTAGCCTTTGTTACGTTAGTCCCAGCTTTCTGCAGGTCATTCGCTAGGTCTCCCCGTGTGGTTCTGGGATTTTTGCTCACCGTTCTTGTGATCATTTTGACCCCATGGGGTGAGATCTTGCGTGGAGTCCCTGATCGAGGGAGATTATCAGTGGTCTTGTATGTCTTCCATTTTCTAATTATTGCTCCCACAGTTGATTTCTTCACACCAAGCTGCTTGCCTATTGCAGATTTAGTCTTCCCAGCCTGGTGCAGGTCTACAATTTTGTTTCTGGTGTCCTTCCACAGCTCTTTGGTCTTCACCATAGTGGAGTTTGGAGTGTGACTGTTTGAGGTTGTGGACAGGTATCTTTTATACTGATAACAATGTCAAACAGGAGCCATTACTACAGGTAATGAGTGGAGGACAGAGGAGCCTCTTAAAGAAGAAGTTACAGGTCTGTGAGAGCCAGAAATCTTGCTGGTTTGTAGGTGACCAAATACTTATTTCCCACCATAATTTGCAAATAAATTCTTAAAAAATCAGACAATGTGATTTTCTGGATTTGTTTTCTCATTTTGTCTCTTATAGTTGAGGTCTACCTATGATGACAATTACAGGCCGGCCTCATCTTTTTAAGTGGGAGAACTTGCACAATTGGCTGACTAAATACTTTTTTTTCCCCACTTTATATAGTAGAAGCTATGTTTGTGTATTAGATAGTGCAGCAGAAAAAAGGACGTTATCCACATATTTAGGGTCTTTTCATCTTCATTGTTTTTGTAAAATTAAAGGGGTTGTAAAAAAGTTTTGAAGTTATTCCCTATTGATAGGATAAGGGATGACTTCATGATCAGCGGGAGTTTGACTGCAGGAATTACCGCTGATGATGGGAACGGGAGTCCTATGGAGGGACCGGCCGAGCAGATGACCTGACCACCCCATTCATTGAAAGCGCTTGATATATGTTTTTTTTTTATGGCATTTCTTCAAGACTGTTAGATGTGGAAAAACAGCCAGAGAAAAACACCATACCTAGCACTAACTAGCACGAGGGTGCGCTTGCCATGGTGTAGAAGACAGTGTGAAAAGTCCCTGGAGGCAGAGTAGCCTGAAGTTATACATAGGTATATCATGGCAGTTGGTGTATAGACAAAAAGGAAGACAGCAGAAGAGCTTTCCAAGGAGCCAACCAAGACAGACGTCTTGGAGAAGCTTGCAGGAGAGGGAGAAGCAAAGAATGAGAACCAAAGAGTGAGTGCCCATCTATAGAGCCCACAATGATTATTTTGAAATTATTTGATCATGTGTTTATTTCCTTATCCCTTGCACCTTAAGATTCATCCAGTAAAAAACATTAAGAATATTTGGTTGTCTGTGTCCAGTAGTGGAACTACCAACATAGCAGAAAATATGGGTCACGCCGGTGTCATGACGTATAATGAGGCCAACGAAACCCACAAAATCCACTGAGGTCCAATTACAGGTCAAAGCTAAAATATTGTTCATATTATATATTTTCCATGCATGCCCTTCATCGAGGATCACGTTTGATGTGATTGGGGTTCTATGACATTTTCCTCCGTCTATTCTTTCTATTGTCCATTTTAATTATTTAATAAACATTAATTTTATTGTTCATTTTTTGTAGGGTGAGACTTATTTGGGTTAATTTGTGAGTGTACTCACCAACATAATCTTGATATGTATTTATTTGCTTGGTTGTTTGTGCTTTTGAATGGGGATGCTATGAGATATTATACTGTGTGGAGAGGCCACTATGGGACATTATACTGTATGGGGCCCACTATTGGACATTATACTTGGTGAAGGGACCACTGTGGAACAATATACTGTGTTGAGGACACTATGGGACATTATGCTGCATGGTAGATGCTATGGGACATTATACTGTGTGGAGGGGCCACTGTAGGGCATTATACTTGGTGAAGTGGCCGCTGTATGACATTATACTGTGTGTAAATGGGGCGTAATACCATGTAAGGGACAGAAAGGTAGTGTTTTACCATGTGGGGGCCAGTAAAGGGGGCGCTATGCTATGTGGGGGTGGGAGGGGGCAAGTCAAAAGTGTTTGCTAGTTACACCCCATCTGTGTCCTGTAGGTCCTGCATTGTACAGTAGGTTCTGGCAGGGAGTAGCCTGGAAGAGACTCACAAGGGCACAGAAAGTTCAGGCCAAAGCTGGCAGTCATCCTGGATGCAACTTGACCCTTGGTGAGACTAGTGGTGGGGTCGCATCTGGGCCCAAGATCCTCATGGGGCCCAAAAGATGTCTCTTCCCAATATGAGGAGACTATCACTATAAATGATATAATATAGTTTAAGGGTCTGGTTCACATTGTGCTCTGGGGCCCAGGAGCTTCATGTTACTCCTCTGTACCCTGGTAAGAGTCCACTAAACTTTTCAAAAATAAAGTTGATGTACAACAACCATTCATCTATTCAAGTGAAATCCCAGCAAGCATGCATGTAACCACCAAGCATTGTGTAATGTGATAGTAACCATCAAGTGTGTTTGTCTGTGTGTGAAAAACTAATAAAGACATTTGCAAAAACGAGTCCTGGAGCCGGGTGCCACTTCTTTACAAGTATGCGTGATGAAAGATGAGGCACATAACATGGAAACAAAGAGCACTAGACAATAGGTATGTGCATGGTGAAGTAACATGTAGCTGGAGAAGACAGAGAACAAATCCTACAAGAAATAAATTCCAGAAGTGTAGTCACAAGGGTTTGGTATAAGAAGCAATTTGTAGAACATGAAGCTGTCAGTACTCAGTACCTAGAGGGGATAGTTACTAATCTGCTCAGATCTTGTAGCTTGGTTGCTATTTACCTCTGCTGAGCTGTGATCTGTGATTACAGTTTAGCTACAATGCCTACAGGGGGACTGAGGTAGTCTTAGACACACCCCCTGTCTCATCATTGGTTCAGGCTGCTGTTCTCTCCCTCCCGCTGCAGCATTACCTTCTCTGATAGGGCTGCTTGCTGTATATACACACAAGGATCACAGGATCACTAAGAAGTCAGTGCGTGGAGAGAGGATTCCTATTACGTCAAGGACAGAATGGTTATCTTCAGATCCCCAGTGTAAGGAAATTGCTAGTTGAGCAATTCCCCAGTGCTGCTGCTGAAACGAGGGAATGTCTGTAAAGCGCTGCGGAATATGATGGCGCAATATAAGTAAACTTTATTAGGATAGGGTAAAGGCTAAATGGTAGATGCTAAATCCTAGTGGGATAAAGGTCCTTTAATGACGATGTCATGACCATGTGATCAGACTCTTGTGTGGGCGGAGCTATTCTAGATACTGTGGGACAGTGTGATGTTACACAGAAAGCTGCTGGGAACGAGAGTGATTGAAGATAAGGAGGAGAGAAGAGACAGCATGTGTGAGCAAGAGGGAGGAACTGGGGGCAGATGTAGGGGCAGTTTAACTGAAGGCAGATGAAGAGTGCAATTAAACTGGGGCAGATGAACGGGCAATTAAACTGAAGGTAGATTAAGGGGGCAATTAAACTGGTGGCAGATAAAGGGGGACATTAAATTGGTTGTAGATGGAGGAGCAATTAAACTGGGGGCAGATGAAGGGGGGCATTAAGCTGGTAACAGATGAAGGGGGACATTAAATTGGTGGCAGATGAAGGGAGGACATTAAGATGGTGGCAAATGAAGGGGGGCATTAAGCTGGTGGCAGATGAAGGGGGACATTAAGATGGTGGCAGATAAAGGGGGGACATTAAACTGGGGGAAGATGGAGGGGGTACATTAAACTGGGGGCAGATGGAGGGTGACATTAAACTGGGGAAAACTGGAGGAGTACATTAAACCGTGGGGGGTAGCTGGAGGGGGACATGTCTGCCTCTAGTTGCCCCCAGTTTAATGTCCCCCTCCAACTACCCCCACTGTTTAATGTCACCCTCCAGCTGCCACATAGTTTAATGTCCCCCTCCAACTACCCCCACTGTTTAATGTCACCCTCCAGCTGACCCACTGTTTAATGTCACCTTCCAGCTGCCCCAGTTTAATGTCCCCCTCTAGTTGCCCCTAGTTAATAGATAGATGAGAATGGGCGGAGTCAATATAGAAGTGGGAGCTAAATTTGCCACGGAGGTATGTAGTAGGGGTTATATACCCCCTTTTCCATGCCAAGACATGTCTGAATTTGTTGGGTTTGTTTAGGAAAATTCGGGGCTGCCTTGGATAATACATCACAGGCATCCACATGGGACCTATTGAGGTAAGTGATTGCTTCACTTTGTGTCCAGCCAGTGCTGCCAAGGGATGGAATTCGGGACAAAATGCCAGAACTAAGGACCAGGAGTAGGTGAGTATCACTTTTATTTTTACTTTATCCCAACCCCAACCCCATGAATTTTCCAGTTTGCCTGGAAATCCGCATTAACAATGACATAGAAGACTAGCCACAGCTTGACCCACTATACACTGAAGAGAAAAAGGGTAACCATGTTTGGAACTTGTGACTTTCAGGCTCCATGTCTCACCAACTACCATCATTTTATAGACAGTCATCTTGGCTATCGTACGCATAAATTTGACTTGCAACTATTTAGCATATGATCACTTATGCAGATTCTTGTCATGTAACTGCATTGTTACTGTTTTGCTCCTAAAAATCCAAATTTTAATTTGTATTATTTTGTAAATCCACCTTTGGCTTTCAACACTGCCTGAATCCTTCTGGGCATGCCCTTTATCAGATTCAAGCATGTCTCGACCTAAATCTGATCTCAGGTCTCTTCTACACATTCCCAATGTTGGTGCATACTGGTCGACTCACTTGGGTATGAATACAGCTTTTTCTTCAACTTTACCCACAAGTGTTTGATTGGGTTGAGGTCTGTGGACTGTGGGGGCCAATCCAGCACCTCTACTTCATTGTCATTGAGCCATTTCTTCGATAATCTCAACATATGCTTCAGGTCGTTGTCCTGCTGGAACACTATGTTGTCCTTTTCATACCCATAGTACTCGAGCTTATGAAGTAACTCATCTTGTAGAATACTCACATATAGCTCAGCATTGAGACAACCATCAATCCTGGTCAAGTATCCAACACCTTTGGCTGTGAAACAACCCCATATCATCAGACTTCCACCACCAAACTTGTCAGTTCCTTCAATTTCTTGATCTGTTAACCCCCTTTTCCCTTGTTTCTGCTAGACCCATTTACACCCATCAGAGCCGAGTCTATTGACTTTTGTCTCATCGCTCCAAATCACCCATTTCTAATCTTCTACTGTCCACTTCTCACACTTTTTTGCAAACTCAAGCTGACACTTCTTATGATGATATCGCAGTTAAGGCTTTTTCACATTTTTTAAGGCCACCATTCCACATTTCTGTAACATGCTTTGCATGGACGTCTGTGATCTCACTATTACAAAGCATATGAGCCACCTCCACTGCTGTATTAGTTGCATCAGAACTGATAGACTTTGTGATGAGACTTGTTGACTCCGAAATTTTGCTTGGACGTCCACCTCTTTGCTTTTGAATGGAAGGATGGACTTCATTTTGTATTATTCCAACTGTCATGGCACTCACATTTTGACAATTACAATTTTCTTGGCCGAGAGACCACTATCGAGCTGGATGATGCTGCTTCTCTTTTCTTGGGAAATCTTCTTCATGGTTGATCCTCGATTTGAACCAGTGACCTTCTGCTATGGAATCAACCTAATAACACTTAGCTATTAGGGAATGTGAGAACAGGTTGTAATTTATAGTAAACAAGAAGAAAAAGAGTTTTCCACCACCAGGGGAAAAACAGTAACAATGCAGTTACATGATAAGAATCTGTATAACTGGTCATATGCTACAGTGCCTTGCGAAAGTATTCGGCCCCCTTGAACTTTTCAACCTTTTGCCACATTTCAGGCTTCAAACAAAAAGATATAAAATTGTAATTTTTTGGTGAAGAATCAACAACAAGTGGGACACAATTGTGAAGTGGAACGAAATTTATTGGTTATTTTAAACTTTTGTAAAAAATAAAAAACTGAAAAGTGGGGCGTGCCAAATTATTCGGCCCCCCTTAAGTTAATACTTTGTAGCACCACCTTTTGCTGCAATTACAGTTGCAAGTCGCTTGGGGTATGTCTCTATCTGTTTTGCACATCGAGAGACTGAAATTCTTGCCCATTCTTCCTTGGAGAACAGCTGGAGCTCAGTGAGGTTGGATGGAGAGCGTTTGTGAGCAGCAGTTTTCAGCTCTTTCCACAGATTCTCGATTGGATTCAGGTCTGGACTTTGACTTGGCCATTCTAACACCTGGATACGTTTATTTGTGACCCATTCCATTGTAGATTTTGCTTTATATTTGGGATCATTCTCTTGTTGGAAGATAAATCTCCGTCCCAGTCTCAGGTCTTTTGCAGACTCCAACAGGTTTTCTTCCAGAATGGTCCTGTATTTGGCTCCATCCATCTTCCCATCAATTTTAACCATCTTCCATGTCCCTGCTGAAGAAAAGCAGGCCCAAACCATGATGCTGCCACCACCATGTTTGACAGTGGGGATGGTGTGTTCAGGGTGATGAGCTGTGTTGCTTTTACGCCAAACATATCGTTTTGCATTGTGGCCAAAAAGTTCGATTTTGGTTTCATCTGACCAGAGCACCTTCTTCCACATGTTTGGTGTGTCTCCCAGGTGGCTTGTGGCAAACTTTAAACGAGACTTTTTATGGATATCTTTGAGAAATGGCTTTCTTCTTGCCACTCTTCCATAAAGGCCAGATTTGTGCAGTGTACGACTGATTGTTGTCCCATGGACAGACTCTCCCACCTCAGCTGTAGATCTCTGCAGTTCATCCAGAGTGATCATGGGCCTCTTGGCTGCAACTCTGATCAGTCTTCTCCTTGTTTGAGATGAAAGTTTAGAGGGACGGCCGGGTCTTGGTAGATTTGCAGTGGTCTGATACGCCTTCCATTTCAATATGATCGCTTGCACATTGCACAGTGCTCCTTGGGATGTTTAAGGTTTGGGAAATCTTTTTGTATCCAAATACGGCTTTAAACTTCTCCACAACAGTATCATGGACCTGCCTGGTGTGTTCCTTGGTCTTCATGATGCTCTCTGCGCTTTAAACAGAACCCTGAGACTATCACAGAGCAGGTGCATTTATACGGAGACTTGATTACACACAGGTGGATTATATTTATCATCATCAGTCATTTAGGACAACATTGGATCATTCAGAGATCCTCACTGAACTTCTGGAGTGAGTTTGCTGCACTGAAAGTAAAGGGGGCCGAATAATATTGCACGCCCCACTTTTCAGTTATTTATTTTTTACAAAAGTTTAAAATAACCAATAAATTTAGTTCCACTTCATGATTGTGTCCCACTTGTTGTTGATTCTTCACCAAAAAATTTAAATTTTATATCCTTATGTTTGAAGCCTGAAATGTGGCAAAAGGTTGAAAAGTTCAAGAGGGCCGAATACTTTCGCAAGGCACTGTAAATAGATCATTGCCTATAAAATGATGGTATCTCACGTTCTAAGCTGTATTGGATGGTGAAATATGGAGCCTGAAAGTGAAAAGTTCAGAACATTGTTACCCTTTTGTTTATCAGTGTACATCTGTAACCTATAGGCTCAGTTGACCACAAAACCAGTCTCTGGTGACATCACTGCTGATACATCTCTGTTCTATATCAGGTGATGGATGTGGAATGTGAGTTTGCAGAGGAATGCAGAGTGTGTCTCCGATGTGGGGCTGAGTTTGCAGAGGTATGCAAGTGGATGGCACTCGGAGTGACATTTGAGTGTCATCTGACATCTGAATGTGTTCCATGATGCATTCATGTCTATGGGGGCCTCCGATCAATTCCATTCTGATGACAAGGATGATTATCCTGCTCCGTGTTTTGCTCCGTGTTATTTGAACAATTGGATGTGAAGCGTCCATAGATATGAATGCATTCGGATGACACTTAGCATTCCGCTACAAACTCTGCCCCACATTGGATGCACACTCGGTGGTGTGCATGCGGACTTACACTGGTAATCGCTGTAATATAAGAATAACAATTTACAGTCCAATCCTACCCATACCAAGCAGTGACATCTACTGGTAACTTGCAAAACAGCAATTGTAGTGACCAAGGTCATTGAACTTTCTAGTTTTGTGTAATCAATCCTATTATATAAAAGGCAGGTTTGAAAACATGTTCGTCGGCTCTGCTAAGTTTGGCAGCCTATAAGGCGAGCAAGACGGAACATGCAGTAATGAACGTAGTCAGACAGACAAGAGCTTAATGTATTTGTCCTATTGTTTATGTTAGGAATAGCGATCTGGCTCTAGACCAAGTTCATTATCAACATCTTATTTCTAGAGAAAACATATAAATACTCTACTGTTTGCTTTGCTTGTACTTTACACATTGTAGATCTTTATCTTTCTATATTAGCTTAGCATGAATCCCTATTAGCCATATAGTATAATGGCGATACCCTCCCTCTTGCAGACCCTGCAAATGTGTGTACTTCAGCAATACCCATTGACTTCTATGCTCCCTGTGTAATACTCCAGTGTTTTTCTGTTTTTAGCTATGCAAGGTAGTCAGTGAAGTAGATTTAATATATTCTATTGCTGTTGCTCTCACCCACATTTAGTACCTATGTCTAGGTATCCATGTCTATTTTCTGTTTCTGCAAAACACTGCAAAGCTAATGCAAAAAAAAAAAACAAAAACAAATGGACCTTCTAGGACCTTAGACTGTGGCTGATGACACCAAAGGTCCAGGAAGCTGCACCAACTGCTGCTGATAACACTGGAGAAGGTTGGTGCCAGAATGGAGTGGTTCTAAGAAGGTTCTCTCTGGTTTTCATGGAACTAGTAGGTGGCTCTGCCTTAGCTCCAATGTCCCGCAACCTCCTGTGACTTGTTAGTACTGGACACCACCCCTTGTGTCCACGTCAAAGCAGGTGGGTTGCATTTAGGAGAGGTATAGTGAGAAGGAAGGGGTCTTAGTTGTGACAGGCTGGTGGGCAGAATCTGCCAGACTACACAGCTAACACATCTGGAGCCAAGGCAGCACCACAGCAAGGAGAATCTTTTTTTAACCACTCCATTCTGGTCTCATCCACTAGAGAAGGTTCCCAGCATGTGTGAGAGGGGGCAATAGGGAGCACATTATGAGAGAGGCAGGGGTAGAGCAGGTAGGGTAGAAGAATGGACAGGACTTTGATGAATCTGATATCACATAGTAGTTTTCAATAGTGTCTTTAGGCGGCAGAGAGAGACCTTCTGTTTGTACAGCAACCCATGCTAGAAAAAAAAGAAGTCCCACTGTGATCATGTCACATATTAAAGAAAATGAAAGCAGCATATAGAAAGATACCGCGAGCAGACAACTATTATTATTGAGGGAATGGCCTTTTACACAATAGAATGAGTAAAAAAAAACAAAAAAATCACTGAGTTGTCCCTTTAGGTTGTCCGAGTATAGAAGAAATGAATGTAGCTGCAGGAAATGTTCTAAAATAACAAACTAGACATTACTCACCTGTCACATCTTCTGCCACTCCATTCCTGATACACCACTGTTCCCTGCCAGTCCTTCTTTAGTTTCCTAAAGCAGTAGCATGCCATACACATGACCGCTGCAGCCAATCACTGGCCTTGGCACTTGTATTATACATCTTAACACCACCAATGAGGCCACTGATGGGTTGTAGTGGTCACATGGACGTACAATACATCATTGCTTCGGGAAAGCGATGGAGCATCAGCGCTGGAGATTTGAAAGGAGAATGATGTTTGGTATGTTGTTTTATTATATTTCCTGCGCCTACAATTGCATTTCTAACACGTATGGACAACCCCTTTAATAGGTAGCCTGTTATCAGATTTTCTGTCTGCCAGCATAGGGCTTGTAGGACTTGTATTCGCTATTCCAACCACACCCTTGTTGAAATCTTCGGGTGGCCTGATTTGCAGAACAATAAGTTTAATCCTGCCACACGCTGCATGCTAATAGCATACCTGGAGTCATCGGGATGGTGTTTTAGGGTTGCAAAGTCAGTGAGTCATTGCTGTACGCATGCCTATCCCTCTCGGAGTTTGAATTCCCCCTTTGCCTGCTAGCACTGGCATCAGCAGTCAGCACTGACTCCATGTTAATGCCACCCTGCAACACCACCACAGATGACTGTAGGTGTACTCTTAGCTGATGACAGGTTCCCCTTAAAGGGGATGTTCAAGGGTATAAGAAATGCAAAAAGTAGCTGCAGAAAATATAATAAAATATTAAACCAAACAGTGCGGACATAGTGAACATACCTCTTTTTTGTCAAAGTACAGTCTTGCTGCTAAGAAAATCAACTTTTTATCCATATGCAAATATAACAATAATACATTTTATTTATATGACGCCAACATATTCTGCAGTATCGTAGGGTTCAAGAACAGACAAAATAATAAACAGAGTAATAAATGTATTCACACAATAAGTGTGAAGAGTGAAGAATGAGGACCTTGCGAGAGATAGAAGGGGTGATACAAAGGTAGATGTGCTTATACAATGGTCCAGCTAGTTTTGAGACAAGGTTACACAATGAATAAAGCCGTATCAGACGTCAGCGGTCAGTGTCCTTATATGTACAGGCCCATAGTGCCCGGTAGTACAGAGTTAGACTTAGAAAAAGGCATCGTGTCCTGTAGGATAACATAGGGGGCATGAAGGCAGGCACATAACTAGCAAAGAAAGGCCCCATAGCAAGCTTTTGAATTGGCCCCTACATAGTATAATGCCCCTTTTACTGATCCAACCACACAAGGTATATTGCCCCTTTATTGGCCCCCATACAATATATTGCCTCCTTTATTGGCCCCCATTCAGTAGAGTGCCCCATTAAAGGCCCCCATACAATAAGTGCCCCTGTTAGACTTCCCCATACAGTAAGGACCCCTGTTACAGGCCCCCATACAGTAAGGGCTCATGTTACTGCCCCCATACAGTAAGCGCCAATGTTATAGACCCCCGTACTGTAAGGACTCATGTTACATGCCCCATATATTAAGTTCCCTCATTATAGGCCCCCCACACAATGAAATGCCCCCCCATACAGACCTCCACAGAGATACTTTAGGCCACTTCTTCCTGGATTATTTCAGCAGGTAATGGCTAGTTTTCACTTACCTATCCCCTCTCCTGTCCATGGCCGCCCCCGATTAGGAACCCAGGGGGCGCCACATATTGAGTCTTGTCATTCTTCATCTGGCCTTGACGTCATATGCGGCACCCACTGGTGGAGAAACAGTGAGGTGTTACTTCTTGTGTTTTTATTACATCATTGTGACCCACTCCCATTTTGTCTACTGGTAATGTCGCATTCATCTGAATGGAACTTGTAAATCCCATATGCTGACCCCAAAATAACCATATTCAGATGAATGTAACTGATTTTCAATGCAGCTATCATTGGTAGATCTTTGTCATCTTTATGCTAGGTTCACACTAGCGTCTCCTCTTCGTTGTTCAGGTCCATTGGAGGACCAGACAATGGATAGATGGACTGCTACAATAGCGGAAACACACCCCATTGACTATAATGAGGTCCTTCTGATGAAACTGTGCAGGACTTTTTCCTCTGATTTTCAAGTGGACATTGTGACAGAGTTTGGTGTTTTCATCCCGTTGGCAACTCTTTAGGATTCTCTAAAATAGATCATAACAGTAAAACACACATCTAATATTTTTCAATGGTACAATTACATCTATGTCTGGATATGTCGAAAGGATATTGTGCTGTAGCTTGGGGAGCATTCACGTCGGTGCCATGTTCTACATTCCTCTAGTCCATTGGAGGATCAGAAGCAGTCCATCTAATGACAGACAACAATGGATCCCAAGGGTCTGTAGGGTGTCTATTTTTTTTTTTACAGATATTGACGAACAAAAAAGTTGAGGTTGCAAAACTTTTTCCTCCTGGATTTCTGATGGACGCTGCGGCAGACGCTCAGAAAGGAGACTCTGATGCAGATGTGTCTGTAGCCTCACCTATGCTCTCTTACTACCAGATATGCCCACCATCAATATACATGTAGTACTTTAAGGACTGATACAGTGCTAACACAGTTGCAATATTCCAAGCTGTTTGGAATGACCATCAGAGATATCGACATTGACCCCTTCATTACTTTTAGACCAACAGGAATATCAACATTGATCAATTCAATACCCTAGGTTACCAGGGGAGTCAGCATTGACCTCCAAATACCCTAGATTGCCAGGGATATCAACTTTGAGTCCTTTAATTCACTAGGGATGCCACATTCTCCCCTTCCATATCCCAGACCACTAAAGATGTTGGCAATAAACCCCAGGATTGACCTTTTAAATACTATCAACCACTAGGGATATTGACATTGACACCATCAATACTTTAGACTATCGGTGATGTTTACATAGTCCCATTCAATACCACAGATCATCAGAGATGTCGACATTGATCCCTTCAATAACCTGGATCATCAGGGATGTTTATATTTTAGACATTCAATGATATCTACATTGCCCCTTCAATACCCTAGGACCCCAGCAACGTGAAGAATGTTCCCTTCAATACTCTCAGCCCCAAGCAATGTGGACACTGATCCCTTCAATACTCTAGGCCACAAGGAATGTTCTCATTGATCCCTTCAATACTCCAGGCCAACAGGGATGTCAACATTAATCCCTTCCATACCCTAGGCCACCGGGGATGTTGACATTGATCCCTTCAATACTCTAGGCCACCATTCATCCCTTCAATACTCCAGGTCACCAGGGATGTCAACATTAATTCTTTCCATACCCTAGGCCACCAGGGATGTTGACATTGATCCCTTCAATACTCCAGGTCACCAGATGTCAGCTTTTGTCCTTTCGTTATTCTGGAAAGCAAGGGACAAACAACACTAAAGGTTATGTGATTGAACCCTTTAATACTATGGACCACCAGGAAGCAGGGGCTGGGAGGCAAAGCTAAAATTTTGCACCAGGTCCCATGAACCTTTGCAATTGACAATTTATGCGTGCTGACAAACTAATGTTTAAGGTTGGATTTTTACCAAAACTGGCAGTTCCCATTACATAGCAAACCACAGTGCCCCTCAAATAACAGTGCTGTCCACAGCCATGTGACAGACGTGACATGCTTTCTATCCCCATAACTCCATAGTACTCTTTTCCTTGCAACAGCCCGTTCTTCTTGTAACACCTGAGGGGAGTGCAAAGTGCATGACAGGTGTGACAAATCTGGGTGTGTTTTTTGTACAAGCAATTCACTCCTGGCCTCTATCCAGAAACCTGTTCCTCGCTTAGTTTCAGGTTACGACTAAGTGATGAAAAAAACCCAATGGGGAAGTTCAAGCAGACTGTCCATCATTATTTGTAGGCGGCAACTCCGGGAGGTTATAAAGACAGCCAGGAATTCAGTTTCACAAACACGTCTCTTGGTTCATCCTTTAAAAGCCTGGGTCTAAGAGATTACAGCTGAGGTGAGATCCAGTAGAAATTACCCAATACAGGGGCAATGGCATGGAGTCTGTGATGTATTTCTGTGTGGATGGAATAGACTTACAAATTGTCTTAAGATATTATTCTGTATTGACTTTGGTTTTGCATAGGATTGTGCAAAAAACTGCTATGCTAGCTCTGCAGAAATAAAATTTACAGGAAGCCAATTTTATCTATCATTCTAATATTCTAATATGTATCTACCTAATATTTTAATATTATCTATCTATCTATCTATCTATCTATCTATCTATCTATCTATCTATCTGTCTATCTCTTTATATACCTATTGCTCCCAGTCTTTTAGTTACTTTTAGAGTACATGTGCTTTTATATAATTTTTACTATGTTCTATAGCGATCTTCGACATGTCATTCTCCAGCTGTAGCAAAACTAGTATTTACGGCATGCCAGGAGTTTTTCAACATCTGGAGTGTCGCAAGTGGAAGACTACTGCTATAATCTCCATAGAAGACCAAATAGAGTGTGAAGATCAATGTTCTGCATTGTCTATGTAGCTGTGATGTCTCTTACTCTTTAGACTGCAGGTTTATCCTCTATAATATATAATATACAATCTTAAAGGATATTGTTGAAGGTAGTGGATGAAGTGGGTGAATTGTTGCTATAGGTCTCAGTTATGGATGTTGGCGAGATCTACATATTCCATCTATATTGGCAGGATGTATGTAAACAAATAGTGCCCAGTTACATTTATGAGCTTGCCAACAGATGACGTTGGGGAAAGAAGGATTGGGCATGCTGAATTTCAACACAGATATAAGATGTCAGAGGTGTCGGGCAGTGGTTTACTCTCCTCTACTGATTTAGCTGAGCCAAGCATGCATGTGTATGAGGGGATTAGGAGGAATAGCAGTCAGCTGAACGAACATTTGGTCAATAGCTATTGAAGGTGTATGGACATCTTGAAGGTCGCCTTTTTAATAAGCAGCAAATCAAGTGCCCAGATGTGGTGACCAGTGTCCGTCAGCGTCTGGTCTTGGACTCCCTTTTGGCCAGGTGTGATGGCAAGCAGAGGCTCCATCCATCTAGCCTGCATTTTCTTGGGGGGGGGTCACCGAGCAGAGATCCTTTTCTGTCATATATAGCATGCAGAATATGCAGAATAAATATAATGGAGAAATACTTTTTATAGTCCGGTTTCACGACATTGATGATTCAGATTATGAGCTAGGTAGACCGGAATATATTGGGATTATATAAATAAAATGGGGAAACTACGCATGTGATAATATAAGGCTAGCCATGCACATTAGATAGCTGGTGGTAGGAGGACAACTATCTCTCCTGGCACCCCATACATATGCATGGCTGAATATGCATGTGTTCTCAGTAATAACAGTGGAGAAAGTCACCATTGAAGATAGCCAAACCACAGATCTGGGGTATCTCCAGCACTCCCATTTAAATTAATGGAGCAGAGCACCTAGCGCACACCCCAGTTCTCACAAATGGTGAGGGTCCCAGGGGTTGCACCTCCACCGATCAGTAAATTACCCCCTATCCTTTTCATTGGGGGTAACTTTTTAATAGAATCCTCAGTAACCATCTAAGATAGATCACAGTTTCCCACCAATATAGGCTATTAGGGGCAAATAACTTGGACAGACTGATCCTATTGTTTGTTCCATAGATAAGAAATGCTGGCGATATCTGGCAGTCACTCATCTATCCCCTACCTTCATAGTATTACCATGCCAAGACAAACATACATGTTAATGGAGGCATTGACTATTTTAGCTGCATGGTATGCCCAGCAAGGTTTTTCACTTCCCTCTGCAGAAAACTCAGTCTGTCTGTCTTCCTGTCTGTCTGGTAGCCAGTGCCAGGAGATAAACCTAACCTAATGTCCCAATAAACAGCCCTGTGATGATCCTTAAAGCCATAGTCCATTGCACCTGACACTTTGTGTGCTTTGTATTGTATGCTGGTTGTTTGGTGACTATCACAGCATGCATCTGCCTGCACAATATGCAGGACCATAAATACGGAAAGGCGATGTCAATCAGGAAGCAAAATTTGTGGGTGGAATTTTACAACTTAGTGATCGCTATAAAATATGTTCAGTAGATGTAAACAAATGGAGTGTGGCTCCAGGATATCAGATAAGTGGCCAAATGGGCAGAGGGTCAGTAATCCTATGCTTTAGTCCTCTACCTCCTAGTATTTCCAGTATTGTGAAGGGCCAGTGCACATTAGGCTTAGGCATTAAGGGTTAACCTAGCGCTGTCCAGCTGAATTTGTCATCAGGGTGGCACAGTTTAAGGAAAGCCATGTCTATGAGTGGCATGTCACCTGAGGGGTGTGTGTGATGTGACTCAGAGAGCGCACTGACAAAGTGTCAGGGCGTAAAATTCAGCTAGAAAAAGGATGGAGTGTAGACCCCCTAAAACTGTTGTTGGGTGGGCAAACATAGTACCCTTTAAGTTAACCCCTTGCAGTCATCTTGTAAACATTTTATATAGGAAACAACAAGACTACATGGGTAGGGTTTTTTCACATTGTATGGGGTAAAAACACTATGGTTAGTCCTTATGCTGCCCCAAGGCTATGCCCTGCTTTGCAACCCCCATACTATTTTTTGATTTTCCTACCATTCTGCCCACTTTGGTTCCTTAGACAAAACACACTAGACCGCCTGGTGCATACAGATACCTACCCCTCCTTAGCCATTATCTACCCCACTCTTGATCCATTTCCCAAAAGGCGGTAGATACGCCAGAGTTAACAATTCTGCCCCATGTTGGGAGGGCCTGAACTCAGTCAGGGCCTGGCATAGATTTCTGGCATAACTCACGCCAGTTATAGCAGATGTGATGGACCCAGGCGTCCCATCCCACCTAGATTCCCAACCCGTTCCGCCCACTGTATAAAAAGTGGTGAGCGGTGTGCAGGAGATGAGATGTACCATCATGTGCCTTAAAGGCTGAGGCACAGTATTAGACACTTTTCTGGCACAGCAGTAATGGTGAATGTGGGCCAATGTTCTTTGGGCCCCTGTTATGGTCGACTCCAGGTTTTCGCAGCTGCCTCCTAACATTGCAGGAGGAGGAGTACTCTCCAGACTAATATATAGGTCTGTTTTAAAGATCACTTATCTACTGTAGATGAAATGTCAGAATATTTGGGGAATCTGGAAGGTCCGGTTCTACTGAATGTGAATTTTTGTGAGGTTAAAATCTAACTCTGACAGTTTCAGAAGTGACGAATTTAGGGCAAGTGCTCAAAACATGGCCATAAAAGGTACAAGTGACAGGTCAAACCTCTCAAGACACGATTGTTATAGAGCAAATAGTAGCTGAGCACTTTAGGTCTAAAACTTCTTTTTGAGTTGTTTTTGTAAACGCAGCAAATATAATGTTCTAATTTGCACAGATTCTGAATGACAACCTAAGGGACTACATATACATAAGAAATGACTATTTAAAGGGAACCTGACATATTGAAAATTCAGTCCAATTTGCAGGCGACATGTTATAGAGCAGGGTGAGCTGAGCTGATTGATATATAGTTTTGTGGGAAACCATTCACTATATCTTGTATTTCACTGATCTCTCCTGGGCTTAGGAGTCCAGTGGGCGGTCTCACTCAGTGATCTCTGTATGCACTCTCACACAAGAAAGCACTGCCAATAACTAAGTAGAACCACCCACAGAACTCCTAAGCCCAGGATGTGATAAAGCATCAGTGTGATGGTTTTTCTGTAAGCTTGCCATTGGCCTTCAGCCCACTCCCCTGACTCAATGATATACTTACTTAGCCAATAGTAAGAACTGGATAAGTGGCTGCCAGACATGGCGCCCCTTATCTTACAGAAAACAATAGGATCTAACTTGTCTGATCCATCATTCCCCTGATGACAGATCTCAGGAAACAATTACAGGTAAACCAATATGAATCTCATGTCTACGGTCTTCGATATACAGCTACTTTTTTACTATGTAAACATTATCAAGTCCCCTCCCCTTAAACCACAAAACCCCTTAAAGGTGACTACTGACTACTGAAACTTCTTGCTTGATAAGTGGCAGCAAAACAATAATAAGGTGCAAGGTCCATATGCCATGCTGCATAGATACGCTGCTGTTCATCCCATTGATAGTAAACAGGGAGCCATAAACTAGGCAGGTGGGGCTGTCCGTGGGAATCAGAACACGCTGCACCTATGTTAATTATTCTTAATTATCAATGGTAATTAAAATACATAAAACCCTCTAAGGCTGAGGCCCCATTTTGCGGAAACGCAGCTTTGTATGTTGCAGTTTTTGTTGTGGTTTCTTGGGCCAAAGCCAAGAATGGCTACAAAAGGAATGGGAAATATATAGAGGAAGCTCTTATACGTCTCCCTTCTACTCAATTCACTCCTGGCTTTGGCTTCAAAAACTGGAGTAAAATCTGCAACAAAAAAAGCTGCATTTCTGCAACGTGGGGCCTCAGCCTCAGGGCAGAATTTTTGCAGGGCAATCCCATTCATTTCAATGAGGGACATTTTCTGCTAGGTGATTCTGCTATGTGTCCTATTGCATCTTGGATCTTGTGCATAGACTTCCCATTAAAGTGAATGGGAATAGGAAATCTTTCTGTCACCGACACTGCCATGAAATCTGCCATGTGAACTCACCCTAAGAGTCTTGTTTCAGCCATAAGACCTCCTTCCTGCCTTCTGTTCTACTACTACTTATATGGTTCTATTTAGAGTCATGAGAGTTCAAGATCTTGTACATTGGTATCTCCTGCCTCTGGTTATCTGAAATTCAATATTTCTAAAAGTGAACGTGCAAGCTGAACTGCAGGTAGATAGGACAGGAGGAGCTGAGCAGATTGATATATAGATTTGCAGCAAAAAATAATCAGAATACCCTGTATTTTATTCATTTAAATCCTGGCTCTTTCTATGGAGTCCAGTGGGCGGTCCTAATCAGTGATTGACAGTGATTAAAGTTATACTGAATCTTTTGCAGAAAAGTTTATACATCAAACTTATCAGCTCCTCTTGCCTATACCATAGATAGTTCTGCATACACAATGTGATAGGTGCCCTTTAAAGAGAGTCTGTCAGTAGTAAATTGGTTTTAAATCTAATCCCAATACCTTTAGAGGTAATTCTACAGTTTCCAAATATATATCTGATAATTAGCTTTGTAGCCCAATTTTCATGTAAATTGCTATTTTATTCATATGCAAATGAGGAGTAAATTTGCTTTGGGGGCATGTCTTAGCTTTCCATGGTCAGTTTATTCATATGCAAAACACTTACCCCTCATTTGCATATGAATAAACCCACAAACCCCAAACAGAAATTGGGACTCCAAAGGTGAATAAAGAGGCATATTTGGAAACTTTAAAATCACCTCTACAAGGTACTGGGATTGGGTTTATAATGAATTTACAGCTGACAGACTCCCTTTAAATCAATATATGAAACTACATTTTCAAAAAATTGAAATTGAAACAAAAACTTACAGAATTTCAATAAATCAGTCTCACACGTGTCAACAAACCACCCACGGACCATAGGTTATTGACATAAATTTTAATCCCCGCCAGTGGAACTTTGCCTGTTTTCTGCAGCACATACACCTTAGAGTAACATATTAAAGGTTTATTGGGCTTTCCTACAGCGTTGTGTGTAGTCTTGTCATAAATGTCACTTTTACGCTGGATGGCTTAATAACAATGACATTGAAACCCCCATATATATGTTTGTAGCAAACAGTTTTGTTTTTATGGGGCTATTTCTTTCTAGGATAAATTAGGGAGATTTGGGGATTATTATTTCTAACTCTTATTACATAAAGCTAAACAATTGGTATAATTATGGACGTGTCAGAGTATAGATTTCTACCAGCAGTCACATGTAGTCACATACCTCCGATTATAAAACAACTTTCCATAAATGAATAGTACAAGTCAATATAAGAAACATTGTAACAGATCTTATTAAAGAAAAATGCTTCTTTCTCCATTTGTCACACTACTTCTCACTGCACACTCAGTCTTATATCACTAATAGAATCTGTATTCATAGAAGAGATTGAGACTGTCAGCCTCATGGACAGATCAAGTTTTAGTTAACTGTAGAAGTCTATGGAGAAGAAAGTGGAGAGGAGTTACTGCTGGATGGATAGAAAGGGAGAGTGATATCAGATTGAGGCTGGGTGAGTAGTTAAAGAGGGCCTTTCAACACCTCCATTAACTCCAGTTCTTTGAACCCTTTCATAGGGGCTGCGCCACTGTTTCTGATACATTCAGAATTTTTTCTCTAGCTCCTACCACTCCTGTGCAGTAAGTTTTGATGCCTGATATGATAACTAAGCTCTTTAGTGTCAAGTAGGTGGTCTCAGGCAGGAAGAGATAAGGAGTCGTGATTCAGATCTCTCTGATACTGTCCAATCAGAATCATGCCTTTCTGTTTGCTGTGACCCAAGACTACCCACTTGACAGTAGAGAGCCTAGTTTATCAGGCACCAAAAGTAACAGCATTGATTGCTCAGGAATGGTGGGCGCCAGAGAGAAAATTCCAACTGTTCCAGAATCAGTGGAACAGTGCCTATTAATTGATGTAAAGAACTGGACTTGTTGGAGGTGGTGAAAGGTCCTCTTTCAGGTGGAAAGAAGCCTGATAATTGGAGAAAGGAGCATTTTTCTTAAATAAGATATATTATGAAGTTTCTTATATTTATTTGTACTATTCATTTATGAAAAGTTGTTTTATAATTTGAGTTATGCTTTAAAGCCAAAGTCAAAAAAGCTAAGAGTCTAATATGAAAGTCCCCAACTACTGAATGGTTTATCCAGGTTCAGCTTTACTTTGGATAATGATCTGTATGGTAGCTTCTGTTGATGCCACCTCCACACCAATAATGTCAAACCTTAACATTCATACTATATCAATACCACTATACCTACAAAAACAATATATTCTATGGTACTTAGATTGAACGTATGTAGGCTAACTCAGTAAGAATTTGTCATTAATAAGGTTGAGTGCTTGAGATCAGCCTGAGAAATATGGAAATCCCCAAGTGTAACTGAAGAGGCATAAAACTTTTGTAAGATCTCCACAACCCCTTAAAGGAGTTTTGCAATCTTAGACATTTATGGCATATTCAAATGTTTGACAGTTGAAGGGCCCACCTCTGGGACCCCCATCTATCTCCAGAGTGGGGATCCACCATCTGCAGCTTCTGTGAATAGACAGGTGGACGCCCATGTGCAGCTGTCTGTATTTATTTCTTTGTCTGGTGCCAAAGAGCCACCATGCACATCTGTAGTGGGAGGGAAGGTGCAGGTACCAAAATATATCCTGTGAATATGCCATAAATGTCTAAGATGTTAAAAGCCCCTTCACTGTAGCAAGCAAGTAGGACTCAAAGCCACCACTGATGCTATGTACTGTGGTCTGGCAGGGTACGTTCTAAAGGAACCTGTCATGTCAACATGGGACACTAAACCTTCTAAAGGTCCTAATGGACAAGGGGTATAGTGACCCATATAACCTGCAGCAACACCATCCATCCCCACATTAAAAATACAAAACCTTTATACTTACCTAGAGATGAGTCCGATGAGTTGCATCGGACTCACCTCTGGTGCTCCCGGCACCTGCACAGTTCTTCAGGGAAGACAGGGACATACAACCCAGCTTCACTGCGCATGTATCATAGGTCCGGCGCATGTACACTGAGGGCCAGGTGTACTCCTTTGGCTTCACTGCTGAACTGAGCAGGGACCAGAAGTACATGCGCCATGTAAGTATAAATATTTTTTTATCCTGCGCATGGATGGCATTAAAAGAGAGCTTTTTGGGATACTAAACCCTTAGTCTATAAGGAACTGTGGGTGGTTTAGTGTCTGAAATTGCCCTAACAGGTTCCCTTTAAGGTGCACTTACTTACATATCAGCATGAGAATACCCCAGTATACACAACATTTTACTGGAAGCTCTATACTTTGTTGCTCTGCAGGGAAAACAATCATTACAGTATACTAAGGACCCAAAACTGAAAAATCCTGAAACCCAGCCACACCATCTAAACAAAGATGGAGCTCCCCTTTAATAAGCTTATTTGCATACACATGACCATGGTGTTAAACAACAGGAAAACTATCTTTAAGCTTATGTTTATAGCGTCCCTTTAAATTGTTATGATGTTAAATAGTGTGACATTTCTGTTTCCTTATTCACCACTAATGATTCTGGACCTGTGATGTGTTACGTATAAGCAAACAGGCCTATGAAATAATTTGGTAGTCCCTCTTTTTTCCAGGGTTTTCTAGCATTAGCTAACTGTACAAGGGTCCCGTAAGTTACAATATTAACCCCTTCTCACCGCAGCCATTTTTTGATTTTTGCTTTTTACTCCCCCCACTTCCAAAAGTCATAACTTTTATAATACATTGGAGACCTGGCAACTATGGTGGCCGCTCAGCTCCTGAATGGCCGCCATGTTTAAAGACCCCACATCTGCCGTAATAGTACAGTGTATGTTGGGAAAGGGTTAATTAACTCTGAGATGACCATTGTAAGTTGAAACTGTCATAACCCTATGGAAAATGAGTAATTGGTTCCGAAGACCCCAAATTGTCACAAAAATATGAAAAAATGAAGATTAAAGAAAAATAAACAGATAGCTAATATAGATATAGCAAATCCTTACACATACAAGTCATAAAGAGCTGCTGGAAGCTGTAAAGCACTCCCAGGAGGATTTTTCGGGGGCTGAAAAGTATACACAGTGCACCCAAAATATAACATGGAGCTGGAGTCCTGGTGTCCAAAGGAGCAGCTCAACCTGGCCCAGGTAAAGAGAAGTACAGAACATGTAGTACTGCACTATACTGTAGAGAGGCGCTACTAGGCAGCCAGTCTGTGCACACACCTCACTATTTTAGGGATTTTCCCAGTGACACAACCGTGATGATTTGTTGGAACCTCCAGCCAAGAATTATGTCTAGTTTCAAGTTACAATGGTCTGGAAAAGATCAAAGTATGTAGAAAATATTGTATCCTGAGGCCTTTGTAATGTGAGTGACCACTGTACATACCTTATACTGTATATATATGCGGGTAGTATACTGTAAGTACGACTGGGGTATAGGGAAGACTATGGCGAGTAACCTCTAAGTTGTGAAAATTTGGAGATGGGATTGAATGAAACGTCTCCATGATGTGTGTAATGACTTGTTCTTTCTTATGGTGTGTATGGAATGGAAATAGCGATGTTCAACCAAATAGAAACTTTGGTGGATGGATCTTTGCAGTAAGATGTAACACAAATAGATCTGCAATGATAAGGTCCCAGAAGTTAACCCTAAAATAATCCAACTGATCCAATTCTGACAACTCAGGAAAAAAAAGAGAGACACAGACTTGTCTGCAGTTGTGCAATAGAGTGGAGAAGCCAGAAATGTCCTGTCTGTTTTACGTACATGCACATTCTCCCTTTCTTCATGCTTGCTGAGTGGGTGGTGTCTTACATGTGTGCTGTAAGAGCTGTGATTTGTGCTATGAACCAATCAGATGTGCCCCCAGCAGATCCTCCTCCCCTCTCACAGCATCCAGTCTCAGACACTAAAGGAGTGATTATGGGAAAGGAGCTGGGGAGCTCATGCGCCCTCTATTGGATGTAACAGATCCTCAATTTGCTTTTGACTCACCGAGCCTTGAGACAGCAAAAGGGATCTTAGCCAAGCCAATTTCACTTATCTGCATACAGCGCTGTTTCCGGATTGTTGTCCTTCATCAGTACAGAGCAAAGTGAATTGGCTGGCTTAGTGGGAGGCAATGAGTGGGTTAGGGACAAGAATCTCTCACATTGAGGAGAGCACCAGAGAAGGTGTGTAGAGATTTTAATTGCCTTTCGCCCTCTACTTAGCATCTACATATCACAAGGCATTATGGGAAAGGAGCTGGGGAGCTCATGCGCCCTCTATTGGATGTAACAGATCCTCAATTTGCTTTTGACTCACCGAGCCTTGAGACAGCAAAAGGGATCTTAGCCAAGCCAATTTCACTTATCTGCATACAGCGCTGTTTCCGGATTGTTGTCCTTCATCAGTACAGAGCAAAGTGAATTGGCTGGCTTAGTGGGAGGCAATGAGTGGGTTAGGGACAAGAATCTCTCACATTGAGGAGAGCACCAGAGAAGGTGTGTAGAGATTTTAATTGCCTTTCGCCCTCTACTTAGCATCTACATATCACAAGGCATTATGGGAAAGGAGCTGGGGAGCTCATGCGCCCTCTATTGGATGTAACAGATCCTCAATTTGCTTTTGACTCACCGAGCCTTGAGACAGCAAAAGGGATCTTAGCCAAGCCAATTTCACTTATCTGCATACAGCGCTGTTTCCGGATTGTTGTCCTTCATCAGTACAGAGCAAAGTGAATTGGCTGGCTTAGTGGGAGGCAATGAGTGGGTTAGGGACAAGAATCTCTCACATTGAGGAGAGCACCAGAGAAGGTGTGTAGAGATTTTAATTGCCTTTCGCCCTCTACTTAGCATCTACATATCACTGGTGCTCTCCTCAATGTGAGAGATTCTTGTCCCTAACCCACTCATTGCCTCCCACTAAGCCAGCCAATTCACTTTGCTCTGTACTGATGAAGGACAACAATCCGGAAACAGCGCTGTATGCAGATAAGTGAAATTGGCTTGGCTAAGATCCCTTTTGCTGTCTCAAGGCTCGGTGAGTCAAAAGCAAATTGAGGATCTGTTACATCCAATAGAGGGCGCATGAGCTCCCCAGCTCCTTTCCCATAATGCCTTGTGATATGTAGATGCTAAGTAGAGGGCGAAAGGCAATTAAAATCTCTACACACCTTCTCTGGTGCTCTCCTCAATGTGAGAGATTCTTGTCCCTAACCCACTCATTGCCTCCCACTAAGCCAGCCAATTCACTTTGCTCTGTACTGATGAAGGACAACAATCCGGAAACAGCGCTGTATGCAGATAAGTGAAATTGGCTTGGCTAAGATCCCTTTTGCTGTCTCAAGGCTCGGTGAGTCAAAAGCAAATTGAGGATCTGTTACATCCAATAGAGGGCGCATGAGCTCCCCAGCTCCTTTCCCATAATGCCTTGTGATATGTAGATGCTAAGTAGAGGGCGAAAGGCAATTAAAATCTCTACACACCTTCTCTGGTGCTCTCCTCAATGTGAGAGATTCTTGTCCCTAACTAAAGGAGTGACACTGCAGGTGAATCTCCCTTCTCATCCACTGCAAGTATTTATTTTTTACACTTACACTAGGTTCTCCACTAGCATTCGGGTTTCCGTCCTTTGCGTCCACATGGGGATCTGAAAGACGGGAACCCTGTCCTCTTAAAAAGCAGTTATAGACCCCACAGACTATAATGGAATACTGAATCCGGCGGAGAGAAAAGTCCTCCTTGCAGGACTTTTCTCTCAGCCGATTTTAGGTGGATTCTGCGGCGGAGTCTCATATGGAGACTGCAACGCTAGTGTGAATCCAGCCTTAGGTTTTTTTGGAGACTGAGGGCGTCTCTGAACATTTGCAAAGGTACTGACAATACAGTAGACAGTAGTCTAATAGTATAGAAAAGTGTTGTTGGAGAGTGTTGTAATATTTTGAAAAGAATTGTGCAACAGGCGAGGTCTTGAGCACTTGTCTTTTCTTTACTCCTGCAGATGAAGAAGCTGATGCTTCCGGTCGTTCTGATCTTATCATTTATGCTGTGTCAGGGGCAGCGCACAAGATGCAAGGATCCCTCCGAGGACCATTTAAGGCAGAAACTTTACCGAATATTACCAGAATCCTCCTTTCTCATCAACACAGAACATATTCCTGATGAAAAGATGAAAAAATGCCCTAAGATTGTCAACACCTCCTCAGAGCTGATCCAAGACAGGAGTATCTCCCCATGGTCCTACAGGTAAGAGTAAGACCTAGAGTAATTGTCATTGATATGTCTTCGCATGTGTACATACCAATAACTATTTACTCACTTGCCCAACGTAATATGCGTCTATATTTCGGTTGTGATATGTTAAAAGTATGGCAGGATTTAAGGGGCTACGATTGAGATAAGAACATTTCAAGGTCGGTGCTAGAATCAGGGTGTGATCTTGTATGAGCAAAGCTTACAACGTAACTGTAAAGTAATGTTGAAATATTTAAGGGCCGAATAAGAGATATGGGTGGATGTCCTGGAGAGAATTTGTTGTCAGCTTCGCGTAGGTGGTGGATATATTTTGAGATAAGTGTAAAGTGATGGAGAAGTGGATGAGTAAGAAGTTTATACACAACAAGCAGCACCTTGTCATAATGAGGAGTTACCTCCAGAATTCTGGAGGTGTGGAAGGCAAGGTCTGACAGCTCCTGTGACTGAGGGGGACACCTAAAGAAAGGAAACCTGTTACGTACATGTCCTTTGCCTTGGACTCCACTTCTGGCGCTGTAGTTTGGCTTCTCTGCAGTTGGCTTCTTCACCTTCCCTCTCAGTACCACCTAACATTAACATGCCGACAACTGTGGTTTTGTTACCCTCTTGTTCTGCCTACCTTGGACAGCCGCACTTCGTGCACTTTCCATACCAGTATGACCAACACCTTCTGGTGTTCCAGGGGTTAGCTACACTCCATTTTACATGCTGAAGGCATTGGGCATAGAGACCTGCCTCCTGTTATGGCTAATTAGGAGTGTAACAGTGTCCGGAAGCACCTGAAAGGGTCCTAATATCTATCGTGGCTATGTTGTCTTGTCCTTTAGTAAGTCCCATGTTTCTATGGTACCTTTTAGTATGATTTCTCATGCTGGTATTACTACAGCATATAAATAGACTATGCCATGAGTTAAAGAGGACCTTTCATCACCTGCACCAACTCCAAGTCTTTGCATCCTTCAGTAGGTGCCACTACACTAAATCTGGTACAGTTGAACTTTTTTCACTAACCCCTACTGTTCCTGAGCAACTGGTGCTGTTAGTTTGGTGGGCAGACCTTGGCTGGAGCAGACAGGCAGGGACCGCCCACCTGACAGTAGAGAACACAATTAGCATAGTGGGTGCTGAAACTAACATCACTGATTGCTCAGCAATGGTAGGGGCTAGAAAAAAAAATTCCAACTCTACCAGAATCAGTAGAGCAGTGCCTGTTGATGGATGCAAAGAGTTGAAGTTGGTGGAGGAGGTGAAAGGTCCTCTGCCTACATATCCACCAGTAGACACTATTTGATATTTCATAGTTTACAAATAGATTTATTGTTATTATTCTAAAACCTAAATAACTTTATTAGGTATATGTCTGGGGACAAATGAGTAGACTTTTTTCTAGTAAGAACCAGCAGAAATATGAATGCAGCTCTAGGGTCATTTTCACAGAAATGTAGACCCTACACAACAAGTAAAACAGCATTTCTCCCATTCGGGATTATATATGAATACTACCATACATTATCAAATATTACTTCCATACAATGCCCATACTATGATTTAGAGTCTAACTCAGAGCCGTTTTAGAACATTAGGGGGCCCTGTGCAAACTTTTTGAAAGTGCCTCCCCCCATGATTTAATCTTGTTCCCACGGACCTGCAGTTTCCGGCTGTAATGATGTCTGCAGCTCGGAGCTCATTGTACTTCCTTGCCGCAGACATCATCAGCCAAAGACTGAATAATAGCTGATAGCTCTGTGATCCACTATGGTATTCAACCTCCTTAGGTCCTTAGGACACAGATAGAGATGAAACCACTGCCTGCCACCCAGAACAGTGCGAAAGCACCTGAAATGTGGGACTGTCCCGCTCGAGGCGGGGTGGTTGAAGGGGCCCCCGTAACCATAGGGCCTGGTGTGGCTGCTTCATTGGCCCTATGGTTAAAGCGGGCCTGGCCTAAATAATTCCTCCATACATTGCCTACATAATACTTTTATGCAGCATATAAACAATACTACCCTGTATATAGTGCCCACATAAGACTGCCAAAAGTTTCTCACCCGAAAAACAGCCATTTAGTGGTCAAATAATTCCACCATTCAATGCCTAAAAAGTAAAGGCGTTGCTGGTTAAGTCCCTGGAGGTCTGGGGCAGCTAATGTTTACATGCTCCACTTTCAGGTTGCAGAAGTCTAGTCTTTTGGGGCATCCAATACTCTTAGCAGAAAGATATTAAAAAGAACATATTATACTGACTACAATTTTGCTTCCTTGATAAGTACCGCTATTGTCTCTGTGTAACATTACAATTCTTTCATATCTAGATGAATGACCACTAACCCAGCATTTCCATTTCTGTTTTTAGAATCAACGAAGATATGAACAGATACCCCCGGGAGATTGTTGAGTCCTACTGTCTGTGCAAAGGCTGTGTTACCTCCAAAGATAGTCCGATGGTCAGTGAACCATTCTACAGAGATGTCCCAGTCTTATACAAATCCTCAAAATGTAAGAAAGCTCGATACGTCTACAAGCTGCGATACATCAAGATTGCCCAGTTTTGCATCTGTCGATTCCACTGAATACTTCTGACCAGGACAACTCTTCCACTTTGACCTCCGATGTTAAGAAGATATCTTGGTTTGACTTCCATTGGCACCAAAAATCTTAATAGTCTGTGAAGTACATGACATAGATTAAGGGTTTAACGGATTAACCTCTCCCATACATTGATAGCTGTACTGCCATAATCTGAAAAACCTTATTATTGAGAAATCTTTATACAACTAAAAATTTTTGGAATCCATAATGCAACCATAAAATGAAGGACAAATCCAACATTACATTAAAAGAAGTATCCAGACGGTTCTGAAAAGGCCAATCCAATCCAAAATGACCTGTATTTGGTTAATCCAGTAAACCCCTAGTGGTCTGGATGTTTTTACAGTCTCTCAAATTTGGATAATTTGTGTGCTGTTTTTGTACATTGTGTAACTAGGAGAGTGAGATTATTTTGGGTCTTTTTTTCTAAGTTCTTGTGCGTCTTTATTAGGCGACTCTGAACCTTGACTGACTTTTGTATATCAATGTCTCACTACCGATAGGTTTCTAGAAGGACTAACACTAAAACTTTTTTTCTTCTTTTGGCTAAAACGTACAGAGGAGTAAAAGAATGTATGGACTGTTGTTATGTTTGTTTTGTACATGCACATTTGGCTGCACTGCTGTATAAAGTTGAGCTTGTCTTGTGTTTTTATGCTTTTTATGTAGAGTTTATATCTTTTATTAATAAAATGAAGAAGGACTAATCCAAATCGATATTTCTGCAAAGGATCAAATGGGACATCTCTTCATATTAAGTTTTTCAATGGGACAGATCTCAATCTTTTTGATACCTTACAGGGAGTCTACCACCATCAAAATCACTGCTAGTGAACATACCTTTTTTTTATGTCAAAGTGCAACCTTACTACCGAGGAGATCCATTTCAAATCCATATGAAATAATATGTTTGGTGCACCCAAGGTGTGGCAGCCAAAGCACCGCCTCCTAACATAAACATTGAAAATGGATGATCTGGCAGTCATGGACACACCCTGAGTGCACTGAACAGCTTAACAGATTAAGGCTAAGGCCCCTTGCAGACGGCCATGTGCGAGTTCAGTGTGCTATCCGGGTTTTTCCCAGATAGATACTGACCCTTTCATTTCTATAGGCCCACACACATGACCATGTATTAAATGGGTCAGTGTGTGGGCCAACAGTCTGGGCCGCAAAACTCAGGACAGGTCCCATTCCTGTCCGGTTTTGCGGCCGTGCTTCCTCAGCTTCTATTCATTGAAAGAATGGCGCTGTGAAAGTATGGCCAGTGCATGGGCGGCACGCGGATGATATCCGTGTGCCCTCCGTGCCGTTCAATCACGGCCAGCGGCCAGCCCACAGCTGTCTGCAAGGGACTTTGTGGAAACACAGTTTTTGTTGCAGATTTTGTTGCGGTTTTTTTTAGCCAAAGTCAGGAGTGGATTAAACAGAAATGAAACATCTAAGAACTGTCTTTATATTTTCCATTCCTTTTCAAGGCACTCCTGACTTTGACTCAAAAAAACACAACAAAAAATGCGTTTCTGCAAAGTTTATTTTTTTGGCTGACTAAACTTTGACACTAAAAAGTTAAGATCATTATGCCACTAACCTCCCCTACAACTTATATAAGAAGTTTAGAAGAGTTTTTGCAGTTGGTAGACTCCCTTTAAGTTAAAGTTTTTTCTTCTGAATGGCTTATGTTCAGAAAAAATCTGCTTCAGGAATCAGGAAACATTTTTTTTACACAATTGATTTTGACACGGTTTTTTGGTGCGTTTTTTTAACCTCCAGCAGACTGTATTGACCTGGAAAATCTGCTTCAAAAATACACGTGTTTTTTTTCAAAAAACACTGTGTCAAAAAAAGTTGCTTTTTTCCGCTTCCCATTTATTTCAGTGGGTTTTTCAAGGTGGAATAAGCTTGAAGATAGGTCAAGGCACCTATTTTCCTCTAGCTGAAAAAAATCCGTCTCAAAATCCAACAGGCAACAGGCAGCCAATATATTATATTTAATTCTATGTACAGTACAAAACTAAAAATGCTTTAAGAAACAGAAGTGTTAAATTTATTTTCGTCAATTAACAAATTGAAGTGAATGAAGAAAAGAGAAATGTAAATCCCATCAATTTTTGGTGTGACCTTTGCCCTTTGCCTTCTATCAATTCTTCTCAGTACAGTATTTGAAGGAACTCGGCAGGGAGGTTTTCCCACCATCTTGGAGAACTAAGCACAGATCTGTGGATGTAGGCTTGCTCCAATCTACCTGTCTCTTCATGTTATCCCAGACAGACTGGATAATGTTATGATCAGGGCTGTATCTGTGGGGGCCATATCAATATCCTGGAAGGAATGATGGGATTTGGATTTCTCTTTTCTTTGTTCACTTTGCGTTTTTTTTAATTAACCCTTCTGTTTCTTAAAGCATTCTTACTTTGCAACATTTTTTACACTCCTGCCCAAGCTATTTGCACGGTAGTGAATATTTGGAAAATGGGGCTCTGACCATTATGAAGATATACACACGTGGACAAAATTGTTGGTACCCCTCATTTAATGAAAGAAAAACCCACAATGGTCACAGAAATAACTTGAATCTGACAAAAGTAATAATATATAAAAATTCTATGAAAATGAACAAATGAAAGTCAGACATTGCTGAGAACTGAGAACATAACAGAGCCTCCTCCATGTTTCACAGTAGGGACAGTGTTCTTTTCAAGATATGCTTCATTTTTCCGTCTGTGAACATAGAGTTGATGTACCTTGCCAAAAATTTCGATTTTTGTCTCATCTGTCCATAGGACATTCTCACAGAAGTTTTGTGGCTTGTCAACATGTAATTTGGCAAATTCCAGTCTGTCAGATTCAAGTTATTTCTGTGACCATTGTAGGTTTTTCTTTCGTTAAACAAGGGGTACCAACAATTTTGTCCACGTGTGTATGTAGAAGTGTACCATTGACTACTGTGATTCTGAAATATCAATAATTTCTGGTAAAGCATAGTTCTGGTAGTGCATAATAGTCTTTGTAAGAAGCCGTCAACCTTACCTTTCCTTTATATATGTCTGAACTTACACATAAAAGATCTTACCTGGGGCCCATGATGTAAAGATCTCACAGGATTATCTTACCTGTTTCCACATGACATGACATACTATCTTTCCCCATTGAATGGAGTCATTCAGAAATATAGCGCACTGCATCTTGTAAAACCTTAGCAAAGGAGTATTCCCTTAGGTCAGTATATATGCTGGGTTGTATAGACTTTGCCAAATGTTGGGCAAACCCACAGAGCTATCTGATGTGTATTGGGTGCTCCGCCAGGGAAAGGAAGGATTGGGCACAGTATCGGATTGGCCACCAGAGTGCCAGCAGGCTCAGGCTTTAACACAGTAATGGTCCAGCAGAATATATCCAAATATTGAAGAGTACTATAATCTATTTCCTAGGCCTTGTTTGGAGGGTGGGCCCCCAGAATCATTTTATCCAGTGGGCCCAAGCAATCTCAGTCTAAAACTGAATGCACATATTGATTTTTACATGCCCAACATTTACCAGTGTCTTTCTCTGCTCCGTTCAGAGCACATGCATGGTCAGCTGAACCAAGTATGCATGCATATATGGGAGTTGGGAGGAATAGCTGTTTGACTGACAGCCATTAAAAGTATATGGCCAAGTTAAAGGTCGCCTAGAAGTTTTCATGCCCAGAATGAATCTCCTATGAATCTCCTTGGTCTCTGTACTTAACCATTTACATGGTCAATCACCTCCATCTCTGTGTGCATAGTTGTATAGGGGAGGATATCAATCACTAATAAGGACCGCCCACTGGACTCCACTAAACAAAAATATACAAGTTATACTGAATCTTTTCACACAAGCTATAACTCAATCTGCTCAGCTCCTCCTGCTCTATAACATGCTACAATTCACATATCATGTTCCACATAAGTTTCTCTTTAAGTGCATGTGATCTATATCCAAGAACCTAATGGCAGTAACATGCCTCTGACCCTAGTGTCAAGTCCCAGCAATGTTATGGTATCCTTGGCATTGTTGGTGCACAAATATATCGTCAGCAGGACTGTGGAGTTGGAGTCGGAGAGAAGTTACCAACTAAGTCAGTGGTTTGACCTACTGACTTCACAGCCGTCATCTTCAAGTACTAGCAGCTGGTGAGCCACAAGCAGATGACCTAAAGGCTGTATTTAGCTCCAGTACCACTGGTGGTGGCCATTGCTCCACAGAAATAGGTTTATCGCTATACGGTACAGTTTGAGCACTGATGATCATTACTAGCTTCTACAATACCATGGACATAGCTTGGTTCTATAACATTGGTAGGTCTTTATGTAACTGGGTGGACTTTTACATTAGTAGGTGATGTTTGCTTTATTGTTATATACACATCTTCTATATTAAAAGCTTGTGCATCTGCTACAATGGCACGCCACGTCTTTATTACTCGCGCCACGACTGAGGCTTTCTGACCATGACTCAAAGTCAACGGTGTCCGAGTAGTCTATGCGGGTAGAGGGTGAGTGAGCGACTCAACTAAACAGGAAACTGGGAGGTGTGCAAATATTTCTAAGAAAAAGCCATAACTTATTACCATAAATAGTATTCATATGATGAAATAATCATAATGACATTGTTCTCTATGACTTAGCTATGACTCAGGACATGTGTCATTTCACTGTATCATGGGCATGATGAAACCCAAAACTGATGCAACCAGTTGTGGTTATGGCATGGATTGGCTTATCTGACTGCATTTATATGGGCAGGGGCTCCGTACATTATAATTGTGATATTTAACAGCCATTATTTATTAGACATAGTATATATAGTTCAAGTGAGGAAACTGGAGCAATACATGGAATCAAGAGTCATGGTAAGGTCTAAGGCCTCATGAATACGAAGTGTCCGAGCTGAATGGGTTCCAAATGTAACAGATGACCTCCGAGTGCCGTCTGTGTTACATTGATTTCAATGGGGAGCATTGGACGGCACACATGAGGCCTAAGAGTAGAAATGTCTTGTTGCCCATAGCAACCAATCACAGCGTAGCTTTTATTTTTCCAGAGCTATTAATGAAATGAAAACTGAGCTGTGATTGGTTGCTAGGGGCAACAAGGCTAGTTTTACTAAAATATGGCTCATTGTTGTATACTGTCCAACCAATGATGGCGCTCATGATGATGTGCTGTTTTATGCCTTCCAACTCTCAGGCGGTATTCACATGTAGGAATTTGACGCTGAATTTGTCAAGCAGAAAATTTCTGCTTCAGGAATTTGAAGCAGATTTTTTCTGTTTGTCAAAAACTGACAAAGATTTTGATGCTGAATTTGAAGCAGAATTTGGAGAAGCGTGTCACTGTATTTTGCCTTTATTGGGCAGGTCCTAATTCCAAATTCCATGGTCAATTCTATGCCAACGGAAAAGGTGCATTTTCCGCCTCCCATTCATTTCAATGGGAGTTCTCAAGCACAATCCACCTGAAGAACAAGCAGGACAATTATTTTTTCCACTAGATGATTTTTTCAGTGAAGTGAATGGTAGGCTGATTTAAGACAGAATTTGAGGCAGATTTTGAGCAGATTCCACCTCAAATTCAGCGTGAAATTCTTACATAGGAACACCCCCTTAAAGGGGTTTTACAGGCTAAATAATTGATGACCGAATCTTAGGATAGGTTACCAATTAAGGATCGGCAGTTCTTCCCCCGGTTGATCTGCTGTGTATTCACCATGCACAGCATCATACATTTTTATAGTGTCTGTGCCCTTGAATGGGGCTGAGCTTTGATCAGGCCATGTTACCAATGAACCAGACACCGCAGAGCCTGTAAAGTGGAAGCGACGCTTAGTGAGCCACACTACTGCTCCAAGCAGCTGATCTGCGGATGTCCCCGGTGTCTGACTCCAACAGATATTCAATTAATGATCAATTCTAAAGATAGGTCATTAATTAAAAAGTCCCCAGAAGAATACAAAATAGTAAACCATACATCACACCCGCTCGTGTTTACACTACTACAACCTTTACCACCTGAGACATGAGGAGTCGGTGTTTGTTAGGATCCTGGAAAGAGGATGAGGGGCAGATTATGTACATTAACCCTATATTCATACAACCGGCTATTTTTTTTAACAGCTGTCACATGGCCACATTAATTTCACTGTGAATGGGGGCTATTCACATGACCAATATTATAACAGTCCACTTTAACAGACCGTCAAAATATAGGTCCATTTTCATGGATCCCTCCATACAATGCAATGTATGAGGGATCCATGAAAATGGGCACCCCTCGCGTGCTAAACGGCCATGAAAAATGGGTTTTCACCCATGGTCGTCTGAATGTAGGCTTACACTGCTGGTTCTGTGGAGAAAAGAGAATATCATCACCAACCATTAAAATAAAGGGTGCAGTCAACCTGGTCAGGTCTTTCTCTCTGGAAGGGCCCTATAGTCCCAAAATATACAGCAAGGAAGATTTACTAATTAAAATGCAGCAAAATTTGGATACAATATTTGCAAAAAAAAACTGGTGTACATGTAGGGCACCATGTTTAATATATTTTTTTTTTTTGAGACGTTCTGTGCATTACCTGGCAAGAGGGTGTGAATTCATAAAAAGGGGGTGTGTTTAGTGGGAAATAAGTAGGGGGTGTTTATTGTTAAATGGTTATGCCACAAAGAATATACATAGGATAAAAGATTAATATCTGATGGGTGGGAGTCTGTCCCTACTGTGCATCCAGCCAGCCTACAGCTGCCCAATGAATGTAGGTCTATGTGTACCTGTGTTGGATGGGAGGCATCAACGCACCCATTCCCTTCACAGCCAAAGTATAGCGCTTGGTGGATTTGTCCCAACCACCTGGTCCCAATCTCTGAAATGGGGAAATATGAGTCCTGTGGTTCCATTCCTCCCTGAGAAGCTACTTGTAAGCTTGTATTCTGGAGTCACAAGGCCGTGCAAGATGATTGTTCGTGGACCAGGGCCGCTTTAACCATAGGGCATTGTAGCATTGATTGAGGGGGCAGGGGAAATTAAATTATGGGGGTGGGGGCACTTTCAAAAAGTTTGCACTGGACTCCCTAATGCATTAAAACAACCCTGTGGGGGACGCGTTTGTTTCCATGCCTATTTGACCGTCCTTAGAAAGGTTGTATACCTTTTTCGTCTCTTTGTTGATTCTTTTGTCTAATCAAGATGGGAAGAATGCTTGTAAACTGATAGTTAGGGGGGGAATAACAAAACACAAGCAAAACAAAAGCAAGCACCGCCCAACGTGGGGCTCAAACTAACCACCCTGAGATTAAGCAGCCCATACTCTACTAACAAAGCTAGCCAGTCTTGGGGTAGCTCCATGCAACCTGGGGCTATGGAGATGGACACAGACGGAACCTGAGGCCAATACCCCAGTAACCCCTAAGTCTGGCAAGAGCCGTTGTCACGAAAAAGGTGCACATCAAGCATTGCTGGTTCAGTGGTAGAATTATTGCCTGCCGCACAGGAGGCTGGCATTTGATTCTACCAAATGACACTTCTACTTTCAGTCTGGCTGTACCCAGTTTTTAGGATTGAGGATAAACATTTTTCACTGCATAATCTCTTTTAATTTATAGATAGTATGGAATACCCTTATTAATTTACAGATATTGTCAGTCACTGTCCCAAATAGGGTTCATAATCTAAATTCCCTATCAGTATGTTTTTAGAGTGTGGGAGGAAACTGGAGTACCCGAAGGAACCCACGCAAACACTGGCAAAATGTACAAACTCCTTGCAGTTGTTGTTCTTCGCTGAAACTCCAGCACTGCAGGCAACCGTGCTAACCACTGAGCAACTGTGCTAACCACTGAGCAACTGCGCTGCCCATAAAATGTCCCTGTAATAGCTAAGAGTCTACAGAAAAGGAGTCCACAGTGTGATGTAAGGCAGACTCCAACTTGAAAAACTACACTAAGTACAAGATCTTTTGCAATATTTTTCTGTTTTAACCCACACCATTTTGATGGAGCAGAGATACGGAGCCAGCATGTCTGGAGTTACATTGCACAATATTCAGGCATTATTATTTCCTCATTATTAAGAAGCGTGTGCTGTAGTAGTGACACACCAGACGTGCTCCTTGGATATCGTGTTTGCATTGTCTAAATATTCATTTACAGCTATTTTGTGTCATTACTTCCTCAATCATATGTGTGACTAAAAAAGGAGAAGCTAATATCCTAAGAACCTACCTGCACACTGCATCCCAGTGACACCTACCATGATATCTCCCTTCCCTTCCCTTTCATCCTGTCCTGTTCCATATAATCTATGAAAAATAGGGGGAAAAAAGTCTTCTTTGTAAGTCCTAGGAGGCATCTATTTTGTCTCCAGACCTGTTTCTGACATCCCATGGATAAACTGTATAATGGTCGATTGTCGGTCAAAAATGGAATAGATATGAAGGAATTGGACAACTGGTATGGCTAGTTGCCTTATGGCTTTTACAAACTGAAAAACTGATTGGAAAACTGTATTAGAGGAAAGACTCTTACTCGGAACTGCCAGAAGTGTTGCAAAGAACTACCCTATAAAAGGAAGCCCTTGCACTGGTCATGAGCACCGGCATATACAATGTTACATAAAATGAGCTCTCTGTAAAATGAGAATCACTTTTCTTAAAGATCCCAACTTATTGGGGTAATCCTGGCTAAACATAGGAGGCTGCTATGTGTTAAAGGGCTGTCCAAAGCAGACAGACCCCTTAATATAAAGCATAATTGGGACGCAATATGGCTCTAGATGGTTCATTGTGAAGATGAACACACATTTCAATGATGAAACAGAGCAGGATAGGACCTGCTCTATTTTCATCAGAATGGAACGGACCATCGGACACCCCCTTGGAGGGCACACTCGGACATCTGCATGGAGCCTTATATTTATATATACTTATACTCCAAGTATAAGGCTCCATGCAGATCCTATCCTGCTCGGTTTCATCAGAACCGAACGGATCGAAAGGCCCCATAGAGGTGAATACATAACGGAATGGCACTCCGAGTGTCATCCGACTGCATTCCGCTACAAATTTGGCCCCAACTTGAATGCACACTTGGTCGTGTGCATGGGGGTCTATCCATGTGTAGCAAGAGATGTAGTGATAGTAAAGTGTTTGACATTAAAGAGGACCTTTCACAACTCCAGTTCTTTGCAGCCTTTAGTGGTGCTGCTCCACTGATAACAGCTCAGTTGGAATTTTTCCACCATTCCTGAGCAATCGGTGCAGTCGGATACAGTGCCTGATATGCTAACTAGACTCTCTAATAACAAGTGAATGGTATCAGGCAGGAGCAGACAAGGGGGTGGGATTCTGATCTCTAACACTGTCCACCTCTGATTGGAGCTCTGAGTCACACCCCCTTGCCTGCCCATGCCTGACACCACCCACTAGACATTAGAGAGTCTAGTTACTATATCAGGTACCAAAACTAACATCATTCGGGAACGGTGAGGACTAGAGGGAAAATGTCATGTGTGCAGGAATCAGTGGAGCGGCAGCTATGAAAGGATGGAAAGAATTGGAAATGGCAGAGGTGGTGAAAGGTCCTCTATAAATTGATGGGATTATATGATGTCCATACCTGATGCTGCTCTATATATAAAGTGTGGTGGTCAGTGTTATACTTTCCTGGACCTTTGTTGGGTAGGGTGACCATTGTTAGATCAGTGGAGGCACAACCTGAGTCTTTATGGCTGTTTTCCATTCACAACTCACCGCACGCAACAAAATCTTTGCATATTTAAAAATAGACAGATGACTGTGAGAAAACATCTCCGGTTATACCATGGACGACCCAAAAAACAGTCCTTTGGTGCAGATGTTTGTATCTTCTAACTTCTGTGACTTTTCTGTTGAAGCCCCAGGGACTAGACAAATCTAGTCAGTCGGGTGCACATACTTTACATCGCAGACCAAAGGAATGGAGTAACAAGGAAGGATCAAAGCTGACAGCAGTTAGATAGGGTACCACCAGCCCAAGAGCAAGCACGACGGTTCTCTAACCATATTACAATATAGGGGCGGTTTACCTCTTTTGACATGTCTATATAAGTATTTTGTAATTTTTGCAATTTTCAGGTACTTTTGTATTGTTTAAGTATTTTGTATTTTTCAGGAAATACTTCTGGAGCATCTTTTCTTTTCTACAATTTTCCAATATACATTCTGTATCAATCCCTCATGGTTTTCTAGATCTCTGCTTGCTGTTATTGATTCTGCTTACTCCCTGGGGATAAAAATCAGTCCATGGTCATGTGATGGACACACAGGTGCACTGCTCGTTACAGTGACAGGACAGTAATCAGACATCTGCCTGGTAACAAGCCAAAAAGTGCAGTTTAGATGTCCATACAGTGTGCTGGAGCAAGAAAAGCGGCAAAAAAACTATTTCTAACCCTAACACTGCCATAGAGCTTATGATCAGGGACTGGTAAATCAGGACTGTTGGCCACATGGTAGTGCTCAGGTAACTGGACAGTATGTAGGTAAGGAGTGCTATGTGCTGACAAGGGGCAAATGAATTCATGACTATAGCAAAAACTCAATATCAGCAGCATAACAGCAAGTCAGAAATGTCCGGGTCACTATGTTACCAGGTAAGTCATCTGGAATAGTTATGTGCTGGTTTCTGTCCAGACGTTCTCATTTCTGTGTAATGTAGGTGACTGTATATAGTGATGTACAATACAAGCTGTACCGATTCTTGTCTGAGTTTTGATGACATCAGCTGGAATTTGGATATTTCTGGTTGAATTTAGGGTAGACTGAGGCACAGGCTATTTTCACCTGTGCATTGGTGCATATGATGTTCTGGCATCTTCTTCATCTTTATTTCAGAGGTCTATAATCCACAGATCCGTTTAAACACATGCACATGAATGCAAATGGTTGGCATCGATGGAAAATAAATCTATAAGTTTTTTGTTTTTTTTTGGATGGATGCAAAAGTATATTATACTAGGTTGTAAAAAAACAAAACAAAAAAAAAATGGACAGAAGCAAAAAATTGATGTCTATGGTTATCCATTTTTTGCATATGCTAAACGGATCTGCTAAACAGGTAGAAAAAAGCCAATGTGAATGGACCCTAAAATAGTATAGATGTTAAATTTCTCAACAATTTGTATGCAGAACAAATAAAGCAACCAGTGTGAACAATGTTTGATTTTCTGGCAGCTTTTGTGTCTTTAATGAATTTTTTAATATATGTTATTAATAAATTTTGGCTCCTTTTTGTGAATTCCTGAATTTTTTAACTCTTTCTCTTGCTTCTCTATTGAGAGCTGTTCCTGCTACTCATTGTGTATGGTGTACAGGCTGTGTGAATTGAAGAAAAAATGAGGGTTGGGAGGGTCACTTCAAAGGGCGATATCTCAGGCATTATAAGTCATAGAAAGTTTCTTTTGGTGCCATATGACACTAAGGATGCAGTTCTATCTGAACTCCAGAGATATCTGATTTCCATAGATATCACTGGATGAAAGCACAGTCAGGATTGAGATATTTATATGCAGCTGCAGCCATATGTATCACAATCCTAACTGTGTTTTCAAGCAGTGATATCTCTGGAAATCAGATATCTCTGGAGTTCAGATAGAACTGCATGCTTAGTGTCATATGGCACCAAAAGAAACTTTCTATGATGTATAATGCCTGAGGTATAGCCATTTCAAGGGACCCTCCACCACCCTCATGTTCTCTTTACTTCACACAGCCCCTACTCCTTACACAGTGAGAAGAAGGGGACAGGTGACAATATAGAAACACGTGAAAAAAATTCAGGATTTCACAAAATTTGTCAATAATGTATATTACAAAATTTATTAATGACACAAATACTGCCAGAAAATCAAAAGTTGTCTGAAAGTTTAGTTACGCTTTAACAAAAGTGTTGGCTACTGGAACTCAGCATGCCCAATCTCTATTTCCTTCCATCATTTGTCAAGGAAGAGATGGTCCTACTGAAGATGGTAGGTTTGACCAACATTAGTCTGATGTGTATTTCCACCTTTACTTTAGTGCACGGCCACCTTTACTTTAGTGCATGGCCACCTTTACTTTAGTGCATGGCCACCTTTACTTTAGTGTATGGCCACCTTTACTTTAGTGTATGGCCACCTTTACTTTAGTGCATGGCCACCTTTACTTTAGTGTATGGCCACCTTTATTTTAGTCATTGCCTGTGATACACTTGAGAAAGGGGTTGTACCAGTAGAAATGTTTTTATACGTAGTGTTTGTGCATTAATTAAAGAGTATTATCTACCGGACAAGCGTGGACCCATCATCTTTTTGGAGTTTTTTCTCCACAATATTTGATCCATTACTTTAGTGTATGGCCACCTTTACTTTAGTGTATGGCGATCTTTACTTTAGTGCATGGCCACCTTTACTTTAGTGTATAGCCACATTTAGTTTAGTGCATGGCCACCTTTACTTTAGTGTATGGCCACCTTTACTTTTGTGTATGGCGACCTTTACTTTAGTGTATGGCCACCTTTACTTTAGTGTATAGCCACATTTAGTTTAGTGCATGGCCACCTTTACTTTAGTGCATGGCCACCTTTAGTTTAGTGTATAGCCACCTTTACTTTAGTGCATGGCCACCTTAACTTTAGTGCATGGCCACCTTTACTTTAGTGTATGGCCACCTTTAGTTTAGTGTATAGCCACCTTTACTTTACTGCATGGCCACCTTTACTTTAGTGCATGGCCACCTTAACTTTAGTGTATGGCCACCTTTACTTTAGTGCATGGCCACCTTTATTTTAGTCCATTGCTCTACTTTAGATAAGGAGAAAGTAGACGTAAAAGAATATGTAGGGCATGAAAGAAGTAGGTAAAGAGCTAATAAATGTTTGCTTTATAACATGAAGAGGGGTTTGCCAGGTAATATGTTACATTACTTCATACCTTTCCTCCTCCATCTTTCTCCCTTTTCTTCTGCAGAATAACAAGGTGTTTACAAGATAAGGCAGGCTCACATGTCACTGCCCTCGCTGTCAGCAGAGCCGGTATGATAGAGTTAATAGCTGCCAAGTTATGTCCCCACCTAACAAATTCCACATTATGTAAGTAGATCTAGAGTAGGTAAACAGTAGTGACTTGCAGAGCGTGCATGACAACACAGCCTCTTCAAAAGGGGCTGAGCTAGAGAAGCCATAGACCGTGGACATGTGGCGTCATAATGTGTAGAGGGATTAATCATCCACAGGAATGGAATTACATGATGCAATATTTTATAGGATAATGCGATAACTCAGTGAGACTCATGAACATGTCAGCCTAGGCAAGACAGAATCAATAAATCTGTGATATCGTAACTATGAACTATTTCATGCGCAGGAAACAGGTATTCCCCTTTACAGAAAGTGATGACATCACTAACACCTGTCATCACCTTATGGACTGTTTGGAATCTCACTGCAGTTTTTTTTTGTGTAGATGCATTTCCAGCCACAGAGAACTGCTACAGTAAAGTGAATGGGGCTGTGCTGTAGCCAAGACTGTGAAGGGGCTGCAATACTTAACCAGCACTGTGGCCCCCTTCACTTTAAGATTGGTACAGTCCCAGCATTCCGAACCCTATTTGTCAAAAAGTGATGAAATATAGTGGCGCTTTCTGAAATTTTACACTATTGTACAGTTTGGAAATAGAAACAAGCTCCGCAGGTTGTTGTGTAACTTTGTAAATATACCGAATTACTTATCTTCTGATGCTCCTGATTTACAGATTGTATTATAGTTCAGAGTTGCGTTCTGAAGGCGGCAGAGCTGAAATCTCCCACCAGTCACTGCTAGCTGTAAACAAACCTTGCTCTGGTGAATTGCATGCTAGGAAGAATAGTCCTTACATCAAGTGCTGTCAAATTAATAGATACAAGAACTAAATTGTTAGGTATGGGTCTGACAAGCAGCTTGTCGACTGTTACCAATGACAACCAACAGAAGTCCTAACACAGCCTCTATCCCATAAAAACATGCCTGTAATACTACTCAAATCTGGAAGTTGCTTACAAGTTATTCATTGCATTCAATCTTGGTGTACTTCTTGTGTCCTCAGGGTGAGAGGTCTGGAATTAGAAATGCTATTGGACCTCCTGTCTCTGACTTCCATTATGTATTGTACATGCAGTGACCTATGGAAAGCACAGTATTGTCTCTAATATTAACTCGTTCTTGCCTCCCATTCAAAGCCATTTACAATAGTCTGGTTCCACAATATCCACAATTATTCTGTGGGTCCTATGTAGTCTGGAAGTACATTGGCCAGTCCATCTCCACGCAGTTTATTACTGCGGTCTATATAGCATCACATATGTGCACTATGATACAGACAGTACAGACAGTAGTACAGACAGTAGTAATAGTAAAGCTTGTACAATGTGACCTGCATGTCTTGTCTAGTATATACAGATTGCTCCCCTATTTTCTGAGCATCAGACTGCCACGCAAATTTGGTGCTCATCAATGACAACACCCGCTGGGGTTATTTAACTCTGGTTCGGGTGGGCCTGATTTATTCTGGCAGATCCCTGGTTCTCCACATGGGTCCCTCTTTGTTGCTGGCCATCAGAAACGTCCCAGCTACATTGCTGTACCAACCCACTGTCCACAAACTCCACTCTGCTACATCACTCAACCAGCCCGCAGTCCACAGACTCCACACTTCTACATTGCTGAACTAGCTTTGCTAACCATAGAATTTCCTCTGCCTTAAATCTTAAGCTATATCATGGGTTCTCCGCCACATTATTGCTGGTTCAGTTCCACTGCACTACTGGTTCGCCACTGCTATATTACAGACTTTATTCAGCAATGCTCAGCTCAGCTACAACATCAAACTCAACTAACCTATAGTGCAGCTTTGGGGATCCCCACACCCATGGTGAACATAACAGGTGGCTGCAGATAGAGCCCCCATACTGTAGCTTGTATAAGCTGTAGATATAAAGTGCCAGCAGAAGATGCCAGAACATTATGAGTGCCAATGCACAGGAGAAAATAGCCTGTGCCTCAGACCACCCTAAATTCAACCACAAATATCCAAATTCCAGCTGATGTCATCAAAACTCAGACAAGAATCGGTACAGCTTGTATTGTACATCAATATATACAGTCATCTACATTACACAGAAATGAGAACATCTGGACAGAAACCAGCACATAACTATTCCAGATGACTTACCGGGTAACATAGTGACCTGGACATTTCTGACTTGCTGTTATGCTGCTGCTTGTTATTGAGTTTTTGCCATAGTCATGAATTCATTTGCCCCTTGTCAGCACATAGCACTCCTTACCTACATACTGTCCAGTTACCTGAGCGCTACCATGTGGCCAACAGTCCTGATTTACCAGTCCCTGATCATTAGCTCTATGGCGGTGTTCAAGGGGTTGTCCAGTTGCAGCAAATAAATATTATTGTTTTTATAGTGAAAAATTGTACTGTTTCCCAATATACTTTCTGTATCAATTCCTTGCGGTTTTCTAGATCTCTGCTTGCTGTCATTCATTGTTTACTTCCACTGGATAAAACTCAGTCCATGGTCATGTGGTATCAGAGCAGCATCAGATATGGACATCATATAATCCCATCAATTTATAGAGGACCTTTCACCACCTCCGCCAGCTCCAGTTCTTTGCATCCTTTAATAGCTGCCGCTCCACTGATTCCTGCACACATGACATTTTCCCTCTAGCCCTCACTGAGTGCTGTTAGTTTTGGTACCTGATATGGTAACTAGACTCTCTCATGTCTATTGGGTGGTGTCAGGCATGGGCAGGCAAGGGGGTGTGACTCAGAGCTCCAATCAGAGGCAGATGGTGAGATCAGAATCCCACCCCTTTGTCTGCTACCATTCGCTTGATATTAGAGAGTCTAGTTAGCATTGCTCAGGAATGGTGAAGCACCGAAGAAGGCAGGGAGTCACATGGAGCCAAGGAGAGGTAAGTAACACTGGTTTTTATGTTTGATCACCTCCCCTGGGCCTCCAATCATTATACTATTTGGTCTGAAGAGACCCCACAGTATAATAATAGTTTGTGAGTGGTGAACCAAACATTTGTACCAAACACCGTAGGTGTAGAGGGGCCATTATGAGACATTATACTGTGTGAAGGGGCCGCTATGGGACATTATACTGTGTGGAAGGGCCAATATAGGACATTATACAGTGTAGAGGGACCACTATGGGACATTATACTGTGTGGAGGAGCCATTATGGGACATTATACCTTGTGAAGAAGCCGCTATGGAACATTATACCTTGTGAAGGGGCCACCATGGGACATTATACTTTGTGCACTATGGGACATTATACCATGTGAAGGTGCTGCTATGGGACATTATATTGTGTGAAGGGTCCACTATTGGACATTATACTGTGTGGAGGGACCACTATGGGACATTATATTGTGTGGTGGGGTCACTATGGGACATTATACTGTGTGAAGGGGCCGCTATGAGACATTATACTGTGTGAAGGGGCCACTATGAGACATTATACTGTGTGAAGGGACCACTATGGGACATTATATTGTGTGGTGGGGTCACTATGGGACATTATACTGCATGGAGGCCACTATGGGACATTACACTGTATGGAAGGTCCGCTATGGGGCATTATAATGTGTAAATTACACTGTGTGAAGACCAGGAAAGGGGGTGGTAAGCCCTTGAGGAGCTAAAGTCAAAAGTTTACTATGCTATGCCAGTCTTTGCTAGTTACGCCCCTGCTTGTTATGTATTGAATCATTTCTTTGGGACCACCTGGACCAGAGTGAGGAACTGCCAGGTATCAGTGGTCTTCACTATCACCAACCTAACCATCCATGTTAATTTTTAGAAGCCAGACCTACAATGTTTAGCTGATCGACAGGCCGGCTTTATCAGACAAGACAACTTGTAGTTCCCCCTCTACTTCACAACAACCTTGTTAAAGCAATTCTGTCCCTATCTAGTAGAGCAGGGGTGTCAAACTCCTTTTCACCGGGGGCCACTTCAGCCTCACGGGGTACCTTGAAGGGGCAAGATTATTTTACACATGTATAAAAGTAACTTCTCCTTAACAGTTAAGCGAGCTATTAAGCAGTAGTTACATTTGTACATTACTACTGTTACAATCAGCCCTTTGAGGGCAACCAGGAAGAACATAATGTATTGTTAAAACCTAAGACATTGGCATGTTACATACTATCCTCATCCTTTTCTGAATATATCAAAAATCAAGCAATATACAAATACCGTTTACCCCTGCAAACGGTATTATGCTCCATAGTGGCCCCTGCACACGGTATTATGCTTCATAGTGGCCCCTGCACATGGTATTATGTCCCATAGTGACCCCCCCACCCATGAACTATTATTATACTCTGGGGTAAAAGACCCCAGAGTATAATGATTGGAGACCCAGGTGGTGACAAACATAAAACCAGTGTTACTTACCTGGGCTCCGGTGCGCTCCCTGCGTTCGGCCTTCTTTAATGTCGCACAGACCGGCGTCGCGACATAATGACGTCGGCCGGGCTCACGTGACGCCTGCGACGTCACCAAAGAAGACCGAAGCCTGCTGGGAGTAACATCGGATCGCCGGAGAGGTGAGTAACTCTGGTTTTTATGTTTATCACCTCCCCTGGGTCTCCGATTATTATACTCCGGGGTCTGAAAAGAGCCCGGAGTATAATAATAGTAGTATTTGATGGGGTTCGCCGGCCGCGGCCTCACTTACCATCCCCGCTCCTGCACACAGCCGCTTCTGCGTCCCATAGCAGAAGGGGAAGCGGGGGCGGCCACGACCAGCAGCGGGGATCGATAAGTAAATAGGCCGTTACGTGACGGATATACTCCAGCAGGCAATGGCCTATTTATATATATAAAAAAACTTATTTCACCTACCTGCGATGCCTTGATGCAGCCGCCGCCTCCTCCTCTTCTTGTCCGCGACGTCTGCGTGTCAGCGTAGGAGGCACGATGACGTCATTGTATCGCCGCCTGCGCTGACATGCAGAGGTCTCGTAAACCAGTCCAGGACAGGTATCGCGCAGCTTTGTTTTTTTGTTTTTTTTTTAAGCGGCCTGTCCTAGGCTGGTTTACATTACATAGACAATAAAAAATGCCGCGCCCCTGCGGGCCAGATAAGTGCCGGGCCGGATAACAGAAGGCAGCGGGCTGGATTCGGCCCGCGGGCCTTGTGTTTGACACCTGTGTAGTAGAGGAATGTAATGCGATTCTCTCCATGTTAAGTGCAGGAATGTAGGGCACTCTGTGCAACAACAATAAAGAACCCAAGGGGGAGCCCTGCAGCCCAATGCATAATAGTAACAAATCAGTCGTCAAAACATTACAACTTGTCCTGGAGTAGCAGAGTTGAGTATTATATCTCTGCACAGAGCTACTGATCTCTAGCAGTCATAGTAGATATTAGACTTTGCTATACCCTACAAGCAGGAAGTCTGGAAAAATATTCTTACCCATGTCTATTTTCAGCGCCCGTAACACCTTCACATATACAATCTCTGAATGTTATCAGCTCACATTATCGTGTTTAGTTTTCAGAACTATACTAGAATATCAGTAATATAATCCAATTTAAATAGAGAAGCCAATGAGGTCAGCAGAGTATTAATATACAGTATAGCAACTATAAAAGCACTGATCAGGGGCATAGATATAGGAGGCACAGAGGTAGTCGCTACACGGCTCTGGTGCATGCAGGGACCTGAAGACCCCTCTGCCTCATCAGAACAAACCAGTATTATAAATGGTGTGTGGTAGGACGAGGACCTTGTTTTGCATTGGAGCCTAGAAGCTTCGTGCTACAGCTTTTCCAACGTACCGTTGTGACTAAAAGTTCTGAGACTAATCTAGGTCTGTTGGAGGACCAAAAAAAAAAACGGATAGCTGGAGCCCAAAGGACCCCATTAACTATAATGGAGTGTCTGTTCTCTCAAACTGAAAACGCCAGACAAAAAAAAACATCAAACTTACAACCCATTTTTGCCTAATCCATGCTTGGAGTTCACAATCACAATTTCTGTGCTCTTGTTTGTCCACCCGCTTTTCAAGGATTGACCACAGGTTCTGAATGGGATTGAGATCTGGGGAGTTTCCTGGCCATGGATTCAAAATTTCAGTGTTTTGTTCACTGAGTCCCTTTTGCCTTGTGACATGGTGTCCATCATGCTGGAAAAAGCATTGTAAATAACCAGATGTCTCCTGGTTGGGAGAAGTTCCTCTTGGAGGATGTTTAGACACCCATGTTCTTAGACACAATTATGACTGAGCCCATTCCATGGTTGAGAAAGCGCCCACACATAAATGGTCTCAGGATGCTTTACTGTTGGCAGGACACAGGACTCATGGTAGTGCTCACTTTTTCTTCAATCATTCTTCTAGCTGTCCCAAATAGTCTGAAGAGGCCTTTATCAGACAAGATAACTTTACCCCAGTCCTCTGTGGTCCAGTCCCCGTACTTCCTGCAGAATATCAGTCTATCCTTGATGTTCTTCTTGCAGAAAACTAAATATACACTTATTAGTGTTTGGATCACATGGAGATTGGCATGGGAAACTTAAATTGTATACATATTTGGACATTAGGAATATATATATACCAGAATATGGGAATTATTGTCAAAATATAATACCTTAAGAGGTGATAGACTTTTAGAAAATCATGGATGCCTCTTTAAAAAACTGCTCCTCACCTCTCCATTGGTTGTGTGCAGGATCAAATTTGCAATAAGGCACTAAAGGTCCAGTGCTTAGGGGGTCCTGTAAAGGGGGCTTTTATTTTTATTTACTTTTCAGCTTTGTCTCTCAACCCCTGCACCCCGTTGGACTGGGTAGTTGGGTAGGATAGGTGGTGTCTGTCCATACACAGTTAAGTGTGAGGAAGTCAAGTGGTATTGCTGCACAGCTCCATTAAAGTAAATGGGGAAGAGCTGTAGTACAGAACATCACCTATGGACATGAGTGGCACTGTTTTAGGAAGAAATAAGGCATGTTTTGTTAATCTTGTGTAACCCCTTTATCTGAGCTCTACAAAGACAGTGCAGCTATAATTTCACAAGCTGCTATTAGATTTTCTATATCTATGTGAATCTCATTTTTCACAGTGTGTGTAGCAGTTTTTAATGGTTTGTAGCTCACTTTGTCCTTGTTGTCTAGTGAGTTTTAAAAATAGCAGCGCCCCTGAACAAGCAGAGTTATGGTGTATAGTAAAGTCAGAGTAGCTTCACGAGTCTTCAGAGGCAGTGCTGGAAATCACAATGCTGCAAGCTCACATTAGATAATACAGGTAAGCTGGAGTGATCCTAACTAAGGCCAGGTTCACATCTGCGTCTGAGTCTCCGTCGTAGTGTTCATTGAAAATCAGCAGAGGAAAAAGTCCTGCACATTTTCAAAACGACGAACACCCGACGGACCCCATTATAGTCAATGGGATCTGCCAGGTTCCATGTGTAACTGCTGTTTTAGTGGTCTGCCTCCCCATTATATGGGTCCCCTGACAAACCTAAACGACAGAGAGCCAGGTCTAGTGTGAACCTAGATGCAGCCTAAGAGGAACAAAGGTAAAAAGGTATAGCAATGAAGAAGTGAAATAGCAGATAAGCATCAGTCAAAAGGAATAAATTACATATACAAGGACCACAACATATGTAAGAAAGCAGCCAATTTAATAGTGTAGATACAGACCAAGACCAGTTTTTGGAAAACTGGGCAGTTATTCAGGGTCCTTACTTGCCAAGAGCATCCCCAAGGATTCCCTGTCGAAATCAGCAGCAAATTCCTCCCTGAATCAGTCTCCCATTGCTATTAATGTGAGGCAGAGATTTATCTCAGCCTAATCAGCAGGTGATAGCCGTGGCGGAAAACGGAGGGGCGGAAATGGAAGAGGAATTTGTCAGGATTCTCAATTCGGCTGCTATACCTGTCATATGTTGGATTCAGGTGACAGACTCCCTTTAAGATCTCCCACAATTGATAGTTGATCAACTGGGGGCCAGCCACTGGAGCCCCTGATCAGCAAGTGGTCTGCAATATTGCAGGGTAAATGCACAGTGGTATTACACGGCACCCACTGAAGTCAACACACTGGGCCTTTGGATAAACGGATAGCAGCTCTTTGCTTAGGAACATATGGCCTATGGACAGGGGATTGACTATCCTTTTCATAACATCATTTCATTTAGTAGTGAAAGCTTTACTGGTCACCTGATTGTGTAAATAGCCATTGGGGTTTTCGTGCTCTGGAGACGCCTCATTGTAGATACTATTCAAGCCGAGAACTTGACCTTTGGTTGCAGTTGAGTTCATTGTTTACAAGTGTAGAGGAGCGCTGTTTTCTTACCTCTGTACTTGGAGCCCATGCGCTGGCAGCATGCAATGTATTGTCAAGTAGATATGTTTGCACAAGACAAAAACAACTCTGCCTTGTAGGCTCAATTACAATCTGATTGTAGAAGTTCTCTGACCCGCGCCTTACTCCATTGCAAATGCAGTTGTATAAATATTTGCGTCCATGTATTTTTAGTGGGAGTCCACAAGTGTATTTTTACTGGTTGCTAAGTAGTCTGGGCAGGTTGATCCCCAGCAGTAGAGGGTGATTCACATTAGCATTAGTAAACAGGAGAGATGGAGGAAGATGGATGTCACACCTACCCTGACTGGTTAGACCTGATACCAACGTAGATACATTTATATAACACGCATGAATATATCGGGATTCACTATGCAGAGGGGAGGAAGAAACACATAGGAGGCACATTCATTATTCATTAACTATCTGATCCTATCCTGATAATCTGTAGTCAGGAGATCACTGGACATTATATATATATATATATATATATATATATATATATATACCCAGCACACTGTCTGATCCTATCCTGATAATCTGTAGTCAGGAGATCACTGGACATTATATATATACATATATATATATATATATATATATATATATACCCAGCACTGTCTGATCCTGCCCTGATAATCTGTAGTCAGGCGATCACTGGACATTATATATACGCACGTGGACAAAATTGTTGGTACCCCTCGTTTAATGAAAGAAAAACCCACAATGGTCACAGAAATAACTTGAATCTGACAAAAGTAATTTGCCAAACTACATGTTGACAAGCCACAAAGCTTCTGGGAGAATGTCCTATGGACAAATGAGACATAAATTGAAATTTTTGGCAAGGCACATCAGCTCTATGTTCACAGACAGAAAAATTAAGCATATCTTGAAAAGAACACTGTCCCTACTGTGGAACATGGAGGAGGCTCTGTTATGTTCTGGGGCTGCTTTGCTGCATCTGGCACAGGGTGTCTTGAATCTGTGCAGGGTACAATGAAATCTCAAGACTATCAAGGGATTCTAGAGATTACATTAGGATCAGAAATAACATGCTACGTTTCGTTCTGATCCTACTGTAACAGTGAACTTCATCAGGCATGATCCATTGGTGGTCCAGAGGAATGGCTTATAGCATTGGTGGAATAGAGGGATGATGAACAAAGCCTATGTTTCTATTTACAAAGCTTGTCCTTTGAACAGAATCTTACACTTTACCCCTACACATATTCTACATATAGGCTTAAGTGACCCTTTAACTGAATTTAAGTAATCTCCATGTAATACACTCAATTCTCATTATAGGGAATGTGTCTCTAGAAAATGACCAATTCAAAGTTTTTATGTAAACATATTTTTAAACAATTTTTATGATATTTTAAAGAATTGTCTGCATTAAAACTAGAATTTTATCTATATTGAAAAAGTACAAAATTCAGTGGCTTTCACTGTGGCTACTAAGTCTAATAATAGACTACCACTTGTCGATTCTGTAGGGTTTTTTTTTTTTGCAGCAGCAGTTGCCTCATATATATCACAGACAGGATTACAATGGAAGATAATACCTCCACAGATAACGCCACTGACCGATCATTGCTTTCACTACAGGCAATAGATGATGTCACAATTTATCTACTCCCCTCCCTGCATAGAGCATGTCCAGAAAACTCTCCCATAGACCTCAATAAATCAGCTCCAGATTATTGCTGCCTATGGCCATGACTATGCTGTAAAGCATAACACTAAATGTTGTTAATAGAGCAGAGGAAAAGATCAGGCAACTTGGCAGACCCTATAATCATGTATAGAAAATAGAATTAAAAAATCAGAAATTAAAAACAGATTGGAAAAAAGTGATATGGTTTTAATAATTTTTTTTTTTAAATTGACACATTCCCCTTAAGACTATATCCACATGGGACATTCTCACCGCGGATTAGCAAATTAACCTGCATTTTGTGTTTTCAAGCCACAGTATGTCAATTTATGTTGCAGGTCTTTACTACAGTTTTGGGGTGAATGAAACAGTGGCATGTTGGCAACTATTGCCCTATAAAATTTCGGCATAAAAAGAACCCATTTTGGGACAGTTTTGCCACTATTTCCACCAATATGAGAATGGCCGTGTGTATATACTCTTAAAGTTATAGGTCACTACTTGGCCCAGTACCCTGAGGGGACCTAAAAGGTCATTCTGCCACATAAAATATATCACCATTCTAAAAGGTGCAAAGTTGGTAGGGACCTCATTACAGATTTTGCATTGAGACCCTGAAGCTTCACACCTCTGCCTGTGTGTGCTATTTCGTAAACCTGAACTAGTCAATAACTGGCTAAGAGTTTCGGAAAGATACTTTGGGTGGTGTTAGGTAAAGTTCTTCATAAATCAGTGGATAGTGCTGTTTAAGACATGAGCTTTGCATTGGCAACTCCTGTTGTCTGCAACTCACTTGTCAGCTTTGCTGTGTAGACTGGGACAGATTCAGCTGAGTGTGGGCAAAATAATGACAACTCCGTTGTTTTGTTGTAAGCCTAGATAAGGTAGGAAGGTAAAGGTGCCCATCAGCCACAGTCAGAGTGGTGGTCTTCAGGGCAACTCATTGAATATATGGTTTGCTGTACATCAGCTGGTGGTTTGGTCTCTGCTCTGTATCTGGACTGATCTCTAAAGCCTCAGAATGGACTCTATTTCTTACTCTGAACTCTGAAACCTGAGCCTGTATCCTGAGAACCCTGTAACAAGAGTATGTAACTTCTGACTAATATGTCCTTGTTTTGTATATCCAGGGACCTGGAGGTCTTTTCTATACCCGATAACCTGTGGCTCTACCCAAATATGAGCCTGCTGAAACCTTACGTCAGAACACTAATAGCCCAGTCATCTTATTGATAGTAGTCTGTAAGCAGTGGACAACCTGCTGTCTGCCAAATATATCCTGGATCTCTACCTTCATGCCGGAACCTCTGTCCTTATTATCTACCTCAGGTCTCTGCCTGTACCCTAATTTCTGCCTGTGTCCATGTTGCACACTCAGCAGGTAGGTCCCAGGTTCTAGGTGATATCTCACTGTCTGACTGAATGGAGCAAGGTTAGTATTAGTTTTATTTTTTTTGTTAGTCCATTTTTCTGTGGGGGCAGCGTGGGGGACATTATACTTTGGGGGACACATTAAGTGGAACAATATAGAATGAGTGCCACATTAAGTGCAACAATATACTATGAGGAATACAAAATACTGACGGGCAAATAACTAAATGACAAAATACGTGCGAGGCAAGTACCAACAAGCCAAAAAACAAATTCATGCCCACACATAAGTAAAAATCCAATCACATAATTTATTAAAGAATTAATGAACACAAAAACATATAAACATATGGGGGAATCCAAGAAAAAAACAAATGAAAAATAAATAAACAAATACAAAAGCAGGGAAATCAGGAAATCACATAATGAAAATATATGGAAAATCCAAAATAGCACAATATAAAAATATATATATATATATATATATATATATATATATATATATATATACAGTCATATGAAAAAGTTTGGGCACCCCTATTAATCTTAATCCTTTTTAGTTCTAAATATTTGGGTGTTTGCAACAGCCATTTCAATTTGATATATCTAATAACTGATGGACACAGTAATATTTCAGGATTGAAATGAGGTTTATTGTACTAACAGAAAATGTGCAATATGCATTAAACCAAAATTTGACCGGTGCAAAAATTTGGCTACCCTTATCATTTTATTGATTTGAATACTCCTAACTACTTTTTACTGACTTACTGAAGCACAAAAATGGTTTTGTAACCTCACTGAGCTTTGAACTTCATAGCCAGGTGTATCCAATCATGTGAAAAAGTATTTAAGGTGGCCAATTGCAAGTTGTTCTCCTATTTGAATCTCCTCTGAAGAGTGGCATCATGGGATCCTCAAAACAACTCTCAAATGATCTGAAAACAAAGATTGTTCAACATAGTTGTTCAGGGGAAGGATACAAAAAGTTGTCTCAGAGATTTAACCTGTCAGTTTCCACTGTGAGGAACATAGTAAGGAAATGGAAGACCACAGGGACAGTTCTTGTTAAGCCCAGAAGTGGCAGGCCAAGAAAAATATCAGAAAGGCAGAGAAGAAGAATGGTGAGAACAGTCAAGGACAATCCACAGACCACCTCCAAAGAGCTGCAGCATCATCTTGCTGCAGATGGTGTCACTGTGCATCGGTCAACAATACAGCACACTTTGCACAAGGAGAAGCTGTATGGGAGAGTGATGCGAAAGAAGCCGTTTCTGAAAGCACGCCACAAACAGAGTCGCCTGAGGTATGCAAAAGCACATTTGGACAAGCCAGCTTCATTTTGGAAGAAGGTCCTGTGGACTGATGAAACAAAGATTGAGTTGTTTGGTCATACAAAAAGGCGTTATGCATGGCGTCAAAAAAACACAGCATTCCAAGAAAAACACTTGCTACCCACTGTAAAATTTGGTGGAGGTTCCATCATGCTTTGGGGCTGTGTGGCCAATGCCGGCACCGGGAATCTTGTTAAAGTTGAGGGTCGCATGGATTCAACTCAGTATCAGCAGATTCTTGAGAATAATGTACAAGAATCAGTGACGAATTTGAAGTTACGCCGGGGATGGATATTTCAGCAAGACAATGATCCAAAACAGCTCCAAATCTACTCAGGCATTCATACAGAGGAACAATGACAATGTTCTGGAATGGCCATCCCAGTCCCCAGACCTGAATATCATTGAACATCTGTGGGATAATTTGAAGCGGGCTGTCCATGCTCGGTGACCATCAAACTTAACTGAACTGGAATTGTTTTGTAAAGAGGAATGGTCAAAAATACCTTCATCCAGGATCCAGGAACTGATTAAAAGCTACAGGAAGCGACTAGAGGCTGTTATTTTTGCAAAAGGAGGATCTACTAAATATTAATGTCACTTTTCTGTTGAGGTGCCCATACTTTTGCACCGGTCAAATTTTGGTTTAATGCATATTGCACATTTTCTGTTAGTACAATAAACCTCATTTCAATCCTGAAATATTACTGTGTCCATCAGTTATTAGATATATCAAATTGAAATGGCTGTTGCAAACACCCAAATATTTAGAACTAAAAATGATTAAGATTAATAGGGGTGCCCAAACTTTTTCATATGACTGTATATATATATATATATATATATATATGTTTTTTAATAAATAAGGTGATTAAGATCTCTGTGTAAAAAATACACCTTAAAACTATAAAGAAATGAACCACAAATCATAATATAATATAATATATAAAATATGTGCTAAGGAAACCATGTATAGCATAAGTAAAACGTCCTGAAAAAAACCCACCTAAGTAACAAACACCTCGACGCGCATTTCGCCACAGGCTTCGTCCAGAGGAATATATATTTTATATTGTGCTTTTTTGGATTTTCCATATATTTTCATTATGTGATTTCCTGATTTCCCTGCTTTTGTATTTGTTTATTTCTTTTTCATTTGGTTTTTTCTTGGATTCCCCCATATGTTTATATGTTTTTGTGTTCATTAATATACTATGAGGGCCACATTAGGAGGACATTATACTGTAGGGGCCACATTCAGGGGGACATTATACTTTGTGGGTCACACTAAGGGGGCATCATACTGTGGGGGTCATATAAAGAGGCACAATATTCTGTTGGAGCCACATCAAAGAGGACATTATACTGTGGGGGTCACATTGAGGGGTTCATTATGCTGTGTTGGCCACTTTAAGAGGGGCATTATATTGCGGGGGCCAAATTAAGGTGCACATTATAATTTGGGGCCACATTGCGGAAGAAATTATGCTGCGGGGACCACAATGAGTGGAGAATTATACCTTGGTGGTCATAATAAGGGGGACATTCTACTATTGGGGAGCACAAGCAGCATGAAACTGTGTCGGGCCACTTATGGGGTATTTTACTGTGTAGGGCACAAAGGGACCTGGTTGGAAATAGGTTGAGGCAAAGTTGGCATGGATATGGCTGAGGTGGGGCTTACAATACCTAAATGCAACATGGTGCACTAATCACACTGAAGATTTTGTCCTTCTTTCGAAGGGAGGTATGTCTATGACATTTTTCTGTCCAGTAACGCCTATTCATTGCGGCTGTCATAAAGCATAAACAATCGGCAGGATTTTGCAGCTGTCATAAAGCATACACAACCTGCTGCACTTTCACAGATGTCATAAAGCATACAGTACACGAGCTGCTGAACTTTCTACAAAGACAACATATAAAAAAAAGTGTTTTTGTCCAATATGGCCACCCTAACTAAAGTTTAAAAAAAAAAAAAAAAATGGCCACTATTTAAAAAAATATCATATTCTTTCTCTTCTACAGAGTCATCTAAAAAATAACAAAATAAACTAAATTCCCACTAAATTAGAAATGATATTCCATACAATATTGTTACCCTAGAATAGGTATGCGAAATAGATATGTAAACAAGGTAAATGTATTATCTTAGCTGCTGTCTCCACCCATGATAAAACTTCCAAAAATGTTCACACTGCATACACCTGCATCTTACAGAGAAAGTAAAACAGGCGCGGGGGTCACTGTTATTGAGCAACACGTTCACAATGAGCTTGGCTTTGTTTTCATCATTTGGACAATATTCAAGCCCACCTGGCTCCATTGTAACGCTATTTTTGGTGTTGAGCATGGCTAATGATAATTTACAATGTTTGTTCCTTTGTATGAATAGCTTTGCCTTCCTATTTGTGGAAACTGTTGTACCTGCTCATTTTACCACTGCTGTCCAAGATAATAAAGAGAACAAGATAAAGTATGGTTACATAAGAAGGAGGGAAGAGTCAAAGGTCAGACAAGTTCAACTTTTTCCATTTTATGGTTCTTTTTGTGGTTGGACAAACTATAGCACAAGTAAAAATTTGCTCAAAATACTTAACAACCGACCACTAAATGCCAACTACCTATAGAAAAACGTATAATCAGGGATGAGCAGTCCAGAATTATATTAGTCAGTGAAAATTGAATTCTACTGAATTGGATGTGGAGTAGCCGAACTCAACTTAACTACTCAACCACCTAAGGTAGATTGCATGGGTAACTCTACTTTGTGGTGATCAACCAGTCTAAGTATTCTACTTTTTGGGAGGATGAGAGAGTAGAAGTGATTTTCCACCTCAAATCTTTAGTGGTAGTCAACACTATGGCTGCCTTAAACATGGCCCTTGACTCCATCAGAGGGTAGAACATTACATATCTGTAGACCTGCACACATTCCCAAAAAGATCTTCCAAGATCTGTATTTGACAAAATATGTATGGAAGACACATACACTGCAATTACAGCCATTATACAGTAGATATATAACCATACACCTCACAACTTTTTGAAGAAAGGCCACATACCAATGGAAAAAATAAGACTTGTCTGAAGGTAACTCATCTGTTTTTATGGCTAAATAAAAGCCGTTAAAGCATTAAGGGCATGGAGCCTTCCAGCCCAGAGGTGGAACAAACTGTTGACGTTCAAGGAAGAGGATTCACCATACTTGATTTTTCATGATAGATGTTGGATGGCCAAATATTTTTATAAAGGGTCTGTCCGCAATTTTATGAAATTTGTCTGTCATTAGGAGATGGTATAAAATAAAAAATAAACCATTAGGGTATATTTGCAGGGCAGAATTTGGCAGATTCCACCTCAAAATCAGCTCCAAATTTCACATGAAACTCTGTTGATTTCAATGGGAGGCAAACATTGATTTTTTCAACAGAAAAACTAAGCGTCCTGCTCAATCTTCAGGTGGATTCTGCCTAATAATTGGAGGTTGAAAAATACCGCATAGCAGGTGCAGAATTTGACACAGAATTTAATCACGTGGAAAAATTCAGATTCAAAGTACTAAAGCTGAATTTTTCAGCTAGGAAAAATTCTGCCGTGTGAACATACCTTTAAATACCCACCACTCCAGTGTTCTAGTCCTGTAGCTATGATATCACAAGCATGACCGCTGAGGCCAATGATTGGCTGTCTGGATTATGTGAATGATGTACTGTATATGTTACCATCACTGCAGAATCGGCTTGGACCACTAGAACAGTGGCACTGGAGTGACGGGGGTTAGTACTGTTTTTTATGTTAGATCATTTCTTAATATCATAAAATCTTGGGCAGCTACTATTGGTCCCCTCATGTGACACTGATCCTTAGCATTTATAATACCATACAGGGGTGTAGCTATAGGGGGTGCAGAGGTAGCAATTGCTACCAGTCCCTGGAGTCTCAGGGGGGCATCAAAGCCTTTCTACAACATAAGAAAACTAATAATAAGTAGGAGCCCCGTTACATATTTTGTAATAGGACGATCTTAAAGTTATCTCTGATACATTCTCTGATACAGTACATAGTCCCTACACCTCACCCCTAAAAACATGCAGTTTTCAATGCATGGCTAACTGGCCATCCTGATATGTATCTGTAGTCTTTGTCTCGTGCAGCTTTTCATCACTTACAGTATACTGATGTCTGATGATTTCTGGGAATACAAATAGAAGGACCAATGGGTAACAGCTAAAATCCAGGCTGATCAGTGGGCCGGCTTCTTTTTAAAGGGGGATGTCTTCATTTTTAATCTTTATCATCCCCTGGTACATCATTCTTCATAGTTCTGCTATTTAAAATTCTTTTACCCAAATGCTCTCCATTTCTTAGTTTGTGATCAGATCTATATGGATGCACGTGTGCAAGTGTGTATGGTAGTCTTTACATTTATGTTTAGACAGTTCTAGTTCAGGTGTAAGTGTGAATTTGCGTGCATGTCATCTTGTCAATCACCCGCCACTAAATCCTGCTTAATGTATTTCTTGTGCCTGAACAACAGGTTAAGTTAGTATTTTTGTTTGTGTATAATCCTGCCTGACTTTTAGTGACCTGACATGTCCTTGGCTGTTTTTGTCTATTTTTGGTCATGGCCATGGCCTTATATGTTTATGCTTTCATAAGTGGGCCACCCACATAATTAAATTCAAGTGGTCCACTCAAAATAGTGTGTCTTCAAGTAGCCCCCACATAATGCCCCTGCTCCCTCAGTGAGTATACTCACCTAACCCCATTGCCACAGAGAGGGATGTCCCCGGCTCGGCTCATCATCGACTGAAGCCTCAACAGTGGAGAACAAAGCTGTTAGCTCCATGCTGCACCATTGTATTCAACTTAGAGGGGACCTTTCACCACCTCCAACAAGTCCCGCTCTTTACATCATTTAATAGTCCCTGCTCCACTGATTATGGCACAGTTAGAATTTTTTTCTCTAGCCCCCACCATTCCAGAACAATCAGTACTGTTAGTTTTGCTCCCTGATCTGCTATTTAGACTCTGTACTGTCAGGAGGGCGGTGTCAGGCAGGAGCAGACAAGGGGTGTGATTCTGAGCTCTGACACTGGCTGCCTCTGATTGGTGCTCTGAGTCACACCCCCTGCTTGACACTGCCCTTCTGACATTACAGAGTGTAACTCTTTTTTTTTTTTTTTTTCTGCCAATGTTTGTTGACCATTTTTGTAATATATTTTATCTAACTTCCTTTTTTATTATAAAACAGGTTGTAACATTCTCCTTAGTAACCCTCTAACTGAGCTGTTACTAGGGAAAGTCCGTACACATTTGTATTGTGAATATGCAGAGCTTAATCTTTTACCGAAGGGGAGGGATGGTCACTTCAAATGGCTGTATCTCTGGTTTTATACCACCTAGAAAAATGGTTATGATATCATAAGAGAATGCAGAAAGAGCATGAGAATGCACTTCATGCTGCATATAAAATCACATTCCCACTCTTGGCAGCATATATAATACCAGAACCATTTTTCTAGGTGGTATAACACTGGAGATACAGCCATCTGTAGTGACCATCTCCCCTTTGGCAAATGCTTCAGCTCTATGTACTGCATTGAGTACATGTGTACAGTCTGTTAGAGAACTGCTATTGGGAACTTTACAGCCTGTCTTCTATTAAAAGGAAGTTAGGTTAATAAAGTATATTACAAAAATGTTCACAACAACCCACCCACACACCACACACACACACACACACACACACACACCGTCGACACAATAACAAAAAAAAATAAAAAATTAAAAGTAAATGAAATGAGAGTTACACTTTAAATAGCATATCAGGGACCAGCACTTACTACACTGATTGCTCAGGAATGGTGGGGGCTAGAGGAAAAATTCACAACTGTGCTGGAATCATTGATGAAAGGTTCTCTTTGATCAATGTCCTTAGGACGCAGGGAGTGTTGAAATAACTACTTGCCACCCAGAAGAGTGGGACAGCACTCAAGATGGAGGATTGTCAGGCTTTATCACTACCCACTACCATTGGCCCTATGATTAAAGTGTTCCTCTTCCAACAGTTCTATTTCCCCATTATAAGCTTTACATTGGTAAATCATTAACAGCAATGATTTCAACCATTTGTAACACATTCTTTTATAGCAGTGGAGACTCCACATTGGCCTGGTAATAATAATAATAATAATAATAATAATAATAATAATATAATACATTTTATTTATATAGCGCCAACATATTCCGCAGCACTGTACAATTTGTAGGGTTCAAGTACAGACAAAAAAGATACATTACAAAAGAAATAGTCCATTCACACACTGGGACTGAGGGCCCTGCTCGCAAGAGCTTACAATCTATGAGGTAGAAGGGGTGACACAAGAGCTTACAATCTATGAGGTATTGGGGGTGACATAAGAGGTAGCAGGGGCGGCATCGGAGGTAGCATTGCTTGTACAATGGTCAGACAATTCTGTAATAGAGGTTACTGTCATTACACATATATAAGCTGTATGAGCCATCACCAGTCGTGTCCTTTAACATGCAGATGGTGCCTGGACATATAAAGTTAGTCTGAAATGGCATCATATCCTGTAAGGTAATGTGGGAGCGTGAACAGAGGAGGGTACGTTTTAGGGAATCTAACTACGGAAGGGTTACAGCAGAAGATACCTGAGAACCTGGTATACAGAGAAAAGAATCAAGATTTCTATGCCTAGTATTCTCAGTGTGTAAATCGCTCCCCCATTACCATTAGACTGTCTTGAATGGTGAATTTATCATGTAACATGTTCACTGATAAGTATAATGTAATAAAACTGCCATAAAGTCATACTACATTGATCAGTGGCTGCACACAAGTGCAAAGTTCCTCTACAAGTTAAAGTGAACAATCCCTACTTGTAAGAAGAGTAGCTTGGCAATAAGCAATAGGTCCCCAGCTGGGACCACCAGTGATCAGTTCTGAATGCTGACATTAAGCATTCAATATCCCTACAGCTCCACCACAGGGGAAAGGAAGCATTACATAGAACAGGTCCTCCACATTGAGAGGCGCTTACTACTCTCCTCTCTGGGCAAGAGATGAAAATTCTGAACCGGGGATACTCTATTAACTCAGAACTGGACATCCCCTTTAAATAATCGCACTGAACCAGTATTCAGTTAAGATGTACAGTATGTTGTAGAAAACAAATGTAAGTTATCTAAGTGCATTCAGTAATACATTGTCAATACCTTAAGTAGCTATGTAATCGTCCTATTAGACTGCCCAATTCCTGGACTGGGCGAGCTTGTGTGCCAGCTGACTGCACCTTTTATGCAACTTAATAGATGCAAATTGTGGGCAGCACATAGCCCTGTGCAAATAAGGATGCCGAAAATCAGTGTATCTGAATGGGGAGGAACATTAGCCAGTCTCAGATGCAATCCACTGTTCTAGTGCCCTAGAGAAGTCTACCCAGCAAATTGTCTCCATACTGCATGCCATAGCTGGAAATGATGCCTGCTGGAAGAGACATGCTGTATATTAGTACACAGTACTAGAAACCAATGTAAGCATGGCCCGTCTGGTATGTCAAGTGAAATTCTGCCTATTCTTGGATGGAGGCCACTTATACTGATGACAGGGACAATGACATGATCACTCAAATAATGTAAATGATTTTTCCCGACACTTGGAGACAGCACCCGTCATCTCCCCATAATCTAAAAATAACTTATGTAACAATAGAGAAGAAGGTCCAGTCACCCAGCAGCTCTATAGACTTGCTGATCTGGCCTACACCCAATAGTCCCAAAGTCAATGTCAATTAATCCCTGTTTACGATCTGTTTTTCATTATCTGTTTTTGCTAAGATCCTCATGTACACAATGCCGTGATCCCTGTATACATAATAAACTAGCTGTCAGTATGCTCTTTGCATCTTGGATCTCATTATTTACTTCTGATAGTTGGTATAATCCTCTTACCAATAAATGATGTTCTCTCCTCTCTCACACACACATTGGCCCATGGGATTTGTGGTCCAAAGGATTTGGTATTGGGGATTTTGCAGTGTAGCCAACTAGGTAGAGGATAAGGGAATAAACTGGGCAATGGCTGGTGAATAGTTGAACTGTAAATACATAGTCGTGGTACCAAAGCAGTGGGCAAAAAACACAGTCGGGCAGAGACAAGTGATAGACAGGCAGAGGTCAGGATAGGTGACAGACAAGAAGGCATGGTCAGGTATACCAGTTGGCCAATGTCAAATGAAATGGGAACAATTGCACCTTTGCAGACTTCAGGAACCAAAAGGACCTTAGTGATGGGGAACAATTATCAAAGGGGTCGTCCAACTCATTTTTGTTGATGACCTATCCTCAGGTCACGGGGGTCTGATACTCTGGTCAACCGATGATCAGCTGTTTGAAGGGGCCTCAGCATATGAGCTCTGAGACCTCTTCATTTACAGTAAAGAGGCCACAGTCGTGTGATGGGATTACAACCTTGTCCTACAGAAGTGAATGATAGAGACTGATATGACATTGCACTAGTACTAGCACAGTATAAACAGTGGAGAGATCACAGCTCCCTCAAACAGCTGATCAGCGGGAGATCATCGCACCTCTGCTGATCCCTTATTTATGACCTATTCTAATAATAGGTCATCAATAAACATTAATTGGACGTCCCCATTAACAATCACTTATCTGGCCAAAGCCAACATCCTAAAGTGAACTATTTTGCTAATGGAGGTAAGTTATATGATTATAAGACTAGGTTCACACGTGTGGAATTTGACTTTCCAAATTCAATGACAATCCATATCCCAGGGATGTGAAAGTGGTTTGATACATGGCAGTTCAAATCCATGGAAAAAAATCAAGTGTCAGCATTAAATTTCTCCTTTAAAAGAGCCAGCATTGATGTATTCAATCTAATCTACATAGACATAGAATAGAAAGATATGGTATCTGGTTGCTTAGGTAGCGAATCTTTGTGGACAGATAATGCAAAAGTAAGAAGCAAATTGTTAATAATTGCATTTATTATTCCATAGAATAAGACAACGCCTAGCTCTTAAAGGGGTTAATCAGTGTCAGCAAATAAATGCTGTTTGTATAATGAAAATTGTAGAATTTTCCAAGATACTTTCTGTATCAATTCCTTGTGATTTTCTAGAATTCTGCATGCTGTCATTATTTGTTTTCTTCCAAAAATCAGTCCATGGTAATGTGATAGACAGTCCATGGTCATGGGATATACAGTCCATGGTCATGGGATATACAGTCCATGGTAATGTGATAGACAGTCCATGGTCATGTGATATACCGACCATGGTCATGTGATATACAGTCCATGGTCATGTGATAGACAGTCCATGGTCATGTGATGAATACAGTTGCACAGCTCATTACAGTCACAGCACAGTAATCAGAGCTCTGTCTTGTAACGAGCTATGCACCTGTGTGTACATCACATGACCATGGACTGAATATCACATGGCCATGGACTGTACATCACATGACCATGGACTGTCTATCACATGACCATGGACTGAATATCACATGACCATGGACTGTCTATCACATGACCATGGACTGAATATCACATGACCATGGACTGAATATCACATGACCATGGACTGTCTATCACATGACTATGGACTGAATATCACATGACCATGGACTGTACATCACATGACCATGCACTGATTTTTATCCACTGGAAGTAAACAAAGAATGAAGCAAAAAAAAAAAAAAACTTAAGGAATTGATACAAAAAAATATATTGAAAAATTGTAGAACTTTTCATTATACAAACAACACCATTTATTTGCTGAAACTGGACAACCCCTTTAACTGGGAAAATGTTGGCTTGTAAGATGTAAAGGATATATTATGAGAAAGTTATCAGAGCAAAAACCAATCATAGTCTATGTTTTCGGTGTATAGAAAAAGTGCTATATTTGTTTGATGAAAATCTCATGTCTGACCTTTGTTTATGTATTATATTTCAGGCTGCTTGCTGTACTGTTTCCCATTGAAACCTAAGCAGGAGGAGAAGTTAGCTACTTCCTCTTTCACTTATGTCACTACTTCACTTCATGAAAGAAGATGGATAGTTCTTTCCATGTGACTCATCAAGAGGGGGGATGAGGAGTGTGTGCGACTAGGTGACAGTGGAATGAGCCTCATGACAGGTATGGCTGACAATGGTGGATGTCAAGAAGTTTATGTACTGGAAAACGAAGGAAGTGGAGTGGAGGATCAATAGTTGACTTTGTAAATGAAAGACAGACAACATTTACTACTTTTAAAAGATCTAGTCTAGTGGAACAGACCCCCCCCCTCCCCGAGTATAATAGGTGGAGGCTCAGGGGCAGTGTAAAAAAATAAAAAACATTCATACTCACCTTCCCTCACCTCTTTTGGGCCTCCTTACAGTGTCCGTTGCTCTCTCTCCGCCTCCTCAGTGACGTCATGTGCCCGGGGTCACCACTGAGTCCTATGATTGGTCCACCAGCAGTCACATGGGCATGCTGAGCTTCATGATCATATGAGTGCAGGCCCAATAGAGATAACAGAAGGTGAGTATGAGTGTTTTTTTTTTTTTTTTGTTTTTTTTCTCCTCCCTTGGGCCTCTACCTTTTATACTGTGGGGTCTCAAGAGTCCCAGAGTATAATGTGGTGGCCATGTTTGTTAGCTCAAGAAGAATCTCAATTTGTTTGGTTTTGTTAAAAAAAACAAACAATTTGGAATATTTGGGTCAAACCTGGGTCAAATGATATGTTAAAAATTTGACATGAATATTTTATTCTAAATAAGTCATATTCTTGTCATTACGGCCATTAATTCTGGGCAGGGCTGGAATACTCACAAGGCAACCAAAACTTTTAATATGGACCCTTAAAGGGTTTGTCCAGTTTCAGACAAATATTGAGAGACAAATGTTTTTCTTTGTATAATAAAAAATTCTACAGTTTTCCAATATACTTTGTGTTGGATTTTGAGCTCACATTACATATCTCAGGTACAGGTATGGGTGGAGATGACCGGGCTCTGCAGGTTTCGTAATGGGTTGGACTACAGTCTAGAGAATTAACCTTTGGGTGTACATGACGCTTTATATACTGATTATGATGATTATGAGTTAATGATAACACCTTGTCCTCTTTTTAGTCCTTGGTTCATTACGATGTGTATTTTTAAAAGGTCAAGCATGGTGTGGTTTATTTGGTTGTTATCATGTAGGAATGTCATAGTACACTTGTCCTGAAGTCACCCGAGTTCACTTTTTGGTTGTATATCTGGAATTGCTTCCCTTACTACTCCTTCTCCGTCCAGGAATACTAGATATGGATGATGATGACTACAACCACCCTCATCAACCATGAATTACAAGACATCATGTAAAGGGAGTGAGCTTATGATGGAGGTATGTGTTATTTCTGATAACTATGTCCTTTGAGGTAAGTTGGTGGCACTTTTCTCTGTATCCTGCGCCTCTACTGAGTCACTTCAGATGCATATGTTTAATAAGCCTACTGGTATGACATCCATTTATGTGTAAAAGGTGTGAACAGTAACCTGGTGTGTCTGCGTGCAGTACGCTGCCTGGATTAATTGTGACTGTGATTATTTGGGTCATCGGCTCCAGTTGCTAAGATGCCTTTATTGTTTAGCCAATGAGTCTTAGAAATGATTTCCAACCGCAGTCAGTTATTACTTTTGGCAGTGACATAAAGTTTTAAATAGGGCATTGGTTTGGTTTCATCCTAAATATAACCTTAACCCCTTAACAACCAAACCTGAAATCACAATGTAGTGTGAACCGAGAGCAAGGCAGGTGGTTTGGACTCCGCAACCAGAAATGAACGCACACGCGGTAGTTCAAGAAAAAAATATATATTTACTATAAGTTAATAAAGGCTAGTTAAAGGTAAAATGACAGGGCTAAAGACAAGCAAAATATACAATATAGCATGAACAATTTCAAGGCAAATTCTGCAATGGTTTCTACTTTTACTCTGTCCACTTCTGCAGTATGGACACTGAATGAACAATATACTCAAAACTATCCCTAACTGACCCTGACTTCACATTTGGGTGCACCCCCTTTTCCCCAGTGGTCCAGGTGGACCGCTTACAGTCCGTAGAAGCGCGCGGTGGGGCCCAAAGTCGGTCCTTTCTTTTATAGTGAAGCGTCCTCTCCTCACGGTTATCAGGATCTTGGGAGAAATGAAGTCCTCTTTAACAGACAGGGAAACCAACTGAATGCAATGTAATCCAACAGCAGATTCCACTCAGCACACTGACAGTCCTGCCGAATCCATACACTGAGCTGGGATGTAAGCCGGGATTTAGCAGGTGCCGTCCAGTACATCAACAGCACTGCGAGTCTCTATCTGTGGTATCCATATACACAGTCACAATGTCAGTCTCACTGATCAGCCACTGAGCACAGTTCCTTTCACGTGGACTCACTAGTCCTGTTGTCTCTTTACACTCTGTTTGTCTCTGGACCAAGATACAGCTTAGCTGTACAGAAATATCTCCACACCAGTTCAATACAACACTTGCCAAGATGGCTGCTGCTCTCTGTCTCGTCACTTCCTGCTTCTCTGCTCACACTCTGTCTGCAGAACAGGCAGGCTGACATAAAAGGGGGGGGGGTCTCACTCCAGCATCATGTCACAATTACAATGGCTGCTGTCTTAAAGGAACAGAATCACAGAAATACATTCAACATTAACAGTTTATACAGACAAATGAAGCTTAAGACAACATTGGCTGTCTCTTACATATTCCCCCCCACTTTAAGAGTGGCAGTCCCTGCCTATGACTGTATATCCAGAGGGTTGTACTTTTATGCACAGGGTGGTAGTATACCGATGTATGGCAGGCCAAACAAACTCATCCTGCGCATACCGAACAGGGGGAATACCAGCATTTGGCCTAGTGGTCCGTCTGAGGACCGGTGGTATATTATGGGGTGCTGCAGCTATGGGCTGAGAAGGACCAGCGGATTCCGCACCAGAGGGGGCACAGGCCGGAGATACAGTAGTCACAGGTGGAACATCCCCAGGAGCAGGGATCGGCCAACAATCATCCTCCTCGTCGGAGGCCCATTCCGCACCTCCATTCTCTGACTGTGGGAGCTCATTCACATTGGCAGGCCCATCGTGATTTGTCCCTTCAGAATGACACAGGCGCAACATATTTCGGTGAAGTACTCGAACACAATCAGTTCCTTCTTTCTGGACCTGGTACACTGGCCCATTCGCATACTTGCGGCCAACAACACGATACGGCAAAGCCTCCCATCTGCTTTCCAATTTCCCTTGGGGTTTCTTGACACGAACTAGCACCAGGTCTCCTGGTTGCAATGGTGCTTCTTGCACTGGGGTCTTATCAGGATGGGGATGTTCTTGCAGGCGCTGCCGCACCAATCGATGGATCGTCTCAAGTCTCTGCCGATGCGCCCGCACCCAAGAGGTTGGATCCCTCGGAGGGAACCCATCCACATCATTCAACTGTAATTCTCCTATACTTCGCCCAGACCGCCCAAAGAGAAGTGTATAAGGAGAGTACCCCGTTGTAGAATGGACCTGATTGTTATAGGCCCACACCATTTCAGACAAGAACTGAGGCCACTGTAACTTCTTGTCTTCCTCCAGAGTCCGCAGCATCTGTAGCAGAGTTCTGTTGAATCTTTCACAGGCCCCATTTCCCTGAGGGTGGTATGGAGTCGTGTGCGACTTCTTTATCCCGTAGATACGTTGAACTTCTTTCATTACGTGTCCCTCAAAGCAGGCGCCCTGGTCGGAGTGGATGCGTTGGGGGCACCCATATACTCGAATGAAATCTTGGCACAGAGCACGAGCTGCTGACTCAGCTGTCTGGTCCTTGGTGGCGGTTACCACCGCAAATTTGGTGAAGTGATCCACCATTACGAGGCAATACTGGTGTCCGCTATTGGATGGGCCCACCATTAGATAGTCTATCATGACGATTTCTAAAGGTTCCTGGGTCACGATGGTTTGCAGGGGAGCTCTCTGTTCTATTGCCTTATGGATCTCACAAGTTCGACAGCTGCGGCATACTTCTTCGACCATTTGACGAAGACCAGGGCAGTAAATCAGTCGCTGTAACCAACGAAAGGTCTTCTCATGACCAAAATGTCCATTCTTATTATGAGCCTCAACTGCCAAGGAGCGAGCCAGTTCACTAGGCACCACAATTTGGTATCGAATGTCGATCTCAGAAGGTAAATAGACCTTTCGGCATAGCACTCCATTTTTCATCTCCAACTTTTCCCACTGACTCAAAACAGATAATATCTCACGTGTCAGTCGTTCTCTTTCCTCTCTACAGGGCTTCTGGCCTTTCTCAACACACTTGATCATCTGCGCCAGCCCCTCATGGGTCTGTTGTATCTGTGCCCATTCCTGTCGTGAGGGACCAAAGAAAGGAGCCATTTCAGTCCCCTCCATCTCAAACTGATTAGTGGCGGTCAAGGCCTGTGAAAATCTGCTGAAATCGGGCACCTCCACATGCTCCAACTCATGATCCACGTCTTCTGTGGGGGTCTGGGCAGTTACCCTAGAAAGTCCATCAGCATTCTGGTTCTCTGTCTTGGACCGATACTTAATGCGGTAATTGAATGTAGACATTCGGGCTATCCACCTCTGCTCTAACGCCCCGAGCTTGGCATTTTCCAGGTGAGCTAGTGGGTTGTTGTCAGTCAGTACTAAAACTTCAGCACCGGTCAAATATTCAGAGAATTTCTCGGTCATGGCCCATACCAGTGCCAACAGCTCCAATTTAAATGAACTATAATTCTCGGGGTTTCTTTCAGAATCTCTCAAAGACCGGCTGCCGTACGCTATGACTCTCTCCTGGCCATCCTGAAGCTGGGAAAGCACTGCTCCAAGACCATACAGGCTTGCATCTGTATATAGCTGGAACGGCAAGTGGTAATCAGCATATGCCAAGATTGGGGCTGTTGTCAGTGCATCCTTCAATGCCTGGAAGGCTTGTTCCTGTTCAGGTCCCCACTTCACGGACCGGTTCTTTGGACCACCGGATGTGCCTCGTAGGAGAGCATTAAGTGGTGCTGCTACCTTGGCGAAATCCTTAATAAACCGTCGATAGTAACCGGCTACTCCAAGGAACGCCCTCACTTCTCGCAGGGTAGTCGGTATCGGCCAATCTTGAACAGCCGCTATCTTGTCTCTTGATGGTCTCACCCCTTCTCCTGATACGCGGTGACCCAAGTAATCAATTTCAGATTGGAACAACCGACATTTACTGGGTTTCAATTTGAGCCCATGTTCCCGCAATCTTCGAAATACTTGCCCCAACTGGTGGAGATGGTCTTCAAAGGTCGCAGAATACACTATAATGTCATCCAAGTAGATGAGAGTGAACTCAAAGTTGAAGTCACCGAGACATTTCTCCATCAACCGCTGAAACGTTCCGGGTGCATTTGTCAACCCGAAGGGCATCCGGTTAAATTCGTATAGTCCCATGGGCAAGATGAATGCCGTCTTCTCCTTGTCTTTTGTGGCCATCGGCACCTGCCAATACCCACTAGCCAGATCTAGTGAGGAGAAGTACCGGGCTCTCCCTAGCGCTGAGAGGGACTCCTCAATCCGTGGCAAGGGGTAGGAATCTCGTACGGTGCAAGCGTTTAACTTCCGATAGTCTACGCAAAATCGGATGGACCCATCTTTTTTTCTTACTAACACCACAGGAGCCGCCCAGGGACTCTGGCTTTCTTGGATGATCCCACCCTGTAGCATCTTAGCTAACAGTTCTTTCACTTCCTGATACAACTGTGGAGGAATTTGTCGGTAGCGCTCTCTAATTGGAGGGGTGTCTCCTGTGGGAATCTCATGGTAGATCCCTGTGGTACATCCAAAATCTTCAGCATACCGTGCAAAGGTGGCTTGGTTCTCCCACAACAGCTCATCTACCTTCTGCACCCATTCCAGAGAACATGAACTTACATCCATCTTCATCTGTTCTCGAATTGCACAGCCATTCCATTCAGAGGTGGGTTCCTCATCTTCTCCCATGGACACAGTTACGGTCCACTCATCCCTTTCAGTCGGCTTCAGCTGCATTGGAGTTACTTTCCTTACTTCCTCCGGAGTCACATAGATGTTAGCCAGCAGCCTCCCTGGGGTCAGGTCCACACTCCGGTCCTGAGTGTTTACACATCGAAGTGGTACTCTTCCATTGCGAACTATTGCCAAGGAACGGGCCACTAGCGGATCAACACCTCCTTCGGCTGCCTGCAGTGGTTCTACCAACACAGCTATGCCCTCTAGTTTCCGACAGGTGCCTACGGGCATGGACACTATTGTCTCCCGACTGGGTGGCAGTGTAACTTTTGTATGCAAAGGAACTGAAATTCGAGCCAGAGGACGCTGTGCATCTGAACTTTTCTGTAAGCCACATGTCCGGATCAGCCGCTGGAAAGCTGTTTGAGTAGGCCGATGGGTGGTGGTTTCTTTCCAATAACCGTGACCTTTCTTTTCAAAGAGGATCTGATCTAATTCTTTTAACACATTCATCCCCAAAATGACAGGGACCTTTACTTCATGTGACTCCTGTATCACCACAATGCCTTTCCTACCTAGATCTTGGCCACATACCCGGACATTCATCCAGGCCACTCCCACGACCGGAACTGGTAACTGGTTAGCTGCGACCACTCGTACGAATGTATGGGGATCATATTTCACATGTTGCCGGAAGTACCGTTCATAACAGTCTCTACTCAAGGTCGTTACTTGGGAACCCGTGTCAATCATCCCGGTAACCGGAATACCCTCCATTTCCACCTGTATGACAGGACTTGCAGCGATCAGGTCATCATCAGGGCATTCTCCCCACATAGTCTCCTTGTCAGTCTCCCCTACTACACGCCCTTCAGCAGCAGGGGACTTCAGTTTAACGGCGGTCTCTCATAAGTTTGTCGCTGCTCTGGACATCTAGCAGCAACGTGGCCCATCCGTCCACACTCCCAGCAGCGTATCCCCCGTCGTTCTGGCCATCTGTTTGGGCCCCTTCGGTAAGCCCCTTCGATTTCTCCTGAGCACTGCACTAAATGATTTGGACCCCTTCGGTAGGTCCTATCCTCACCCCTCCAGCGGGGTGGTGGGTGATTCTGACTTGCTGGGTGTGGATGGCTCACCCTTTCATCTCCAGTCTTCTGGAAGTCTGCAATTTTCATAGACTGCTCATCACAACGAGTGTGCAAGTGTTCCATTTGTTCTTGCAGTTTCTGCATTACTGTGAGAATTACTTTAACCGTCCCTTTTTCTACTGTCTCTGAGCCAGAACTAGCCCTCTGTGACAAAGTAACTCCAACTGCGGTCTGCGGCCTCGGGACCATACTATTGGCACGGGAGATGGCCTCTACCTGTACATCATGGAATTTAGCATCAGTCTCTCGTCGTATAAAATCCTGCATAGTCACAGTTAAACTGCCGTCACGTATCCCCAGGACAAACTGGTCACGGAGAGTCCGATCAGGGTTACAGAAGGCTGGCGAGCCCCCTCTTTCCTTCCTTTGAATATCTCGGAGCAGTTCTTGTAGGGCATTTGCATATTGGGGAAGGCTTTCATTCTCCTGTTGTACCCTCTGGAAGAACCGAGCCTGCAGAGACCCCAGCAATGCAGTTTCTCCATAGATGGTTTCTAGAATCTGGACTACTTGCTCAAATGTCTGCCTTTGTTCAAATGGCCTCAGTATCACCGTGGTCTTAGCATCCCCTTGTAATGTCAATATTGCTAGCTCTACTAGTACTTCTGGTGCGGTCTGGTACATTCGCTGTATCATTCGTATCTGTTCCACCCACATACTCACTGACATATTATTGCCATCAAATTTAGCTAACTGACTCATTATAGCCCCTGCTGGCATTCTTCCTCCAGCACCATTCTCCCGAACGGGTGCGTCACCGTCCATTCTGGTAAGCGGATCCTGCCGACTACGCCAATTTGTGAACCGAGAGCAAGGCAGGTGGTTTGGACTCCGCAACCAGAAATGAACGCACACGCGGTAGTTCAAGAAAAAAAATATATATTTACTATAAGTTAATAAAGGCTAGTTAAAGGTAAAATGACAGGGCTAAAGACAAGCAAAATATACAATATAGCATGAACAATTTCAAGGCAAATTCTGCAATGGTTTCTACTTTTACTCTGTCCACTTCTGCAGTATGGACACTGAATGAACAATATACTCAAAACTATCCCTAACTGACCCTGACTTCACATTTGGGTGCACCCCCTTTTCCCCAGTGGTCCAGGTGGACCGCTTACAGTCCGTAGAAGCGCGCGGTGGGGCCCAAAGTCGGTCCTTTCTTTTATAGTGAAGCGTCCTCTCCTCACGGTTATCAGGATCTTGGGAGAAATGAAGTCCTCTTTAACAGACAGGGAAACCAACTGAATGCAATGTAATCCAACAGCAGATTCCACTCAGCACACTGACAGTCCTGCCGAATCCATACACTGAGCTGGGATGTAAACCGGGATTTAGCAGGTGCCGTCCAGTACATCAACAGCACTGCGAGTCTCTATCTGTGGTATCCATATACACAGTCACAATGTCAGTCTCACTGATCAGCCACTGAGCACAGTTCCTTTCACGTGGACTCACTAGTCCTGTTGTCTCTTTACACTCTGTTTGTCTCTGGACCAAGATACAGCTTAGCTGTACAGAAATATCTCCACACCAGTTCAATACAACACTTGCCAAGATGGCTGCTGCTCTCTGTCTCGTCACTTCCTGCTTCTCTGCTCACACTCTGTCTGCAGAACAGGCAGGCTGACATAAAAGGGGGGGGGGTCTCACTCCAGCATCATGTCACAATTACAATGGCTGCTGTCTTAAAGGAACAGAATCACAGAAATACATTCAACATTAACAGTTTATACAGACAAATGAAGCTTAAGACAACATTGGCTGTCTCTTACAGTAGTTTCAGTAAATTTTGCATAAATGAATAATACAGGCGATTGTAAGAAACTTTGTAATATATCTTATCAGACAGACCTGTCCCTTTCTGCTCTTATCAGGCTATTTCCCTGCTCCCCCTTCCTCTGCTAAACTGACTTTTACTCTGAAAATCCCTGCTTTATCCAATGGACTGTAGGACACTGAATCAGATTACATATGTCTGTTGAAGTCAATGAAGAGAAAAGGGAGAAGGAGTGAGCAGAAAGTGCAGGAAATAAAGACAAGAAAGACAGGCTTAGGTTACGGTCACACCTGCATTAGGTGGACCGTTCGGGGATTCCGTCCCGCATTCCGCTTGAAAAATATAAGTAAGCATAATAAATAATAAATAAATAAATAAAATCCTCTATTTTTGGGCGGAAACCAGACGGGATCCTGGCGGACCCCATATAGTCTATGGGGTCCGCTGTTTTCCACTGGTATCTACTTCTTAAGTGGATTGGGTTTCCATTTTTTGGGTCAAAGCGAACCCGAAGAATGGAAACCCCAGTGCAAGTGTGAACCTAGCGTCAGGTTGTTGCTAGAGCTGAATGTGACACTGTCTATGACAACCAAAGCACTTTATTTGCCTTAGTACAGGTCAATACTTCTCTATACAGTGGGCACGGAAAGTATTCAGACCCCTTTAAATTTTTCACTCTTTGTTTCATTGCAGCCATTTGCTAAAAGCAAAAAAGTTCATTTTATTTCTCATTAATGTACACTCAGCACCCCATCTTGACAGAAAAAAACAGAAATGTAGATATTTTTGCAAATTTATTTAAAAAAAACCCTGAAATATCACATGGCCATAAGTATTCAGACCCTTTGCTCAGTATTGAGTAGAAGCCCCTTCCTTTTGAGCTAGTACAGCCATGAGTCTTCTTGGGAATGATGCAACAAGTTTTTCACATCTGGATTTGGGGATCCTCTGCCTTTCTTCCTTGCAGATCCTCTCCAGTTCCGTCAGGTTGGATGGTGAACGTTGGTGGACAGCAATTTTCAGGTCTCTCCAGAGATGCTCAATTGGGTTGAGGTCAGGGCTCTGGCTGGGCCAGTCAAGAATGGTCACAGAGTTGTTCCGAAGCCGCTCCTTTGTTATTTTAGCTGAGTGCTTAGGGTCATTGTCTTGTTGGAAGGTGAACCTTCGGCCCAGTCTGAGGTGCAGAGCACTCTGGAAGAGGTTTTCTTGCAGGATATCTCTGTACTTGGCCGCATTCATCTTTCCTTCAATTGCAACCAGTCGTCCTGTCCCTGCAGCTGAAAAACACCTCCATAGCATGATGCTGCCACCACCATGTTTCACTGTTGGGATTGTATCGGGCAGGTGATGAGCAGTGCCTGGTTTTATCCACACATACCGCTTAGAATTAACGCCAAAAAGTTCAATCTTCGTCTCATCAGACCAGAGAATCTTATTTCTCATAGTCTGAGAGTCTTTCATGTGTTTTTTGGCAAACTCTATGTGGGCTTTCATATGTCTTGCACTGAGGAGAGGCTTCCTTCAGGCCTCTCTGCCATAAAGCCCCGACTGGTGGAGGGCCACAGTGATAGTTGACTTTGTGTAACTTTCTCCCATCTCCCTACTGGATCTCTGGAGCTCAGCCACAGTGATCTTTGGGTTCTTCTTTACCTCTCTCACCAAGGCTCTTCTACCATGATTGCTCAGTTTGGCTGGATAGCCAGGTCTAGGAAGAGTTCAGGTCGTCCCAAACTTCTTCCATTTAAGGATTATGGAGGCCACTGTGCTCTTAGGAACCTTGAGTGCTGCAGAAATTCTTTTGTAACCTTGGCCAGATCTGTGCCTTGCCACAATTCTGTCTCTGAGCTCCTTGGGCAGTTCCTTTGACCTCATGATTCTCATTTGCTCTGACATGCACTGTGAGCTGTGAGGTCTTATATAGACAGGTGTGTGCATTTCCTAATCAAGTCCAATCAGTTTAATTAAACACAGCTGGACACCAATTAAAGAATAGAACCATCTCAAGGAGGATCAGAAGGAAATGGACAGCATTTGAGTTAAATATGAGTGTCACAGCAAAGGGTCTGAATACTTATGACCATGTGATATTTCAGTTTTTCTTTTTCAATAAATTTGCAAAAATGTCTACATTTCTGTTTTTTTTTTCTGTCAAGATGGGGAGCTGAGTGTACATTAATGAGAAATAAAATGAACTTTTTTGCTTTTAGCAAATGGCTGCAATGAAACAAAGAGTGAAAAATTTAAAGGGGTCTGAATACTTTCCGTACCCACGGTATATGCCCTGCATGGTCCTGACGCTGTTTTTGAGTAGGAGAGAGTTATGGAGAAGATTCTCCCGTACTTACTGGGGAAGACTTATGCCTTTTACACCATAAAAAGGCATAAAAAGTCACAAATTTCTTTTGCAAATTGGGTTGCAACTTTTTCTTTTTTCTGCGCCGCCCTCTCCAAAAAGGAGGAATGGAAAGAGCATGTAGGACCATCGGCTCCACCAGATTTATAATCATTTATGTAAGAAAGGAGGTGAATTTCATTATGAGAAGACATGGACCTCTTCAATGAATTAGGCTCACCCTCTGCCAGCGATAAGGTTATGAAGATTGGCATTGATAATGCCAGTCTTCATAAATCTCCCCAATTGTGTGCAGTATATGGCAGCTAGTTTCTACGCACCAGCTGAAAGGGAACTGCAAACAACAAATATAAACATGTAGAGTTATGCAAAATAAAAGTCATATAGTGACCATAAATAGTGTTGCTTCTTATGTATATACACATAACAGCTTATTCTGAAAACTCACCTGCTGCAACAAGTACACTTTAGGGACCAATTTTTCTTAATTTTTCCATTCTGGCATTCCAAAAGCTATAGCTTTTATATTTTTCTGGTGATGTAGCTGTATAAGGGCTTGTTTTTTACAGGATGGGTCTCACTTTTCACCATTGTTAGGTACATATTATTTATCAATTAACTCTTTTTGGAGGGAAAGAAAAAAAAAGCAACTTTCCATCAACAGAGGGTTTATTTTTGGGTAGAACAATTGAAGGTTTCATTGGTATCATTTTGGTGGTACATATGTCTTTTTTTATAATTTTTTATTCCTTTATTTGGGTGGCACGATGAACAAAAACCGCTGGAACTCTGGGAGAACAGAGAGGAGAGTACTCAATTTTTTTATGCTATTTTTAAAAAAAATTTGTAGGTTGGTTTAATACTATACATCATTGTGTGCATTATTTCTATACTGCAACATCACCGTGCCAGTAACAAAGTGACTTGCGCTGCAGGTTTTAAAGCCTTAGGCTACGTTCACACGTGCATCAGAGTCGCAGTGCTCACCCGAAAAGTGAAAGGTAGAAAGTAGCGGGAGACCTACAACAATTCCTGCAGGTAAGCAGCAGCAATTTTGGGTGGCTTGCAGGTGAGCAGCAGTGGCTTGCAGAAGACACTGCTAAATTTCCCTTGCAGAATTCAGCATCATGTTTGCACTGTGTGTACTGAGCCTAACAAAGTTTTTCATCTTCGCTTCTGCTATTGATTCATGACTAATAAGCAACATTTCCAACACAGCCTTATAAGGATTAGTGAAAGTAAATGTCTAATATTATGTCCATGTAATATACTAGTAAAGAATAAGAAGCTCAGAGGGACATCTAGTGGCAGATAAAGGATAAATGTTCAGATTTGGCGTGCATGGGCATAATTCCTAAATTTCTGCAAAATTACTTTTGCAACTCCATCCTAAAAACCCTATAGGGCTAAAAAAAAACCTGATACAAATGAATAGAGCATGAGATTGACCACAAAGTTCTGTGCAGTGCCCTGACTGTGCCCAGCAGCACTCATGTACTGTATATACTGTGCACAGTTCATAAAGTTTCCAAATGCTGCATGCTACATTGTTCTTGTGCATGCCTGTTTTAGTTGATGCACCATTTATGGGTTGTCCCCCATCTTGATTCCTTCACCCCTATGATATGATACATTTTCCAGGATGCATAGAGTCTGCTCCTGCTAAGAGATATAGAATTTCTATGATGTCAGCTTCAGTCTGTTTCCCTACCACATGTTTGTCATAGGTTTCACTCTGTCAGCTGTGTTGTGAAAGAAAACTGACTCTCTACAGTGCAAATGTCTCTCTACTTTGAGGACGTCTCCTCTTCTTCCACACTCCATAGACTTCTATTATACGGATTTGATCAGTGGCAGAAAGAGGCAAATAAATGAACATTTCTTTATTATTTATTACAAAGTTTATTATTTTCACCTGCACTATATACACACGTGGACAAAATTGTTGGTACCCCTCGTTTAATGAAAGAAAAACCCACAATGCTCACAGAAATAACTTGAATCTGACAAAAGTAATAATACAGTACAGACCAAAAGTTTGGACACACCTTCTCATTCAAGCGTTTTCTGTATTTTCATGACTATAAAAATTGTAGATTCACACTGAAGGCATCAAAACTATGAATTAACACATGTGGAATTATATACTTAGCAAAAAAGTGTGAAACAACTGAAAATATGTCTTATAGTCTAGGTTCTTCAAAGTAGCCACCCTTTGCTTTGATTACTGCTTTGCACACTCTTGGCATTCTCTTGATGAGCTTCAAGAGGTAGTCACCTGAAATGGTTTTCACTTCACAGGTGTGCCCTGTCAGGTTTAATAAGTGGGATTTCTTGCCTTATAAATGGGGTTGGGACCATCAGTTGTGTTGTTCAGAAGTCAGGTGGATACACAGCTGATAGTCCTACTGAATGAAGTGTTAGAATTTGTATTATGGCAAGAAAAAAAGCAGCTAAGTAAAGAAAAACGAGTGGCCATCATTACTTTAAGAAATGAAGGTCAGTCAGTCCGAAAAATTGGGAAAACTTTGAAAGTGTCCCCAAGTGCAGTGGCCAAAACCATCAAGCACTACAAAGAAACTGGTTCACATGAGGACCGCCCCAGGAAAGGAAGATCAAGAGTCACCTCTGCTGCGGAGGATAAGTTCATCCGAGTCACCAGCCTCAGAAATCGCAGGTTAACAGCAGCTCAGATTAGAGACCAGGTCAATACCACACAGAGTTCTAGCAGCAGACACATCTCTACAACAACTGTTAAGAGGAGACTGTGTGCAGCAGGCCTTCATGGTAAAATAGCTGCTAGGAAACCACTGCTAAGGACAGGCAACAAGCAGAAGAGATTTGTTTGGGCTAAACACCACAAGGAATGGACATTAGACCTGTGGAAATCTGTGCTTTGGTCTGATGAGTCCAAATTTGAGATCTTTGGTTCCAACCACCGTGTCTTTGTGCGACGCAGAAAAGGTGAACGAATGGACTCTACATGCCTGGTTCCCACCGTGAAGCATGGAGGAGGAGGTGTGATGGTGTGGGGGTGCTTTGCTGGTGACACTGTTGGGGATTTATTCAAAATTGAAGGAATACTGAACCAGCATGGTTACCACAGCATCTTGCAGCAGCATGCTATTCCATCTGGTTTGCGTTTAGTTGGACCATCATTTATTTTTCAAAAGGACAATGACCCCAAACACACCTCCAGACTGTGTAAGGGCTATTTGACCAAGAAGGAGAGTGATGGGGTGCTACCCCAGATGACCTGGCCTCCACAGTCACCAGACCTGAACCCAATTGAGATGGTTTGGGGTGAGCTGGACCGCAGAGTGAAGACAAAAGGGCCAACAAGTGCTAAGCATCTCTGGGAACTCCTTCAAGACTGTTGGAAGACCATTTCAGGTGACTACCTCTTGAAGCTCATCAAGAGAATGCCAAGAGTGTACAAAGCAGTAATCAAAGCAAAAGGTGGCTACTTTGAAGAACCTAGAATATAAGACATATTTTCAGTTGTTTCACACTTTTTTGTTAAGTATATAATTCCACATGTGTTAATTCATAGTTTTGATGCCTTCAGTGTGAATCTACAATTTTTATAGTCAAGAAAACTCTTGGAATGAGAAGGTGTGTCCAAACTTTTGGTCTGTACTGTATATAAAAATTCTATGAAAATGAACAAATGAAAGTCAGACATTGCTTTTCAACCATGCTTCAACAGAATTTTAAAAAAAAGAAAACTCATGAAACAGGCCTGGACAGAAATGATGGGGCCCCTGAAAATAATGTGACCAAAGGGACATGTTAAATCAAGGTGTGTCCACTAATTAGCATCGCAGGTGTCTACAATCTTGTAATCAGTCAGTGGGCCTGTATATAGAGCTACAGATACTCACTGTGCTGTTTGGTGACATGGTGAGTACCACACTCAGCATGGACCAGAGGAAGCGAAGGAAAGAGTTGTCTCAGGAGCTTAGAAAGAAAATTATAGACAAGCATGTTAAAGGTAAAGGTTATAAGACCATCTCCAAGCAGCTTGATGTTCCTGTGACTACAGTTGCACGTATTATTCAGAAATTTAAGATCCATGGGACTGTAGGCAACCTCCCTGGATGTGGCCGCAGGAGGAAAATTTATGACAAATCAAAGAGAAGGATAATACGAATGCTAACAAAAGAGCCCAGAAAAACTTCTAAAGAGATTAAAGGTTAACTTCAAGCTCAAGGAACATCAGTGTCAGATCGCACCATCTGTCGTTGTTTGAGCCAAAGTGGACTTCATGGGAGAGAACCAAGGAGGACACCATTGTTGAAAACAAATCATAAAAAAGCCAGACTGGAATTTGCCAAACTACATGTTGACAAGCCACAAAGCTTCTGGGAGAATGTCCTATGGACAGATGAGACAAAAATTGACATTTTTGGCAAGGCACATGAGCTCTATCTTCACAGATGGAAAAATGAAGCATATCTTGAAAAGAACACTGTCCCTACTGTGAAACATGGAGGAGGCTCTGTTATGTTCTGGGGCTGCTTTGCTGCATCTGGCTCAGGGTGTCTTGAATCTGTGCAGGGTACAATGAAATCTCAAAACTAGCAAGGGATTCTAGAGAGAAATGTGCTGCCCAGTGTCAGAAAGCTTGGTCTCAGTCGCAGGTCATGGGTCTTGCAACAGGATAATGACCCAAAACACACAGCTAAAAACCCCCAAGAATGGCTAAGAGGAAAACATTGGACTATTCTGAAGTGGCCTTCTATGAGCCCTGACCTAAATCCTATTGAACATCTGTGGAAGGAGCTGAAACATGCCGTCTGGAAAAGGCACCCTTCATATTAAGTTAAGGGAACCATCATTTCTGTCCAGGCCTGTTTCATGAGTTTTCTTTTTTTAAAAATTATGTTGAAGCATGGTTGAAAAGCAATGTCTGACTTTCATTTATTCATTTCCATAGAATTTTTATATATTATTACTTTTGTCAGATTCAAGTTATTTCTGTGACCATTGTGGGTTTTTCCTTTCATTAAACGAGGGGTACCAACAATTTTGCCCAAGTGTGTATTTATGAGAAAAAATTTTTGTTATGTTTTAAGAGCCTTGTAATATGACTTTGGATATTAGTTTTTTTCTCATTTGTTATTACACTGCAGGGGAACACCAGGATGTGGACATTATACACTGGGGGGCATATTTAGGGGAACATTATATTGTAGGAAACTAGGAGAGGGACATTATATGGTGGGGACACATTCAGGGGAAATTATAATGTGGAAGCATATTCATGGTAATATTATAATATGGGGGCATGTTCAGGGGGATATTATAATATGGTGGGCACAATGAGGGGGCACCATACCATAGGGACTTCAAAGATACATTATACTGTGCCCCACACAAGAGGCATGATACAGTGTCAGGGTCACTATAGGGGTGTTATACTGTGTTAAGGCACAAATGGACTTGGAGGGAAATGGATGAGGCCAAAGTGGAAGTGGACCAGGTTGGAGGTGGGGCTTACTATACCTAAATTTGCCGCAGCACATCTCTCTTTTAGCACTCTAATAGTTGGTAGGAATCCAGGCAAGCAGAGTATGCATGTGTATGCAGGAACTGGGAGAAATAACAGCGGGTCCTGCATTCAGTTGACAAGTATTTCATATATGGGTCAGGCTTACTCCTTTGGATGTAGACCCTGCGTCGGACTGCGGATGCTTGGGCCCACCAGATAAAATGATTCTGGGGGTCCACGTTCGACAACCATAGAATATAGTACCCTTAAATTTGGGTGCCTTCTGATGGTTCATTATTGTATTAGAACCTGGGCCCACTGGGGATCCTCTGGTACTCTGGTGGGACAGTGCGACACACATCTACATATAACTATGTATGGTGTTCAAAGGTGGACATCCGTTGTACAAAAAAAAAAAAATACAAGAAGACATTGATCCATTGACATTGATAAAACTGAATTTATTGAATAAACTTGGTAATAAACGCCTCGCTTATCCATACAGAATACACATTTACATAGCTTATTTATGAAATATCTGGTAATATAGAAAATTTGGGCTTCTTTTAAGGATGCAGCGGTGAAGCAAACCAAAAAAAAAAAATCATTTAAATAGAACCATGGACATTTATGTAGAAAAAATAGACAACTCAAGACAGACACAAAGGTTTGCATTTGGTGGTGCACTGTCTTTGGACGTGAGAGGGAGATTTCCATTACAGCGGACTACAAAGACTAGGGGTAATGCAGGACAGATGATAAATGGCAGCCATGTTGGAATTGGATCGGATGAATACAAACTAAACGGCTGACGGTTGGTCTTATAGAAATAGCACAGGGCTGAGTATATCATTTGCTATAGCTTCAGGGCTTATTGTCACCACCAAGCACACAGGGCACATACCCTGCCAACCTGCCCACCTGACAACATAATTCTGTGACATGTCTATGGGCAACACTGGTTTCAAACATTTCTGTCCTTTGATACTGGTATGTAATAGTTTAAGGGGCTCCTCTGACAATACAATCTTCCTATTGCTACATTGAAGGTCTTGAAGATGGGACCCCCACCAATGCCCTAAGGTTCTTCTACTCTAGTAGTGGTTCAACCTCTTTGGTTCTCCATTCTCAGATAGCACAAAAAGTTGTGCAGATCTGTGACAACCGTATAAAAGTATTGTCTTTGTTGCCCATGGCAACCAGAGTACAGGTTTATTGTGTCAAAAGCAGAATTTAAAATGAAAGCTGTGCTGTGATTGGTTGCTGTGGGGAACAAAGACAGTTTCAAATCTCCCCATATTGAGTTCATTGGCTTAAGGGCATGTGCATTACTGGGGGGCTCGGACCTCTTGACTGGCGATTTTCTCAGGTCCCAGACCCTAAACATTATATTAGACATGTCCAAGATTAGGAAACAATGGCCTATATTTACTAATGCTCTCTAAGGTCACACACTGTGGAAACGCATCGGTTTTGGCCGTTGCAGAAACACATAGTCTTTGCTGCAATTTTTCCCTATTGACTTTGATATGGTGAGGAAAAAACACAGTGGGGGGATTCAACAAGGCCGGCGTATAGTATGCTGGTCTTTAGATTCACCGAGCCAGCAGAGGGAGCACCCAATTTATGATGAGGCTCCACCTCATCATAAGTTAAAGGGGTTGTCCTGGGAGTATGTATTCATGTACATGGTCCAGAGAATGCTTTGGATGGACCTGGGGGGGTTTCTGCGATAACAAGCTTAGGGTCATGTTATCAGAGGCAGTATTCGGCTCCCTGGGTTGCTCCACCCCCACCCCCCCTTCTTCCCCGATCTCACAAGTAATTGGGGGCTAGTTCACTATAGTAAAGCCAGACCCCACAGTACAGAAAGAGGGGGCAGAGCACCCTGGGGAGCCAAACATTGCATTTGATCACATGACCCAGGAGTCATGATGTTGCCAGAACCCCTGATTCCATCCAAAACATTCCGTCGGACTAGGGAAGTGAATAAATACTCCCTGGACAACCCCTTTAAGAGCATTTCCCTGGTGTCTTTGCACCTAGGCAGAAATTCACGACAGCCCTTTGCTGGCGTAGATTGTGCCTTAATTTAAGCCACTTTTGGGGCCTAAATGAAGAGGAATGTGGCGCGGGTGGTGGCCTCGCCCAATCAAAAAAATGCACAATTGGCACTTACAACTACTTTAGTCACAAGTAGTGTTATATAGCTGCAATTCACCAATAGCATAACAATAATGATGAATCCACTCCCCTATATCATTTCATTGCAGAAACACTGTGGAAAATAGGAAATGCAATATTCACTGTTTTCCTTTCATTTTTTTTCTGCAATGTGTGACCCTGGCCTTAGACAACATCAACTTAAGTCCCGCACTCACATGATTCACCAAAGTCAAGACACTTTTTCTGAAAGTTTGCATACTTCAGACCACTAGTCTGTTCCAGAAAACTGGTTGAACATCAGTAATAAATGTGGCACTTTTTCAGAATTAACAAAACCACACCCCCTTGTCTAGCAAAGGGACAGACTGAAATTCTTTTGGTGCAAATCTATAATATAAGTGTCCAGACACATGACCGAGTGCATCCGAGTTGGGGGGATGAGTTTATCACGGAATGCAGTCAGACGACACTCGGAGTGCATTCCATGATACAGTCACGTCTATGGGGCCTCCGTTTCCATTCCGTTTGATAACACAGATCAAAATAGGATCTGCTCTAAAATCATCAGTGTTATCGGAATAGAATGGATCCGGAAACCCCATAGACGTTAATTTATCACAGAATACTATCAGATTACAGTTGGATGTCACTCCGAGTGTCACTCGACTGCATTCCATGATAATCCTGGCCCCCAATTCGGAAGCACACATGGTTGTGTGCCTGGACCCTAATTGTCTAAACTGATTTGCTCCAAAAAAAGGTGCCACATATTCCAGTATTCTGCACCTCTTAGTAAATGTGGACCAATGTGTGCCACGTTTTGTTTATCATTGTTTCAGTGCACTTCACAAGACAAAATATCCTGTTTCATGTATACAGCTCCAATCTGTTTCCATGGTTACAGACTACAAAACAAACTATGTATGTAGTTTGATCTGAATGTCTTATAGAAATCCTGCGGAGCGTCTCATTTCTGGCTAAATTTTTTTCCTTCTAGGGGCCGTTCACATGGCGGAAAATGAAGAGGAATTCCTCCTCATTTTCCATCTACCATCTTCTGCCCACCAGTTGAACCTATAGCCATACAATGTTAATCCATAGCAAGACAAAAACCCATATGAGGAGGACGCTAAATACACCATACTAGGGGAAAAATTCCTTCTATAAATCTCTGGATCGACTTCTTAGCTCTAAAAAACTATTTCTTATAATTTTTAGTTAGGTTAGTTTTATTAGTTATTAGATACCCATCAGACCCTTTTTGGAAATATTGATATGGTATCTGCCATTGCTACCTCTTGGGGTTTTACTACACTAACTGTAAAGAATTCCTTTATAGATGCCTAAACCACCTTTCCTCCCCCCATAAAGAATGTCCCCTTGTCTTTTCTACATTTCTTGGACAAAGTAAATTATACTTATTTATCTTGACCCCATATATATTTGTACATGTAAATCAGATAATCTCAAAGGTGTCTGATTACGTACTTACTTCCCTAGGTTCTATTTGGACCATACTTTGGGGTTCTGGGCTGGTTCCAAACTTGTGTCACATGATCAGAACCAGCACCTGATCCACCTTCTCTCCTGTGATCATTGTACTATGGTGGCTGGCAGAATAGATCATTAAAATAGTAAATCCCGCCTCCAAAGTACAGGTAGGCTGTGAACATGGGAGAGGAGGTTCTGGTTCTGATCACATGATCCAAGGTCGGAACCAGCCTGTAAATGTATGGTCCAAATAGTAGCTGGACCATAAACAGACAGAAAATGATCCAAGGACAGGAGGAATTGCTTTGCCTATTTTGTGCGTGTACTGTAGTGTTCCTTTTCAGGGATGGACAAGAAAAGGTGACCATACATCTGCAATAGCTGGGTGATGAATGCTATTCCTCCCAACTACCCCATACACCTGCACACTCAACCAAGCAAGCATGTGTTGTCACTAGCAAGAGGCAAGTAAGCTGCTGCCGGCCATCTTTAGCAATGGCTTATCTCCCATGAGAGCAAAAGGATTGAAGTCAACCTCAAACCTTAACCTTGAATGGTCTAACACTTGGAAAGCCTTAAAGGGGTTGTCCAGGAAACTGACAAATTCTGGAGAGACAGATGTAACATACAAAAAAAAAGCAAACAAAAAAGCAAACGCTCACCTGTCCCTGGTGCTCCATTGTCTATTCGGAGGGAGCAGTAACATCACTGGTCCCTCTCCAGTGACCACTGAGGTCACCGATTGTCCTCGGTTGTCACATGGGACACAAGGGTTCTGGGGACCAAGGCACGGAGTGCAGATATACGGACTGCGACAGCAGACAACGGAGCAGTGGGTACATTTTTTTTATGTTTTATTCCTGGACAACCCCTTTAACATATTACCGCAGGATTAGACAATACACAGTGTTTCTTTTATATAACTTTGGAGAAATCTAGGTCGGCATAGGAGCTGTATACATAAAACGAGAGATTTTTGATCAAGACTATTTGCACTATATTTTTTCATTCATTGGATCAATAAAAAAGAAGAACCTTTTGACCATACCTTGTGATTATTGAAGACCGGTCACGCAAAGAGCAACATACTCTCCATACTGGAAGGTGACTATGGACGCATTTAATGGAACAGTAAAGCTACAATTGATCATATCTGTATTCGAAACATGTACAGTATGTGAACCATTTTGCATAGTTACCGTGCAGCAATTTTTTTTCCTTACGTCCATATTTACAAGACTGGTCTGGTACTCAGGACTACCTCTATCTGAGGCTGCCCAGTAATAAGGGGCCAGTTACCCACAATGCAACACACTTCGTCAGTTTCACCTTTAAATCTTTGTCAGTAAGGCTGGATTCACACATGGCAAATTTGTTACAGAAATTTCGGCAACTCTCCCAGTCTTCTCAATAGGCTTGCAAAAATCTATGTGCTTGCTGCTAAAACATCCCCATTAAGATGAATAGAGCAGATTTTCAATTCTAGAAATTTACCATGTGTGAATTCACCCTAAGACTGGTTTTACATGTCCAAATTCAGGTTCGTGCGTCGGCCAGATTTACCAACACAAATGTAGCTCAGTTGGACTGAACACAGCTTGGACCGATATCTGGAAGATACATGAACCAAACTTCCCGGCCCAAACTCGGCCAACTGAAACCGTCCTTACATTTTGTACTTGAGTGTGTTATTTTTCCTTTATTCATCTACTATTCTCAGATATAAGTGAAAGGCTTAGCAGCCATTTTACATAGGTACACATTAAAAGTCAATTACAAAAATGGAGACACACATACAACAAGGGGAAGGGCATTAAAAAAAAATAGCAACATGCACGGGAACAATGTGATGCCTTGGGCTGCCATTTTGGTGTAGATGGGTCCATTAGTCTTAGACTCTAAGCAAGAAGTTTTTTTTATCTTATTAATATTGGGGTTTCCATCTTCAGAACCAAGATCTGACCAGCAGATGACAGTACGTGGTCTGTAGCCATGTATCTGCTAGACTGGTTACCAATGGGCAGAGAACTATTTGGAGGATATTTGGTTGTGGCAGCAGTTCTTCCATGTTTCTTAGGTCTTGTGCAAGTCTTTTGTGAATGGTTTGGTCCACCATATATGTGATAATAAAGAATATATCAATTCCACATCTGCTAGGGGTTCAGAGGATACATATATTCTTATAGTGTAATCCAAAGTCTTTGTAGGTGAGAAAAGTAACAAAAGATACTGCTCAATGTAGACCAAGTGTGGCTTTTACAAGCTTTCGACAGCAGTGACAGACGCAGGAGTGGAAGAACGTGAGGTGGCACTAGATGATCTTTCAACACCAGGACTAAGCAAGATGGGGTCTGAGGTTTTGGGTACCAAGGAGCGGACAGGAGATAGCACCTTGGAAGGACCGTGTAGGTTCTGTCCACAGATACGATGATGCTTTTCCCAGTCTTTGTGCTGGCAGAAGGACCCGCAGTATCGAGCAATGTTACACCCGCTGCAGGTCTCACTGGCTTTACGACCACAGTTCCAACAGCTCTGCAAAAGAAGCAAAAATGTATTATAGGATTACATAGGTTAATACAAAAAGCTGAAGTTTTATATTAAATTATCCTGCACGCTATTCATCTGTATCATAGAACAAGAGAAGATGACCAGTCCTAAAAAAGGTCAAACTTGCCCTTGGTTGTCCTGTGCTAAAAGTATCCAAGAGACTAGATGCTAGGGATGGCCTGTCTGACCATCTCCCTTTAAAGGCTGTAGCTGTCAGGTATTTTATTCCTAGCAACCAGTCTGTCTAAAATGGCTAAAGACATCTCTTATCTTGGCTTACATGATTATCAGATTTCTCAATATGTTCAGGTCGAGAATCTTTTTGGAAATAAAAAAACTTCAGGGTCATATTCTATAGCATTCTTGTTAACTGGTTTTACCATCTTCTGCTGATATGCCATAAATGTCTGAGGGAACCACCTATCTCGAGAACAGGGGTTGAGTTCCCCCCCATCCCATGACCACTTTGAATGGAAAAGGTGGCCGCACATGCGTGACTCTCTCATTCATTTCTATGGGAACTCCAATAATAAGCATACTCAGCTGTTTATGGAACTCCAAAAGAAGTGAATAGAGAGATGTGCATGTGTGACCAGTGGTCAAGGCAGCCCATGTCATGAAAAATATATCCGTCAGAAGCTGCCAATGGGTAGAGATCACTGCATTCACATTTATACAGTTCCCATTGAAGGGGTTTCTAGGGAGTCTTTTAATTTACATGCTCTGGGGGGAAGGGGGTTTTAAATGGTGGTCCTTGGAGTTTCTGGGCTGATTCCGATCCAGGGTCACGTTATCAGAACAGCACCCGGCCTCCAAGTTGCTCCACCTCCTCCTTCCTTTCTAGTTTTCAACTACTAGTTCCCTGTGTTATTGGGGTGACTTTATTATAATCAGTTCAATGGCACGTGAAAAAGGGCGATGAAGGAGAAGGTGGAGCAACCCAGGGGCTGAGTGCTGGTTCCAATCACTGGACCCGGGATCGGAATCAACACCCTTGAATGTAAGTTAAAAAGACTCCCTGGACAACACCTTTAAAGTCAGCTGTCAGCTCATCTGCCAATCCTACAAATCAACCAAACACGGTATACTTCTTTATATTTATGGTATATACATGCCATGTTAGTAGAGGTTTAAAGGGATACTCCTATCCACAGGATATACCATAAATGTGTGATGAATGTGGGTCCCACCTCTGGGAACTTGACTCCCAACCTGTCTAGTGAGATGGTCACTGACTGGCTGCATCCAGGATGAGAGTGAATGGAGAAGTGGTCACACATGTCTCCGGCTTTCTCCATTCATGGTTCGCATGGCTTGGCAGTTTTTTGTGACTCCCATAGAAATCAATGTAGAGTGTTACGCAAATGCAAAATCACCTCTAGACTTTTATAGTGGGATCCACATGCATACTCTTCTTCATTCACCATTGTGCTTGCATAAGTCAGTCGGTGGCCACCTTATCTGGAAAAAATGGGGTCAGGGGAATCCCAATCTCTTGTTGAGTGAGGTCCTAGGACATTTATGGCATATCCCACGCATAATCCCAAAATGTGCAATACAGGAAAGCCCTTTAAAGGACTTGTCAGCCAGAAAGTAGAGGCAGACCGTAGAGGAGACATCAGGTACACCATAGACCATTCCATACCTCAGTTGACTCCTCTTGCTCATTTACTACAAGGAATGCATCTTCAGCCGCCCTCCTCTTGGCATCCGCAAGAGTCTGTTCCATCCTGGCTCGCTCCGATGCTAGCATCTCAAACGCTTTCTGTTCAGCCTCAGATACAGCCTTCTGTACCTCAGACATGGCCTGCCGCTTCACCTCATTCACCGCTTCTTCTGTGTAGGGAGGAGGGAGGTTAAAGTGAACGGTGGCACTTACTGTATTGAAATTGTAAATGGTAAAATTAAACATCTGTAGAAATATCATTAAAAATATTTCATCCCAAAATGATCATTTCTTCTAAACACCCAGCTAGCAGTACAGTAGGTGAAGCTCAATACCTGCTTTCCGCCAGATTTCTTCCGTGACATAGTTTCCTCCAGATCGGCTTCCAAAATCCCTCTGGGAGTCTGCAAGGAGGAAAGTATAGAAAATCATACCAAGAACCTCTTATGACCTCCATCTTGAACAATTTTGTATGGGTTTTGTACAAAGTGAACACTAACAAAGTTACGTTTTCATATCCCCTACACTGGCAGAAAGTGTACCCCATTTATAACCAAGTTCACACCTGCTTATAAATCAGGTGCATCCTCAGCCGGGCCGTACCCCTGCGCTGATTTCAGGCATCATTTACCAGAGTAAACTAGCATAAGTGATCATAAATCTGGTGCCATGCCCCCCTTTCAGGAAAGTAGCGAGGGAAGCGAAATAGAGAAAAGTTGCACATTTTTGAGCAAAAACCTGACTTGCGCAAAATTTTGTGACTTTTCCATGCCTTGTATGCTAGACAACTGGTGTACAAGACATGATAAGTTTGCCCTAATGTTTTTCATGTATGCTATTACATATTTGATGGATACCTGGCCACGTTAATGTGGGTTGACTGGGGTTTGTACACTAGTACATGTGAATAGTTTCATCCCTTTTGCAATTGGAGGATAAAAGCCAGACGGGGCTCCCTCTTTTGAGGAACTGCATCCCATTATGAAAGTCATTGGGGGTCCACTGGTTGCCACCGGTGTCCATTGTGCAACAGATCTGGCACGGCTCTCTCTCTCCGTATGCCTCTGGCTGCGACCTTTGATTTTCCAATCCAAAACTTTACCCCGACTACAACAAGCCCACTATTATTACTACCCAAACTATACAGCACTGTAATGTTAGTTAGGATTTATTTTCTCACCACTGGTGCCGGAGTCGGTTGAAGTTGGACTGTGTTGTCTGCTTAAGTGTTCGCTTCCTTTCCTAAGCTCGGAAGATTCGCTGTAACGTCTCTTCCAGTAATTCACCTCATCCCTGTCCACTTCTTGACACCGACGCAGTACTGCCATAGAGCGTTTTGTCTTCTCCACCATCTCCATAATGCAATTCAAGGCCTAACCAAAAAACACAGAAGCAAAAATATTAAATTTACCTTCTCAAACACTAGAGGGCGCTGTCTACAACCTCTGTGACTATAGCGGTGTGCGTATTAAAAAAAGAAAAATGTAAGAAAATTGTGCCAAGTTGAGTTGTTATGTATTTAAAGGGAGTGTATGCTGCTCACAAATCGCCTTAAACTAGGCTAATATACATAGTGTGCACAGCTTATAATATATCCCTTGTTAAAATGATGTTACTGAATGCCGGGTCAGCCCTGGGTAACAAGCAAGTAGATACATATCTACCAATTCCCATACAATACTGTCATTCAGTATATAAATAATACTGCCATACAATGACTCCTTATAGTAGAGCCTACTAGTGCCCACATAACAATATCAAAAATTCCCTACACAACAGTATTCACTGTACAAATATTACGACCATATAATTCCTAAATACTAATCACTGATGGTCTAGTTTACACTTTTAGGTTGCCTCTTGTTGTCTAAGTCATAGGGGTCATGAGGAATCCTCCAAGTTTGCCCATTATTTTACTATGGTTATTAAAAAAGAAAAAGACACTTTATGTTGCTATTTATGCAATTTTCTGATGTTTTTATTCTCTTTTAGGCTGCATTCAGATGGCCATAATGGCCCCAAACTTACATCATCATTGATCACTATAGTGCTGCTAGTTCAGTCAGGATGGCTGCGGATAGATAGGTTAGGATCACCAGAACCCAACGTATCACCCCAGCCCCTGCAGCTAGATAGGCTAGGGTGACCTGAACCATACAGCGTTTTTCCTTGTGAATCGCTGCCTCCGTCTCACTGTTTTTGTCAAACTACAAATGAGATCTTAGGAGCAATGACAACGCCTTCATTGCTCCAAAGAGGTCATTTGCATATTGACAAAAACGGTGATATCTCAGCAATGGAGGCAGTGATTCACCAGGGGAAAATATCGTATGATTGAGGTGACCCTAACCTATCTACCTGCGGGGGCTGGGGTGATATGCTGGGTTCTAGTGATCCTAACCTATCTATCTGCAGGGCTGGTTTTGGTGCCTTTAATAAAAGCACATAACTGCGGCACCTAGTGGCCATCTGAATGTGGCCTTAGTAGTCAAAGCAATTCTGGTACTCCCACAGTTGCCCTTCAGGTCAGCCAGAAGTTTGTATTAGGTGGCCTTACATGGTCCAGATGTTTCCATTCCTCTGCCCATTCTCTCTCCGTCAGCCGGTGATCTACAAGCTCCTCTTGGTAGCCATTGTTTAAGCTGCCATTGATCCCTATAGAAAGATCAATAAGGTCACATTATAAACTGCAGCAACACTAGATCACACTCATGACATATTTAAGAAGGACGTGTAATGCTTACCTGCTGTCACAGCATGGTGGCGCTCTCTTCCATCCCTGGAATCTACAATCTTTCCCAATGGTTCTCTGTACATTTGTGATCCTGGCATATCGTCCAATGTATAGTGCTGCAGAGGTGGAGGGGTGGGGTGAAACTGGCTGGAAGGGTTTAAGATGGGCAAAGAAAGAGCTGGGCTGTGTCGGGGGGCTGGGCTGATGGTGCACACCCTCTTGACTGGTGGCTCTGGGGGTAAAGGCTCTCTTTCAAAGCCATTGTCTTCTCTCCTACAAGCAAGACAAGAACGTATTTGCAAAATCTTTTGACTTACAACCATCAGATGTCATGTTGTACATTTTCTTAACCCTTTACCTGTCTGGGCTGTGTCTCTTTCCATTCCCATTGACTTCCATGAGCAGTTCGGAGGAGTCAGAAGGAGAAGACGTGTTGGTATTGAGGAGGATGTGCTCATGTTGCGCCAAGTACTGTGAAGGAGTTTGCTTGGCAGCACGCGCACAATGCAGTAACTCCCTCTGGAGAAGAGGCAAGTTGGCCTGGAAATAAAATACACATCCAGATTAAAATTAACCCACTAAGTAAATTACCATTCAGCACAGATTAGTAGAGGATGTAGCTGTAATTTTCACCTTGAGGAAGGGGATGACAAATGGTCGGAGTGGGAAGTTGGTGGCCTCCTGGAGCTTGCAGTGAAATTCTTCTATGGTCACAGTGGAATTCTGTAGAACATACGAGAGGTTAAAATGACCACGCAGGGCAAAAAAGAGACATGGGATGAGATTTCAGGTCAGACCTCAGACCTGTAATGGATCTCAATGGTTTCCAATTATCTATTAATGCCCACACAGCGGTTTTCATGGTTACTGCTTGTTTCCACATTACTACTATCCAATGGACTGAACATAACCTGATTTACTGAACAATATGGGGGAGGAGGTCATGGCACTAGAAATATATCTGCTTGATTTATTTTGTAGATGTGCTAGTCTTTGCCTACAGCAGCAGTCTACAACGTGTGGTTCTCACACTACTGCGAAACTACAACTCCTAGCATGCTCAAAGATGTAGTTTCATGGCAAGCAGCAGAATCACAACCATTTTGGGCCAATGGTTTCATCTTGTGGTTCTTCTGCTGCTCTGAAACCACAACTCATAGCATACATCAGGTTGTAGTTTCATAGCAGCAGAAGAACCACAAGTTGAAGGAATCACTTTGGGCCAGTGGTTTCCAATCACTATACAAGCGTTGTCTTTACTGCCATCTTCTGATGTTCGTAATGTCAACTTACCACCAGAGCAAGGACAAGGGTTCGGACCTTCTCCCCTATTTCTGGGGAGATATCATTGCCAAACTGCTGTAATGTGGTGAGGAACCTCTTTAGTTTGCTGAGCTGCCTTACTCCACATGTGGCAGGGAGCTGCTGGTTGGCTAGAGATGAAGAAGAAGATGAAGAAGGACCATTACTGGAGCGCTGCGGTGGAGAAGGAGCGCCATTCAGAGATGGAGGGGAATGGTTCATTCCATTAGAAACTGCAATGTAATGAAAAAATTAATTCATTTAGTATAATAAAGGACAAGCATTAATCATGTTGTATCGAGATGGCCTATGTAAGGGAGGTAGCTTGTTAGCAGCACAGGAACGGACCCAAACAGTCAGAGACAGGGACACAAAGCTCTGGTGCAACAGGTTTATTAAAAAAAAAAAAAAAAGACCAAATAAATAAACCTTCACTTCAGGTAAAACAGGCAAATTCAATTACAGCCTTATTCCAGGCACAAAAATAAACAAACTCCTACTCGTCTGAGCTTCTAGCTAAACAGTAAATTCACCTTTACTATACTGTGGCTTGCTCCAGCCACAGGAACCAGACAGGACAGGAACCAGACAGGACAGGAACCAGACAGGACAGGAACCAGACAGGACAGGAACCAGACAGGACAGGAACCAGACAGGACAGTACAGCATCTCAGGACAGACCCAGTGTGACTCCTCTCACTCCCCAGGATCTGCCCTGAAGTGCAGGCTCTGCAGGCCTATATGGGCCAGTAATGAGCCCAAGACACACATCTGGGCTGAGGCCTATTCAAAACCCGCCCTGGACCAGGCATATAACAAAACCTGGGGCTGAAACACCGTGACTCCAGCATTATGCGAGTCACCTTCTCACACCACGTAGACGATCAAGTGCCAAGGTCTAGACTGGAAGTGAAGAATAGGACATGTGGGCGCAGAGGGCACAAAATGCCAGACAGAGAAATAAACATAGAGCTAAAAAAACTGATGGCTTCGAGCGAAAGGAAGGATGCCAAGAACTGATTAAATCATATACTATTTATTTCAAGTCTATACATTATGCAGTTGGGAGTCCAATAATGTCAGGCTATAGAATTGTAGGGTCAACTAACATTGTCTGACCAAGATCCTGTGCATGTGTAAGTATGACTGGAGGCAAATACTAAAAACACTCCATATATTGTAATGCAAAAACATCTAAATTAAGCATCTGCCTACGGGCAAAATATACACCTAATGGGCCTACACCTGGGTGTAGTAGCATTCGACAGTAGGGTGTTGCCTCAGTGTACTTAGTGTTACTTGACACCCATGTTGACATTGGGATTACTAGGAAGACTTCATTATCTACCAAAAAACACAGAAAGAATACATCTGGTATTATTTGTGATCCAGCAGTCAATTTGTTAAGACTGGCATTTCCTAAACCAGTTTATTAAGAGTCTCCGGCATCTCAATAAATAAGGCGTGCGCCCCTGTGCCGAAACAGAAATCTGCACCAGTCAGGAATTGACGTAGATTTCCTATATAAGGCCCCATACACACGAACATATGCTTAGTCAGTGTGCTAGCCGTGTTTTTCACTGATAGCATACTGGGCCATTATTTTATATGGCCCCATGCAAACACATATGTATTATCACAAACCGTGGCCATGAGCCTGGGGCAAAACTTAGACAGACCCTATGCCTATCCATTTTGGGATCACTGAAGGTCATGAATGGGGTCATGGAGGCATTTTGCCACAGAACCAGCAAATGCACACCTTATATGCGCGTAGTCTAACTCAGTTTTCTGACGTGAATGGTATGTCGGCCGAGTCGTCCTTGCTCTGGCCTGCTCCGCTCACTTTCGCAGAAAGTGAGGTGTAGAATGAGGGATGTGGTGCATCTTTGGCGCAAGAAGAGGCTGTGCATCATTTGTTCATTTTCATAGAATTTGTATATATTATTACTTTTGTCAGATTCAAGTTATTTCTGTGATCATTGTGGGTTTTTCTTTCATTAAACGAGGGGTACCAACAAGACTACAGAGCCTTATTTGGGTGGCCCTGTGTCAGAACTTGCATTAAGTTACGCCTCTGTCAGATGAACAACCTGAACGGGGATTGCTTTAATATTGTGCAGATCTATTGGAAACATGTCCGTCCATTCTAAGCATTAGAAAAGACAGCTGGTTCAGCAAGCAGGCCCCAGCACCTTTGTTAGGATCATATTTCCCCAGATACGGTACAAAAAAACTTCAATTCATGATGTATATATGGGCAGAGTTCACTGGATAGGTGATAGCTGTTAGGTCGGAATCCAACATTTGGGACCCTAGTGATTGCCAGAACGGGCCACCCCGTCTCCTAAGCTGAATTGCAAGTGGGGGCCAAGCGTGCCCATCACTCCATACGAAGTCTATGGCACTGTTTCTCCAGTCAGTGTATGGCTCTGTGCTTGGCTCTCTGGATGACACGAACATGTGCGCTGCTGCTCCATACAACTCACCTGGACATGAGTTCTAACTCGGCTATTGCCATAATTCACATGTATGGAATGGTGGATTATAAGCTTGACTGTCACAAAAGTCCTCCTTGTAGTCAAGCTGACAAGCAGAGGCGTAACTTGAAGCTGCTGGGCTCCAATGCAAAATATCCAATGGGATCTTCACTTAGCATGTGCCATTTATAATACTGGTGTCTTCTTATGTTATAGAGAGGGCTTTGGGCCCCTGAGGCGCTAGAGCCCGGTAGCAATTGCTACGTCTGTACCAACTAAAGCTTCATCCCTGCTGACAAGATGAGGTAATAGGGGATTGGGATCCCCCATTTTGGCAATCAGTTGGGTTCCAGTGGTTGGATGGAAATGGAGAGCTTTCCCAGACATGTATTGAATAGAGAATGTAGTTAGTAATTGTTGCCTAGCAGGAGTCTTTAAAAAAAAAAAAAAAAAGTGAGAGTACCTAAGAGAGCTATAACGGCTGCCATTTTGGCTGCCAATATGAAAGATATACAACTAAAATTAGGGCGAAATGTCCTTTCATGATCAGTCACTTGGCTGCAGATCATATATGAAGTGACAAACTGTGTTATATACAACCATAATATAAACTATCATGATACATACGTGACGAGGGTGGGAAGGACACAGGCCGCGGACCACTTGGGTTCACAGGTGGCAAAGGCGCCATGGTAGGAGGTGAGGATCGAGAATGAATCTTCACTTCCATGGGAGACCCGGGCATTGAAGGCAACCTCTTGTCTCCAGTGACTACAAATTAACAAACATGGCAAAGTATAAGTACAGATATCCCATGAATACCATATGTTTTTATGCAACCAACCAAATTGTTTAGACAAATATGTATATATGCTATAAAGTGCAATTTTAGTTTTACCAGGAGACCCAACCTCCAATTTCCGGGTGTAATGGCCCCTTACCACACTAATCCAAGGACACCAATTACAACTGTACTATGGATCTAAAGAACTCAAGACACATAATAAGAGTGATGGATCCATCAACAGCAGCTTGTTGGCAGTTTCTGCACCTTAGTCATTTTGTTTCTACACTAAATAGATACCACAAATATCTGAACACTCACTGTATTTATTACGATATAAGAACAAAAACTACATGTGGGATTATTATCGACTAAAAATCTTCATACAAATTCAGTAGCTGTCGGATGACCACTTGCTCGGCTACCAACTGTTTTTCTCAACTTCCCTATATATCTTGTACAAGTTTTGGCTGTCTCAGTCAGTGCCCTTGACTTTGAATGGGGCAGCAAAGTGCATGACTGGACGACACAATGAAATTCCTTGTAGTCGTAGTCTGGAGGTAAAAGAGGCCTACAGTTCCTCCTTCTGGCCATCAATGGAGATCTCTATTCCAACCCCCTCACTGATTCAGTAGGTGATACATATTTTAGGCTGGAATACCTCAATTTTGCATGACATGGGCACGTTATGGCACGTGACACTGGCATTGTGATAGGGCATCTATTTTTTCATGATGTTTTTGTGCTTGCACTGGAAGATGTAAAGCTTTCATTAATTTTACTATTTTTTTTATTTCATTTTTTTTTTTTTTTTTTTTTTTACAGAAAGGGGAATACTTTTTAAGGTCAGACTGTAGGAACAGGGCACTTATATTTTTCATTTTAGTAACAAAGACATAATTGTTTCAGGTCAGTTTTACACAATGATATCCTGGTCCAGAGAACTGCAGTGTCTTATTAAAAAAAAAAACGCCGGCCTAAATATTCAGATTGTAGACGGGAAGAGGTTATACTGCATAGGAATGTAGAACTGCCAAATTTGGTAGAGGTAGCAAAGCAGACTTTGTCATTTGGCACAGCTCATTTTGCTATCACAATGTATAATTGTGGTTTTACACAGGAGCTCTGGTCGATGTACTGCATTATAGTAGTTACAATGATGCAAGTCCAAAAGTAACTCAGCTCTGCTACATCTGTAAATACATTTAGCGAGAGAGAGATAGATAGATAGATAGATAGATAGATAGATAGATAGATAGATACAAGATAGATAGTGATTCGCCTACACAAATAACACTGAATTAAAAGACATGAAATAAAATTTTTCTAGCTCCGACTTTCCCAGAATCCTCTCTGTGTTTTTCCCTGAGCGCAGTGGTAAAACCACTTTCCATCTGTTTCCCGTTTCTGCCAGGCGGAGGTTTTCCTCTGATATTAACCTCTATAGCACCAAATAGAAGAGAGTCGCAGAATTACCATATACCCCCATATATGACATTGTAGCATATCTGCAGAGCTGGACAGCACTCATCCTATATAGGACTGCTGTATTTTCAACACTTATGTGTAACATACTGTATTATCCACCATGTCTAGTGAATCCTGATAAGATTATGATCGGGGTCTGCCAGTTCAGGACTTTTTGTAAAGAGCTGCCAATACCAGTCACACAATGTATCTACTGGAAATGTTTTTGGAATATCTCAGACCAGGAGATGACAGATATGTCTGCCCCCTGTGATCACAACTTTTTCTGGACTTGCTGATAACAAGTTGAATTCAACAAATGGAGATAAGATAGGGGATTGTTTTTAGTGCTACATCAAAGGCGGCCTATAGGTGGGTTTAGATGAATGCCCACCACCTAATGTGTATGGTGCTGTATGGACTCCCTCTGGACATATGTTGGGGAAAAAAAAGGTTGGGCATGTTGGATTTCAACATGCCCAATCCTTTTGTTCTCAAAAGAGATAAGCCGACCACCAGAGATGGCTAGTCACAGTTTAAGGGGCCATATATCATAGACAGAAATTGTTCCCAACATACACATACATTTTTGAGTCGGCCAAGCGTACATGTGTTTTGATATGAGGAGATAAGCTGTCACAAGAGGTGTCTGGAGGAAGCTTATCTCTCCTGAGTACAAAAGGATAGAGTATGATGAAATCCGACCGGCTGATCCTGCTGTTGGAGGAAAATCAGGACACTATCAAACAGAATAGATGGAGGTCTAGTCCTGCTGAAATTGGCAGGTTCGGGCAACAATTAGTCAATATGTATGGCCAGTTTTAGTCCCGACTGAAAAGAGATGTCCACTTGACCTAGCCCAGTGTGCATATGCATGGGAGGAATAGCCAAAATCCATCTAGGATGTATGGGTGACTTATGTGGCCACACACTTTAGATAGCCCACACCTATTTCATCCCAATCTAATGGGGAATTACTTCCCAAAGAGAATCAGGTCTTATCCAAACGTCCGCATAACATGTACGTGTGCTATCCGCGTACGCACGCATTACTTTACACATTACATATTATTTCATTACTCTCATTCAGATGTCTGTCATACAGATGCGGATGTAAGAATGAGGCCCCAGATACCCCTTAGGAGAGGATTGGTTATATTAAAATCCAACATGCTCAATCCTTAATTTCTCCAACATCTGCCTTGTGGGGATCATGGAGACGCCATCATAGCCCTTAGATGGTTGTCCGGTCTCACCGAAATCAGTAAACTTGGCCCCCTCTTTTACCTATGTACAGTTGCATTTTCTCAATGTATTAGCAACCATTGGGTCTGACAAGTGGACTACCGGGCCACATTGCATCATGGCTTCCATTGTAGAGAGTAGATACATGCAGCACTTGCACCATGTTTCCTTGTGAAGGTCTAATTGACACCAACCTCCAAACCAACCTCTCCTCCCCCTCCTGCACATATCTGTCATACACCGAAGTCAAGGACAACAGCTGATGCCAGTCACCTGCAGCCATAGGGGAGGCAATGCTAATTTCCATCTGGAACAATGGAACCAGGCTGTGACTGGGATTCTGGGTAACACAGACTGCACCTGGTGTCGGTAGCAGGAGGGGGGTTGGGACACGTGCTGGGAGGCCTGGTGCACATCTGTCACTACAAAGTACTACTTTCCCTATCTCGTTGGTGCAGCATATAGTGCCCTCTAGAGAAGTCTCAGATGGCCCCCACATGCAACAGGTTGGACAACCAGTCTTTGAGTTGACCTTTGCTGTCAAGTTAAAATCCTCTTATGTATGAGGGAAAACTGGGTGAGCGCCATCTATCCAGCTCACACAGGGGTTATTGCCCAGCTTTTCTAGATTCCTGAATGGCTTATCTGCCCAGCTATGCAGAAACACTTTTCTTGCTCACATACACGATCAGGGTTATGCAAGGATTTCATTGAAGGAAATCCGCATAGTAATCCACTAGCATTAAAATCAATGAGACATTCTATTTTACATACACAGGCTGCTAATTTTCTCCATGCGGAAAAATTTTTAAATCCACATCATGTCATTTTATTTCTTGTTTTTCTGGCGCAAATTAAAAAAAAAAATTGGCTCCAAAATCTGCATGTACATGTATGAAAATCTGCACCAAAATCCTTGCCAGTTAGAGCAGATTTTCCATGTAGATTTCCATGTACATGCAGATTACGACGCAGATTTTCTGCATGTAAATCCTGATTGTGTGCATGTATCCTAGCCAGGTGAACCGTCATAGTTATCTGTGGGAACCATAATAGCGCTCATACTGGTTATTAATGTTTTTTTTTTATATATATGTGCAGGAGTGTTGCTTTAGCGCAGGGATACTCAATGTCTAGACCCCTGCCCCCTTGTCCTTTCATTATGACAAAAGGAGCAGCAATCATCCCCATGGCCTCCACAAGAATGGCAATCATACCTAATGTGGCATTATACTGTGTGGGGGGCACTAATGTGGCAGTATACTGTGTGGGAGCACTAATGTGGCATTATACTGTGTGGGGGGCACTAATGTGGCATTATACTGTGTGAGGGGTACTAATGTGGCATTATACTGTGTGGGGGCACTAATGTGGCATTATACTGTGTGGAGTGGTGCTAAGGCACCAATTACTCATTACAACATGTAGAGGCCACTACTGGGGCATTGTACTGTGGGGGGGGGGGGGGTGAGGAGTACTAATGTTCCATATAAAGCTCCTTAGTGCCCTACACACAGTATAATGCCACATTAGTGCCCTCACACAATATAATGCCACATTAATGCCCCCACACTGTATAATACCACGTTATTTCCACTACACAGTATAATGCCATGTTAGTGCCCCCACACAGTATAATGCCCCCCACACCATAAAATGCTCCTTATGACCACCACATAGTATAAAGCTCCTTAGTGCCCCCTCACTAGTTACATTGACCCTTCCACTCCATTTCGCCACCAGGGAGGGTTAAATTAATATGATTTTTTTTCCATATTTATTCTTGTCGAATCCTGTGGTGCGTCTTATAGTCTGGCACGTCTCATTGTCCGAAAAATACCTTAACACTGAACATGTTCAGCTCGGACCTTCACTTGACTGCGGACCCCAGTCAGTAGACCTTTACTAAAAGTAGTTAGAACCCCTGCTTTAGGTTTAGTTCACACGTTGGAAAGTGAAGAGAGACAACTTCTGCTTCAAAATCCTCTCCACTTTCTGCCCCTTCGGATTTCCGACACGGGCCTAATAAGCGGAGGGTCTTGCCATATGGGTTCTGTGACTGAATCAGCTGCGAAATCTGCGGCTAGATCAAGAAATATACTTATTTTTCAGCGTTCTGATTCAGTCTCTACAATGGAGGCAGTTTCAGGACAGAATTTTGCACTGATTTTGAGGAGGAATCTGCCCCAAATTTTGTTGCCAAAATCCTCTGCGTGAACTTACCCTTAGGGGGTGCAAAGGCAGGACCTAGTGCTTGAATGATCAAAAGTTCTCTGTGCTACATATTATTATTATTATTAGGGAGTTCAGGACATTTGTAACAAGAATTCAGAAAATAAATTTTAAAAAATATTTTAAAATTTACTTAAACTCTAAATCAAACTTACACAGCGTTCTACACAAAAAATGGCCAATAAGTACTGGTCCACGCTTGGACCTTCAGGTCAGCCAAAATCTTTTCTTACATATAAAGATCCTCTAAAATTTGGGAAATTTCGATGTAACTGCAGCTAGTACCAATATCAAATATGGTCCTCCAGATCATACTCACGGGGGTCTGGTTAGGGGTCCTAGTGGTTCTTTCCTTGGCTTAGGCCTTATTCATACGTCACTGTTTTAGTCAGTAATTTGCATCAGTAATTATAAGCCAAAACCAGAAGGCAGCCAAAAACAGAGAACAGGTGCAAATCCTTCCATTATCCCTTATCTCTGTGTAGTCTCCACTCATGGCTTTGCCTGATGCAAATCACTGATGTGTGAATAAGGCCAAAAAAAGGGTTTTGTAAAGTTATGAATCCATATATATATATATATATATATATATATATATATATATATATATATATATTGTTTGCCGGGGAAAAAAAAATTCTGCAAAGGACCTTGCAGTAAAAACACATAAAAAACAAATTTTTCAGCTATAAGTGTATTGTGGGGTGAAGCGAGGTGAGGAAGTAAGGGTTAACATTAGGCTTTGTTCTGATTTATTAGGTTTTGGATAGAGTTTTACTTTAAGAATAGATATATAGAATATGTCTCTATATCTGCTATATACCAGTACATCTATACTATGCTGCAGGTATATACATATATACTAGTTACAAGTTATAAGGCCATTTCCAAATAGGAACATAAAGCAAGGACATCATGTTATCCATCACAGCACAGAGCAGGATAGAACAGATTATCATTGATCCGAGCAAATAGAAAACCAATTACATCTAAAAATCTCCGTTTAATACGCCGGATTTCACCACCATAACCAAAGCTGTTAACAAGACGTGCTCTTAAATACGCAACACTTTTTATTATCATGGATGTCTTAAGGCTCGCCGTTAACCCTCTCGGCAACGTCTTAAAAAATCTCTGCAGTAGGGATAAGATTATTGATCCGTATTCAAGGACACAGGGAGGTAGCAGAGGGGAGTGCGCTGAAATGCGAGCGACTTACCGTCTGGGTCTGCGGGCGTGGAATTTTAAATAGGATATTTTCTTGGGTTGAGTTGAGTGGGATACCCCTCCGCCCCTGCGTGTGTTTAACACATCTGTGATTCCTCAGTGTGTTGGAAGAAGCAGGACTGTTCTGGCGCAGATGGACTGCAGATGTGTTGTCAAACTGAATTATCCCCCCCCCCCCTTCTGCCAGGGAGAGAGAGAGACACCCCCTCCTGTCTATATCTGCCTGGCGCTCTCAGTCTCTCTCCAGCTCTGTTACTAGGGCTTTCTGCAATTCTATGTCACTAGATATACACCTACCGCTGGCTCAGAGCCAATAGGACTGGAAGTCCTTACTATACGCAGGGCTTGTTCATGGCTGGGTGCACCAGCGGGCACATTTCCTTGCCGAGAGCATCACACAACGGGGTGGTAGAGAGAAGGCCACAAATCCGGGCCGCTGCTACTAAACCCAGCAGCACATTGCAGGCGAAAGGGAAAATATTACATTCATCTTCCTATATTTAACTGGGCTCTAGCTGAAATAAATTTTACTTTTCACCAAAATTTTTTGTTCTATTTGAATTTTTAAATTTATTTTATTGGGGGAAATTTATCAAACTTCTATGCCAATTCTCTGGCGTAAAAAATGTTGCAAACCCAGGACATGTGACTTTTTAAATGCCATTTGTAATTTTTTTTTTTTTTGCAGTGGTGTTTTTGCGACCACCTTCACCACTTCCCTAAAAGGGGGTATGATCATCGGCCCTGGCATATGTATCATCATTCACGCCAGTTTCCACCAGCATAGACCGAATTCTATGACCTAGCATAGACTTCAATTTAGTCACATCCTAGAAAAGGTCGGACTGGATAAATGTGCTGTTTAGTAGTTGTATTAAAATGGAACAATAGGTTTAGTTTGCACCAATTTGCCAACTACCAATGTTGGCCAAAATCTTGCCATTGATAGAAGGTGCACCCAGGCCTTAGTGCCTGTGAAGCCTAAACCAGAGCTGTAAGTAGGCTTTTAGTTAACCAGGGCAAAGGCAACACCTCCAGTATACCCCGGTTGCCCCTCCGAGTTACGCCGATGCCAAAACTTTGCTACATTGGAAGATACCCCTATTGGAAATGGGACATGTTCAGTAGGGATCCTTTTACAGATTTTGCAGTGAGGGCCCATAAGTTTAAAGTAACATCTATTTTACCAAAAGCTATGGCCCCTACCTCCATTATAAACATGCATGCTCTGCTTGAACTGGGCATACATGTTTACTATGATATGTCGGAGTTCCAGATATGCTTATCTTCTGGTAAAGGAACAGGTATGACAAAATTCAACATGGCATGTAAGGGGGCAGTCAGTTTGCCCCTATTCACATTATTTGGTCAACTGACCCCAGGACAGTATATATTTTCATATATAGGTCCATCTTTAGATAGATGCACCATTCTCATGGGTATGACATGTTCCTTACATGGGTGAAGACTAGAGTAACATATAATTTTTGCCTTCTTGATGTATACTGAAATGTCGACCTGCACAGAACTTATTCAGGCTATTAACCCTTTATAATGTTTTAGATTTTATACAAGCTTAAAAACGCAGGTCTAAAATAACTAAAGAATACTTCAACTTGTATAACCTTCTTCTGCGAGACCCCACACCGCAGATGTTGTGCTCAAGGTTTATGCAATCCCGATTCCAAGAATTTTATTAACTTGGTCCTAAAAATCAAGATACTTTGCATCAAAGTGCCACAGTTATCCAGCTATTGGAAATGTCTCCGGTCAAGGATGAAGGCGTCTGTAATCTTTAAAGAGCCGCTGACAGCTATAACCCATGACCACCAGCTTGCAGGTTTGGCTTGATTGAACATGCATGTTATTTCAATAGAGGAGGGGGAGATAGCAGATGTCAGGCACCTCTGGAACCTGTCAGGTCTTTGCTATTAAAATGTCAGTTGCTCTTCACCAGCTCCATAGCAATGTAAAGCAGGGGGCTCACTCCTGGCCCACTAGAGGGCAGTGATCCCAGGGGTGCCAGCAATCAGACAGGGACTTTGGCCAACAGAAGACAGGCAAGAGGAAGACTCCCACGTGATCACCATGAAAGTTCGCACACAGATGACAGTGAGTACAAATGTGCCACCTTGCTGGGAAGTCAGGGCGGAAGCATGCCAAGTTCCCAAAGATGGGGCGATAGAATGGAGCTCTCACCCTGGAAGTGGGCCTAAGTACAGCAGTGGTGGAGCTAAGCCTAACAAGAGGATACGAATGACCGTGCAGGAGCAGGTACCATCTTGGTAGCTGATGAGTGAACCACCGTTGTGAACCATACCCGGTTGTCGGCTCCATTTTCATATTCTCTGTGAGGGAGAGGGAGGCTCCCCTTGCACAGGCCAGGCGTCTGAAGACGGAAGATTCACTACTGTGAATCTACTATTCTGTTTGTTAAACGGTTTATCCGCATTAAAGACTATAGTAAAAGTCATTAAATTAACAACTTGTTGTTCTTGTGTCAAACACTGCATATGTTACAGCAACACACTGCAAAGGTTTTGGCAGGTTTGGCCAAACATTTAACAAGTATATTCTCCCCTGACAGGCAAGAGAAGGATAGAGCCTGTAGGATTTCAACATGCCTAATCCTTTGTTAAAGAAGACAATAAGTCACTGCTAGAGACTTATTCCCTTCTCCCCAAAACATCCATCAAGAAGTGGTGTGTACAGGAGCTAAATTCTAATCATAAAAGGGATTATATGGTTGCAAGAAGTTTTAAACAAGTTACCCAGTATCCATAGAATAGGGGGTAATTGATGATTAGTGGGGGTCTGACCATTGAGTGTATTGCACCCCAGTTTGAATGGGGCAGCTGGTTGGAAATACATGCCACCAATCCATTCATTTCAACGGGAACTGCCAAAGACAGCCGAAATACAGCACTCGGCTATCTCAAGCGGTTCTTATTGAAATGAGCGCAGCGGCAGTATATTTCCACCGGCCGCTCTATTCAAACCAAAATATCGGTTGTACTTACACCATAACCTATTTTACATTTCTTGTGACCAGATAACCCTTTTTATACCCCAATTTGGTACAATTTTTCCTAAAGTTGTTGAAGTCTTCCCTGTATCTTGAAAGTAACCCGCAGACCTTATTTAGCCCTTCAGTAACCACATATGAGGCCCTCACAGCTGCAGTCCTTTTAGAATATATAAATAACAAAAAATCTACATCCATGGACATTGGATATATACAAAAATCCCCATGGAGGTATCTCGTGTCCATGGAGGAGAGCATGTAAACAAACACTGCCCTCGCCTCCCCTCCCCCATGCCTAGATCACTATTCATTATCATTTTTTTGCGGACGTTTTTGCTGCAGTTTCTGTAAAAATAGGCATGGTCATGCTGCAAAAAATAATACAGTAAATACTCCCTAAGAACTCACACAAGCATATGCAATATACAACGCGTTCTGGCAATCTACAAGTTGTAAGGTCCCATAGAAGTTTACAGGACGCAATTGATTTTTGGTTAAGACAAGTTGATCCAGGGTTTTATATTGTTTGCCACATTTGGCGTTTGGGAATTTTTTACCCTGACATGGGACAATTGGATCGACCTCATGGGGGTTTTGCCTTCCTCTGGATCAACACTGTAGGGTTATAGGTTGGACTTGATGGACCTGTGTCTTCATCAAACCTCATCTATGTTTTTGTAGACATTTAGATCTCTCTTAGTGCTCATTTGCACAGTGGAGGATTATCATTACCTTGCAGATTTATAGAAAAACCCATTGTGCTTCATGGTCCCTTTACTTATATTTATTGCAATATAGTTATTGTGCGTCTTCTAATGTCATCTGTTATTTCATTTTCGCCATGGATAAAGCACAGATGGAATTAAGATCCAGCGTCTGATTTCTGCGATATGCTGCTAAAAGGTTCCCATGACCACAGATCCTACAACCATTAATTGTTCCCCCCTTAGAAGGGAGCAGAGAGTGAGGTTTTGCTTGCATTCCAGAGGACCGGCCTGCGGCTCCAGGAAGTCTGATGGAGAGGAGCTGCTCCCAGCTATTCATTTCACAAGGAAGTCAGCCACCCACCTCCCTTACACAGCATGTCATTACTACATAGCCCCAGGGGCAGAGGTGGACCATACCATGTGTGCACTGTGTATGGGGTCAGCATGGACATCCTACTTGTTTATAAACTTTAAAGCAAAACAAATGTTATTTCACCAGACGAAAGTAGCAAACCCAAATTCTGTTGAGAAATTTTACGCCGCCGCTGCAAGACTAGGAATTGATAAATATTTAATAAGGAGAATTACAAGTTTCAGCAGCGGTCTTAGAATTTCTTCACTGAAGCGGTGAACATCAGAATACAGATAGATGAAAAACTTGGCTACGGGTGAACAAAATGTTTTGTAAATGAATATAGATGTGGCATTGCTTTGTCCTTTGTCACGCCATTGACTTTAAAAGGGAAGACGTCACATTGAAAATGCAGGCCAGTCGGTGGACACCATTGTAAAAGAGTAGATGACGTTGGATAAAGAGTCCATCAAGTCCAATCTATAAAACAACCAAGTTCAGCCAGAGGAAGGCAAAAAGAAAACCCCATGAGGTGGACATCAATTGCCCCATCAGAGATAAAAATTCCTTCCCAACATCAAATACGGCAATTGGACTAAATGCCTGGATCAACATCCTATCCCAAAAAATTCTAGTTCCCATAACCTATGATATTCTTACTTTCAAGAATGGCATCCAGGCCCATCTTGAACATGAACACGTTGTCAGCCATCACCATATGTTGTAGCAGTGAGTTCCATAGTCTCACCGCTCTTACTGTAAAGAACCCCTTCTTTGACTATGGTAAAACCTTTTTTCTTCTAGACGTAGAGGATGTCCCCTTGTCGCAGTTACAGACCTCAGTATAAAGAGATCTTGGTATAGAGCAGGAGGATCTGAGCAGATATATACAAGTTTGCGGGTAACAATTCAATATAACTTAAATTGTTTAAACTTTTGCTCATTCTGGTCTTAGGAGTCCAGTGGGCAGTCCTATTTGGTGACGAACAGCCATAACCGTATGCACACTCATTACTCATAAAAGTAATAGGGCTGCCCACTAGACTCCTAAGGCCACAGAGGAAGTGTGACCGACAGACTGGACAGCATTTTCATTTCAGAAGTTAGACCATAACATATAGACTACATGTTGGGTTTTTTGGTGCCGTAACAAAGTATTAGGAACACAACTTTCCTCACTATTACAGCACCACCAACAGTGTGCATAAGACCAACCAAAAGATTGCACAAGCTTTAGGATTAGAGACACAGTTACATCAGCTGGCCAACATGATCTGATATTGGAACCTGACACCAAGAGACTAGGCCACTGTCAGGAACTCGACATTGCATCATCCCCATCAGAAAATTTATGCTGTGCAATAACGCATCATTTTCCTCCAGAGCAAAAGTTAGGGCCACATTGTGACTCAAAAGGGCTGGATTTCTGTTGACTGTCAGGATGTGGCATCTTGTAGGTTGCGCCGTGATCCCATTCATTGTCATTCGGCACAATGTTGTAGCACGACATTGGAATCATATGTCATACGACTACATGTTATCATATCTGGGTTCGACCCAAATATTCCAAATTATTCAGTTTTTAATGAAACCAAACAGAGATTTGTCTTGACATGCATTGCAGTAAATTATAATTCTCAGGGGTCTCTTCATAATATGTGGAGGCCCAGGGGAGGTGTAAAAAATAAAAGACATTCATACCCACCTTCCCTTACCTCTTTTAGCCTCCTTGCGGCATCCAGTGGACTCCTGGTGACATCATATGCTCGGGGTCACCACTGAGGCCTGTGATTGGGCCACAGCTGTCACAGCGAGTGTCATGACATCAAAACGCACAGCATGCCCATGTGATCATTGAGGCCCAACCACAGACCTCAGTGACGAACCCAGGCACATGATGTCACCGAGGAGGCCCAAAAGAGGTGTGGAAAGGTAAGTATAATTTTTTTTTTTTTTTTTTTACACCTCCCCCGGGCCTCCATCTCTTTAGACCCCAGAGTGCAATAATTTCACTACCGGTAGTGAACTTGTTCGGCCCAAAACAAATCTGTAACCCAAGCCGCCCAAACCCAAAACAAGAGGTTCACCCATCTCTATCCCTAACTTAAGTAAAAATGGTGTAGGATCACACTCTGGCTTCAAGGCTGAGAGCAGCACTGCCTTAAATGACTGTGATAGTTGGGATTGCCAGTACGGGCACATGACTAATCCCCAATTTGTTTTTTTCTTCAATAAATGGCCATATAATATCCTTATCAAAAATACTCCTTTTAGGCAGCGACCACGAATAGCGTTAAATTCCTCGCACTCGCCCTGCAGTTTCCGCTATACACACTGTACATTGTATAGCACATGAATATTGGTCTAACATGAATAACTTTGTGAAAGACAAAGATGGCTTCCTCCTGTGAAAATCCCATACTCCTGCAGGTTGAGCAATTTTACGAAATAGAAATCTGTATTTTCTCATTTTTACCCATCGGTGCAGAAATCTTGTGGTAAATAAGCCAAAGTCATTAGCATGAGCAGAATTGTTTGGAAGTGAACGGAGGGCATGGAGAGATTTCTTTGTGTGTTGCGACCACATCAGTAAGTCAGCTAATAGGCAGCTTTCTGCAAAGGACTCTGGGAGGGGTCATTAGCCGCACAAAGGGCGCTCATTCCATGAAGGAAATGTTTTGTCACCCAGCTGAGTGGGCTGTTAACATATAAATACAGGCCTGGGTCTATTCACTAAACTCTGCATCTGGCTCAAATAAAATTCCATTTCCGAGGGGAAAAGAGAAGACATATGGAGGGCTGGGATAAGATGCAGCTGGAGATACAGGGTTTCCTTCCATCCGCATCCTAGGAGATCTAGTCCTGTCTTCCAGACCATACTGCGTGATGGTAGACAAGGGGTTAATTACTTAACGCACATCTCCCCCCCCTGGCCCAGCCCCAGGTAACTCTGAGACCTGGACACCTGGTGGGAAGCGTTGACGGGAAGCCCAGGTGCCATATAAGGAACACACCTGCTAGGTCACCCTACACACCTGGCCGCTTCTACACCCACAGGCTGCATGTATTGTCACCGCGCCATACAGTGACCGCCTGACAGCAGCTTCTACATATATTATTTACTTAATGGCTACGCAAACATCCACATTATTACGGCTCAATGGGGTTAGATAGGTATGGTGAGTGCAAAATATATGGACTTGTATATATGAAGGAGCCTAAATTGCCTAATATACATGCAATTAAAAAAAAAAAAAAAAAAAAAGTACTAATTTCTGCAGGAGACGTCAGACTTTTTACATACATTTTTTCATACCTCATCTTCACACTAGACATTTGTCAAGCCAGATTCAGACTTGCTTTCTTTAATAGATACTGTAAGCTGGTGAAGCCGACCTTAAAGGGTGAGTTCCCCTTTAACTAGTGTGAGTCCCTTTAACTGGGCGTTTATACAGGCAACTTCTATGGGAAAGTCTGTATCCCCAATGACCCTTTGCTGTATTGGACTGAATATATGCCTACTTGTATATTGCTGTACACTAAGGCAGTGTACAGGTCTGTTAAATCAGAACGCATGGCACATGTATTGGTTTCTGTGGTTTTCACTGACCCATACACTTGAATGAATGGACAGGGACACAAAAAACAGACAGGTATAGGAGTGGCTCCATATTTTGCATCTCTTTTCTACGGCACATAAAGACTATGGATTTGTTTATGGGGCCATACAAATTATTGGGTCCATATATTATATGCAATTACGGACCTGTAATCGCAAATAATATATGGCAACAACTTTGGTGCACAGCCGCACTCTATGTATGGGGGTGATTGCGTGTCACTTGGTAGAGGTCTTTGGGTCCAGTGGTGTACATACCATAACACTTCTGTGCCGTCCTCCAAGACTCAGCCAGTCTGCTTCGCCTGCCGTGTTGCTTTTCTCAGTTAACATTTTTCATAGAAGTCACACTTTACTAGTCCAGCACACCATCTACAAATGTGTTTTTTCGCTAGCCGTGGTCTGTCGTGAACCGCGTGCTCCATAGTTATCTAATCATGTACAAGGACTTTAACAGACTCTTTTGCACATGTGAGAGACACTTATATTTCACGCTACCGATACCGATGTGCACCTGTAAGTTTACAAGTAAACTACCGCTCCTGTTGTGATAAGCGTGAGAGCATATTGTTTGGCCAACAAGTGTCAGACTACAATACTATGGTCCATAACATTAGGAAACTTTTTCATAAAAAAAAATGCTATGTTAGAAATTTTTGAAACTTCCTAATATACCTGTGGCAGGGGGTTGGGGGAGACAGATGTTGGTCCTATGAGCATTCAGCCACCAGCGATTATGTCTATTGGCTGACACATATTAGGCAAATGTCAATTTAACCCAATAATTTTCACAGGACTGGCTGACCATCTAGCGCTATGTTCACACTAGTGTTCGGCTTTCCGTTCTTCGGGTCTATTTGGGGCCACTGATCGGTCTCATCAGTCACATGGGGCGCAGGACTTCCACAAACAAGGTGCCAGCACAAGGCCAAAAGGCGACTCCAGTGGTGGATAATGCAGAACTGGGGATAACCTGGATAACCTCTTTTTGGCTGAGACCCCACGTTGCAGAAAGACAGCTTTTTCTGTTGCAGATTTTGCTGCGGTTTTTTGAGCCAAAGCCAAGATTGGCTACTAAAGGAATGTAGAATATATAGGAAGTTCTTATACTTCTCCCTTATGCTCAATCTGCTCATAGCTTTGGATGAAAAAAACGCAGCAAAATCTTCAACAAAAAAAAAGCAGCGTTTCCGCAACGTGGGGCCCCAGCCTTTTTGTTGCTGATTTTGCAGCGTTTTTTTGAGCCAAAGGAGTGGATTGAACAGAAATGAGAAGTTTAAGAGCTTCCTAAATATTTCACATTTCTTTTACAGCCATTCTTGGCTTTGGCTCAAAAAAACTGCAGCAAAATCTGCAACAAAAAAAGCTGTGTTTCCGCAACGTGGGGCCTCAGTCTAAAGGGTTTTTCCCATCAAAAGCAAGATAACTTGCAGATCAGTGAGAGTCTGACTATCCAGACCTCCACTGATCAGGAAAACAGGGGACTTTTGTGCCCATACTGAATGGAGTAGTGGTCAGGCAACATGCAAACTGCTCCATTCCTTTCAATGAGAGCCAAATACTGCATTTTTGATATCTCTAGCGCTCCCATTGAAAGGAATGGAGCGCAATGCGTGTCCTTTCAGAACAGGTGACAAAAGTGTCCCGTTGTAACGATAGTGGGGGTCTGGGAGGTTGGACCCCCCACCCATATGCAAGTAATCCCCCATCCATAACTTGCTTTAATAGAAAATCCTCACGACCACAGATCCAAAATACAACGCACACTTCTTCATCCCCTTCTGTTCCTCTTTGCAGCCCTAACGAATAAAAACTAATTATGCTCTTAATTATGTCGTATTACTGCGATATTCCGAAGTAATGGGAATATGATGCCTGAGAAAGGAACCCACAGTGTACTCTGTGTACTGCCATATGCCTCCGAGCACACAAGGTTGCCATATGCGAGAGGTCTAACTGCACCATTATTATCCTGTATGAACTAGGCCCAAAGTAGTGGAAGTAGTACAGGTAGAGGAGTCAAGGAACCGATGAATGGAGATAGTTACACAAATAGTTTTCTAGAAACCCTGGAGCCTGAGGTAAAATCTGGCAGCGAGACAGTCTGGCTCCAGAGATGTATTGCTAGCATGAATCTCCTCTACCTGCACACATGTGCGATACATATGTGTATAACCACAACCATATGTAGGGACGCTCACACACACACTAAACAGTTCGATTTCCCTTTAAAGAGAAAAAAAAAAACACCACTTCAAGAAAAATTCTATTTATATGCCGGCGCGCTGTCTGTCTAATCAATGGCGTCTCGGACGTTAATCTATAGCAGCTGCTTGCAGAGACGGACTGGCTCTGTGAAACCTCACACACCATAACACAAGCCAGGCCTGGACCCTGATAATGTCCACACAGGGACGACAATTCAATATCCCATCCCCTTGGCTTCCTGTCAAGTTTATTTCTCCTTGGTGGAGGTTGCTTTAAGTCTGTTAACATATCTATATTATTGAAGCGTGTCCAATACTAACCCCCCAATCAAATTCAGGTTATAAAATGGCGGCGAATGTGTGATAGACTAGGTCTCATATAGCCATAGCGGCGGAAATCTTATTTATTTCACTGTATACACTGGGGATATGGAACATATGTCTGCAGTCAATTCTGGAAACACTCGGCTACATATTATTTACATAAGCTGGCCCGTGGATATGGGATACATCCAAAGGAATCCTTTTCAAGGGCCCGTACTTGTGCACGTGTCAACAACCCCTATTCACTGTACGTTAAAGATTCTGGGGGATATATCAATGGTTAAAGGTACAGGCCCCAAGCCACCATCTTCTCTAGGGCTCCTTACTATGGCCTGGATGTCTGTCCTTATCATAGGCACATTGGGGGAAATTCACTACTCCACCTATGCCAATTTCCTCTGCACAGATGGGCATAGATTTGGCGCACAGCCCTTTTTCGCACCAACGATGCGCCACTTTGCGATTTTTGCACCCTGCTTGGGGCTTTTAAAGAAAAAGGACAGAGTGGCGCAACAATGCCTCGACCTGAAACAGTGTCAGAAAGTGATATGAGTTATGACCGATATCTACGCCATTGACTGGCGTAAATTTCAGCTCTGGCGCATGAGCATAGTGCGAAAGAATTAAGTGGTCACAGCCTCTTAAAACTTGTGGTGAATCTTGAGCTGGCAGGAGAATGGATTAAGACTGATGTAGGACAGTCCCCTCTTAATAAATTCCCTCCATTCTGTCTAGGGGCTTATTCGCACGACGCAAAAAATGGACGCGTGACGGCAACATCCATTTAAACAACACACTGTATGTAATGTGTGTATTCACGCCCGTCAAAAAAACTGACATGTGCAATCTTTGTCTATGAAAACGGACATAGATAGTGCCATGTGAATAGACCCATTGAAAATCATGGGTTCTATAATGGCCATGCAAAAAAAACGGCAGTTGTGTGGCCATTATTCACTGCCATGCACTTCCATGGACACACACGGTCATTTTTAAAGGACATTAGGTATAAGGCCTAAAACTAAGGCCACCTTTGGGGAAACACAGCGATTTTGGCTGTTAGCAGAAAAAAAGGTACGTTTTACAGTTCCAGCGAAGTGAATGAGATTCATGTCATCTCATAAACACAGTGTACAAAAAAAAAAAACCTGCAAAAAAACAACATAAGGTTAAGGCCCCACGTTGCGAAAAAGTTGCTTTTTTGTAGCAGATTTTGATGCGGTTTTTCGAACCCAACCCAGTAGTGGTTACAAACAGAATGGGAAATATATAGGAAGTTCTTATACTTTTCCCTTCTGCTCAACCCTTTCCTGGCTTTAGATTAAAAAAAAAACGCAGCAAAATCTGCAACAAAAAAAGGAACTTTTCCGCAACGTGGGGCCTTAGCCTATGGTTATTGAAAAACGCAAGCATCCCGCAGCGTTTTTAGCTGCCTTTCACTACATGTGGTCTGAGCTTGAAACCACCCTCCATATCAATGTATCTAAAAGTACTGTAGTCTCATGAAATGCCCCTTCACTCTTGCACCTCATGAACAGTAAGACTAGGTTCACATCTGCGCACAGGTCTCCGTCGTTCAGGTCCACCAGGGACTATAATGGGGTCCACCAGTGTCCATTGGGTTTCCACCATTTTTATAGTGAAACCAGTGGAGAGAAAAGTCCTAATTCTTTTTGCTCTTGTGACCAAAGGCAAGCTGCCAGCTGGCAGGTAATTGAATGTCACAATATGCCTTTACCTATACCATACAGAGACAGAAGTTTTTGTAGCTTATTCTGCCATATATTCCACCCTGGGCATTGCAAACAATAAAATCTGCAAAACACAGTGAACATGCTGCAGATTTTTGGTCCATGTGAGGCTAAGGCGCCACATTGTAGAAACACAGCGTTTTTCGTTTGCTACAATGTTTTTGAGCCAAAGTCAGGAATGGATTTGACAGAAGTGAAACATCTAAGTCACAGGTGTCAAACACAAGGCCCGCGGGCCGAATCCGGCCCGCTGCCTTCTGTTATCTGGCCCGGCACTTAGCTGGCCTGCAGGGCCGCGGCATTTTTTATTGTCTATGTACATTATGTAATGTAAACCAGCCCAGGACAGGCCGCTTAAAAAAAAAAAAAAAACAAAGCTGCGCGATACCTGTCCTGGGCTGGTTTACAAGACCTCTGCATGTCAGCGCAGGCGGCGATACAATGACGTCATCGCGCCTCCTACACTGACACACAGACAAGAGGAGGAGGCGGCTGCATCAAGGCATCGCAGGTAAGCGAAGATAAGTTTTTTTATATATATATATATATATAAATAGGCCGTTGCCTGCTGGAGTATCCCCGGCACGCAACAGCCTATTTACTTACCAATCCCCGCTGCTGGTCATGGCCGCCCCCGCTTCCCCTTCTGCTATGGGATGCAGAAGCGGCTGTGTGCAGGAGCGGGGATGGTAAGTGAGGCCGCGGCCGGCGAACCCCATCAAATACTACTATTATTATACTCCGGGGGCTTTTCAGACCCCGGAGTATAATAATCGGAGACCCCGGGGAGGTGATAAACATAAAAACCAGAGTTACTCACCTCTCCGGCGATCCGATGCTGCTCCCAGCCGGCTTCGGCCTTCTTTGGTGACGTCCCAGGCGTCACGTGAGCCAGGCCGACGTCATTATGTCGCGACGCCGGTCTGTGCGACATTGAAGAAGGCCGAATGCAGGGAGCGCACCGGGGCCCAGGTAAGTAACACTGGTTTTTATGTTTGTCATCACCTGGGTCTCCGATCATTATACTCTGGGGTCTGAAAAGACCCCAGAGTATAATAATAGTTCATGGGGGGGGGGGGGGGGTCACTATGGGGCATAATACCATGTGCAGGGGCCACTATGGGGCATAATACCAATGCAGGGGCCACTAAGGAGCATAATATCGATTGCAGGAGTCACTATGGAACATAATAACGTGTGCAGGGGCCACTATGGAGCATAATACCAATGCAGGGGCCACTCTGGAGCATAATACCGTGTGCAGGGGCAACTATGGAGCATAATGCCGTGTGCAGGGGCAACTATGGAGAATAATACCGTGTGCAGGGGCAACTATGGAGCATAATACCGTGTGCAGGGGCCGCTGTGGGGGCGTAATACCGTGTGCAGAGGCAACTATAGAGCATAATACCGTTTGCAGGGGTAAACAGTATTTGTATAGTGCTTAATTTTTTATATATTCAGAAAAGGATGAGGATAGTATGTAACATGCCAATGTCTTAGGTTTTAACAATACATTATGTTCTTCCTGGTTGACCTCAAAGGGCTGATTGTAACAGTAGTAATGTACAAATGTAACTACTGCTTAATAGCTCGCTTAACTGTTAAGGAGAAGTTACTTTTATACATGTGTAAAATAATCTTGGCCCTTCAAGGTACCCCGTGAGGCTGAAGTGGCCCCCGGAGAAAATGAGTTTGACACCCCTGATCTAAGTGCTTCATTTCTATTTGCCATTCCTTTTCAAGCCACTCCTGACTTTGGCTCAAAAAACCGCAGCAAAATCTTCACTAAAAAACACAATGTGGGGCCTCAGCCTGAAAATGGTTTCTCAATACCTCATCCTTGTACTGTAAATTGCTGCAGAATCCACTCTGAAAATCTGCCACATCTGGACTCAATCACACATGCAATTTTGGTGAAGTTTTTGATACACTTTTTAAGCCAAGAAAGAGTAGTAAAAGGGAAGAACTTATATTGTTGGATTTGCATCAAAAACTGTGTATGTTGCAGCCTAAGCGCTTTAAAAAGAACCTACAACCCCTGACACAATAATAATAAATTGGGCAACAGCACTTATTAAGCATAAGGGTCCTTTCTACCAATTCAGGAACTGCCGACACTGAAATGTATATACATTGAAGCACGGACCTGGCCATACACAACGGCCAAAAAAGGATAGACCTTGTGCTACTGTGTATATAGGATAGACCTCCCGCTGTATATGCTGGGTACGTTTTATGGCAAGATAAACAGAGAGCCAAGTGGAGACATAATATTTATAGAACAGAGCTGGGGCTAGTACTAACATATATATATACACACATATGATACACTCCACACAGCAAGCGCTCACCATCACCACATGCCATCAGATCATCCTCCTGTAAGAACATCTGCCCACTCAGCAACAGTTTGGAGTCATCACAGATACCATCAAAGCCAACATGTCACAGATGAAGATGAGCAGGTCCAATATTCCATCAATGTTGGAAGGTTGGTCGAATTAAACTACACATAAAAATATACAGTGCGGTGATCGCAACAATATTCCCAAGTAAAAAAGTGCTCAGTATGGTCTAGGGTCCATAGTCTGAACGAGATCCTCTAAGCAAGTCTACACAATAAGATCCTACACTCAGCCAAGAGTGAAAGTTTACCTCTCAATCTTCTAAACCACCATCAAATTGGCTAAAATATCTTCTTGCCTTCTACCGTGTTCCGTGCCACAAGTATACATACATATATGTGACATGCATAAGCCTTTTCACCAAGGTCACACATTTTTGAACATTCCATATGGTGTTGTGATGTCGTGAACATCCCTCATCACATACAGTGTTGTGATGTCATCACCAAGGACGTGTCGCAAACTATTACATAAAGCATCCACGTCCAAACTTAAACATTGGTAACCCATTCCTAACCGTAGCTGATCTCCAGCAGATTACTGATCCAGCAGGTCACCAGTGACGTACATGTTTATATCAACAAAGTGCGGGGGTCTTTTAAGAATGCTCTCTGGAAGGAAAGAGTTAATGATCGTTCTAATAAAGAGTGCACTCTGAACCATCCGCAGGGATCACACTTTTTAACGCTATCATTTCCAGCACATATGGCTTAGAGGGAACAGAAACTCCAACCAACAAGTGAAAATGAGACAATGAAAAATCTGTTACTTACACTGGAAAGATCCCGGGATTCCAACCATCTTTTATATCCTCTCTGGGAAGGCTGTATACTCTGTGCCCTCCTGTGATAGCTCCTTAGCACATAAGAGATTACAGGGCCTCTGCAAGAGGAGCCTAGAGGGCTGAGGATAGGGGGCTGGGAAGAAGACAAGGAAAAGGGGGCAGGGAAACTAATCCTCCTTCACAGCTACTAGGGTGGACCTTCTACACAACAGGAAACACCTCCCTCTCATAGTGCATAGCATTACATGTCCACATAGCTCAGCTGCTCTACACAGGCTATATGGTATAAAGCAAGGGTAGCAAGTCATTTTCTATACAAATGATTTATGAAAAAAACACGTCATAGTTTACAGAAGGATTTAGTATAGAGTAAAATGTGAAGTTTCAATCCTCAAAAACTTTTTTCAAAGCATAATGGGATATTAGATACTTTTGTGTCAAAAATAAATACAATATCCAAAAAAATTACATGTGCGAGCATTTCAGAGCACACAGATCCTTCTTCAGGCTGAGGCTCCACGTGACGAGCTGCAGCAAAAAATTTTCAACAATTTTCTGGAAGAGAGACGCTATTCTGGCGCACATTTAGCAAAAGGCCCTTTCTTGCGCCACATTGTTGCACTTGCAACACAAGCCCTGACTCGCTTGCCACATTGTACAAAATGTTGGCAGAGCAGGGCGGGGACATCTCGGCCTGACAGATTCAATATAGCTCATGCCAGTTTTCTATTCTGGAGCAGGGATGTCCGACTGATATATGAAGAGACCGCAGTCTCTTCATGAATCTCTCGGGGCCTGCGCCAGTCTGGCCCTTTATTAAGACTGGCGTTCGATAGATCATCAATTGATAAGCCCAGAAAACCCCATTAATGCAGCCCTAACTAAGGTTCAGATGCCCCACAAATCGCTTACAGTGCACATACAGAGTCCCAACAGATGCCCCTCAGCACACCTGCCACAGATGTCTCTGAGAGTGTCAGCCACAGATGCCCCCTTTACTGCCAGACACAGATGGAACCAAGCCTGAGCCTGAGCCTGAGCCTTAACTCTTAGGCTACATTGACATGACAGTGAAAACTGGCCGCATGATGTCCGTTTTTTTTAATGGATGTCACACGGCAGCATTAATTTCACTCTCAGTGAATGGGGGCTATTTTCATGACCGTCATTTTGACGGTTCGTTGTTGTGGACCGTCAAAATATAGGTAATGTCCTATTATCGGCCATTTTCACAGATCCCTCCATACAGATGGTCTGCATTAGGTGTAGTCTAATACACACTGTATGAGGACCTCACAACTATATTCACATGACGTGGGACCCAAATCTACCTGGAAAATGGGTATATCCTGACCCCCATTCGTGGCTATAGTAAAGGGAGAGACGGACTCTTCATTCTTTTGTATTGAAGTTCCATAAATACCCCTTACTTGACTGCTTGCCTATTTTTTGGTGGTCCTGTAAATGGACAAGCCCTCACATGTGCAGCCAGTGTCGGACTGACCCACCAGAGATCCAGAGGGTCTTCCAGTGGGCCCAGGCCCTAAAACAATAATGGTCCAGCAGATGCCACCCACATTTAAAGGGTTCTATGGTCTATTTACTAGGGCTTGTTGGAATCATTTTATCTGATGTGCCCAAGGATCTTCAGTCTGACACTGTATGCAGCCATCTCTTACTTGACTGTGGCCAAGTACAGGGGTCATTGGGCATTTATAACACATCCTATGGTATACAGCTATATGGCACGTCTTAGTGCACTTGCTCCTTTTACTTGCAGCGTTGCGGTTTGAAGGCAACGTAGCACACTCAAATCTGCAAAATGGCTTATTGTTGCAAATTATTACTCATTGCAATCCTGTAGCCAAGTCTACAGCAAAGTCCACATAACCAGTGGATCCTTTCCAGAAATCCTACTGAAGTCTGCACTAGGATCGTGCGTGAGGTCCCAGCGAATTGCATGCAATATGAGACTGTGCAGCCCCAGCCTAATACTGTAACATATACGGATGCTCATTATATCCAAGTCTATATACCGGCTGTTTAAAAAATTCATTAACTCCTTAGAATCCAATGCCAAGCCCAACATCAACCTGCTACCATCTGCAACCCAGAGCTTGACAGCTGAATGACACCGATGTTTGCTGTGTAGTGTAAATATCCATGGCCTGTCTGTGTTTGCACACGTGGGTTGACTTCCTGAGGACATGTCCTTTTCTGGCTGTCACATTGCATGTTCATCAAGTATCCAGTGTCAGCAGGGCAGGTGGCAGGCTGAAGGCCACTTCACTGTTGGTGGAGACGAAGTGTGTCTTTTATATGCCAAGCAGCTGATTTACATGACAGGACTTTGTATTCACATGGATGTCCACCCTGCAGGCTGGTTTATGCAGTCACAGTTATTCGGACTCTCTTACATTGAAATGTGTGCAACATCTATGTTTGTTATGCAGGCTGTGGCCCTTGAAACCTTTTACTAGTGGTAATGAAATGCTCTGTACAAGCAAAAGTACTCACAGTGCATGCAAACGTTTTAGGCAGGGGTGGAAAAAGCTGCAAAGTAAGAATGCTTCCAGAAATAGAAGGGTTAATAGTTTATTTTTGTCAATTCTCAAAATGAAGTGAATGAAGAAAAGAGAAATGTAAATCCCATCAATATTTGGTGTGACCTTTTCCCTTTGCCTTCCATCACTTCTTCTCGGTACTTGCAGATAGTTTTTGAAGGAACTCGGCAGGGAGGTTGTTCCTGCCATCTTGGAGAACTAAGCACAGATCTTCTGTGGTTGTAGGCTTGCCGGCATCGGACTGCACACGTCCGGGCGGACATTTTCCGGTGGTCTGCTACACAGTATGATCGTGTAGCAGACCACCGGAACATGGCCGCCCGGTCATGCGCAGTCCGATGCTTGGGAAAGGCAGAAGTTCCAGCGAAGAGGAGGAGGGGAGTGAACATAAGCAGTTAAGGGGAGTTATGATGCGGAGGGTGCTCGGAGCGCAGGGGGAACACCCCCGGTGCTCCGTGATCCTATTATGCATAACAGAAGAAACCAATTTTATCAGAAACGGTGGGGAGAAGCTTAGAATAGAAGGTAGCAGTAGAATAGCTTTTTTAAAGGCTATTCCAGCATGCCATTAGTTAAAAATGTGTTTTTCTAATGATAGACTCCCTTTAACCTGCACAACTCATGGCGTAGGCTTAGGGCTTGTTCACACGACAGGATTCATCAGCCCTGTGTTAGGCGTAATTGACACATCCCCCATAGACTTTAATGGATCTATCCACACAATGGTTGTTTTAATGGTCCGTGTGAAAGATTCGACAAAAAATAGAACTTTTTCTTGGACCAAGTTCATAGATCCCTCAATAGACTTATGTCTATACGTGTAATTGGATCACCCTTGGGTGTGCAGCCAGTCGTGAAAAAAGTACTTTCTGCAGGGCTCTATTGTGTGAATGTAGCCTTAAGCTAGGTTCACGCTAGCATTCGGGTTCGTTCGGGTCCACATGGGGACTTAAAAGTTGTGAATCCAGCCTTAGGCTTCTTTACTGTAACATCCCTACCAAAAAGCTGCCGAGCAGATGTTAAAGCCTGAGAATGTCATCACCACCAGGTCTTATGACCTAAATCTACTACTTATAGCAAAACTAAAAATAACAAAAATATGTATTATTGGTGTGACTATGTGCCCATCAGGGTTGTAGACTGGTTTCCAGGGTACCAAGTTAACCTGGACGCATTTGCTAGTCTGTATGTTATCCCCGTGCTGTGCTTCCATCTTCTCTTACATTCCAAAAACATCGATGTGACACTTATTTTTAATGAAATTGCCCAAATACATGTATGGACTGACAACCCAACATGTTCTCAATGCCCATCAATACACTTATGTGCAGAGAATGGAGGACATGGCTCTAACTGGAGGACCTAAGGCCATTCATTTTAGATAGGTGTTGTCTGGATACTCATTTATAGCCTCCCACCCCCCTTTGCACATGCACCCCCGGCTTGTCCGAGCATGCATGTGTTCTGAATGGGTAGAGGGGAGAAAACACCTCTAACAATGGAAAAAAGAAGTATAGGACATGTTGAATTTCAACATGCCTGATCCTTTGTTTTCACACGAGATAAGCCATCACAAAAGGAGTGAGGCAATGCCTTATTTCTTATCTCATAAAGAACACACACAAACTCACCAAATTGAGCATGCATGTGTATAGAGGGATCAGGGGAATAGCTGTTAGATGAATAAGTATTCAGCTAACAGTTATTGAACGTGTATGGACTGCACAACAACCTGATCCAACCTTTCAACCTTGTAATGCATCTTTCATCATGCTGGCATATAGCACAGTGGAGGTGTGATCTTTCGTCACATGGCGGGTGTTGCAGACAAAAATCTCCGTATGCCCTATCTGTAATGAATTTTATGCATTATTCTCCTTAATGGGATTATTCAGTATTGGAAAGACATGACTGCTTTCCTGCAAAAACCTGGTCTATGCGCTGTGTCCAAAAGTGCACATCAGCTTCACTGAAGTGAATGCACTTGAACTGCAGTACCACACACAATCTATGGGCAAGTGTGGCGCTGCTTTTTAAAAAGAAAAAAGAAAGAAAGCAGCCAAGTTTACCTCATTTTTCATATTCAACTTGGTGTTATGGTGAAAGGGTGGTCAAAGGAAAAAGCAAAAAGGGTGAGAAGGGGAAAGCAAAAACTGGAGTGGGAAGGCAAAGACAAAAAGATCACAAAAAAGAGAGAAGGTATGTTGTGAAGATACACTACGGGTATGTTCACACGGCGGAAAATGAAGAGGAATTTTCTTCATTTTCCGCCGCTGGCATTCTCGCCACGGTCTAGCCGTGACGGGATGCCGATGCAGTGCATCAGCATTCCGTCGCGGCATCCCGCTCCTGATTAGTCCCAGATGAATGGGCCTGTTCAGGAGGGCGTCTTGAGCTGCGGAAACCGCGGGTGGAATCCGCAACAATATCAAGCAGGACGCCTTCTTTTTTCCGCACCCTGCTGTGATCTCTGCCTCCCACTGAAAACAATATAAGGAGGATTCCAGGAGGAATCTGCTCCGTATTCGGGGGTGAAATCCACGGCAAATTCCTCCGTGTGAACACACCCTAATAGGGTAGGTTCACATGGAGGAATATGGAGAGGAATTGAAGATTCCTTTGCACATACCGACTATATCACAGTTCACACTAGCGTCGCCTCTCCAGATAACACACGGAGTCCGACGGACCCCATTGACTTTAATGGGGTTCATCAGGTGTCCGTTGTTCTAAAACTGAAGCCGGCCAAGGAAAAAGTCCTCCATGCATTACTTTTTTCTCTTTCAATCTTCAGGCGGACTCTGCAATGGAGACTCCAACGGAGACTCTGGCGCAGATGTGGACTTAGCCTGAATCAGCCACAGAATCCGCACAGAATCTGAGTGAGATCGAGCAGGGCGCCCCTTTTTTCAGTGTGCTGAAAAAAGGAGCTTCAGTCACTGCCTCCCATTGAAAACAAACAGAGGGAGATTCCGGACAGGATTTGGAGCTGATTTTGGTTACCTCAATTTTCTTACTTGACCTTACCACCATTTCTTTACTTAACCTTACCACCACCACACCATTCCCTTACTTGACCTTACCACCATTCCCTTACTTGACCTTACCACCATTTCTTTACTTAACCTTACCACCACCACACCATTCCCTTACTTGACCTTACCACCATTCCCTTACTTGACCTTACCACCATTCCCTTACTTGACCTTACCACCATTTCTTTACTTAACCTTACCACCACCACCACCATTCCCTTACTTGACCTTACCACCATTTCTTTACTTAACCTTACCACCACCACCACCATTCCCTTACTTGACCTTACCACCATTTCTTTACTTAACCTTACCACCACCACACCATTCCCTTACTTGACCTTACCACCATTCCCTTACTTGACCTTACCACCATTCCCTTACTTGACCATACCACCATTTCTTTACTTAACCTTACCACCACCACCACCATTCCCTTACTTGACCTTACCACCATTTCTTTACTTAACCTTACCACCACCACCACCACCATTCCCTTACTTGACCTTACCACCATTTCTTTACTTAACCTTACCACCACCACACCATTCCCTTACTTGACCTTACCACCATTCCCTTACTTGACCTTACCACCATTCCCTTACTTGTCCTTACCACCATTTCTTTACTTAACCTTACCACCACCACCACCACCACCATTCCCTTACTTTTGCCTTTAGAAAACTTTTTGCTTAAAATTTAATTGGAATCAAATTTGCATTAAAAATTGGTAACTGATGACTGAGCGCTGATTGTGTGGCCGTGGGATTGCAGGGGATGGATCATATATTTCCTTGTTTGGGGAAATCATATTTTAGCATACAGTGTAGGAAATGAACACACATCTAGCGCAGATGTCATGAGATCGTATTATTAATAAATAATATATAATGAAAGGTAAAATCCTGTCTAATAGAAATTAAAGTCCATCTGTCACATAAAAGTTTCCTTTAATGATGTCTGGGAGCCTGTGGCCGGGGGGGACAATAGAAATCAATAAAACAAAGGCCTACCAGGCTCAAAATTCAATTTTCCTATTGATCAGTCGGAGTTCCCCTTTGTTCTGTAATTGCCTATTGCTGCTGACTGAAAATCCAATCAATGATAGCAATTTGTCAAATGCTAACAGTGGGCAGCACACCATTGTGTGGATTTCAGGGTTTGTGTCCATGGAAGGGGGCAGGGAGATCGGCACACTTGTATCTGTAATATATGTGTCCTCGCACCGCAGAGCAGGAAGGGCCATCGAATTTTCAGGTCCAGTCATGATATTTTGACGACCTCATGTCTGAAAACCTTAGAAAATATCTTAACAAAAAACATTTTCATTTTCACAGCTAAATTTTGGTCATAGGGGTAACTGGGTCAGATTTTGAGACCGGAAGCCCCTCTATTTTTCATATTTTGGTCTATAAGTAAAGTTGTTCCCTTCTTATCACAATAAGGGCCACAGCTAGCCAAAAATAGCTGTTGGCCAAATGCTCATGGGGCCCCATAGCTACACCTTCCGATTCCCTCATTCTGAGTATGCAAGTGTTCTCAATAGGGAGAGGGGAGAAAACCCCCATTATTTGTCCTTATAGGAGACAGACTTGTACAGGGATGTCTAGCAGTAACATATTTCCTTCTCCCTATTGAGAACACATGCATGCTTGGACAAACTGAGTGGGCATGTGTATGGAGCGATAAGGAGGAATAGCTGTTGTCTAAATTCGGATTTGGTTAAATGGTATTAATATTGTATGGGTAAGGAAATACATTCAGATTTTCTGATGCAGTTTTTGAAGCAAAAACAGATGAGGATCATTCACGGTGAGACAGTGTATAGGACAGGTGATGCTCAATACACTCCTGGTTTTGGCTTAAAGAAGTGCATCAAAAAGCCTGAACGCATGTTCTTACCCTAAGCCTACACTCAGACCGTGGTATAAAACGGCCTTGAAAAATGGACATTTTTCATGGGCGTTTTTGCTCCCGAGCGGCACCTGTTTCCATGGATCCCTCACACATTTGAGTGTGTGATGGCAGATAGAAAATGTCCATTAAGCTGAGGCCCCACGTGGCGTCCCGCACCAAAAAAAAAGCGTTGCGGGAAAAACCATGGTGGCAACGCATCACGGTTCTTCCCGCAGCACTTTGTACAGAAAGTTTGCAGAAGATCCCTCTGCGGACTTTCTGCTTCCATTATACCTGTAGGGAAACCGCCGGCGTTTCCGTATGTATAATTGACATACTGCGATTTCCAAAACTATGACGGTTTTGGAAATTGCAGTGTGTCCGCTGCACGTACTTTACCGCAAAGTGACTGTAAAATGGCGCATAGGGGCCCCGGCCTTACATAGTGAATTATCGCTGTTGTGTGATCTAGACTGACTCGCTCCATACATAGTGACAGTCGTTCTATAGCAGGGTTGTGTTAGAAGCCATAGAGGAAGTTTTATGAGAATTGTGAATACCTTGAACTATAACATGTATCTAACTTATCAATAAGACATGGAATGAAAAAAATGGCATGCTAGTCCGAAATCCCGCTAACAATGTCTGTGGATAGCCTCACACAAGCTGCTCATTTTTAGAAATTTTTGGTGGGCTTTGCAGAATATATCTATGATTATACGTGAATTAGTACACAATATCAGCACCGATTTAGTATTTTTTGGTAGGCCTCATACACACAACCGTAGTTTTTATCAGCAATTGCGGATCAAAGTACAGACACATGCATTTCTATGGCTCCATACACACAGCCTTAGTTTTTGCAGACATGTGTAGGGGCCAAAGTGAAGAGCCGCAAAATATAGAGCAGGTCCTATACCTGTCTGTATTCGCGGCTTGGTCCATTCATTTCAATGGGTCAGTGAAAATCACCAATACCAATCTGTGTGTCATCGGTGCTGTTTTTACTGACCCGTACACCGGACGCGCTCGAGCGCAGGATGCTGTGGAGATTATTATTTCTTATTTACCTATTAGATGCTTTTCACCAGTTCATACAGTCACATATGTCAATTTCTTTGCAAACCTACAGCTTCTATTTTTTGGCACTAATAGGGTTTAGCTTTCTCTGCTCCCCCCAAGGCCTCACACAGATGACCGTTGTAGTGCAGACTGGAATTGATGAAGAAACAGATGGTCACAGTCCTGGTCAGGTCCCGCCTAAATCTTATGTATAATAGGATTGTACCAGCAGCTGGCCCAGTGAGAGCGTTAGGGGCACGTGGCAGGTAGTACAATGGGACAAACAGCAGAGTGACCTATTGTCTATGAGCAGGGGACATTTGCCATCTGACTAGCAGCCGGGATGGGGGTAAAGAGGACTTAGCCAGCCCGGGGCCCTCTCTGTACAAGTATTTAGCATATTTAATTATGCAGTCTGTAGAGTGACAGCTGGATAGCAAACATGTAAAGGGACCTATAGCCAGAATAAAGGATCACCCTACAGCCCCCAAGTGCTGATCTGTGTTTATATACATATGTAAAGTACGTAGGGTTGGCATATGGAGGCTATATAGATGTAGCTTAGCTGAGTCTGTCATCTAATGCTTTGTGATGTTAACTTAATGCGTCACTGGTGTAGCAAACCATCACAACTCACTAAAGGGGATTCCGGTTTCAGAAAATCAATTAGCTATTTTTTGTATCTTATAGAATTTTCAAATCAATTCTTATTAGACCTCTGCTTGCTGTCATTGAATAAGAATCTTCATTGTTTGCTCCCGGGGGATATAAATCTGTCCTGGACACAAAGGTGTACGGCTTGTTACTCAGCTCTGCTACATATACGAGAACTGTAATGAGTTGATATACAACAATGTATTGGTTTAATGTAGCGACTTATTCAGGCAGCCAAGTTCATTGGTCATCGGCTACTGTGATCCGTGAAAATAATAGCATATGCACTATTTTTTCACAGGTCAGACTATGGGGATCATTGTTACGGACCTGATTCACCCATTGAGGTCATGGAGCAATGGAAAAAAACAGGTTCTGCGCAGAGTATTGGCTCAATCGTGTGAATATAACCTTAGACTTGGGGCGATGACGCTGAGCTGTGAGGACCGCCCCTCTGACAGTGGGGAGACATCGGCACTGATACCTCCAGTACCGAGGCACATATCGGGAAAGCCGACAGCGCGCTGAATTCAGCACACTGTCGGCTTTCCAGCAGTATATAATACTGCACATTGATGAGAACATGAAAGGTCCTCTCTGACAGAAACGAAACGTCTAAGAGCCTCCTTTATATTTTCCATTCATTTTTAAACCACTCTTGACTTTGGCTCAAAAAACTGCAGCAAAATCTGCAATAAAAAATTCTGCATTTCAGCACCGTGGGGCCTTAGCCTAAAGGGATTTTCTAGGTTAAAAATATTGCTGACCTCTTCCAAGGATAGGTCATCCATATCAGATCAGTGGCAGACTAACACCCGGCAACCCCCTCAATCGGCTGTTCTCAGCAGCTGATACACTGATAGAGAATGGAGCAGGAAGCAGACAGCGCTTCTTTTGTGTAGTGGCTGAACGGAGTCACTGCAGCTAACTTCACATTCAAGTGAATGGGAGCTGATCTGCAGTAACCTGGCCTGGCCACTACACAGAGAACGGAGCTGTCTGCTTTCTGCTACATTCTCTGTGTATCAACAGCTGTCAGGTATCGGATCCCCACCAATCTGATACTGATGACCTTTCCTTGGGATAGGTCATCAATATTTTAGCCCCCCAAAAATCCCTTTAATTAGGGGGCCTGGTGTATTTATTTATTCAGTTGTCTGATCTGGGATCTGTATTTATGTAGTCAGTCTGGTCCATGGTCTGTTTGTTTAAGGGATCTAGTCTGGGTCTGTATTTGTTAAAGGGGTCTGGTTTTAGTTCTGTGTTTGTTCATGGGATCTGGGCAAGGTTCTGCATTTTTTTAAAGGTTGTGGGTGGTTTGCGCCAACAAAGTAAGTTATGACCTATCCATTTATAGGTCATCATTTTCTGATCCGTGTGGGCCCCAGGAGTCGGACCTTTCGGAAACAGAAGAGACTTCTGCCCCTTTGTAATTAGGATTGCTGGAATTTTCAGAGGTTGCACAGATCTTAATGTTATAGTGTATCTGGTCTGGGGTCTGTATTTATTTAGGTGGTCTGGTCTGTGCAGGGGCACAACTACCACCATAGCAGCTGTAGCGGCCACTATGGGGCCCATGAGTTTAGGTGGCCAGCCGGCCCTCCGCTGCATTTTTTTTAATAGGCAGTTACCCACTGAATTACTAGTGCCGATTTTCTTCTACCTATCCCTGCTTCTGTCTACAGCCGCCTCTACTTAGGCCTCCAGGAGTGACGTCTGGGGCATAATATGCAGCGCCCCCTGGAGACTAAGCTGAGTCAGTTGTGGACAGGAGAAGGTATAGGTAAGTGAAAATTGGCCATTACCTGTTAGAGTAATGCAGTAGGTAGCGACCTAAAGTACCTCTGTGGGTGCCTGTATGGGAGGTGCTATATTGTGTGGGGGACTGTAATAGTGGCACTTACTATATTGAGGCCTGTACTAGGGACCCTTTCTCTATGGGGACCTGTAACATGGGCCCTTACTGTATGGGGGCCTGTAACGAGGGGATTTACTGTATGGGGGCCTGTAATGAGGGGATTTACTGTATGGGGGTCTGTAACAGGGACATTATACTGTATGGTGGCCTATAATGGGGACAGTATACTGTATAGGCACCTGTAATAGGGACAGTATACTGTATGGGGGGCCAATAAAGGAGGCAATATAGTGTAGGCAGCCCAATAAAGTGGCAATACACCACGTTTGGTGTTATACCATATGATGGCCAGTAAAGGGGACGTTATACCTTGTGGGGGCCCTGTCTTCTGTATTTGTTTAAGTGATCTGGTTTGGGACCTGTATTTGTTGAAGGGATCTGGTTTTGGTTCTGCATTTGTTCAAGGGATCTGACCTGGGTTCTGTATATATTTAAAGGGGTTGTGCCACCAAAGCAAGTTACAACCTATTCACAAGATAAGTCATAATTTACTATTCAGTGGGGGTCCCAGCAGTTGGATCCACAGTGATCAGTATGCGCATTTAGATACAATGTTAGTGCATGGGGGAAGGTGAAGAAGTTTCTGCCCTTTTGTACTTGTGATCTTTGGGATTCCCACAGGTTGTATAGATCATAATGTTATGGCGTATCCTAGCCCTTTAATAACAAACATAAACCATAGTATTGGTGAGAACTTTCTTAGGTAAGATTTTAGTCTTTGACCCACAATTGTATCTCCATTATTTGCTCTACTTCAGGGGTGTAACTACGGGGCACCAACCAGGGCATGTGCCGCAGGTATTGGTGTCAGAGGGCACCAACGCGCCACTTTTATATATTTAGATAAGAGAAATGAAGCGAACCTTTGCCCTGTGTGATGGAGGCCTAGCTACAGCTCTGCCTACTAGGATGGTGTGCTTTAGTAATAAAATGGATGTATACTCTGATGTATACTTAGCTTAGTTAAAAAACTAAGTATGTAAATAGTTTTCATTAAAAAAAATCCTGGTTTGTATATACAGATTATAAGCAAAAACCCTCCATTGGTGTACTACTCCCCTCCATCTGCCTCTTCTACTACTCCTGTAGATGAACCTTCAGAAGATGGCAGAGAAGTAGAGCTAGTTGTGTATGGAGGTAACAGCATTGAAATAACAAGTCACAAAGCTAACTAGAATAGTTATGGCCCCCAGCAGATGTTCTCCACTCCACTTGTAAAACCCATGTTCTGGGGTCAAACACAAGTAGACTGCTAGTGTTTACTTATGCTCCCCCTGGTGCTGGAAACCAAAATTACACATAAACCAGGCTGTCCCTAGACATTGTAATAAGTTATCTCAGAGTAATGTGGTGCAAAAAAAATACCCATAAAGAAGCACTTCACCCCCCAATTTTTTTGTTTCTAAATAGGCGATTCCATGATGTGTTGTGAGTGAGAAACTTAGAATACACTTTATTGTACAGATATTGGGTCCTCTGCTGTCCCGCATGACCTCCTACTTTGTTAGTAAATCTGGGCCAGTGTTTTTCAGTGACCCTGAAGTCAGGACTCTCAATGCATTCCTAGGAGAACCTTGATCTGACTCCTATAGGAAAGCACTGGGAGTCCTGACATACGCTTTCTGAATCGGCTAGTCAGAGAGGAGGTCCTGATATCGTCCGAGAGTGCCAGTAGATGTAGCTGTCAGACAAACAAGCATGTGGCCAATATATGTGTGTGTGCCACCCGTACCTCAACGGGTCCAATAACAATATAATAATAATACATTTTATTTATAGAGCGCCAACATATTCTGCAGCACTGTACAAAATGTAGGGTTCAAGTACAGAGAAAGAGATACATTACAAAGAAATAGTCAATTCACACAATGGGACCGAGGGCCCTGCTCGCAAGAGCTTACAATCTATGAGGTAGAGGGGGTGACACAAGAGGTAGCAGGGGCAATACTCAGTATGGCTAGGTTCACACCAGCGATCGGTTTCTGTTTGGGGATTCCGTCCCCCATTCTTGAAAAATGCATAGAGAAAAGTCCTGCAAGCGGGACTTTACTCTCCGCATTTTTCAGGCAGAAACCCGTGGACCCCATTATAGTCTATGAGGTCCGTGGGTTTCCGCTGATAACTGCTTTTTAAGCGAATTGGGTTTTGGTTTTTTGGGTCCCCAAGTGCACCCGAAGACCGGAAACCTGAGCACAGGTGTGAACTTAGCGTCAACCTTCAGGAATAGGACCTGTGCTGAGTTTTGTCCCAGACTCAAGCCCGATAGACGGACCTGTGATAAAACACAGGGATGTGTATGGGGCCATATAATATAATGGCTCAGGGTACTAGCCTAGCACACCAACAATATACATGGTCGTGTGCATGAAGCCTTAAACTAAAGCTTGTCGACATATGGACAAAGTATATTGAAAAGCAGGAAAATGATGTCGAAAATGATGTATTTGTCTTTTTTGTAGGTTGCTAAAAATGAACTCTACAATGCGGTTAATTTTTGACTCACCTGCATACCTATCATAATATGGGAGGTGGAGGAATTGCTGGAGATGAGAAATTGGAAATTGAAATTCCAGTCTAACCAGAACGCTATAGTGTGGCGACTCCATATTCTGATCTGATTTGCAGCCGCTCCCGATCCTTCGCAGCACGTACTATTACATTTTCCCCACAGTACACAAAATAAAAAGGATTTTCTTCTCCACACGAAACAACAAGCATCAGGAATCAGAAAGATTTCAATTAGCTCCCGCGCACTCCACGAGCTCCATTAATATCAGAGTAATAAACTAATTACAGTGATTAGGGCAAAATAATAAATTAGCAGTGAATGGCAGGGGATGGAGCGGTGCGGGCCAGCAGTGTGAATGGAGCAGCTGGCGGAGAGGATGAGGGTGGAGAGACTGGAAAAAAAGACAGGAGGAAAATGAAGTATGACAGGGAGCGTATGGAGGTGGGAGCCGGCTGAAGAGCGGCCATAAATAAACTTTCATGAGAGGACAAGTCAGGAGTATGGATGGCGGGGGTCTTCTTTCTCCTCCAGTTATTGTTAACCCCTTAAGGATACAGCCTATTTTGTCTAGGATATACAGTTTTATGCAAGGAGGGGTCAGGGAAGGTGAAAAATTAAAAAAAAAAACATACCTGTCCCCGGTGCTTCTTCCACCGAAGTCCTCACCTCACCTTCCCAACACTGTCCGGTGCCTCTTCCGGCAGAAGTCCTCACCGCACGTGACCCATCAGTGGCCTAAGGAAAGGAATCGGGACGTCACTCACATACTGTATGTCACCCGTGTCCTTTCCTTAGGCCTCAGCGGTCACATGTGGCAAGGACTTCTGCTGGAACAAGAACCCGGCAGGACCAGACCGCGGTGGAAGACACTGGAGCACCAGGACAGGTGAGTATGGTTTGTTTGTTTTTTCACCTTCCCCAGCATCCTTGCGGAAAACTGTAAATCCTGGACAACCCCCTCAAGGATTTGTAGTTTTATTACACTTCGAGAGCCATTATTTTTCAATTTTTCCATCTATTTAACGGTATAAGGACTTGTGTTTTTGTGGGATGAGTTGCATCTTTGGGGTACATATAATGTATTAAATAACTTTTGTTAGAAATTTTTTTTTTTTTTTTACCATGTAGTTTAAATGAGGCTAAATAATGTTGACTAAGGATATGTCATCGATATCAGATTAGTGGAGGTCTGAAACACAGGACCCCTACCAATGAGTTGTTCTCAGCAGCTGATCAGTAAAATTGGCGCGGATGAAACATGGATTGTTATTTGTGTATCATCCATGGTTTTCACTGACCCATATATTGAAATGAATGGACCAGACTGCAAATATGGACAGGTATAGGACCTGCGCCATAGTTTGTAACTTTTCACTATGGCTCGGACATGCAGCCGCAACAACTATGGCTCCGTGTATGGATCACTAGAAACGCATGTGTCCGTACTTTGATCCCTTAGACCTCCTGCACATAACACCGTGTGTCTGTGCCATATACAGGACCGCAAATTATGAAGCATGTCCTATTTTTGCCTGCATTTCCTGCATAGACAAGTGTAGGGGATCATACAAGTCTTTCACTAGTATGCTATATTCTGAAATACTGTTTGCAGAATATAATAAGCAGCTATCATCGGGGTTATTTTACTTGTGATATACACTCGCTGTCCCAGCCATGGTGAGCACATGCACTACAGGAAGGGGTTAAGCTACATAAGGTTTCATATAAAAATGATTACATATGACTTACGAGACATCTGACCCCTGAGGTAATAGGTCAGAGGATGAGAAAATACAGTATAAGAGTGAGAGAACGGCTGCGCCAGAGGAGGTTGTATATTTTGGAGCAGTTGCTCTACTTGGATCTAAAAGCTTTTCCCGCTGCTTACAAACCACTGAATACGCAGTAATTTCTCTCTGTTAATGACCCTCTCGGCATATATTAGAAAAACCTTAATTGAGAGAAATGGACTGTTATTATCCCTGTGCCAAAAAAACTACTCAGTGTTTCCAGATGCCTTGTGCAGTCCCAGGGTGGAGGGAGTGGACGTTCTCAGTTATGGTACTTTAAGTCATAGTGGCATGTGGTTTAACCCGTCCTGAGACTAAAAGAAAAGCAAGATGAAAAATTTGTAATTGTTATTTCAATTGGAGCATGAAGTCCCTGATTCGTGACCTCAGCCTCACAAGGGTTGTCCGGAACCTAAAGGTAATTGATACTGATGATAGGTCATCAGTATCAGACAGATAAGGGTCTGACACCTGGACCCCGTCCCAATTAGATGTTTCGGCCGCCAGAAGTCATATACCAAGTATACTGACGGAAGCAGCTACAGTTACAGACGCCATCACTACAGCATATGGAGCTCAGTACACTGTATACAGCTTCTGGTCTGTGGTGCCTTGAACTGCAGCCCCACTCCCATTCACTTGAATAGGAGCAGGGCTATTTCCAGCCATGTACCATGTACCTTGAATATGGCTTTCCGGTGGCCGAAACACCTGAACGAGATGGGGTCCAGGTGTTGAACCCAAAACGATCTGAAACTAGAACTGTATCAATTACCTTCGGGTCCTGGACAAACCCTTTAAACGACTAGCAAGAGTACAGTTGCCAAAATTTGACTGAGGGGATCTGGATGAATGGAGTGGTAAAAATATTGGGGTGAGGCTACAACCCCTTTTGGGATGTGAGCAGGTGCCATACCCTGTTTTTGTGATAAAGAATATTCCAGTACTCCATTAAGGTGAAAAGTAGCTATGACATGTATTGGCAATCCACAGATAACAGGTGACATTTCGGTCACACAGGATCCTTCATCACACATTGGATTGCTGCAGAAAGAGGATGATGAAAAGTAGAAATAGTAGTATATGGATGGACGGCAGGGACATCATTGGAAAGGTGCCCCTTTGTTTGTGACATGACCTGCACAGAGAGTTCAGTGGATGCGAAAGCCTTCTGTTGGACTCAGGACCTTTTCCCACTCTTTCAGCACTCCAGGAGGTCATCACTTTCTTCGAGATCCTTGTGGACAATCCAGGAGAAATGGCTAGTGTGACAAAGAGTATGTTTTGCTATGGAGGATCCAGACAATCTGTTCCGTCATGAGCGGCCTCTTGATGTCAATGGGCACCATATAATGCTTCATTTTTACCATGGTGGTGCTTCACAGGAATTGAAAGGTAGAGGAATAACTTGAAGCTCCTGGGCCCCAATGCAAAATATGTAATGAGACCCCTACCTATCTTGTGATGTTTAGAATGTTCTATGTGTTAGAGGGACCCTTGGAACCCCTTAGCATCCAAGGTCCAGCAACAATTGCTGTGTCTACACTACCTATAGCTATACCCCTGTTGAAATAGGTTTTCAGGATCCCTATATTGATGGCTTATTGTTAGCATAGACCATCAATATCAGATCAGTGGGGGTCTGACTGACAGCACCTCGAGCTGATCAGATGGTTGAAGGGGTGGCAACGCTCAGACACATGCATCCTCTTTATTGTTTACCTTGGTCTGACTACCTAGCATCGATGCAGAGTATTGCAGCAGCTCCTGCCAATATACTGTATATGATTGTGATGATCTGATATCCTGACAATAGATCATCAGCATAGTGATCCCAGAACACTTTATGCTGCATGTCCCAAATGTCCCACTTGTTGGATGGGGTCCCAGCATCAAGACACCCCGTGATCAGCTCAGGATGTAATGGGGCGGGGGCACCAACAAACCACTTCTATGAATTTAGATACAGAGTAAGGGCAGTGCATGAACCTTTGTCCCAGATGATGGTGATCCTTGTTACAACTAAAGATCAACTTACTATAAGGAGACTCTTCTAATAACAAGACATTACCTAAAGCAGACAGCCCCCTTAATGACGAAGTGGGTTAGTTAACTCCATTAGGGGAGCGGTCAGGATGCAAAAGACCAGAGGACAGTATTGAACGGAAGTGCCTAGGGCCCACCAGTAGAATTCATTCTAGGGACCCATTATGCAGCTAAATATGAATATTACCTACCTCCCATGCATTAGACTGCTACCTACTCTTTGCCTTAGGGTAGGGCCCCCTTAGCGCTGTGAAAAAGATGATTGGTGATGGGGCCCCTCAATGACAGTAAGAGGATGGGGTCCAGGAGGGACAATAGTGGACAACCTTCCTCTGTGCCTAGTTGTCACTTCAACCACCCAATACATCTATATTTAATAAACTAGGTAGTTTGTTAAATATTCTATCCAGTTTATTATATGGGCACATATGCTGCATCACATTTGTATACTATGGTATGCACCACGCTGGCAGGGATTTGGGGGCTAGGGACCCACTAGCCCCCCTGAGTCAGGGTCCACTAGGGGATTCAATTGTACCCCTGTGGGCCAGTCCGAGCCTGCTAGATAATGAGACAGGAGTGCAGTCTGGAAGTAGAACTGCAAATGTGTACAATTTAAGGGGCAAGGTAGGTACGAGGTCAGGAACAAAGCCAAGGTCAGAATCAAGGTGAACACTGAAGACAACAGTAATGCAAAAGAACAAGAGCCAGGAAAGGATGAATACCAGGCAAGGTATGACAGGACAATTCCCCTTAAAAAGTATGGTCTTCTTTGGGTGCCAGTTAGGTGGCACTGATGTCAGGGTCCCAAACAGATTGGTGACCTAAACACACGTATGGACTGCCACACACCCACTACTGCTAATCGGATAGAAGTAGCAAAGTTTAATTTATAAAATGAAAGGTTCCCAGTCAATAGGCCATAATGTGCAATCCTGGGTCCTAATATGACACCCTTCATATCATGTAAGTCTAAATGGACAGGCTCTGCTAAGTATGTGATATGAGACAGAGAGACAGTATAAAGTTCTTATTACATGTTTCGTATGAAAAGCATCCCTATGTTTGAGTAGAAGTATAATACTTTCCTCTGAAGGTTGTCTAGTAATTTGGAAAAATATATAATGAATAATTCTAATAAAATGGATAAATAAGCACACTATAAATATAGTATGGACACCTGAGCAGGAATCCTTTCATCCTGACTCTGCAATGGCCATTATATACTCCAGTTTCATATCCGTACATAATATCCTGCCAGTGAGAATTCTTCAAGCCACAATGGGTTAAGCACGCATCTGTACCAAATTTCTCTGAAGTCTTTGGAATTCCAGGGAATACTTCTAGGAGTAAATCTAGTTATGCATGGGTACAAGCTGCTGGCGGCTGAGGTTAGGAGACCTTTTTAGGGCCTTTTCTATGGTTACATGTTATGCTTGGACTAGAGTTAAGCCTTTGCCCTGACATTTCGGGAACAGCTGCATTATTTCGCTGTCCAGCTGTCTACAGTTTCCACAACAGCTGCATTTTAGCAAGAGGTTGCTTTCCAGCTGTGCCCATGGGTGGCATTTGTCTTTGTTTCAGGCCTCCTTTTGTTCCATCTCCCTTGACTCTACTGAGATTTTGTCAGCTGTAATGTCCAAAGCATTATAGAATATACTGTATATTTAAAGGGGTTGTCCAAGATAGCATATTGAAAGTCTGTCCTTAAGATAGGTCATCAGTATTAGATGGGGGAGCTAGACATGGGACACCCCCACTGATATGCTGTTGCAGCTGACAGATCTGCACAATGTACAGTCAGCATCAGTTTTGTTGATAAATGTCCCCAATATCTTTTGTACTCTATTTCTACTTCTTTTACCTGTATTAGTTGAACATTGAATAATGTCATTTATGTTAATACCATTTGGTTTTAGCCCTGCCAGATTCTTGACTATAATGGCTGAAAGCATTCATGATTATTTATTCATAGACATATCCTTATTAACTTGTCTGTGTCTGAACCTATTGGGAAATGCTGGGATAATAGAAAGGTACTCTTATTGGGATCAGCCAGATCTAAGAGCTGCATTCAGCAAGGCTTACAGCTCCGGAGAACAGCAACAGTCTACAGGACTGATACAGACTACAGCTGGTCTGAAGTCAATGGATACGCCTTAAAGGGAGTGTGTCACCAGAACCCAGCATATCAACCTAGGCCTGCAGATAGATAGGTTAGTGTCACCAGAACCCAGCATATCAACCCAACCCTGCAGATAGATAGGTTAGGGTCACCAGACCCCAGCATATCAACCCAACTCTGCAGATAGATAGGTTAGTGTCACCAGACCCCAGCATATCAACCCAACTCTGCAGATAGATAGGTTAGTGTCACCAGAACCCAGCATATCAACCCAGGCATGCAGATAGATAGGTTAGTGTCACCAGAACCCAGCATATCAACCCAACCCTGCAGATAGATAGGTTAGGGTCACCAGACCCCAGCATATCAACCCAACTCTGCAGATAGATAGGTTAGGGTCACCAGACCCTAGCATATCAACCCAACTCTGCAGATAGATAGGTTAGGGTCACCAGACCCTAGCATATCAACCCAACCCTGCAGATAGATAGGTTAGGGTCACCAGACCCTAGCATATCAACCCAACCCTGCAGATAGATAGGTCAGTGTCACCAGAACCCAGCATATCAACCCAGGCCTGCAGATAGATAGGTTAGTGTCACCAGAACCCAGCATATCAACCCAACCCTGCAGATAGATAGGTTAGTGTCACCAGAACCCAGCATATCAACCCAACCCTGCAGATAGATAGGTTAGGGTCACCAGACCCCAGCATATCAACCCAACTCTGCAGATAGATAGGTTAGGGTCACCAGATCCTAGCATATCAACCCAACTCTGCAGATAGATAGGTTAGGGTCACCAGACCCTAGCATATCAACCCAACCCTGCAGATAGATAGGTTAGGGTCACCTGAACCCAGCATATCAACCTGGCCCCACAGATAGATAGGTTAGGGTCACCAGAACCCAGTATATCAACCCAACCCTGCAGATAGATTTGCTGGGTTCTGGTGACTCTAACCTATCACCCAGCTCTGCAGATAGATAGGTTAGTGTCTCCAGACCCAAGTATATCACCCCATCCCTGCATATAGATAGATTAGGATCACCAGAACTGAACATATCAACCCAGCCCTGCATTTAGATATGTTAGGGTCACCAGAACCAGCATCTCAACCCAGCCCTGCAGATATGCTGGGTTCTGGTAACCCTAACCTATCAACCCAGCTCTGCAGTTAGAATAGGTTAGGGTCTCCTGAATCAGAGTTTTATTCCCTTGTGAATCACTGCCTCCATTGCTGAGATATAGTAATTTTTATCAATATGCAAATTATGTCTTCGAGCAATGAGGGTGTTGCCATAGCTCCAAAGAGGGAAGCAGCAACACTGCCGTTGCTCTAAAAAGCTCATTTTCATGTTGACAAAAACACTGATATTTCAGTGATTCACGAGGGGGAAACACTGTATGATTCAGGAGACCCTAACCTATCTATCTACAGGGCTGGATTGATATGCTGGGGTCTGGTGACAGACTCATTAGCTGGAGGATGTACAGAATATTTTCCCTGCATTAAAGGGGGGTAATCCCATCTAAAGTTATGACATACCGCCCAGCTATCCCTGCTTAGCAGCACTTGAGTGCAGTTTACGGAACAGTTATATGGCCAAGAAGCGCACAGTGTAAAACAGTGAATGGGGCCACAATGCTGAATCATGGCTGAAGCCCCTTCATTTTGAGGGTCGATGGGGTCCCAGAGGTCATAAAATTATGGCATATCCTAGCAATGTGATATATGAATGCCCTCTTTACAACTGGTCATGGTGGGTCCACACACTTTATGGGATAGCTTGAATATTGGGGACTAACAAGCCTAAAAATATGTAAGACCGTGTGAGATATGTAAGACTATTATTTAAGACTATTATTTAGTTAGTGCTCTGTGTGTCAACAAGTTACTCTGCCTCAGCCAGGGCATTTAGATACAGGTTAGAGAGAGACCTTAAAGGGATCCTGTTGCATGGAAAATGCAGTGCAATCTGTAGACGTCAGGAGGAGCTGAACAGGTTGATACCTAGGTTTGTGGGAAGATTCAATATAGCCTGTCACTTATCCATTAAAATCTCTGTTCTTTCTCTGCTGAAAAGTCCAGGAGGCGGAGCTATCAGTGATTGACAGCTATCTCTGTATGCAGAGTCATAGAGGGGAGGCTGTCCAATAACTAATAGCTTCGCCTCCTGGAATTCTCAATATAGAAAAAGCAGATATTTCAATGGATAAATGACAGGTTATACTGAATCTTTTCCCACAAACGGATATATCAACCTGTTATAGGAGGAGCTGCTCTATAACGTGCCGCCTACAGATTGCACTGCATTTTTCATGTGACAGGTTCCCCTTAAGAAGTCATCCTCATGTACAGCAGTGATCATCGGAGAAATTTTTGAGGCCAACAACACTGCATTTATGACCACTGAAAGCTACAATCTACTACAGATCTCTTTTTTGGATCATACCATTTTCTAATTTACATTGACTTCAATAGAAAAATAGATTGTCAAAAATCACACAACCCTTATAAGTCTAGAGAAAGGAATGGCTGCAAACTAGGGTCATCCAAAAGATAGGAAGCATATACCATGTGTGGCCCAACATCAAACTGGTCCTGACTTTCATTACCATGTACAGTAGAATAGACAATGAGTCCTCACCTGGACTTCTAGGAAGGCTGGTTAACTTGTAACTCCGGGTTACACTTGTGGTTTAAGGATTTAGATTCTTGTTCAGTCATGGTTCCCACGCGTGAAAGAATGAGACCAGTGTAATTTCCGGATGTATGTTAATCTTTTCATGGTTGTCATGTTCAACAACATATGAATTCTTGGAATGCTACTTACCATGCTTCAGGCATATCCCTATTACTAAGGGTTCTAAGGATCACTCTCCGACATTATTGCATTATTCTAGGGATTTCCCATCATGTAAAAACACCCATGGACCTGTCCGCTTTTTGGCACGGTTTAGTTTTAATAGATTTATTGTAATCTAATGCCCTTATTTTGGTGATACTGTGAGTCAGTATTGGGGCGTACACAAAGAAGGTCGAGTACAGGTTTAAGATCTCCTCCTCTGTACCCCAGAAAGCAGCTGCATCATAGGAAAGAGAGAGAATTGATATTCAGCAGCCAAAGTTTCAATAGCCATATCATTTTGTTCAATAATAGTAAAGCAGAGTGCAGTCTCTCTTCTATGAGGTTTCTGTTCCCTCCTGATCAGCCAGGCTTGCCACCACCTCCCTAACCTAAAGAAAAGCTTGGAGCCAGGAAGACTTTTTTAGGTTTCTTCTTATAGGATTCCTGGTTGCAGCAAATCAGAAAACTGTAGCTGTAGGTTTTTTATATGCTTTAAAGTGATACTAAATTTTTATTTTTTCATAAATCCATAGTACAATTAAAGAAACTTCACTTTATTATATATTTTATTAAAGAAAAGTGTTTGCTTCCTTCAGCCATTGCTATAATCTGTACAATACAAGTCTAGGGAGAGGGAAGGGGGAGGAAGAAGAGAGCTATTTGAGGCAGAGAGACATCAAAGAAATAAAAGACCGCTCCAGACTATAAAGTGACAGTTCTGTGTGTTCTTGAGCATTGACCTGTTTGCTACTCAGTCACACTCAGGTGAATGGGACTGAGATGTCATACGAAGCTCAGCCAATGTACAATGCTGTGATAGGTTTTCTGGGAAGAGGCCACAGCACTCACCTACACGCTGCCATCTCTTCAAACAGCTGCTCGGTGCCATCCCAGGTGTTTGACTCCCACCACTGTTCAATTGCTGAATAAAAGATAGGTCATCAATCGATAAGCCCAGAAAACCCCTTTAATTCATCTCTCTCCCTCCCCCTCTCCGTAGACTTCTTTGTAATCCAATCTGCTTGTGTAAGCTGTACAGACAGAATCAGAGATAGGTAAAGACAGATCCCCCACCCTTACTGTCAAGAAGAGTCTATAACAACCCAATATTATTGTAACACTGAAGCTCCACTTCGATTCTAGATAAGGTCATATTTACACAAGGCCTTTTTGATATATTTTAGATCAGGTTTTTGATGCAGTTTTTTGAGTCCAAACCAGGATTTGATCATAAAAAAAGAGAGAAGTAATATGTCCTTTGTGCACACAGTCATGTACTTTGTCAGTGTGCTAGCCGTGTTTTTCATTGTGGTCCCATGTATGCGGCAGTGAACCTGGGGCAAAACTCTGGCCAGGTCCTATACATGTCCATTTTACAGCCTGGGCTCACTAGATGAAGTGAATGGGTCTGTGGAGGAAGAGGTGGCGCATGGATGTCATCCGTATGTCTGTGCCGTTTCACCACAGACCTGCTACATGCACACAGGCCATTTCACACTGAACTTACAGACTCGTGTGAATACAGGACAGTAGAGCGGCAGTAAATATATCTTATTCTCTAGTTCTGAGGTGTAATGTAAGGATGGCTGGCGTGCCAAATGCTTACAAGTAGCTCACTCAGTCTAAGCAGATGGTGCACTGCCCACAGCCATTACCTAAAAGACAGCCACTACTTGTTAAAAACCTCCCCCTCACTCAGCTGTAATCTATGAAAAAACCTCACTGTCAGTGTTTGATTTCCCTGCAGCACCACCACAGGAGAAAGATGGCATTACACAGCACACATTCATATCAATAGCTTGTCTGTGTAATACAGGACAGGTCCTACAGAGCAGAAGACACTCTTTGTAACCACTCAATCTCTTAAGAGATGAGGTCGCTGAACAGGAGGAGACCTTTCTATGTGATCTCAGAATAACATGATAGGGAATATGGAAATGAATGATGTAAACTGGAGAAACCCCTTTATTTCACATTCCAAACATGTTCACCTGTAATGGAAAATATAGACAATGTGGAGATCTGGTGGATGGACGGTTCAGTACAGGGCAGACTGCTTGGTACATCTCTCCCAACCGAGAGTGAAGGGCCAAGAGTATGGTCATGTATTCATATTAGATATATGTGAACATTGTAAGATTACAGACAACTCCATCTGGACAGACCTGCTGATGGATCCGCTGTTACCACCAGGGGGAGCTGCAAGTATTACATGACACCCATTCAATGAATACGTCTCTGCAATCTCGTTAATTTGCTGTGTATTTTTCAACTTCACCAGATGGAAATCTATGATGTGTGTTAGTGACATCATGTATTCTAATAGTCAGTGTCAAAAAGCTAAAAAAAAAAAAAAGACCCATTTCTTTTAAAGAAAAAAACAATGTTACCCTTTCCATTGGTTGTGATCTGGTTGCAATACCACTTTCCATCTATGGCCAAGTAGGGTACTGTATCTTGAAGAAAGCAGTCATATTTTCTCATCTAAATAGCTTCTTTAAATGTATTTTCCTGGACTTTTACATTAATAACCTATCCTTAGAATAGGACATCAATTGAAGATTCACGGGAGTCCGACGCCCAAGTCTGTGGATAAGCAGCGGCGCTTTCCACTTCTCAGGCCATGACGTCAATACCAAGCACAACCACTATACAAATGTATGGCGCTATGCTTGGTAAGTACTGAAGAGAGTGCAGGGCTCAACCAAGCATTGAGACCTCTTCAGGCAGCTGATCGGCTGGGGGGCCGGGGTGTTGGAAAAGTATTATAGCACAAGGCATACATACAGCTAAAAAAGAAATTGCCCCAATAATGAGAACTGTCTGTGTGACCTGTAAAACAGTTTTTTATGGCTTTTATTTTTGGTGCCTATAACTATGTGTGAGGGAGATCTCCATCATCCATACAGGATTCTGTAGCTAGAATACAAGTCAATGGAGAACTCGACTCATTCTGAAGACTGGTGGAGCGTCCAGTTTCCGCCCTTCCCATCGCACCGCAGTCTGATACTGTACACTATGTGAAAAAAATTCATGATGTATAAACTATAGTGCGGACTTCCATATAAAGGAATGGGGAATACATGTGGATTTTGATGAGATATGTGCAACACAGGGCTGTGGTTTGTGATCAGAGAGGGTCTCACATTGCAGAAACGCAGCAGAAAAACCGCTGTTTTACAGTACCAGCAAAGTGAATGAGATTCTGGCTAATCCTATCCACACATTGCAGGGAAAAAAACTTCATGACAATTTTACCTACGGAAACTTGAGCGTTCTCCCTATAGATTTAATAAGGGAAGAAAAACTGCAAAGAAAAAGGCAGCAAGAATGCAATGAAAAATGCTGCAGAAAAAACTTGATGCATTTCCGCTGCAGTTCGCTACATGGGGCCTTAGCCTAACTGTCTTGTGCTGCGGATTTTAGACCCTCAGCATGTCAGTCCTGTCTGTGGGTTTTACTTGTGGTTTCAACCTTTTTGAAAATCTGCATGCGAGCTACAGCAAAATCCACCCAATTTTGGGTGTGTGTGTTTTTTTTTGCCACGGTGACTTGCAAGAGAACATGCTGCTGAATTTCCCTCTGAAAATTCTGCAGCATGTTCACACTTTGTGAACCCAGCCTATGATAGGAATAAAGGTATGAAATACAGAAAAGATTTCTACCTCCCTTGTTTTTGCATTGTGCCATTCCTCTGTTATTCCACCTGGAAATGCAAAAATCCAGACAACTAGCCACTGCCATTTCCCTTAGGAATGGTTATGTTCAATCATTAATTTATTGAGACATTTCCAGGAGGAATAATCGAGGAACAATAATATAGATTTCTAAGAAAAGATGGTCCAGAATTGTTATGCAACGTTGAATAGGAGTATCCTTGGGAGAGAGAACAGATCCTCGAGTAAAGCAAAAATGTGTGAAAAACTGTATTGTATGAACAATGTTACTATAACCCTTGTGAAATGAGCTGTCCTCTCATTCACACGCACAGACACCTCACAAAATGTCACACAACACGGATTATTAACAGCATTTTTATGTAGGAAAAACCCAGATGTCAGCATCAGGATGAAGAAAACGAATCAGTTACTTGTACAGTTAACATAGTCTGTCAAAGTCTTAATCTCAACATATACAGCATTAATAATCCCAAGTGTAGAAAAGTGACCAAAAAGAAAAGAGGAAAACAAGTCAAATAAATAACTCAGTGGATGAAATGTTACGTTTCTTGTGGACACGTCCGGACCAGTCAGATAAATTAGTAACGCTACGAAAAAAAAACTAAAAAAACAGAAAAGTAACAAAAACCATGAGCGCCATTGATATGAGGCCGGGAATATCACAACAGGGATTTAACACTACCCCCCACCTTCAAGGCAATTCATGTACGTTGTCATTTTCATATAGTACATCCTAGAAGGAAAAAAAATAATAAAAATCGCCCCAAATCGATACAATTTTCATTTCATGGTATATATGTGTGTGCATGAATGTATATAAATATATATATTCAGAGTTTATACATTGTGCGTATAGAAAATGAGTCAAGTATAGAGAGAATGTGACTGGCACAAGGGATAATGCTAGAAAACAAGATGGGGGGACACATTGTACCTTGGTGCTGAAGATCCCGTAGATGTAATGAAGCCAAACTAAACCATACCCCACAGTCATATGTTGGCCTAGTCTCATCCATACATAACCCGAAACTGGCATCATACACCATCACGATAATGGTTCGGAGATGCTGTCTATGGCTACTTTGCATAGGGTCGTCGACCAAGCAGATGACTGTGGAGACATTTCTAGGTCTAGGGGATACAGCGTGTCCATGTGAACTTGGTTTTCGTCCATGTCTACATGACAAGAACCATTGGGAGTAGGTTGGAAGATCCAAACTACTAAGACAATGCAGATCAACAAACAGGATGAACAGACCGCCATGTCTAGACTTGTGTCATTGCTCCTCATACAGTAGGGGGCACAGAACTGAATACTATAAATCTATTATAGACTTGAACATGAAGAGAAGACGTGGAATATTCTATATAGTGAATAAAGAGATCTCAGCAGGTGGATTTTATTGACCTATATATGTGTTGCAGTGCGGTTCCGAATTTTAAGATGCACCAGGGTTATATGAACTAAGGTGGCCAATTCACTTCACATAGCTGTAGGCCTAACGCTCATGTGGTCAACAGGTCTTGATCAACATGCCCCACACATGCATGCTTGGCTCTGCTGAAATCCAATTGCCTGATGCTCATCTCCTATGACAGCAGATGTGGGGGAGTGTTGGGAAACCCCTATACACATTAGATAGCCAGCCAAACCTGTCTAAATCTACAGGTTTGGGTGATACATGTCTAATGTATATGGCTAGCTTAAGGCTGCATGCACAAGAACATTGGATTTTATTAAAATGGTCTAAAATTAAAACGGCGCAGCTTTCATTTTAGGACTGTCCAAAAATGGCCACGTGAATAGCCCCACTGAAATCAATGGGGTATAGCCTAAAAACGAAGCTCTCTTAGTTGCCCATAGCAACCAATCACAGTGAAGGTTTCATCTTATACTCTGCTCTTGAACGATGAAAGCTGCGCTGTGATTGGTTGCTATGGGCAATTAGGACAGATTTTCTTTTTAACAGTTTAATAAATGTGCCCCATTGTGTTCTAAAACACGTGATGCCCGTTACAAAAACACACGGCCATTGTGTGCATGAGGCCGTAAACTGCCATGTGACACCCTGGTACTTATTTATATTTCACATCCCCCTAAGTAGACCCTATATGAACAGGGTAAGGCCTCATTCAGACAGGCAGTATTTACAAGCTAACCTTGGAGTGAAACACAAACAGAGAAACGTAATAATGGAAAGAATGACATCTCTTATCTGTTCAGGTTCAGTTCCTGGTTTTGGCTTCCAAATACTGATGTGAAATACTGACACAAGACTGATGTCTGAATGAGCCCTAAGATTTGATCCACTTCCTGGATTACATCTTACAGTATGAGTGGTAATGGAGTTGTCCCATGAAAAACAGGGTAGGAGATAAATGTATGACTGCTAGGGGCTTCACTCCTGGGACCCTCATGACCCTTACAATGGAGGGCAACGTTGGTCACCTCCATTCAATGTCTATAGGACTGACAGAGATCTGTACTATACCATGTCATTCCCAAAGACTTTGAATGAAGAATCAGGGCACATGTGTGACCACTGTGCCATTTAATACCCTCCTGAAAAGGGTCTTGTGGAATTGAAAGATTTGTGTCCCTTTAGTGTGGTTATAGATGTGACCCTCATCGTCTATAGCCAACATTACCAAGCAGATATTCTTGAACAGTAACCAACATTTTTTTTTTCTGTCCAGGATTAGAAAAAAAGGTGCATGGGCTCATCCCGTCCACAGAATAGGACTGAGTTGCAATACTACTCCCAGCCTGTGAACATTAGTGGCGCTGTTCTAGAAAAAAAAATACAAAAAAAATTCTATTCCTGGACCAATACACCAGGTAAAGTAGGCTTCACTATAGCATATGATCACAAATGGTGACTGGTATGACCATCATCCCATTATCATCATCACACCCATTCATAGTGGAATCCTTTATATATAAGTCATTGAAAAGCTTACATAATTTGTATAGAAATATACATATATATACACACACATATACACAGTTTGACATGCAATGAGGTGCAAATGTTTCAGAAGAATGCACAGCAAGTATTTACCCCCACCCCCCACCGTTGTGGGTTTTGCTTCATTGTCATCTACCCGGCTAGGTAGTGGATATCACTGTAAAACATTCGCACTACATACGCCAGTCCCCCATCAGTACTAGGCTCAAAGCTTGGCTGTGTTTTCTATGCTGACTAGTAGAAAGTGTCTACGCGGTGGGTACAGTAACATGGGCATTTGTTGTGATCCTTTAGTGATCTGTACATTGCACGCACACGCTCAGGAGTGTATTACCTTATCCATGAAACATGTGAGTTATTGGCTATAGGTCGGGTGTTTATGCCCCTGGTAGAGATACAGGTTGTATTTGCAATAATAATAAAAAAAAAACCCACAAAAAACCAAAAAAAAACCAAAAAAAAAAACCCACATCAAACCTTGTGTTCTTAGCTGTAATATGTACGGGAAAGTCTACAATCCGCACCTAAGAGACAATGTCATATAAAGTAAGAGCAGTAGTGTCAAAAAGGAGGTAACTAATGTGTAAAAACAAAGGACTAAAAGCATAGATCAACCTACCAAGAAACAAACCACAGCTGCCATTATCTACTTACCCTAACTTGGAGGGGAAAAAAAGTTAATAAAAGGGGCTTTCTGGGAGTTTTTATTTATTTTTTTGCAGAAACAGCACCACACTTCAACGCTGACTCTTTCTGGTATTGCATCTTAGTCTCATTTATTTAATGAGAGATGAGCTACAATACCACACAGGCCCACGAATAAGAGCGGTGCTATTTCTGGGAGGACGGGGGCAGATCATCATTGTTTTCTTATTTCATACTTCTATTTTTAAAAGGGAGTCTGTCACCAGAACCGCAGATAGATTGATTCGGGTGACCCCAACCTCACAGTATTTCCACCTTGCTGCCTATTACTATTTTTGTCAATATCCAAATAAGCTCTTTTGAGCATCTAGGGTGTGGTCATTACTCCAAAGAGGTAAGTGGCCATGTCCTCATTGCTCATTTGTATACTGACAAAAATAGTACGATATCTCGACAACAAAGAAACTGATTCACAAGTGGGAAACATGGATTGATTCTGGTGACCCTAACCTATCTATCTGTGGGGCTAGGTTCTGGAGACAGACTCCCTTTAAGTGACTAATTTTTGTAAAACCAACAGAAATTCAGGGCAAAGAACGTTTACTCAAGTAACAGCAATTTCCATATAGGTTTGTCTAACATAAAAACAGACTTCTACTGAATCCCAAATCGAGCACCCTCAAGAATAACTGTACCTGATAGGAGCAAACACTGATCGGGAGGTCATCCTAAGTATTCAATACTTACACATAGATTTATACTAAAGTGCCAATAATTCTGCAAAAAAAGAACCGACTGGAATGCAGAAATACAAATTACGCCTGAATTTCCCTGTGCGAATGCATAGTCCAGTTCATTTTTGGAACATGAAGGTACCTTCGTAAAGCTAAAAATATCCACCATCTCACATAATTACGACCAATCCAGGGATTGAGATCTACCACCATGATGTCCTGGAGGCCACCATAGAATACTGCTGGTTAACTGGTCTGAACTCAAATGATTTCCCTAAAAAGACATATGTAGGTGGGGGAAAGGGCAGAGAAGAGATGGTGGTAGCACCATTTTATAACCCATGTTAATGAAGTACAAGGGTGAGAGTTACTGGAGGAAGAGACGGAACGAATACTGGCCATAGACCTTAGATTGTTGTAGGCCCAACAGCTATCAGCCATGATTTACCCCAAGACATAGACATAGGTCTCAGCTTATCCCAATGAAGTGAACGGGATTAGCTATAGTACCATGCACAGGTGCAAGCAAAAAAAAAAAAATAGCTGTAGACCAAGAGAAAAGCAGCGCAAGATGTGTTTCACATGCACACTTGGTCAAGGGGAGTAAGCCAAAGAAGATAGGTGGTGGCCAGCAGACATTGGCTGTGTACGGTCAGTTTAACTACTAGACTGATCATATTTTTTCCCAATTACAGTACTTGCTATATAATGATATTTGACAACTAAGGCCCCAAGTCACGGGGGAACCCGGGCCGGAATGTTCAATCCATACATGTTCAATCCCAAATCCAGTCAGGAGATAGGGACTCCTTGCATCAGTGATGGCACGAGTCCCTTTCTCCTTGTGCCTCTAATGTCCGTATTACTTACAGTGAAGCCGTGGGCAGTCAAGGACTCCCAGCACGATAGGTCACTACTATAATGCATGGAGTCCAAGGTCTCCTGACTGGGTTCAGGCCAGGACATCTGGCTGATGTACAAACTGGATTTGCTGGTCCAGATTCAACTGTGTGCATGGAGCCTTAACTTATCCTGACAAGTGCAGGAAACTATACAAATATAACAAAAAAAAAAAAATCCAAAAACTTCACAAAGCAATGGCATGAATGTGAGAAATAGCTACATTACGCATTAACTGCAGGTTTAAAAAAATAGAAGACAGTGCTTAGTATTTCTGTCGTCAACTACTCATGAACAAATCCGTCTATTTACGTGTTTTTTTTTTTTTTTTTTTTTTTTTAGAAAAAAAATTAATGAATATATGATTTTTATTTTTTCCAAATCATTAATTATATATATATCTATATATTTCCATCTACACCACTAGACCAGTAAATATAATAAAATAGGGCAAAAAATTTAAAATATATATATAAAAAAAACAATAAATCTTGATGATTTTCTCGTGCTTCAGTTAAGTACAGATTTGGCTTAAATAGGTTAGAAACAAGTTAAAAAAAACAAATAAAAAAAATAAAAATGCGTCTTCTCCATAGGATCACATAGAACAAGTGGCAAAGTTTTTTTTTTTGCTTCTGAACTATTTCCCACCACTGATTCAGTCTACAACATATTTTAGGCTAGGGCTACATGGCGCCATGTGAGATCCCAATAATGGTCAATGTGATCACATTGCATCCTGATGGACGGCAGCAATCCAGCCCTGCTGGATTTCTGTGTGACCGCATCGATGATCATAAGTTGCGACTGGCAGCGCAACATCTACAGGCTTAAGGACACGAGTCACCATGTAGCCCTAGAGAACAACAGATCGGCGCCATACCAGTTCAG